>CM070545.1:73095868-73695868 GCA_036346405.1 Phyllostachys edulis
TATGAACACATTGGCAATTTCTCGAAAAAATGTAGTTTTGTGGTTTGAAAAGTAAAATACTTGCATTTTTAGCACAAAGGCACAACTTGTCCAAATGCAAGAGAAAAGCAAAGGAAATGATAAGTGGCTTAGAATAGCATAAGCAAGTGAGAAAAGGCAAAAAACACAAAAATCTTCAATTTCAAAAGAATAAATAAAATCTCACTTAAGGTCCATATGAAGAACAATTGTTCTATTTGACCTTTGATCATTGAAAGAAAAGCTCTAAAACAACATTTTTGACCAATCTTTCCCCTTTGACAATGGATTCATCAAGGTGCATGGAAGAAGATAGAGCATAAATGTAATGGAAATTCTTTTGTAATTTTTCATTCATTTTTTCATTCATTTTTTTGTTTTTTTAACTTGAGCAAAAGGAGCCATGAAGATTATCCATGAAGACTGTACAAGTATTACACCAAGCCTTATTATGTGAAGAAGCTATATTCAATCATGGCAAAACATATGCAACAAAGCTAAGGCCAAAATAGCAATAATCTGAGATTAAATGAATGAAACAACATGACAAGGTGCTCAAGATCATAGTTTAACTAAAGGTATCCAAAAATGAGGTCAGGTCATGTCTATAAGCGAGATTGAGCCAAAACCTAGAAAAAAGAGTCAAGTTTGAGCATTGATTTGAAACAATTTGATCAAGCATTTAGAATTTAGCACATTGAGCACTTTCATTGAAAATGATTGGTTTTATCTTAGTAAAAGCAAGTCTGGACTAGGGAGCCATCCTAGCTGCCTTCTAAGCTTCAACCAATTGCCAATTTGTTTTCTTAGCATTGTGCTAGATCTCAAGTCTCACTTCGACCATCACAAGCAACAAAAGCTTAAGAAGAATAGTCTGGGTCATCAAAACTCCCCTGAGTTCATGCCTAGTGCAATGGCAAGCCGTCTCATGAGAAAAGAATTGGTGAGATCAGTTTTTTACGCAGAAAAAAGCTCATTTTTCATTTGCTTGACTTAAGAATTATCATAGCTCAATTTAAAACTCAAAATAAGTTCAAGACTCAATTAAGCCTATATGACATGGCATGAATCATGAGAGGATCACTAAAAGCAAAACTAGTCACAAGATCCAACAAGTCATATTATAATTCAGTTTGCTCTGAGATAATAAAGCTAGCATGACAAAAGCTAAGCTATACATAAAAGCCACAGCAGAAGTCTAGCAAACTAGCACAAGAACATGTGAGGGGTATAAAGTATGAAATCATGTCATACATGGATAATAATCAAAGCTCCACAAGGTTATATTACAATGCAAGTTCTTTGAATTGTAAAATGCATTATGATACAAATGAATGCAAAAGAGCAAACTCCCCTCAAAAGCAGGCCAAGAGGACTAACAACCCCCAACTCTCCCTAAAAGCAAAAGCGAGAAGAATCAAGAGCCTTAGTGAAGATATCATAACTCTAACGCTCGAGACTCAACAAAGTGAAGCACAACATCACCCTCTCTCTACATGGTCTCTAAGGAAATGATATCTAACATCAATGTGCTTAGTCCTAGAATGTTGCCTTTGGGTTTTAGCAATATTAATGGCGCTAGTGTTATCACGAGAAAGAGAACACTACCCAAAGACAACCCATAGTCCCTTGAGTAGACAAGATCCGAGAAGGAGAGCAACTCTTTGCTGCAGCTACATACTCGGACCTCGGCGATGGTACGTACACAGAGGATTTGTTTCCTAGATGACCAAGAGATAAAGAGATGTGCCTAAGAAATGACAAGTGCGGAAGTACTCTTCCTATCCACTCTACACCCGACAAAATCGGCATCGAGAAAAAGCCCGAATAGAGAAGAAGAAGAAGAATACCAAAGTCCAAAGTCAAGAGTGCCACGAAGGTACTGAATATGCGCCGCTGCTGCGATGAGAAGCTCGAGGAAGCACAAATCGAGCAGACCTGCGACACAAATTGTATGTCGGCCTCGTATTTGTGAGGTAGAGGAGGGAGCCGATCATCTTTGCGGTACTCCTTCTAGTCCACGGGCTCTCCATCCTCATCGAGGTCCGGCATGGTGGTGCGTTGGCAATGGGAGTAGACATTGGCCTCTTGCTTCCCATGTCAAAGCAGAAGAAGGTCCTTTGTATACTTACTTTGATGAATGAAGGTGCCTTCTTTCGGTTGCTTGACTTGAAGACCAAGGAAGAAGGTCAATTAAGCCCATCATGCTCATCTCGAACTCCTGCTCATAGAATCGAAAATCTAGACACCAAAGCATGAGAAGAACCACGAATATAATGTCATCCACATAAATCGAACCATCAAAAAGTCCTTGCCATAGCGAGAGTGAACAAGGTTTATCTACCATTCCCATTTTAAAATCATTTTTAAGCAAGAAACTCTTAAGCCTATCATACCAAGTTCTAGGGGCTTGCTTCAATCCATACAAGGCTTTGGAGAGTTTAAAAACATGGTTTGGGAACTTGGGATTTTCAAAACCAGGTGGTTGCTTGACATAGACCTCTTCTTCTATGAAGCCATTCAGAAAAGCACTTTTGATATCCATTTGAAATAGCTTGAAGCCCTTGGATGCATAGAAATGCCTACAAAATCACGAATGGCTTCCAATCTAGCTCTCTGGAGCAAAGGTCTCCTCAAAGTCTAAGCCCTCTACATGGGAATACCCTTGTGCTACAAGTCTAGCCTTATTGCGAACTACCAACCCATCTTCACTTTGCTTATTTTGAAAACCCATTTTGTTCCAATTACATTATGATTAGGTAGAGGTTCAACTAAGGTCAGGACTTTGTTTCTTTCAAAATTTTCAAGTTCTTCATGCATGGCATTGACCCAGAGGCATCGAAAAGAGCATGGGTGACCTCTCGGGGTTCAAAAGAAGCAACAAAAGTAGAATGTGCATGGGAATCGGGAGAAATGAACACAGGGCGAGTGACTAGCTCATGAAGATCCCCAATCATCTGCTCGGTGGATCTTTGTCATTTGAATCGAAGAGGAGCTCCAGTCTTTGAAGTGGCCTCTACCTCATGGGGAACGTGGAGGTAGGAAGCGAGCCACTCGATCGTCGGTGAAGGTAGGATGTTTGCTCATCTGAAGGTGATGTAGTGGAAGCAGGCTCTCCAACCAAGTCGGAGAGGGACTTGAGGATGGATTGGGTCCTCATCCTCGAGTCATCATCGTGAATATGCTCTCGAAACTGTGTACCTACATCATCGGGTCTAGTGCCGGGACTAGCCTCATCAAAAGTGACCGCCAAGTCTCAAAAACTTTGTTAGTGTCAAAAATTAAATACGAGAATGAAGCGGGATATCCAAGAAATATGCCATCAGGACATCTAGATTCAAATTTATCAAGGTTGCCATGTTTAAGAATAAAGCATTTGCAACCAAAAATCTTGAAATGAGAAACTTTGGGCTTATGACCAAATCTGAGCTCATAAGAAGTCTTACCAATCACAGATCTCAAGAAAACCCTATTGGAAATATAACAAGTAGTAGAGATCGCCTCAGCCGAAAACCTCCTAGGTGTGGAATGCTCATCTAGCATGGTCTGGCCATCTCTACAAGGGTCTGTTCTTCCTCTCTACCACTCCATTACGCTGAGAACTCGTAGGTGATGGCGGTGCTCAAGCCCCTATCGAGAACAAAAAGTGGCAAAGGAAGAATTCTTGAATTCTGTCCCATTGTCACTCCTAATGGCTCTCAACGCTCGAGGAAGCTCCTTGACAAGTCTAAGGACCAACTTTCTAAAAGAAGCCAAATGCCTCATCCTTAGAAACCGGAAAATAAACCCATGAATACATGGAGTAATCATCCACAATCACAAGCACATACCATTTCCCATTTGAATTTGAACTCTAGAAGGACCAGCGGTGTCTAAGTCGAGGGTGACCGAGTCCATCTGTCATCACTAAGGTAAGAGGTGGATGAGAAGCAGAAACCATCTTACCATGTCTACATGGTGAGCAAACAAGGTCTCTAACAGCCTTTAGCCTAGGCAAACCTCTAATCAAATCCTTGCTACTGACTCTAGTCAAGTGATCAAAGCCTATGTGTCCAAGCCTACGATGCCACAGCACTAGATCATGGGAGTCAGAAGCTACAAGACACCTAGGGCTAGAAGCGTAAGAATCTTGAAATCAAGACAAAAGATCCTCTCAAACCTAGAGATCTTAAATACAAGCTCATGAGGAGGAATCTAGAACTCTACACTCACCACTCTTAAATCTCACCTCTAGACCCTCATCAAGTAGCCGAGAAAGCAGAGATAGCAGTTATACCTCGACTTACTTACCAAAGCGGCGTCCTTGAGCATGAATTTGTTGTTGGCCAGCGCTGTGCCCTTGGCATCACGGTCCCAGTAAAGCATCCCCAAATGTGATTAATTCATTGCGGATGCACGTGTGAGAGGAGAACCATCTAGAATCTCCGATCATGTGTCGAGAACATCCAGAGTCAACAAGCCATATGTCCTCCTTCCTCGCCTGACACGGACCTACAAAGCCTGAGCGAGAAACATCATGCCTCGATCTTCGGGTTAGTGATAAAAGACTTGGGAATCAAAGATCTTGAGTCACACGATGCTTGGGCAAAATAGTAGAAGCGGCGATTAAAATGGTTAGGAGCAAAATCATAAGAATGCACGAGAACCACCTAGACCTCTCGAATCGACCTACCAAAAGGTGGGTACTCCCCTGTCTAGATGCTACCCGTGGTCTCTCCTCATGAAATCCTAAACGAGGAACGGCTGCCTAGAGTCACCAAAGGAGTCAAAGAAGTCCTCTCTGAACCTAGGGCCTATGTATAGCGGGAAAACTGTCATTTGCTTAGAGACTACAGTAAGTGAAGGACTCCTCTAATGGTTCTCAAGTTACTCATCCTCTCCTTCCTCTCAATCTTGGCTCTGAGCGGAGAACTCAACAATGTGGCCATTCTTCTTGCAAGAAGGTGCAATGGTACTTGACCTTTTGTAGGGTCGACACGATGAAGTAGAAGCACCTATCTTGCTAGAAGTGGTTTGGGCAAAACCAACTAATTTGAAGACTATCTTGGATGGCTTAGGGGTTCTACCTCAAATGCAGACCACTCTCTTGACTCTAACAACCTTAGGTAGATGGTTCTTGGTATGCTCTGGGGAATCAAATCCTAGGCCTCTATTATTCACACTCACCTTAGATTTGTCAAGAATCATGTTGAGGTTCTTCTTCCCACCAATAAATCTCTCAAGAGTCTCTTTAAGGTAGTCATTTTGTTTGGCTAGTTCATAACAAGAAGCACACTCATTTGACATGCTAGCCCTATCAGACTTTTCCTTATAGTGAGCTACCTCAGCTTTCAAAGCCTCACAAGACACACAATAATTATCTCTAATCCTATCCAACTGCTCTTTGAACTTAACTCTAAATGCTTCTTGTATCTTATCTACATTATGCCCAAGTTCAATACAAAGAGTACAAGAATCAGA
The DNA here is from genome assembly GCA_036346405.1 of Phyllostachys edulis. NCBI lineage: Eukaryota > Viridiplantae > Streptophyta > Magnoliopsida > Poales > Poaceae > Phyllostachys > Phyllostachys edulis. Next base: position 73,101,347 of record CM070545.1, read on the forward strand.
ATTAACAACTTTCTTGGAAGCAGTCATAGACATGGATTGTTCAATTTTAGCCTTTTCTTCTAGTGTCTTGTTTAAAGCATCATTCTCAATTGTGAGTTTAACACAGTTTTCACATGAAGCAGTTTTAGAGTGAAGAATCATTTCAGTCATTTCTTTCATTTTAGTCTTATTTTTCTCACAATGAGAGCAGGTGTGACTAGCATCAAATTTCATCAATTCTTTTGTAGCACTATCAATTTTAGTTCAAGCAAGGCACAATTTGAACAAGGCAAAGGAATAGCATCTCTGATAGTCACATCTAAAGCAATGGCATTCATGCAAGCGAGGACTAGACTTGAGGATTCTAGTTCATCAAGAGCATCTTTCAATTGATTCTAGCAGAGGAATGGCGATTTCAAAGTTGATCAATTCATTTTGCAAGCTAGAGCAAGAGTCACAAATATCAACAGATTAATGATTTAAGCCTAACAACCTCTAAGTTTAGATCATCAATCATGTTGTCTGTCTCTTAATCAATTTAGCTTGCTTCTTCAAATTGTGTTCAGCAATGACCAAAGCACGCTTCATATCAGCAAGTGAGGGACATACCTCATCTGGGTCGTTGAAAGGGTCGTTGTCGTTGGAGGAGTCGACATCGTGGCTACCCTTGGCCATGAAACACATGCCGGTGAAGTCCTGAGCCTTCTTCTTGCCATGGGTGTCATCCTCGTCATCCTCCGCCTCCGAGTCCACATCGCTCTTGTCAACACTCTCTAGAGCGGCAAGGACTCTACCCACTGGCTTTGGCGATAGTTGGTCTTCTTGGGTTTCGTGATCCCTAGCTTGAGGACGCCTCCCAGTGTCCTTCTCCTCCTTGCCCTTGACTTGGGGCACTGAGCGTAATGTGGTTTGGCTCACCACACTCAAAGCAAGTGATCGGACCACCTCTCCTTCTGCTCCTCACCTTGTTGTAAACTCTCGAGAATTTGGTGGATAGGAGGCTAAATCATCCTCGGGTAGCTTCTCTAGTTGCTCATCACTCAAAGAATGTAAACCGACAAAGAAAAACGGATGAGCCAAAATCAAAGGAATCAGTCGAGCTACCCTTAGATGGGTCGACCACCAAAGCCATCGACTCTGTCTTGGGGAGATGCGAGATAAAGTCAATCTCATGCGTCTTCAACCTCGAGTAAAGCTTATCCATGGTAAGCTCACTCATGATGATGTTGTCATTGATGGATGTGATCTTCATCCCCTAGACCTTCACATCAAGAGCACCCAAAAGTGGCGTGCATTCTCGGACTTCGATGAAAACAAGATCAACAAATGCGAAGATCATGAAGAATCTTGGAGAGCCTCCCCCAGCTCATCTAAGGACTCACGGTCTTTGCTCGATCTTTGAGTATTCTTTCTTGAGTGGTTCATCTCACTTCCTTGATCGCGATCGAACCCTCGTGGTAGTCACAAAGGGTCCTCCGGATCTCATGAGCGGACCTCAAATGAGCCACGCGCTCAAACTCGAGATCGACTAAGACCTTGGATCAGAAAGTTGTGAGCTTTGCTATTAGCCTCAACATCTGGAGTGATCACATCGTCATTGGTCAGCACAACATATGGATTTTTGACCTTAAGCCAAATAAGCGTGCCCTTAAGCCTCGATGTAGGCATGCATCGTGCCTTCGATAAGCAAAATCAACTCCATCAGCAATGTGGTTTGGTTGAATACTTGTCGATCGCCATGGCTCCAAAGACCCGGTTAAGATCTATGAGAAGAGCTAAGCGGGCTCGATACCAATTGTAGGACCGTAAAAGCGACTAGAGGGGGGTGAATACAAGCTTTCTCTAATTTTCCTTCGATCAAACAATAAACGCGCATAGTGCCGAGCCCCACGTACCAATGTAAGCGGTCCGCGAAGAAAGAATGCCGCACAATTTGACATCAAACCTAACTCAAGAGCAACCTACGAAGAAGCAATTTCGGTCACATCAAACATGGCTCCCACAGAATAGAATCAAGGACTCGGTCGGATCACGATGATGGCAGGCATAGCAATCAAAACCAAAGACCGACGATGCGGGGACGGATCGACCAACCGGTCAAAACCAAAAGCAAAGTGAATCGCGGATCTTGGATTGAGATGAAACGACAAACAACCAAAGAAATAAACTTCAAGAACCACTCTGATTGCGGTTTCTCTGAGCTAAAAGCAGATAGCCATAAACCGCTTTTTCTCGAAACGAGCAAAGCCACGCCTATCTCGAGATTTTTGAGGCGCTACACCGATGTGTTTCTTCTGGTGCCACAGCCGCAACGAGAAAACAAAGCGATGTGGACACACAGCAGAACACAAAACCGAAAGGACAAGGCAATAAAGAAAATCTAAAACATCCAATCGGAACAAGATGACAGCTAAAAGCAATAGAAAAACTAAACTTTCGACACCTGACTACATCTTCGCCGCCCAATGACATCACGCCCAAACAAAAATCACAGATGGGACTCGAAAATTTCGACACATCAACAAGCACGAGGGCCAGCTACTTTTTGACTCTCTGAGACTCGGCATGAGCAGCCGAATAGAACTCTGTTTACTCCTCAATACATGCCATACAGGTTGTAGTTCCTACAAGCGCGGCGAGCTCCAATTTTTACAGGGTTTCAGGCGCGCCACCACAGAACTACTTTCTATTCTCCAGCAGCAACCCTAAGATGTCCCATCTCAGCCCCTTTTATATGACAGCCACAAGCCCTAGAAAAAACTTTCTAGAAGATTTAACCTAATGGGCTCTCTTAAGGCCCAACAATTACAGAACACATACGCACGCAATTTAAAGCGTCGTCTCCAATTCTCTTGACCTAATCCACTTCATGACACGCCGTCTTGCGCCGCGGGTTGGCATTAGGTCACCAAAGCGGTATTTGGTAAAATTACCAAAATACCCCTTTCTTGATCTTTTTTGAAGACCGAGTCCAATCCAGTTGAAGCAATCGCCTGCTTCGCCACGTGTAGGTTGATCCAGCAGCTCTCATCGTGTCGGCAAGTCTCTCCCATCCGGTTCTCACCGGACCACCTTAACACTTGCACCGACCCGCAAAGCTTGATCAAACCGATGCGCGAATCTGACCCGTTCGGTCATCCTTGTCCATTCTGCACGCTTGAGTCACTTGACCTCACCGGCATCCATGATCGTTACGGACCTCGGCTCTCAAGCTTAGTCCCGATCCTCCTCACCGTTATTTGTCATTGACACCGCAAGCCACACCTGCACGACAATAGACAAGCAAACCACGAATCAGGAACAAGTTCTTCACAACTTGACCCACGTTAGTGAAAACATGCATCATGCAACACATATGCACTATAGCCTATGAACTCAATCTATCCCAAAGCCAAATTCCCAAAATGGCTAAAGATCGACCTTTTAACTTTGTCGAAAACACGTGAAACTTCAAACCAAAAGCAACATTGCCAATTGTTTCATCATCCTAAGATCATGGGCATATCCCCATGATATCCACATAATCAATGAACGACCTACATTTTTCCAAAAATTTATCCTCAGCCATTTCAAACGAATGAAGACTACAATAGAGTTATGTATAGAGGAAATGAGCATACCTCTCGAGTATTCCTCTCAGAATGCTAAAATTGTGGTTGCCGCGGAGTAGGAAATCAAGGTATATCACATGGCTCCTCTTTGGTATAAGGACTAAGAGGATCCAGTGGTACCTACTCATGTATGTCGCTATAGTCATTAAACCTAAGTTCGTGCTGCATATAAAGTACAAATGAAATTTGTAGAGCAAGTAGTGACACTTATCCCTCGTTGTAGGGCACCACTATGTACTTCATGTTCTTCTGACGAAGCAATGACTGCGTTATGTATTTCTCGACGAAGGACAAGTCTGATTGGATGGTTTGCAACGATACCACCAGTGGGTTGAGGAAACCCACCGGTTCTTTCCATTCCCAGACATTTTTCATCATGTATCTATACATAAGCAATGAGTTGTGATATTTATCGGTATTATGTAAATGTAGAACTTGATTGTGCGCACTTACAATGTCCAACATCGTAGAAGCGAGGCGTTGAGGCCAACGAGGTTGAATAGGTCATATAAATCGTTGAAGTCCACGACGAAGTTGCCCGGCCCGTTGAAGAAATGCTTATGCTCGTATCTGATGGTGATTCGATGTGCACCCCTTCTTTTGGGTCTTCTCAAGTACGGGCATGCAAAGCGACAAGCATATCCGATGTGCATTATGTGCATTGGAGCACAGCGGTTTTCGATGATGTAGTTCGGCTATCCGGACATCGAACTTCGGACTTGGGAGGCGTATAACGTTAAATCGATTTTGATTTGGCCTTAGGATTTGGCATCTTCTTGCGAGGCGACTCGGGACCCAATCTGGCGGCATGTTTTCTTGTTCCTTGGCGTCTTCTCCGGGAGGCAAATAAGGTGGCCTATAAAATATAAGGTTGAGTCATCAAGGGTCCCGTTGGAGAGGAATGGTCGTGTTGAGATCGCGGCACTGCTGGGTCCAGCACGATGTCCTTCTTGGGCCACTGCATAAAAGTGTGCACGGCATCCCCTAGTGTTGTGATCTCTTCGTTCGAGCGAATCTCTAGCGGGACGGCCACGAAATGTTCATGTACCATGTCCACCTCCACCCTGGCGTAACCCTGCGCCACCTGGACACCGTGCTACACTGCCCCTTCCTGGTATGGATGCACCATCCCCTACCCAGCCTCAATAGAAATGGACCCAACTATCCTCACTTGGAGCTTGCAGCGCGTCGGCTCCTACAAAACGATACGCAATTAGCTAAGGCGTCATATAGGTCTATCTTTGGTGCATTCCATAGATGTACATTACCTTGATGTCGTCTATCGAAAAGTGGACGTTGTCATGTTCAGAATTATGCGTGGACGCGACGCTACTCCGATGTCGAGCAGGACTAGCTCCCAAATTAACAGGGTCGGCTTGCGACTAGCTTAGGAGTTGATTCATTTGATCCTGCAATGCTGCTAGCTTTCCTTCAAATTTTTCAGTAATCATCTGTACCAACCAGTCCTCGCGCTCGGCCTTGGATCTCTTCCTACTCCTATATGTGCGGTGGTTGTGCAGCGAATCCATGACTCCAAGGCACGTTAACCCCAAGGCCTCGCGTGCGACCGGGTGCTCCTTATTTCCCGGGGCGTAGATAGTATATCCTTCTCCTCGCCCGGGCTTGGAAGGAGCCTTGAGAAGTTTGGACAGACAATTCATGCTGCAAGGGGTCATCATGTTATTATAGACCTTTGTGAAGTTATGGACTTATTAACAACTAGGGAGTTCGACATATTTACCACCGTTGGGACACTTCTACGAGTGCGGTGGGTTTGTGAAAGAGATCTTGCCGAAGGCGAGACTTTTGCCCTCACTTGTAACGGGCTAGGAGCGCAGTCTGTGACATTAGGAAACGCGTTCTCCTCCTGCACCGCCCATTAAATCGTATTTACACAGCGTACCGGTCTGCAGTCTGTCTGCAAGGGTGAGTGTTTCGTGTTTGAAGAGCTTTGTCGCCGCACTTTCCTCCTTAAATTAATTTATCGTCTTCATAGCCACAAAGGCGTCCCATGTTTCCCGTGTCAAGAATCCATACTTGCGAAGGGCATTTGACCCGTGTTCACGCCGGACAAGAATGCTCTTGAAGGTCCCCCGATTTATCGATCGTGAGCATCATTTGATCGTTCCACGCGTGCCATATGCCTTACAGGATAGTGAACTTGTTTGAAAGTTACATCCCACATGGCGCTTCTCGCTTCTTCCATCGATCCTTCCACCTTGGTGTCTTGATGGGGACCGTTCCTTGCAAGTATCCCGTGGTGGTGCGGAATCTCGCCGGCGAGCTCTTGGGGCAGAGAGGACCCCAAACTCAGCGACCTCGTAATGACCGATCGACCCACAGGCATTTTCGATTCTCCTCTACCATCTCGCTTCGTATCATTATAAATCGACGGATTAGGTGGCGTCTTGTGATGCAACAGCGAACGGCGCCTCTGTCATCTGCTTGGCGTCGATGTGGCGGCGAAAGCGGTGCCTCGCCATCATGCGGCGTCGGTGGCAGGCGGTGAAGGCAGATGCGTCGCCATCTCATGACTTGATTGAAATGCTAAACATATTAGCAAAATTGCATAATTATTTCCAACATAGATAATTATGAATAGAGCATAGTTCCTAACCAATTAAATGACACAATAGTCATAAGACTAAGAAAATCAATCAAGTCATTTAAAAGGAACAATATGGTCATCAAACACAATAAGTGCACACTTAAAATCAGCATAAAGCTAAGATTTGATTGTATGATTATTGCTCTCAGAAAGCTAGGTGCATATGGTTTAACCTTGGCCATCACAACACTTATGTCCAATGTAATCATCAATTGAATATGACAATTTATAGATTAGGCCTTGAGTTCAATTTACAACTTGCTATTCAAATCAATCAGATTCAAGCAAATTTACTCAACTTAACCTATGCTGGACTACAGGAGTAGAGATCAACTAAATACACGGATAACAGAAAGAAGGCACTGAAAAGATACAGAACATCAAGAAGAATTGAATGATAGAGCTACAGGAACAACAGGTATAACAGGTTGAAATAAATTGCTCAAAGTTATAGGAATCAACTAGACAATGTACAACTCAAGGCTTAATCTGTATACCAATTCACATTCAATTTCATTTTCTATGACAATTCATCACCGAGCAGATCAAAGAACCCACCAATCACAGATCACATATTTCAACTAGCACATCACACACACACACACACACACACACACACACACACACACACACACACACACACATATATATATATATATATATATATGTATGTATGTATATGCAAAGAGACAATGCATGATATGTTGAAATACTCAGCAGGCGATGGTACTCAAAACCACCGAGAAGATCAACAGACAAGGCATGAGGGAGGACCAAATTAACATAATCAAATGTAAATGATTTAAGTCATTTAAATTGATTGAAATGCTAAACATGTATAACTAGACTGACATAACAATCACATGTATAACAATCTCTTGCGATCTTTCTATAGATAGAAACTAGTGATACGAATCTTTTGCATAGATAGAACCCGAGCCCATCTTTGCCCGAGCCTACTTCATCGAGCCCGACACACTGGAGTGTACCATTTGTTTCATGCCGTGGATGATTGGCATGAAGCAAAGGTACACTCAAGTGTGTCAGGATCGACGAAGAAATGCTAAGCAAAGGTAAGTGCTGTAGGAACCAAATTTAGCTGTAGAAAGGCACAATGCACTAAAGTAGTGTATAATATGTAGAATAAATGTGCATGTTTCCAGGAGCAGCCATCATAGCAGACATTTATATATCGGGTATAAAAAACAAAGTGCAAGCAGGGGACCATCAAACAACGGGACTGAACACACCATGAGGCAAGTGAGGTTATAGGAACTAAGGAAATCAGATGGTCCTCTGCTCATGTCTAGCACAGGAAAAGCTCGTGAGGCAAATATAATAGTGTAAATATACATCGATTCATGACAAACCTGAGCACAAAATTTGAAAATGTAATAGCGATGCTCGTTGACTCTAAGAACTTACTACTGTAATCTATGAAGGTGCGGAGGTTAAGCAAAGCGCCGCTAATGAATGTGGCCCATAGAATCCAAAGGAGGTGCGAGGGTCTGGGAGGCTGGCCAAGGCCGTGAGGGAAGAAGCGATGTCGGGCGGCGGCGCCAAGGTCGGGGCGGCGGTGTCGAGGCGGTGAGGATGGGGCGCCGCGAGGTCGCGGCGGCGGTGTCGAGGTCGAGGGCGCCGATGTCTGGGCGCCGAGGTCGAGGCGCCGAGGTCGGGGCGTCGAGGTCGGAGTCGAGGTCTGAGGGCCGAGGTCGTGGTCGGCGGTGAGCGAGCGAGCCCTAGAGGCGAATGAGTCTTGAGAGCCTAAGGGGCACGGGAGAGAAGTGATGAGCAAGAGCAAAACCGCGTGGTCGGCGGTGAGCAGGCGAGCCCTAGAGGAGGCGAGCGAGCGGCGAGAGCCTAAGGCGCGGAGAGGAAGTGACGAGTAAGAGCAAAACCCTAGCGGTTCCCTCCTTATGAAAGAGCTATCACAAGCGGTTCTTTAATAGGGCAAATGCAGTGATAAGGAATCACAGATGGTTTCCTAATAGGCAAATGCAGGATAAGGAATCACAGATGGTTTCCTAATAGAACCGTCTGTGATACGTTCCATATCACATACGGTTCTAGTAAAAAACCGTCTGTGATATGTAACGTATTACAGACGGTTCTTTAATAGAACTGTTTGTGATAAACTCATATCACAGACGATTTCTAAATAGAACCGTCTGTGATTCCTTATTATGGACAGTTCTATTATGGAACCGTCTGTGATAACCTAACATCCTGCTGACAAATGAACAAGTCTCTTCATTTTCCCGCGTGTGTCTCTTCGTCTCACGATCGCATGGCTTCATCTCTTCGTTTTCCAACATCGGTATAGCTCCCAAATATCTCTTCGTCTCTCGCTCTGGCTTTAGTACTTGTTATATAAATAGCTATCCCCTTCGACAACGGATTTCACACAACCTTCTTGATCCCTTTTCTCCACAAACTCCAAATGGCTTCCCCTCTCGTGCCAGTTGTATTGGCTTACCTTGTGCTTCTTTACTTGCACCTCTCTTTTCACAACCTGGCCCAAGCTGCGGACAAGCCTTTCATTCGCAATGTCATCCGTTGTAGGCCCTCCGATCTCTCAGGAGACCATAGCGCCATCATCTCGTCATTGGAGCTCCTCCTCGAGACGGTCCAATGCGAGTCCGCAACATCCGGTGAGTAAACCTCATCGTGGAGATCGACCTATGGAACTACTTGGTCGCCGAGGATGCAGACCCGGAGAGTCAAGGGCGACATCGAATTGCGGAGGCGGGTCGACCTCGCCGAGACGGAGGAGACCAGGTCTGATGGCCTCTGGGCTATATGGGGCTTGGTTGCAGAGTCTGAATGGCTACAAGCGTGAATCGAGCGTGCAAGGTTGCAGGTGGAGGCGTTTAATCGGACGATCGGCGATCACGCCACTGCCGAAGCCGACGAGAAGGCTTATGAAGATTTGAAGGCTAAGATGGGATCGCTAATCCTTTTTTTATCGTCTATCATGTAAAAAGGATATGGTCTTTTAGCGCATAATATTATCCTTCCACATTACTATGGGTTGTGTTTCAAATGTATGAAAATGAGGATAATTTAAAACTTTTGATGCATCATTGTTGTTATTTGAAATTTCTGGAAATTCTTTCCAAAGAATTGTTGATTTCAAAACTAAATGCTTTAATTGACTAGAAGTAAAACAATTTAAAACTTTGACATCAATATCAAAGATGACAGGTTCATAACACATTAACACATGACAATTCCACGTTGGCATCAAAATATATGAGAGATTACAAGTCCATAACACATGATGTTATGGAATAAGTTAATTACAATGGAGTAAATTCTTAATTAAAATATAGCCCTTCATGATGATCAACGCGCATATAGCTAGCTTCCCCACTGGGTTCTTCCTCGAGCCTGATGCCGTATCCAAAAGGAGGCAACTCGTCAAATTGATTGTATTCTTCCTCGTCCACTACATTCTCAACTCCGACAATCCTCCTTTTTCCATGAAGAACTACGTGGCGCTTTTTATTTGCCGGGTCGGTTACATAGAAGACTTGAACAACTTGGTTAGCCAGTACGAATGGTTCGTCTTTGTATCTGACACATTCGAGATCCACGGTAGTGACGCCGTACTTGTCGACCTTCACCTGTGGGAGATGGACCCAACAGCACCAAAATAGGGGGATCTTGAAAAGCACGTAGTCGAGCTCCCATATCTCCTCAATTTGACCATAGTAGGAGCTCCTCGGCCCATCGGTACTGAATGTATCTATGTGGACACCGCTGTTCTGGACTTTGCTCTGTTCTGGACTGTGCTCTTCCTATCCTGAGCTATTGTATAAAATGTGTACCCATTTATGTCGTATCCTTGCCATGTGACAATTGTAAATTGTGGCCCTTGTGCCAACCATAGTAGTGTATCATCACTTGATGACCTCCCAGTGATTTGCACCTTTAACCATTCGTTGAACTGACGGTTGTGCTCTCTCGTGATCCAAACCTCCGACCGGTCTGGATTCTGTTGGCGTACCATGTCTTTGTGCTCGTCGATGTACGGGGACACTTGGGTCATGTGTTGCAAGACCGTGAAATGGGCTTGAGCGTACGTATCCAGATCGGGAGTGATTGATTTTCTTCCGATGGTCCCGATACCATCCAGTCTCCCCTCATGACGAGATAGAGGCACACCTATCGGATCCACCTGAGCCATGTAGTCGACGCAGAACTCAATGACCTCTTCCATTGCATAACCTTCGATGATGCTGCCCTCCGGTCGAGATCGATTCCGTATGTAGGACTTGAGAATTCCCATGTACCTCTCGAACGGGTACATATGACGTAGGAACACAGGGCCGCATATCTTTATCTCTTTCACAAGGTGAACAATGAGATGGACCATGATATCGAAAAATGACGGAGGGAAATACATCTCAAGATGACATAGAGTCGTCACCACCTCGGCTTGTAGAGCATCTAGTCCTTGGGGATCAATGACCTTCTGAGCAATTGAGTTGAAGAAATAACACATCCTCAAGATTGCCACTCGGACCTTGTTCGGCAAGATACTCCTAATTGCAACATGAAGCATTTGTGTCATCAGCACATGACAATCATGAGACTTCATACCAATTAATTTCAAATCTTGCATAGAAACATGTTTCTTAATGTTAGCGGAGTAACCAGATAGGACTTTCACACCATGCAAGCTACGCACGATTCATTTCTCTCGGCCTTGGGCAGAGTGTAGCAAAAGCTGGGGAAGGTACGTTAAATCTATGTCGGTCTCTTCGGTGCTAACTCGGTCCTTATGTTCATATCGACCAAGTCATGCCGTGCGTTAACACCATCCTTTGTTTTGCCACTAATGTTCAGTAAGAGACCAATCAAGCTATCACATACATTCTTCTCCACGTGCATGACGTCGATGCAGTAGCGAACTTCTAAGTGCTCCCAATAAGGCAAGTCCCAAAAAATCAACCGCTTCTTCCAGATATTCTTCTCACGGGTTCTTAATTTACGTCCCTTCCCAAACACAACATCGATATCCTTAACCATATCATAGACCTCTTTCCCTCTAAAAGCCCTTGGAGCTGAACCGTCCTCCTTATTTCTGTCGAATTGTTTCTTCATCTTACGGAATGGGAGACTCCTGGGAAGGAACCTACGGTGACGCATATATACAATTTTACGCGAGTTGTTCAGCCATACACTCTCGAGGCACCGAGCAAAGGCGGATAGGCTTTGGCTCCTTTTGTCTTGGCTTCGATAGGTTACCAAGGGCGGAAAATCATTGATGGTGTAGAACAACATGGCGCGTAAAGTGAAGTTCTCTCGTTTGTATGCATCCCATACCTGCCCTTCGTTCCACAAATGTCACAAGATCTTCCAAACAATGGTGCTAGGTACACATCAATATCATTCCTGTGTTGCTTGGCCCTTGGATAAGTAGGGACATCAAAATGTACTTCCGCTTCATACACGACCAAGGAGGAAGGTTGTACATGCATAGATTCACGGGCGGTGCTATATCCATTTGCTCATGTTCGAAAGGATTCATTCCATCATACTCAACTCTAACCTTATGTTCCTCGATTCTACACGAACTCTTGAAACTCCGATCGAAGTTTCTCCAGCCGGGCGAGAATCAGTGAGGTGTCTTAGCTTTCCATCTTTCTTACGCTCCGAAAGTGCCAATGCACCAATCTTGCCTCCTTTGGGTTCGCAAATAAACGCTTCAAACGTGGGATCACAGGCAGATACCACAATATCTTAGCAGGAGATCCTTGCTTCACCTTAGCAATATTCTGACGCTTGTATCGGGATGCTTTGCACACGAGACATACATGCATGTCTACATACTCTTTACGGTAGAGGATACAATCGTTCGGACATACATGTATTCTTTCTACTTCCATTCCCAATGGACAAAGAACCTTCTTTGCTTGGTAGGTGGTGCTGGGCAATACTTTTTCCTCCAGAAGGATGTCCGCTAGGAGACCTAATAATGTCGTGAAACTCTTATCGGACCAACCATTGCTTGCCTTCAATTTAAGCAGTTCAATCACGGTTGACAACCTTGTGTATTCCAGCTTGCAGCCAGGGAACAAAGGTCTCACCGAGTCCTCCCTTAAGCCCTCGAATTTACAAAACTCTCTCTCACTGTAGTTCTCTTCTGCATCGCGTAGCATCTGATCGAGATTGTCATCGTGCGACCTATCCTCATCAAAAGCACAGTCCACATCCATGATATCGTTGACTTTCTCGGCAATGTCATCATTATTAACTTCTGTTATAATCTGCTCTTCACCGTGACTGGTCCAACATGTATACCCTTTTTTGAAACCCCTTCGAATCAAGTGCGCTTCGATCTGCGCCGAGTTGTTAAACATTTTTAGATTACCGCAATCAATGCATGGACAGTACATAAAATTTATCCCTTTCTTCAATATATCCTGCTCGGTGGCTCTTCTAAAAGCAACCACGCCATTAATGTACTCTTGACTCACACGGTTCACACCGTATATCCAGTTTCGATCCATCTACGCTAGGCATGTAACAAATTAGTGTCAAATTAGATTAATAAACCACAAGTACGTACTTTCCTATTTACGAAACATACTTAAATTGATTAGCGATTAATTTATAGCAAACATAAAGGGTTATAGATCGTTACCCTCGGAGCTCATGAAGAAAATACGATTCCTCTCCTTTCCTTCTCCTCTCTAAGGTGGCGCAATGGGGGTGGAGGCCTGAGAAGGTGCTTGGTGGCGCAATGGGGAGGAGGCGTGAGGTGGTGGAGGCGCTAGGGGCAGGGGTCCAACCTTCTCCTCTCTAAGCTGCTGCAACGGGAGAGGAGCCGCAGGTTGGAGGAGCTAGGGTACAACATAACATCCATGTAGAGACGTCCAATCTATAGGCTAGAGACGTATTATTTCATCTCTAGAGGACCATAGAGCCGTTTTTATAAAGCGTCCTTGGGCGCCTCCCCACGTAACCGTAGGCGCTTGTAAAACATGTGTACAAGATATAAGGTGCTTCTGAGAGATGTTAAAATTCATGTCTATGTATGCAGAGACGTTTTAGTACATACACTTACATAACATCTTCTTGATATAAACACGTCCGATTTGCGTCCCAACAAACATAGAGATGCTTTTACAAATTTATTCAATTCATGTGCGCACAATTTATACACATTTTGTAGAGACGTTATATACGTCTCTAGGTACGCAAAAGCGTCTTTTGGGCATCTTACTGTGAAAAAAAGTTATTTCGAATTTAATTGGATTATTTCGAATTTGATTCACGCATTTTGCTACAAATGGAAACATATATCGTCATATGAAGACATTATTCCACCTCATCCAAAAAAAACTAGAAAACAGTAGAGCACATGTCTTCACGTAGAAGCATCATATTCTCACAATCATCAAACTAAGAAAACTGTGGAGCATGCATGCATTTCATAGCAACAACAAATATTTGAATTTACAGCAAGTGGAGTTCACAACTAAATCAAACATCTATATAAAAAAGGTGCAGATACATCAGGAAAAGATCCTATGGATTGACACAAATTTTTTTTCTAAATAGTTGGAATCTATCTATAAACTTTGCCCAAGGAGAAACTAATACATTAGCTCCTCCATCTCCATTGCATTCTCTTTGTAGTCCTCAATTATTCTGTCAAGATACCACACTGCAAGCACTAACCACGCAATGGTGATTGAACTTGATTAAAATGCTCGAGTTGTATGACCTTCAAAAAAAGAGAGAGAGAATTGAAATTAGCAACCAAGGTCAGCATAATATATATTAAGGAAACAAACTCATCAACTCATCGTCACAAAAAAAAACCCAATATTTGATCGAATGAGTTCTTATTACCAATTCTATGTCAGAAGCAATATAACACCATAAACAACCACTCAACCTTGAAAAAACCATTTTCTAGTTACTCCCATGAAGGCCTTTTATGTAGTCGTCTAGTCGAACGAGAGTGCTACCATTTATTAGCCTTGAAAAATAACTTTATATATCTCTATACACAACTGTTATACGAAGCAAATAAATATAATACTTTTCAAGATCTGAGCAATCAAATTTGGTAATATAAAGTTACTATTTTCCATAAGGTGTAATCCTACATCAACTGGAATCAATTGATCCCTATTTCTTCTTTATGGCCATAAAACAAAGGATGAGGGCCTGATTTTTCTATATCAAGGGTCACAAATTCTGGCATGCCTGCAAGTTTAACCAAAATAGGTACGAATAACTTAAGTGGATTGCCTAAGAAAAGGAGGATGGAACATACATAACAAATATCAGTGCCACCAAAGAGGAATTAAAACTAACAGAGCAAAATTTCTACATTTCACTATCCAGTTTTCAAGATCCAGTAATTCAAGTCATATCTATGTCCCATTAGATCAATAGCAAAAAGAACTCAACTGATATGGCAAAGTTGTAAGATTCTCTTAAGAGATATTTTTTTAACATAAATCCCATTAAAGTATTGACAGCTTGGTTCATACATGCATACAGTATTGAATACTAATAAATACTAAAGTTTTAAAACACATATATCGCCATACTAAGACATGATAGAAGAATGTGTAATGTAGAAAAGGGTGGAAAACAATGGAAGTCAACAGTAGTGATCGATGGCAATAGAAGATCAGAAATGTTACAGATAACATCCGAAAGAGAAGATTACGAAGAGTAACATGAAGCATCAACGATTGATGTAAGGTCTTGATTATTCATTTGATTGTCAGATTGCATTTTATACACATTTGGAGGGTACAACACGGGGTGAAAAGTTTAGGCTCTTGTATTAATCTTGGGAAATTGGATGGTTTACAAAGGAAGGCCAATAAACAAAAAAGAATAACATAAATTAACCTTCATAAAAAGAACAGCACCTTCTTGCTGTAACAAAAATCACGTTTTGGCAAGAAATCACGTGGTAAGTTCAATGTACAGGGACATCTGACCAGCAGAAACAGCTTGGTAGGGCCTTGAAAAATAATGGGATGGAAAGCAGTCAGCTAAAAGTTGATGGCAACACCAGCCAGCCAAGTATTAGTAAAAACAAAAGAACCAATACCTATGTACAATAAACTCCCTGAACCATTTGATATACGAGCACGGATGGCCTAGAAATATACAAGTGCGGGTTATTATTCAAAGAGGACAAAATTTCCACCGTATGGAGATAAAGCAAGCACTGGTGACAAGTCAAAAAATAGAATTATGCCTGGCAATGTGGCAGTAAACATAACAAGGTCCTAATTACACTGCTTGGTCATATGCCAAATAGCAGAGCAATAATCCAACATTCAGATAACCTTTCGCAATATTGTTGTCCAAAGTAGTATTGCGTTTTGGATTTCATTGATAACAAAAAGAAAATGTATCAACTTGTAGATCTTAGGTCAATTTTACTTTAATTAAACTAATACATCCTAATGAAAAAGTCGCCCGACTTCTAGGGAAATCGTTCTTCATGGAGCATTAAGTAAGAGAGTAGCCCACCTTTCGAGAAACAGACTGAGCTAACTTGATTGTTGCATGCTTTTGGCACTTCGAATCAAATCTACCATGACAAATTGTAATGTCATAGACAAATAGCTACCGTACAAGGCTCCCTCCTAGGATCAGGATAACCCCTTCAATGCTAGGAACTTCATCAAGTGCTTGCTGAAGAGCAGAAAGTACGGTAGAAATGAGATTCATTAACTTCTCCTGCTTCTTGATTCTGCATCTACCCTCCCTTTTCGTGTGTTGTACTTTCTCTAATTAGACGGTTTCAGTTCTGCTGGTGGTAATGCCATTTCTGCCTATAAATGCCGACAAATTAATAAAAGGCTCATTGCAAAAATAGATGACAACAGGAACATGTTTACCGAGTACTAAAATTACCATTTCCTCCTTCAAACCTGCAAATTCATTTTCAAGATCTTTCAACACCCTGAAAAATGTGGAAATATAAAACAAACTTCAAATTCATGTGATAATTATGTGACACTATACATAACTGTCCTACCTTAGTTTACTTTGCAAAATGGATAATTACATAAGCTAGATTACATGATGTTCATCTGTTCTTCAAGTGTTATGCATGGGTCCAACACAAAATTTTAAATTGATGCTTCTTCGACGAGAAAAGAGTATGACAATAGTAGGACGAGATGAATACATTTTAAATGGCGATCATAGAGGACATACCTTTTCTAAATCAAGGAATGCTTGCAGACAACAGTAATCCTAAAGCAGGACAGGTTAATCCATTTAACAAGGTTATATAGATGGCATGACTTTTCAATATCAAGGGTCACAAATTCTGGCATGCCTGCAAGTTTAACCAGAATAGTTATGAATAACTTAAGTGCATGGCCCAAGAAAGGAGAATGGAACATACATAACAAATATCAGTGCCACCAAAGAGGAATTAAAACTAACAGAGCAGAATTTCTACATTTCACTATCTAGTTTTCAAGATCCAGTAATTCAAGTCATATCTATGTCCCGTTAGATCAATAGCAAAAAGAACTCACCTGATATGGCAAAGTTGTAAGATTCTCTTAAGAGATATTTTTTTTAACATAAATCCCATTAAAATACTGATAGCTTGGTTCATACATGCATACAGTATTGAATACTAATAAATACTAAAGTTTTAAAACACATATATCGCTGACTGCCCAAAACATTTAAGGAAGCAATAAACTTTCACTTGGGTAGAGCCAAAAACAAACCCAAAAATTAAACAAACTGAGTAATTCATGTCATATCTATGTCCCATTAGATCAATAGCAAAAAGAACCCAACTGATATGGCAAAGTTGTAAGATTCTCTTAAGAGATATTTTTTTAACATAAATCCCATTAAAATACTGACAGCTTGGTTCATACATGCATACAGTATTGAATACTAATAAATACTAAAGTTTTAAAACACATATATCGCTGACCGCCCAAAACATTTAAGGAAGCAATAAACTTTCACTTGGGTAGAGCCAAAAACAAACCCAAAAATGAAATAAATGAGTAAGAAAACTTCATTCTTAAAGTAAGTAATGCAGTCAAGTCAAATGCACATGGCAACATAACTAAGCCAGTACAGAGAACATTATGCTCAATAAACATCATATTCTTTTGAATCTATCACATGTGGTTATAGTAAGCACATGATTCGCTACATACAAATAGAATACAATTACCACTGTCTCAGAACTACTTGGATAACGTTTGCACAGAGTTCGCTCAATTGCATGAACCAACGTTACCAACCACCAGAGAAGTTGGTGAGTGCCGTCCTATTGACATTCCCCACTTCAGGCATCTTGGAGCTCTGCGAGAAGTTATTAGCACATCAGCGACACAAGTAACCCAAGAAACGCATCACAGGACCAAAGAATGGTTCTAGAAATAAAAAAGTTCCCCTACTTAAAAAGTTCCCCTACCAAAGAATTGTTCTGCCCTTCTCCTTTTCTTGCAAGAGATGAGTTGAAGACCCTATCCTTTACCTTGACTGCCTGAAATTGGAAACATGAGCAAACTGCCCAAGGAACCAAGTATGCATCCTGAAATAGCTTGGTAGGTGTGCTATATTTACCTCCTTTTCCCAGTCTATGCACCATGAGCTAAATGAAAGTACCACCAGTTTGGTGAAGCTGTCTAGCCAAAGGCCCTATTGAAAGCACTGCAGTTTCAGAGTTCAGAGATATCCATGTGGTTTTAGCGAATCAATCTGCAAATTTGCAGGGGAAGGTTGAATAGAAAGGGTACCATTCCATT
This sequence comes from Phyllostachys edulis, assembly GCA_036346405.1. Classification (NCBI taxonomy): domain Eukaryota; kingdom Viridiplantae; phylum Streptophyta; class Magnoliopsida; order Poales; family Poaceae; genus Phyllostachys; species Phyllostachys edulis. The sequence goes on from CM070545.1 coordinate 73,119,328, forward strand.
CAAGTGGAAGGCAAATGCAAGCAACACAGCCATTGGAATGCCTACCAAGTAGAACGTGCCAAGATTCATGGTTGCACCGATCTTCTGTTTGCCACAGCCCGTAAGGACGCTTGAAAAGTTGAAGAACTCACCATAAAATGGCTCAAAGATGAGGAGAGCAATGAACTGATTTCATGGGGGGTGCGGTAGTGAGCACTGACCGACCTTGACGGCAAGGGAGAGCGCGGCGCGCATGCGGGGCTTGGGGTTGGAGCAGACGTAGTAGGTGAGGCCGTTAGCAGGCGGTCCAGAGGCGGCGCCGACGGGCTCGGGGAGCGCCTCGTCCATGGCCATGGTCACCGGCTTGATGATCGGAACTCAACCTCAGCCGCAGCCACCACCACGTCAGCGTCACACGGTGCCTCCGTCGCCGGCAGATCAGATCCATCCGCCGCTGCTTCGCTCATGAGAGAGAAGCACTGTGGTGGGGACGGGACGGATGGGGCGAAGTCAAGCCGGGTCGGCATGGTTCTTGTGGCGGATGTGAGCCAAAATGTGACAAATTAGCGGTCTTGGTGGCGTCGGATGGGCGGCGAGGGAATCGGCGGCGGCCACTCGGAGAGAAGGAGGGCGCGTGTAGCGGCGGCGGCGCAGTGTAGGCGTGGCGATTGAGCAGCGATGGTGGCATGGGATGCCAAGAGGCGATGGCGATGGCGGCGTGGGGCTAGTGAGGAGGGCGATGGAGGCGGGCGAGGGCAAGGACGGCGTGGAGGTGAGGTGGCTCGGAGGAGGACGGGAGGCGGCGAGGTTGGTGGAGAGCGATGGCGGCGCGAGGAGGGTGCATGAGAGCGGCGATTGGGTTGAGGTGGGTGGCGATGGGATATTGGGATGATTGGCCCTCGCGTTGCTCCCCACGTGAGTTGATCCGGTCCATTAGTGATTCGTCGATCGGACGGACACGAACGATGGTGGAAGGATGGACACGAACGATGGTGGAAGGACGGACTGCCTTGGCGACGTCAACGAGGATGGAGAGTCGGAGACAGAGGCCGCGGGCGTGGCATTAGATGGGGCTGGGCGTGGAGGTAGAGGGAGGGCACAGGCGCGCGGCTGCGGCACCGGGCATGAGGGAGGGCGCGGAGGAAGCCGAAAGGAGCGGGCGGCGTTAGCGGGCACGCGGGCGAGGTCACAAGAGCGTGGAGAGAAAGGGCGTGGTCAGTGCCTCAGTAGGGATGGAGTTTGTTGGGCAGAATCGGAGTTTGTTGGGCAGAACGGGTATGGAATGGAAATGGAAGTAAGGCCTATATAAGTATTATATGTAAATAATTCGTATTCTCATCAACACAATAAAATATGTTTAGTCTATTGAGTAGAACAGTCATCCTTTCCTTCACAACCAAGAGGTTGTGTGTTCGAATTTTGCATTAGGCAGTTTTTACTAATATGTTCATAAAAAACTCATAGGTCAGATAATTTTATATATTACTAAAATTTTGTCCTCTTAAGAGATTTTGTGATGTCATATAAAACGTCTTGAGAAGTGTCTTTACATATGAGATGTTTCTCGGTGTAGAGACAGACATAAGAGCGTCAAAACAAAAGCGTCTTTACAGGAAGAGATTTTATGGCGTCATATAAAATGTCTTGAGAAGCGTCTTTACATATGAAGTGTTTCTCGGCGTAGAGACAGACATAACAGCGTCAAAACAAAAGCGTCTTTACGTGATAGTTTTGTTGTAGTGGCAGGGAAGTGGCGCATGGGGGAGGAGGAGCAGATCTAAGTGGACCCGAGAGCGTGGTTGCGGCAGAGATAGCAAGCGAGGTTGCGGCAGAGGCGAGGTTGCTCGGCGCAGAGGCAAAGCGGCAAGGCGGTAGAGGATGTGTCGGGCACAATTTATATAATGCCAGGATATCATAGATGGTTCTTAATCAGAACCGTCTATGATAACCGATTATCACAAACGGTTCTCATTAAGAACCGCCTGTGTAATTATCACAGACGGTTCTCATTAGGAACCGTCTGTGATAATCCAGCTAATCATAGACGGTTCTCATTAGGAACCGCTCAGGATATTTCGCGACGGTTCCTAATGAGAACCGCTCAGGATTAACTGGATTATCCTGAGCGGTTTGTGAATAGAACCGTCAGGAATTATCACGACGGTTCTATTCACAAACCGTCTGTGATAATGACTTTCACAGACGGTTTGTAAAAAGAACCATCTGTGATAGGCTGGCACGTCAAATGCCTTCTGCCGATAGCCCCAACACAGACGGTTCCATTTTAACCGTCTGTGATGAAGCGTCTACTATTGCCTGTTTTGTAGTAGTGTTAATAAACTAAAATTAACCATTCATGAAGAAATATACACACATGTTCCATAAAGTTGAATCTTATCCCTATCAAGTTCAATCTACATTGTGGAACTTCCCTTTTGGGCTTATGACCTCACGCATCAAGAAAGTCGCAAACTATCTTCGAATGCGTTCGAGTTGGGCCTGTTCTAACGGAGTTTCAGCGAGGGTTGCAACCTGTCGCTAGGAAGATTAAAGTCGTGCATATATAAATTAATAAGCATAAAATAATTGTTGCAAGATTGGCAAACCTGAGGATCTTTGGTCATCGGGGAACTGAGGAGTAGTTCCATGTTATGGCAAACATAGTATCCACAGGTGTTGCCCTATATTCTTGGTGGCACTACAAAAATAAAATTGGTTAGTTCGAGAGGCATTAGTACGAAGTGTTATATAAGATTAATGTGTACTACGAATACTGGGAATTTGAAATCGTGTCGTAGGTTCACTCCCTTGCATTTCCCTCCCTTTGCATAGTACGTGATGAACGACCTACATGATTCCAAAAACTTAGCCTTAGCCATTGCAAAGGAAGGAAAGACTACAATATAGTTATCTATGGAGAAAATGTGTTTACCTGTCGATTAAGTTTTTGACAACTATGAAGTTGTTATTAGACCTCTTTAGGGAATCAAGGTGTCTTACCTGGTTCTATTTTGGTATAATTACAATTAGAATCTAGTGGTATTTACACAGGTATGTCACCATGGTCATTAAACCTAAGTTCATGTTGCTTAGAAAGTACAAATCAACAAGTATAGCCACTAGTGCAGCACTTACCCCTGGTTGTAGGACAAAAGTATGAAATCCTTCTCGCGGTGATCCAGCAAAAATGTCGCCATGTACTCCTCAAGGTTGCACTAACGTTGATGCATTACTCAGAGACCAAGTGTGGGTCGAGGAAACCTACCGATGGTTTACTTGATGTGGTTTCTACGATCATGTATCTATATATATATGTACAAAAGCTAGAAGTTATATACGACATTTATCGGTATTACACAAACGTAGACCGTGATTGTATATACTTACAGTGTCCAGCATCGCATGAGTGAGGCGTCGAGAGAGTCGAGGTTGAAGAGGACGAACAAGTTATCGAAGGCACTATGAAGACACAGTCTTGAAACTCGTGGTTAAAATGAATTTTCTTGAACTTGACGGTGACACCCGAGCACCATTGTACACCTGTTGTTTTGGCATGTTCCATGTACCATTCATGCAATCTCTGGGAAGCCAATCCTAGGGTTTTGAGGTCCTCTTCTGGGACGACCAATGGCTCGCCATGCACGAATTTTCGAGACAACAGCAAGAAGGGGATATCATCGGGCTGCTTCGATTTGCCCTTACCGCCTTGCTTTTTAGAGGTCAACCGGGCACGAGGTGTAGATGCATCTGATGTACCGAGTCCGGTGTAGGTAGTTCTGGTGCAGATACTTCCCGTGAAGTTGACACTGGTGCAGGTAGCTCCGGTGCAGATACTTCCCGTGAAGTTGACACCGGTGCAGGTAGTTCCAGACAGATGTCTCTCTTGGGCCACTGGATGAATGCTCCAATGGCTTGCCCTAAAGTCACGACCTCGTCGTTTCGGGGCATCTCCAACTAGACGACCTCGAAATTGGCATAAACACCGAGTCTGTGGGGGTGCGTGTTTTTTGCCTGGAGGGTCCTGTGCGCCTCACTTTCACTCCTAAAATCATCTGTCGTCTTCTTCGCCACAAAGTCTTCCCAGTACTCCTCCACGAATAGATACTTCTAGAAGAGCGTCAGATCCTTCTCCACGTAATTCTTGATAAGTGTGCTCTTGAAGTTCCTCCACGCTTTGCATGCCGCTGGCAACATGTATCATTGCACGGAGGCCTGGTGTTGTTCCAGGATTTGGAACGATTGTAAAATTTTCGTCACCGGTGCATCTTTCTGATATTTGGTCAACTCCTTCCATGAATCGTAGGTGATCTTGACCTGTTGGCGTGCAACTATTCTGTCCGTTGTCCAAAATGCGGACACTGCTCAGCGAGGACTCAAAGGGGTCCCAGACGCATCGACTCTCGTGATGGTAAATCGGCCCATAGGCCTTTTCGATATTCCTCTTTCCTTGCGATTGGATTTTCCAGAGGACAACACATCAGACTCATGAGGCGGCGGCGACGAAGAATGAGCGGACGACATCTTCACGAGAAATAGAAGTTCTGACACACATGAACATATTATCATAAGATTCTCTATGTGTATGAGTATACACACTAATTAAATGACATAATTGACATATAAACATGTAAATCCTCCAAGTCAACCAACAACACTTGATCTACTAACAGAATAGCATGTATTATGAATTGGATCACAGAACCTGGAGGTTCAACCAATTAACCAACCGAAAGTAACAGACCAAATGCTAAAGATCAATCAACAGTAGTAAGCATTCCATTCCAATTAGAGCTCAAAACAATTTCAGTACAAGCCTATTATCATCACAAAGCATTCATCTCAAGCCCACTACACCACATTGTAATATGAACATATCAAATGCAAAGGGGTAATTAAATTGAAATGTTGTGATACTCACGAAGCAGATGGCAATCAAATCCACTGAGCAATCTGAGCAATGTGTGAGGGGAAGGGGCATCGGGGTCAGCAACTCGGCATCTGTTACCTTTGGGCGTCGAGGGGAAGGACGAGAAGGGAGCACTGGAGCAGCAGGGTGGCGTCGAAGGGGAGGCGCGCCGGGCTCGGGGGAGGAGGAGGCGACGTGTGCTCGGGGGAGGGGAGGAGGTGGGCTCAGGGAGGAGGGGCACCGGGTTCGGAAAGCAGTGGCTCGTGCTCGGGGAGGTGGTGGTGGGCTCGGGGGAGGAGGCGCGCCGGGCTCGAGGAGGAGGCAGCGTCGAGGACGGCGGCGACGGGCTCGAGGAGGAGGCGGCAACAGGCTCAGGGAGGAGGGATGTTAGAGAAACTTAATCGTTTGAGTGGGGGGCACGGCAAACCCTAGAGTTCAAATATAAATAGGGTTAGACATCACAGACGGTTCCAATAAATAACCGGCTGTGATGTGTATGTATCATAGACGGTTTTTAGATAAAACTGTCTGTGAATCTGATGTATCACAGACATATTATAAATGAAACCGTCTGTGATATATCAGATATCACAGATGGTTCTTTAGATGAAACCGTCTGTGATATCTGATGTATCACAGATGGTTCTTTAGATGAAACCGTCTATGATAGATAATCACAGACGGTTTGTCCTAAGGAACCGTCTGTGATATTCTTTTGTATTGCTAAATCTATTTCTGTTTATTGGCTAGTCTTAGGAAATGCTAGCCATACCCTCTTAAACAAGCAGAAACACACCAAGTAGATGTATACATCCAATTCACATTCATTTCAGAAACAAGCACATCCATTTCACAAATTCAAATATGACACATTCTCATATTCATGAATGCAAATTCACATATGACAGATTCTCATACACATAAATGCAAATTCAGAACATATGACACATAAACATTTCATTCATCATTCCACTTGCTTATCTCCTTTAAAAATTAGCCCTTCATGATGATCGACGTGTATGTTGCTAGTTTCGTCGCGTTGTTCTTTCTCGACCCTTATACCGTTTCTGAAAGGTGGCAACTTGTCAAATTGATTGTATTCTTCCTCGTCCACTACATTCTCAACTCCGACAATCCTCCTTTTTCTATGAAGAACTATGTGACGCTTCTTATTTGCCTGGTTGGTTACATAGAAGACGTGAACAACTTGGTTAGCGAGTACAAATGGTTCGACTTTGTATCCGACACGTTCGAGGTCCACGGTAGTGACGCCGTACCTGTCGACCTTCACCTGTGGGAGATGGACCCAACAGCACCGAAACAGGGGGATCTTGAAAAGCACGTAGTCAAGCTCCCAAATCTCCTCTATGAACCCATAGTAGGAGCTCCTCATCCCATCAATACTAAACGCATCTATGCGGACACCACTGTTCTCGTTAGTGCGCTTTATATCCTAAACCTGCATATAGAATGTGTACCCATTTATGTCGTATCCTTGCCATATCACAATTGTAAAGGTTGCCCCTTTTGTCAACCATGTCAACGTATCACTTGACGATTTCCTAGCGAGTCGCTCTGTCGAACAAGGGATTAAAGGATCCCAGATTCTCTGTGCTTACAACACTACTCCAGGAATAGCTAGTGTACACAGTTCAAAAATATGGTAACAAGTCCACATCACGTATTTTATTGATAATATCAGAGTATTTATTACAAAAGGGCACTTAGCCTAAAGAAAATTACAACGGAAAGCAAAAGATAGTAGCAGGCCAAACGATACACCACAGGCAATTGTCTGGGGGCGCAGCCTAGCTGTCCAAGTCCTCCTCGTCTACGAAGAACTCCTATGAGATTATTTGCAATAAGTAAGGATGAGCACTACTACCGTGCTCGCAAGTTACACCAGTCAAGTAACAGATTTAATGCATGCATAAAGGATATTTCAAAGGAAGGCTTATAGGGTTCATTTTGCATAAAGCCATGTTTCTTTCAAATATTTATACTAAGTTCCAAAGCAGTTAATCTATATCTAAAATTCATTTTATAAACTCAAGTTTTATAGTTGGATAACCCCCATGTGAAATATGGTGATGGATACCCTCCTATCACAAGGCTAACCACCCAAATTCCCAATTTGATAAACCATGTGTCAAATCCATTTTGAAACAAAACCAAAGTCTAACTTTGAGTGGCAAATGCTAAACATGTCCATAACCGTGGACACGGCTATTCGAATAGGTTTACACTCTGCAGAGGTTGTACAACTTTACCCACATGACAAGCATTCTCTAGTTTGTCCGGCATACATCTATGCCACCGCTCACTACCTTAGGTAAGCGGTCTAGAGCGCGTGACAAGGCTTTTACAATGATCTACCCTACAGTATTTGTGCCCGCTACGGTTTCACTTCCATTGGACTATCCATCCTCTGGAAGCCCCCTCTTGCGCTAGGTGGGAAAACTATCTAACCAACACACACACATCAACTTAGCACAAATAACAGTAGAGTATTGCAAATTATTAGGCCTAGTCCTACCCATACAGGACATGTGGTAGTACGGTGGAATTTAGCAAAAGTGGCTCTCAGGTCGGTCCTTAAACAACTTGGGCAACATACCAAAACCCTGGACTTGATCATTAAAAAGATTCAATCCTGTGCATAAACCTGCACTAGCTTAACATCCATTTTGCCCAAGTTTAATCCATCTTTTGATTTTATTTTGTTTTCAAAATCATTTCCAAGAGTCTATGGTAAAACAATACCATAGCTTAATTTTAAACAAGATTTAAATCATTGGCTAAATTCCCCAAATGAAACATTTTGGTCTAAGCATGTCTTGGCATAACATTTTCAAATGATCCTAGTTCATACTAATGTATTAACCAGGTTTTATCTATGGCATCAAGATGTGTAGTTCAATACCAAAATTGGCCATACAAAGAATTATAGGAATATCTAAAGATTTTAAAAACAGGTATTTAAATAACTGAATTTAAATAAGCATGCAATACATAATTTAAAAATAGAATTTAAATAAATTTAAATACTGGGATTCAAATATGATCAAGAATGTAACTTGCCTTGCTCAAAAGTCTGATCGTTGATTAATTATGGTTCTTCGGACTCGTCGAAATCTAAACGTGAAAATAAGCTAAATTCAAATAAAAACCAAAATGAACTCCAAATTAAATAATTTTAGTTTATATAGCTAGATTATGATTTTAGATGATTTTAGGAATTTGAATCACCCAATTTGGAGTTTGGATGCAAAAGATATGAATTTTAGAAGTTTTAAACCTAAATCTGCAATTAAATGAATTTCCCGAATTATTTTTCTAAAGGAAAATCTATTTATTGCGCAAGGCTGACGTCAGCATTGCACAGTGCCTGGGAATCGGTCACTAACAAGTGGGCCCGCGGTCAATGGACCCGGTCCACGCTTGGTCAAGGGTTCATGGTGAACCCGGCCTATGGAATAGTGCACAGGGGGTGTGAGTGTGCGGTGCGCACGAGGTGACGTGGCGCCACATCGGCGCTAACTCAGCGACAAGTGCGCATGTGTCACTGACGTGGAGGTGACGCGGCTGAGCCACGTAGGACCAGCGACGGCGGCGCTCGGGTCCCTATGGTCGCCGGCGCTACACGCCACGGCGAGGTGCGGGAGTACGCGCAAAAGAGAGAGGAGACAATGAGGGACTCGGTGCGCTACCTTGGAGCGGAGGGGCGAGGCGTTAAGGTCATCGGTGGCGAGGTTAAGCAGTGGCGATGCGGGGTCGATGACGAAGAAGGTGCTCCGGAGGTCCTCGAGGCGAGTGAGTGCGCGCACCGGGTGGCCCATGTGATGGCGAATGCGACGGTGCGGTCGGGGGCGACGGAGCAACAACTATGGCGGCGAATTCGTCGGAGTTAGGGTTGGTGGCAAAGAAGCTTCATCGTTCAATTCCGGTGATGAGAGAGGGTTAGAGGGGCTGGGAGTTGGGGGAAATTGCTGAAGGTGTGGATGCGAAGATGTTGCCCCCTTTTATAGGGCTCGGGAGGCACTGAAGCGGCGAGGACGTCTTGCGGCAAGATTCACTACAGTGTGATGGCGAGATAAAACGGAATTAAGAGGGTTTAAGGAGAGGGGAACGGGCGCCGTGAGTTCGTTAGAGATAGTGGAGCATAATGGCATCAAGTGCGCACGAATAGGGGAAGTAAAGGGGCGAGTTAATGAGCTCGGGCGAGGGCGGCAATGGCGGCGACGCGAGGTAGGAGAAAGGGCGGAGACGAAGGCACTGTAGTGGTGGATCCACCAGTCAGCGAGAGACAAGACATAGTAAAATAACAGGTGGTCCTATGGCCGTTTGATCGCGATCCAACGGTTGGAATTGATTGGGACTTAAGACGTCCGAGGGGTTCATTGAAATCTAACCGTTCAAAGATGATCTGACGGCTGGATCAGATTGAGTATGGGCGAGCTAGCCGTGTGCGCGAGAGAATGGTTTGGGCCAGCTGAGTTTCAGCCCAAACACTATGCTGAGGATTTTAATTGGTTTTTCAATTTATTTAATCCTAATAATTCAATTAGGTTTTAGAAAATAGAAAATAAAATCCAAAAATTATAAGAAAATTCACAGAAATTCTCAAAGACATTCTGGACTTAAATAAAATAATTCCAACTTAAACTTAGTAATATTTTTTGCAAATAAATTTGTTTTGGCTTTAGAATAATTAAGAAAAGCTTTTAAAAAGTCCAGAAAATTCAAGGTAAATAATTTAAGTTTTAATTTGCCAAAAAGGGAAAATTTGGGATGTTACACGCTCCTTCAACCATTGGTTGAATCGACTGTTGTGCTGTCTCATGATCCAAACATCCGGCCGCTCTAGACTCTATTGCTGAAGCACATCCTTATGCTGGTCGATATACGGGGACACTTTAGTCATGTGTTGCAAGACCGTGAAATGGGTTTGAGCATACACTCTCGTCTATGGAGTGATTGCTTTCCTTCCGATGGCCCCGATACCCTCGAGCCTCCCCTCATGGCGAGATCGAGGCACACCTATTGGTTCAACTTGAGCCATGTAATCGACGCCGAACTCAATGACCTCTTCGGTTGCATAACATTCGACGATGCTGCCCTCCGGCCAAGATCGATTCCGTACATAGGACTTGAGAATTCCCATGAACCTCTCGAACAGGTACATGCTACGTAGGAACACGGGCCCACACATCTTTATCTCCCTCACAATGTGAACAATGAGATGGACCATGATATCGAAAAATGACGGAGGGAAATACATCTCAAGATGACATAGAGTTGTCACCACCTCATCTTGCAGAGCATCTATTCCTTCAGGATTGATGACCTTCAGAGCAATTGTGTTAAAGAAATAACACAACCTCATAATTGTCTCTCGGACCTTGATCGGCAAAATACTTCTAATTGCAACAGGAAGCATTTGCATCATTAGCACATGACAATCATGAGACTTCATGCCAATTAACTTCAAATCTTCCATCGAAACAAGTTTCTTCATGTTGGCAGAGTAACCAGACAGAACTTTCACACCATGCAAGCACTGCTATAGTTCAGTTCTCTCGGCCTTGGACAGAGTGTAACAAGCAGGGGGAAGGTGCATTCGTCCTTTATCTGTCTTTGTCGGTGCTAACTCAGGTCTGATGTCCATATCAACCAAGTCAAGCCGTGTATTGACACCTTCCTTTGTTTTGTCACGAATGTTCAGTAAGATACCAATCAAGCTGTCACATACATTCTTCTCTACGTGCATAACGTCGATACAGTGGTGAACTTCTAGATGCTCCCAATAAGGTAAGTCCCAAAATATTGATCTCTTCTTCCAGATGTACTTCTCACGGGTCCTCGATTTACGTCCCTTTCTGAGCACAACATCTAAATCCTTAACCATACAATAGACCTCTTTTCCGCTTAAATGCCTTGGAGCTGAACTATCCTCCTTCTCTCCATCGAATTGTTTCTTCATCCTGCGGTATTGGTGAGCCCTCTGGAGGAACCTACGGTGACGCATGTACACGGTTTTGCGCGAGTGCTTCAACCACACACTCTCGGTATCATCTAAGCAGTGAGTACATGTTTTGGCCCCTTTTGTACTCTGGCCCGATAGGTTAGGAAGGGCGGGATAATCATTTATGTTGCAGAACAACAAGGAGCATACAGTGAAGTTCTCTCATTTGTACGCATCCCATACCTGTACCCCTTCGATCCACAGTATTTTTAGATCTTCCATCAATAGTGCTAGGTACACATCATTATCATTTCCAGGTTGCTTCGACCCTTGGATAAGTATCGACAGCAAAATATACTTTCGCTTCATACACAACCAAGGAGGAAGGTTGTAGAAACAGAGAGTCACGGGCTACGTGCTATGTCGGCTGTTCATGTTACCGAAAGGATTCATTCCATCTGTACTCAATCCAAACCTTATATTACGCGGTTCTGCACCGAAGTCTGGAAACCTCCTATCGATATTTCCCCACTCGGTGGAATCAGCAGGGTGTCTTAGCTTTCCATCTTGCTTACGCTCCTCCGAGTGCCAACGCAGCAGTTTTGCCTCCTTTGGGTTCACAAAAACCCGCTTCAAACAGGGAATTACAGGAAGATACCACGCCACCTTAGCAGGTGGTCCTTTCTTCACCTCGATTCCCTCGCCGTCATCTGATTGATTCTTACGCTTGTTCGGGATGCGTTGCACACCGGACATACATGTATGTTTGTGTACTCTTTACAGTAAAGGATACAGTCGTTCGAACATGCATGTATTTTTTCTACTTCCAATCCTAATGGACAAAGAACATTCTTGGCTCTGTAGGTGGTTTTAGGCAACTCATTTTCATCTGAAAGCATGTCCGCTAAGAGACCTAGCAACACCGTAAAACTCTTATCAGACCAACCATTGCTTGCCTTCAATTTCAGCAGTTCAAACACGGATGACAACCTTGTGTATTCCGGCTTGCAGCCCAAGAACAAAGGCTTCTCTGAGTCCTCCATCAAGCCCTCAAGTTTACCAAACTCTCTCTCACTATACTTCACTTCTGCATTGCGAAGCATCTGATCCAGATTGTCATCGTGTAGCCTATCTGAATCGGAACCACAATCGACATCATCCAGCGGCATATCGTTGACTTCGTCAGCGATGTCATTATTGCTATCTTCCTGTATAATCTGCTCTTCACCGTGACTGGTCCAATGTGTATACCCCTTTTTGAAACCCCTTCGAATTAAGTGTGCTTTGATCTGTGCTTAGTTCTTAAACATTTTTCAGATTCTTGCAGTCAATGCATGGACAATACATATATTCTGTCGAACTCGGGAGCGAAGGATCCCGAATTCTCTGTGTTCATACATTAGTCCAGGATAGCTAATGTACACAGTCAAACAAAAGTGATAATCAAAACATATCACGATTTTATTAATATTTATTGAGTTCATTACAAAGGGCCCGAGGCCAAATAAAGTAAAACACAAATGAGCGAATAATAGTAGTAGACCCAACGATTCGCCACAGCAATAAATGCGAGGCGCAGACCTAAGCGTCAAGATCCTCACCGTCTTGATAGATATCTTCTCTGAATAAAGATTATTCAAGAAGAGTGAGCACTACTACCGTGCTCGCAAGTTACACCCAATATGGAATTGATATGCATGCATAAGGTAGACAAAGGATATTGGCAAGGTTATTTTATGCGTAAAGCGGCGGTTTTAATTTAAATAATCATATTAGATTACAAAGCCATTTTATACAATAATCTAAATCACCATTTTAAATAACAATAGTTTATTGTGGATAACCTCCATAAAAGATGATGGATATCCTCCAATCACAATGGCTACCCGCCTAATTTTCCCACAGGACTATCCATCACGAAATTATCTGTTGAAATCATTTTAAAACCAAAAACAAAACTAACTCGAGTGGCTTTGCTAGCATGTCCATGACCGTGGGCGGCTATTGAATAGTTTTACACTCTGCGAGTTTGTACAACTTTACCCACACGAGATATTATACTCTTTGTGTCGGCCAATCCACGCTTCCTAAGGCGTGACAGAGCAAACATCACAAGGCCGTTACAATGTTCTACCTCAAAGTACTTGTGCCGCTAAGGTTTCGCTTCCATTGATGACCGTCCTCAAAACCCCTCTTGCGCCAGATGGGAAAAGCTGTCACCAGACACCCATACATACAACATAGCACAAATAACTAAGAGGTATTACAAATTATTTAGCCAGTCCCGCCCATACAGGGACATGTGGTTGTCTGATAAGGCATAACAAAATGCGCTCAAAGACCGGTCCTCAATTGACTTGGCGTCATTCAATTTAAACCACAGGTCTTAATCTTAACGAGACTAAGCAGTGCATAAACTCGCACCCACCATTCATCCTTTTCGCCCAAGTCCAAACCCTTTTGATTTTATTTCTATAAAACCATCTTTACAATTTCTCTATGGTAAAACAATACCATAGTTTTAATTTTCAAACAAATTTTATTGAGTTGGCTAAAATTCTCCCAAAACATAAATCATGGTCTAAGTATTTGCGAAGCATTTGATTATTAAACATAATAATTTATCTAAGGTGACAAAGGAATGTCAAGGCAACATCCAAAATTTGGCATACAAGGATAATAGGAATAACTAATTATTTAAGCAGAATTTGAAATATTTGAATAAAATTATGCATGCAATTAATAATTTAAAAACTGAATTTAATTAACTTTAAAATAATAGGGCAAAATGGTCAAAGTATAACTTGCCTTCGTTGCGATACTGGAAAATCTAAGTCTTGAGAAGTATCAAATTCCAGGAATCGTCAAAGTCTAAGCGTGAAAATAAGGCAAATCAAATAAAATTCAAATAAAACTCAGAAATACAAAATAAACCAAGTCTAAATATAATAATTTTATTTTATTGAGCTAGATAATCAAATTATAAAATTTTAGAAATTTGTTTCACTAAATTTGGAGTTAGGATTCAATTATTATGAATTTTACAAATTTTAATCTTAAATTTGATATTTAAAAGAATTCAAAATTCTAAAACAGAACTAAAATGGACTCTAAATTGATTTATTATATTTTATTTAGTTAGACAATAATTTTCTAAAATTTTAGCAACTTGAATCATCTAATTTGGAGTTATAATGCAAAAGTTATGAATTTTACAAATTTTAAACTAAATCTGTTATTAAACAATTTTCTCGAATTATTCTCCTAAAGGAAATTCTAATTATTGCATGCTGGCGTCAGCGATGATTTTCCAGGAATTAAATGAATTAAAATAATTTTTCGACATGTGGGGCCTAAGTGTCATAGACACGGTCTATATGAACTAAGTCCATGTAGCTTTAGGGTTGGGGTTGTGGTGATATGGCGTGAGGGTGACGTGGCGCCACGCAGCATCCACGTCGGATCTGGGCTGAGGTGGCGCCGCGTTGGCGCTATGCGTGGCATGGCCACGCTTGTTCGATGGATGGGCGAACTCGGCAACACCCTCGCCGACGCTTCGCACTACCGGCGAGGTGTGAATGGGCGCGTCGAGAGGGGAGACGCCGACACGATGCTTACCAAATTAGCGGCGACGTGACCGAGACTCGGCGGCGTTGAGGTTTTAGCGGCGGCGGCGGCTTATGGTGACGAAGATGTTCTGGCGTTCCGACAAAACGGAGATGAGCGGCGAGTTCGCGATGAGTCAACGATGATGAAGATGACGGCCACGAGGACGCGGTGCCAACGAGCGCGGAATCGAAGAAAATTCAAAACTTGGCGCGGTGAAAAATCTCCAAATTCCTCAAGGTGAGAACGAGAGAGTGAGTGAGTGGTCGCGTTGGATTGAGGGAGCAAGAGCGCACCGGTGCTCCTTTATAGGAAATTCAGGCGATCGATAAGACAGAGATCGTCGTGGCTTCAATGGCGGCGGTGGCGAAGTGGAGATTAAAGAGGGTTAAAGAGGGGAAAGCAGGCGGAGTGAGCGGCGAGAGGCGCTGGTTTGATTCTTGCATTTAACGCGAGAAAAGGGGTAGTAAAGTGGCGTTAAGGCTTGAGTGAAGGGCGGCCATGGCGCGGTCTTGTGACGCCGCGAGGAAGATGGAAGGGAAGAAGAAAGGTCAAGCCGTTGGATGCGGATCGTGAGGCTTGGAGAGGCGTGTGGCGTGGTCACATGTTTCTTTGTCCGATGCGAATCGTTTGTTGATGAGTTAGTTGTGTGGGCAGCTTGAGAGGAGTTGGGTAGGAGGCTTTCGCCCAAATCTTTGTTTAGAAGTTTTCTTTTGTTTTTCTATTTAATTTAATCCTGAAATTTAAAATAGGCTTTAGAATATAACAATTAACATCCAAAAATTCTAGAAAAATTCACATAAATTCTTAGAGACATTTTAGACTTAATAAAATTATTTCCAACTTAAACTTGATAATAGATTTTGTAGTTAAATTTATTTTATCTTTAACTAATTAGGGAAAAGTTTTAAAAATTTCAGAATTTCCACAAAAATAAATAAATTTTAAATTTTCTCTGAAATTGAAATTTTGGGCTGTTACAAACCTTCCCCCCTTAAAGGAATCTCGACCCCGAGATTCAGATTTGACCAGCCAGGAGATGGGGATACTCTGCCTTAAGATCTTCCTCTCGTTCCCAGGTGGCTTCACTTTCTGGGTGGTGGCTCCACTGGACTTTATATGATCGGATGATCTTGCTCCTGGTAACACGCTCTGCGACGTCTAGAATCTTGATTGGTTGTTCTACATAAGTAAGGTCTTCTTGTAGATCAATACTTTCCAGAAGAGTTTGATCTTCCGCACTCAAGGCACTTCTTTAGTTGTGACACATGAAAGGCGTTGTGTATCGCAGACAAGGAGGTTGGCGTTCTAAGCGATAAGCGACTTCACCTCTCTTTGCCAAAATTTTGTAAGGGCCCACAAATCTGGGTGCAAGTTTTCCTTTAGTCCGGAACCTTCTTACTCCTCTGAGTGGAGTAACTCTGAGATAAACAAAATCTCCTATTTCAAAGGTCAATTCTCTTCGACGGTTGTCAGCATAACTTTTCTGTCGGGTTTGAGCTACTTTCAAACGTTCTCTTATTGTTTTAACCTTGTTCTCAGCTTCTTTGATTAATTCTGGTCCGAAGAATTGGTGCTCTCCTACTTCATCCCAAAGGGTGGAGTTCTACATTTTTCGCCATATAAAGCCTCAAATGGAGACATCTCAGAGACTAGCTTGGTAGCTATTGTTGTACGAGAAGTCGCAAAGGCGATTCTTGTCCCAACTTTTCCATAGTCTAAGGCATGTGCTCAAGCATATCTTCAAGAACTTGGTTGACGTTACTCGTCGACCATCCGTCGAGGGTGATAAGTCATCTTGAAGTTGAGTCTGGTTCCTAAAGCTTCGTGAAGACTCTTCCAAAATCGGAAGTGAAGCGAGAACCTCTATCGGAGACAATCTTCTTAGGTACACCATGTAAACAAACAATCTTGGCCACATATAATTCAGCTAGTTTGCTACTCGATAAGTGGTCTTGATTTGGAATGAAATGGGCCACTTTAGTCAATCATCAATTATCACCCAAATGGAATCACATCTGTTTGGGTCCTAGGAAGTCCATAATGAAATCCATACCAATTTCTTCCCACTTCCATTCAGAATTGGTAATGGTTGTAACAAACCGGTGGGTCTTTGATGTTCTGCCTTAACTCGTTGACATACATCACAAGGCAACAAATTCAGCGATTTCTCGCTTCATCTTGACTCCACCAATACTTCTCTTTCAGATCTGGTACATTTTGGTACTTAGGGATGAATGGAGTAGGGTGATTCATGTGCTTCTTTCGAATTGATTGTTTTAATTCCTGCCGATTAGGCACGAGATGCGATTTCGAACCACACTGTTCCTTGCTCATCTTGAGAGAATCTCGGGCTTTGCCTCTTCTCATATTCTTTTGATTTCTTTGATGTCTTCGTCTTCTAACCTGCTTTTCTCTAATCGACTCTGAAGAGTGGGTTGAACTTCCAAAGCATTGACACATCCTTGATTGACAATCTCTAGATTTAGATGCTTGATTCTTCATACAATTCGGTGATTCTTACGAACCAAAATGGTATTGCAACACGCCTTTCTACTCGGGGCATCTGCAACTACATTTGCTTTACCGGATGATAATGAATTCCAAGGTCGTAATCTTTTATCGGCTCTAGCCATCTTCGTTGTCCGAGGTTGAGTTCGATCGAGTAAAAATGTATTTCAGACTCTTATGATCCGTGAAAATCTCACAATGTTACCAATGAGATAATGCCGCCAGATTTTCAGAGCATGCACAATTGCTGCTAACTCAAGATCATGAGTCGGATAATTTCCTTCGTGTGGTCTTAACTGACGAGATGCATAAGCCACTACTTTGCCTTCTTGCATAAGTACACATCCAAGTCCTTGACGGGATGCATCGCAGAAGATTTCAAAGTCCTTATGAATATCAGGCAGTACTAACACTGGTGCAGAAACTAATCTCTTTTTCAGTTCTTGGAAACTCTTTTCACAGGCCTCTGTCCATTCAAACTTTTTCTCCTTTTTGAAGTTGAGTCATGGGTCTTGCTATCTTGGAGAACCCTTCAATAAATCTGCATGTAATACCCCGCTAATCCAAGGAAACTTCTCACCTCTGGATGAGACTTGGGTTGTTTCCAACCCATTACGGCTTCAACTTTGGTGGATCTCTGCGACTCCTCCTGCCGACACAATATGTCCAAGGAATGCCACTTGACTTAGCCAAAATTCGCACTTGCTAAATTTGGCATAAAGTCGATTCTCTCGAAGTTTTCCCAAAATTATTACGAGATGATCCTCGTGTTCATCTTCATTCTTTGAATAAATGAGAATATCATCGATAAACACAACCACAAACTTATCCAAGAATTCCATGAACACTTTGTTCATCATATTCATGAAGTAAGCGGGCGTTTGTCAAACCGAACGACATCACTTGTGAATTCATACTGATCCATATCTGGTTGTGAATGCGGTCTTGGGATATCTTACAGTGCGATCTTGATTGGTGATAGCGGATCTCAAGTCAATCTTTGAAAATACACTTGCTCCTTTAATTGATCAAGCAGATCATCTATCCTAGGTAGCGGTACTTATTCTTGATTGTCACTTCATTAAGTGATCTGTAATCCACACACATTCTCATACTATTGTCTTTCTTCTTGACAAATAATCTGGCGCTCCCCAAGGTGATGAGCTTGGCCGTATATAACCTTTCTGCTTTTAGTTCCATTATCTGCTTTCTTCATCTCGCCAATTCATTGGCGGCATTCTATAGGTCGCTTTGAGATTGGGGCGGTCCCAGGACTAAGTCAATTATAAATACTACGTCCTGTCGGGTGGCATGGAGTAGTTCATCGGGAAAAACATCAGGAAATTCTTGTACCATTGGTATATCTCCAAGCTTTAACTCTTTCAATTTGGTTAGAACCGATCTTCCTCGGTACTAGTCTTGGGCTTGAATTCCACCGAGATTCCTTGCTTATTGGTAAGAGCAATAGACCTATTGGCACAATTTATTTGTCCTTGATTCTTGGCTAGCCAATCCATTCCAAGAATCACATCCAAACCTTGAGAATGCAAAACTATCAAATCTGCTAGGAAGGTTACTCAGGATATTTCAAGGGTAAGGTTTGGGCAAAGATAACTAGTTCTCATTTACGAGCCCGGGAGTGAATTATCATAGGATTATCTAAAGGAGAGATAGGTAACCCATGTTTTCCCACAAATTTATTGGAAACAAAAGAGTGCGATGCTCAGGAATCAAATAGAACTAATCTTTGTCATGAATTGATTGGAAAGCGTACCAAGGGCGACATCCGGTCTTTGCTTGAGCTTCCTCTGCTGATAACGTGGTTCACGCCCTTAGATATCTTTGAATTTAGGCTTTTGATTGCCACCGGTGGTGGAACTCTGGTCTTGGCCTAGCGGTGGTGCACCTTGCGCTTCTTAGGGCATCTGTTAGCATAATGCCCGTCTCAAGCAAGGGAAACAAGTCACTCCGATTCTTGATGAAATCGATTCTTCTGCACGAGGCCGACCTCCAGTTGAGTTGCTACTGGAAGCCTAAAGTATTGGGGCTGCGTTGGTCTTGGAGCTCGAGGGTGGAAGATCGAAATCCTCCATATTTGTGGTGGCCGAATGTATGTAACGCGAGGCTTGGGTTGTCCTCCAAACATTGTACTTCGAGCGCCATCCTTCGCTATGTTCTCCATCTGCAGATGTTTGGCCTCTGGCGAAAAGCTTTATTCACTAACCGCTGGAAGTCGGTGTAGTCATTGGAGACCATTTGGATCGAGATCTCATCGTTTAAACCATCCATGAACCTTTCTGCCTTTCTTCATCACTAGCCACATCTGTTTGGGGCATAGCGAGCAAGTTTGGTTGAATTTGTGCAGTATTCCCCCTTTGTCGGCGGTTGCCTTGTTTGAGCGCGTGGAACTCTTTCTTCTTTAGGGTCATTATCCCCGCGGGAATATGTGCATGGCGAAAAGCCCGCACAAACTCCTCCCAAGAGATAGTCTGCGCATCAGCATGGGAGATGTTATAGTTATCCCACCATTCTGATGCGGGACCGGTGAGCTGATGAGAGGCAAACAGGACTCTCTCACGATCAAGACATTGAGTGATATCCAGCTTCTTCCCGATAGCACGGATCCAGTCATCGGCATCCATTGGCTCTGTGCTGCTGGAGAAGGTCGGTGGACGCATACGCATAAATTCTGCCATGGTCAATCTTTGTGCAGGTGGAGGTGGTGGTGGTGCTTGAGCTGGTGCTGCTTGGTTGATGTTAATGGACTGAGCTAACAGGTCTATCAGATGTGTCTGATTGGCCATCATCTGGCGCCAATCAGGCCCTTCTGCTGGTGGAGGAGGTGGTTCTTTGGACAGGTTTTCCGGTGTCTGCGTTTGGATTTCCTTGGCCTTGAGTGCTACCACTACTGCCGGCGCGTGTGGTAACCATCTGTGGAATCTTCTAAAGACTCAGAATAGAGTATATAAATAAAGTTCTAAGGGAATAATATTTTTAACAGCCCAAGAACTAACAAGCACAAGACAAAAGAACCAAATTTTGCCAAAATAGTCCTTTTATTATTTTATTTTATTGTTTGATTATGGCTATCACAAGAGACATTGATAGCTCATAATTCGCATCTAACGATCATATGAGATACAGCTAAGGTGTAAGAGGGGTATAATCTGGCTCGCAAGTACTACCCTCTCCTGCCTTGTATATAGCCAGCTCTTCTTCCGCTGCTTTCAGCCTTTCTTCTGCATCTAGCAGGCTGTTCTGAGTATTACGCAGTTCATCCAGAGTGTTCCCGTAGGCATAATCCATTGCCTTAGACAGGTCCACTTGGTGAGTAAGCTCAGGAGAGTCCTCATACTCAGCAGGACGAAAGGTGCTATCCAGCCGAGTCGGAATGTGCATGGGGTGGTAGTGAAACTCGGAGTCCTCAAAATAATTGTTGTAAATATGGCGTAGGCGACGTGTTGCCTCTCTGGCTGCATCCTGAAGTCCATCAACGAAATTATCACGTCTCACTGGGGCGTCGAAGATGTGGTGGTTTGTGTTTGGTTGAAGGTTGGCGTAGAGGATTACTTCAAGTCTCCAACGCTCTTGGTTCCCCACTTTATACATGTACCCTTGATAAGTTGGTCTCTGGTTGTAACCTAAGTGTTGCATCATCTTCCATAGAAGTGCAGCCCAGTGTCCGGCGAAAATTCCATGGGAAATCCGGGTTGGTTGTTCAGCCATCTACAATTTAAAGAATAAGATGAGTTGATAACCATTTTAAAAAGAAGTGTTGAGAAGACTCTTGAATAGACTCAAAATATGTTTAGTTTTTTGAAAAATAAATCCTTAAGAAAATTCTAAGGCCACGTCCTACAGTCGATATGGCTCTGATACCACTTTTGTCGAACTCGGGAGCGAAGGATCCCGAATTCTCTGTGTTCATACATTAGTCCAGGATAGCTAATGTACACAGTCAAACAAAAGTGATAATCAAAACATATCACGTATTTTATTAATATTTATTCAGAGTTCATTACAAAGGGCCTGAGGCCAAATAAAGTAAAACACAGCGGAAGCAGAATAATAGTAGTAGACCCAACGATTCGCCACAGCAATAAATGCGGGCGCGACCTAAGCGCCAAGATCCTCACCGCCTTGATAGATATCTTCTCTGAATAAAGATTATTCAGAAGAGTGAGCACTACTACCGTGCTCGCAAGTTACACCCAATATGGAATTGATATGCATGCATAAGGTAGACAAAGGATATTGGCAAGGTTATTTTATGAAAGCAAATAGTTTTAATTTAAATAATCATATTAGATTACAAAGCCATTTTATACAATAATCTAAATCACCATTTTAAATAACAATAGTTTATTGTGGATAACCTCCATAAAAGATGATGGATATCCTCCAATCACAATGGCTACCCGCCTAATTTTCCCACAGGACTATCCATCACGAAATTATCTGTTGAAATCATTTTAAAACCAAAAACAAAACTAACTCGAGTGGCTTTGCTAGCATGTCCATGACCGTGGACGCGCTATTGAATAGTTTTACACTGCAGAGTTTGTACAACTTTACCACACGAGATATTATACTCTTTGTGTCGGCCAATCCACGCTTCCTAAGGCGTGTGTGAAGCAAACATCACAAGGTCGTTACAATGTTCTACCTCAAAGTACTTGTGCCCGCTAAGGTTTCGCTTCCATTGACCGAGTCCTCAAAACCCCTCTTGCGCCAGATGGGAAAAGCTGTCTGCACCCGACACCCATACATACAACATAGCACAAATAACTAAGAGGTATTACAAATTATTTAGCAGTCCTGCCCATACAGGACATGTGGTTGTACGATAAGGCATAACAAAATGCGCTCAAAGACCGGTCCTCAATTGACTTAAGGCGTCATTCAATTTAAACCACAGGTCTTAATCTTAACCAGACTAAGCCCGTGCATAAACTCGCACCCACCATTCATCCTTTTCGCCCAAGTCCAAACCCTTTTGATTTTATTTCTATAAAACCATCTTTACAATTTCTCTATGGTAAAACAATACCATAGTTTTAATTTTCAAAAATTTTATTGAGTTGGCTAAAATTCTCCCAAAACATAAATCATGGTCTAAGTATTTGCGAAGCATTTGATTATTAAACATAATAATTTATCTAAGGTGACAAAGGAATGTCAAGGCAACATCCAAAATTTGGCATACAAGGATAATAGGAATAACTAATTATTTAAGCAGAATTTGAAATATTTGAATAAAATTATGCATGCAATTAATAATTTAAAAACTGAATTTAATTAACTTTAAAATAATAGGGCAAAATGGTCAAAGTATAACTTGCCTTCGTTGCGATCTGGAAAATCTAAGTCTTGAGAAGTATCAAATTCCAGGAATCGTCAAAGTCTAAACGTGAAAATAAGGCAAATCAAATAAAATTCAAATAAAACTCAGAAATACAAAATAAACCAAGTCTAAATATAATAATTTTATTTTATTGAGCTAGATAATCAAATTATAAAATTTTAGAAATTTGTTTCACTAAATTTGGAGTTAGGATTCAATTATTATGAATTTTACAAATTTTAATCTTAAATTTGATATTTAAAAGAATTCAAAATTCTAAAACAGAACTAAAATGGACTCTAAATTGATTTATTATATTTTATTTAGTTAGACAATAATTTTCTAAAATTTTAGCAACTTGAATCATCTAATTTGGAGTTATAATGCAAAAGTTATGAATTTTACAAATTTTAAACTAAATCTGTTATTAAACAATTTTCTCGAATTATTCTCCTAAAGGAAATTCTAATTATTGCGCATGCTGACGTCAGCGATGATTTTCCAGGAATTAAATGAATTAAAATAATTTTTTCGACATGTGGGGCCTAAGTGTCATAGACACGGTCTATATGAACTAAGTCCATGTAGCTTTAGGGTTCGGGTTGTGGTGATATGGCTGTGAGGGTGGCGTGGCGCCACGCAGTGCATCCACGTCGGATCTGGGCTGAGGTGGCGCCCGCGTTGGCGCTGCGTGGCATGGCCACGCCGGTTCGATGGGCGGAGCTCGGCAACACCTCGCCGACGCCTTCGCACCTGGCGAGGTGTGAATGGGCGCGTTCGAGAGAGGGAGACGCCGACACGATGCTTACCAAATTAGCGGCGACGTGACCGGAGACTTCGACGGCGTTGAGGTTTTAGCGGCGGCGGCGGCTTATGGTGGCGAAGATGTTCTGGCGTTCCGACAAAACGGAGATGGCGAGTTCGCGATGAGTCAACGATGATGAAGATGGCGGCCACGAGGACGCGGTGCCAACGAGCGCCGGAATCGAAAAAATTCAAAACTTGGCGCGGTGAAAAATCTCCAAATTCCTCAAGGTGAGAACGAGAGAGTGAGTGAGTGGTCGCGTTGGATTGAGGGAGCAAGAGCGCACCGGTGCTCCTTTATAGGGGTCAGGCAATCGATAAGAGCGAGATCGTCGCGTGGCTTCAATGGCGGTGAGCGAAGTGGAGATTAAAGAGGGTTAAAGAGGGGAAAACAGGCGGAGTGAGTGCGGCGAGAGGCTTGGTTTGATTCTTGCATTTAACGCGAAAAAGGGTAGTAAAGTCTTGGCGTTAAGGCTTGAGTGAAGGCGGCCATGGCGGCGGTCTTGTGAGCGACGCGAGGAAGATGGAGGCGGGGAAGAAGAAAGGTCACAAGCCGTTGGATGCGGATCGTGAGGCTTGGAGAGGCGTGTGGCGTGGTCACATGTTTCTTTGTCCGATCACGAATCGTCACGGTTGATGAGTTAGTTGTGTGGGCAGCTGAGAGAGGAGTTGGGCGGAGGCTGCCATTTAAATCTTGTTTAGAAGTTTTCTTTTGTTTTTCTATTTAATTTAATCCTGAAATTTAAAATAGGCTTTAGAATATAACAATTAACATCCAAAAATTCTAGAAAAATTCACATAAATTCTTAGAGACATTTTAGACTTAATAAAATTATTTCCAACTTAAACTTGATAATAGATTTTGTAGTTAAATTTATTTTATCTTTAACTAATTAGGGAAAAGTTTTAAAAATTTCAGAATTTCCACAAAAATAAATAAATTTTAAATTTTCTCTGAAATTGAAATTTTGGGCTGTTACATATTCCACCCCCTTATTCAACATATCCTCCTCGGCAGCTCTTCTAAAAGCAGACACGCCATTAATGTACTCTTCACTCACACGATTCTTAGCGTACATCCAACTTCGGTCCATCACACAGTTCGTATTGAAAACCCTGAAAATAAATAAAAGGGTGACTTCGAAAGCGTATTTTCTGAGGCTTACGCTTTCCAACAGAGAAAGCATATTTTTCTCTGAACTAAAGGTGGCTTTTCTCATTTCTACATTTTTCTGGATTTTATTCACTTACATGTGGGCCCTGCTTGTTAGTAACTCATCTTTTTATTTCATGATTTTATTTATAAAATCTACGACGGTCCCACATGTCATAGACTCATTAGTTTATTAACTAAATAATTAAAAGAAGTAGGATTTGAAGCGCAAATTGGGCTCAGGGGCTTCACCAGTGATTTCGGCGTAAATGCCCGAAACTGCTCAAATTAAAGGATGTTTAGGCTCCAGTAGCTCACCTCGATCACAAGGAAGGTGTCAATGAAGTCGGGGAAGGTCCAAGGCGACTGGTCAACGGTGAACAAAGGCGACGGCGGCAAGCTCCTCGTCGACAGGTCTTCTTGGTAGAAATAAACTAAAACGAAGCACATGCACGGCTTTAGGGGGACATATAGGTAGGGAAATTGACCTTGGTGGGGTCGAGGACTCACCGGAGAAGAGTTGGCGTCGATGGCGGCGGCAGTGACAGAGATCCCACGGTGACAGCTCGGCGTATGTTAATAAAATAGTCAGGAATGTGAGGGTGATATTGATCCTTTTATAGAGAGTGAAATGTGACCGCTTTTCGTGATGTCTCTTAAATGAAGATAATTCAAGTTTTTGAATTCGTAATCTTTTGGAGTTCAAGAGTTTTGTGGTAGTTGAAATTTGTTGAGTAAAGCGACGTATTGTAGAGTTCTATTGGTTCTTAGTTTATTCAAGTGATTTGATTTTAAAGACTCGTTTGTTTGAGTTGGCAAGTAATGTTGTATTCAAAGAAAGTTGTTTCTTTCCTAATTGAAAGAGTATAGTACAAGTATTTGAGGGTGGATTCAAATTTTGTAACTTCATGATTTATCTGAAGCGCTTAACCTTGTTGTTTGGCCGCATAAGAGTTACTCGATTTGTAAAGCAAGGTTCTGTTCTTATTGGTTGAGGTTTGGAATTCTATTCTTGTGGGACTTATGCCCTCAACTGTTGACTTTCCTTATGTTTTCCGAGTTCTTTGCCTAAGTGACTTTTTCCCTTGGTCTGTGTTTACTTGAGCGAATGCTTGTCTTCATTTGCCTTTTCTTTTGAACAAGGATCCATCGATTCATCTCACAGGGGTCTTTCGAAGTGGTTATTAATTGTTGTTGCGAGACCTTGGGTTGTAAGTTATTCGAGGAGCATTGGAGGATGAACTGATTTCGGGTATAATTCTTGAAGAGAATTATATTTATCTGAATATTTGTCTTTGAGGCTAAACTATTTGCATTGTTTCAACCATTAGAACCTATAGAGATTTGTGATCCAAGATCTTTTGTTCACTTCGAGTGGAACATTAGAATTTTCGAAAGGATGGGGAATCTTGATCGATGTATTAGAGTGTCGTGATTGGGTACCTTGCGGTTATCTTGATTAATTATGATGGTGTTGTAATGAGAGTAAGATTAGCGAAATAATCGATCGTTAAAGCGATTAATAAGATAGTCGAGATTGTTGGATTATTGTCGGGAATGACTTGGACTTAGTAAATAAATCTCTAAGAGTTAGACTCTTTATAAAGATAATTGGAATTAGAAAATGTTTCCATGTTGATGTTAATGCTTGAGTATGTTTGGATTGTGATAATTTTAGGATTTAATCGAGGTTTTCCTATCTTCTATATGAGAAGTTTGTTGCGAGGTCTTGGAGGTTAAAATTGGGCTTTGCATGTTTTTTATGCTAGAACTTTGGTCGGCCAATGATTTTGTGTAGAGGAAGTAGAATAAGGGTGGATTCGAATAATGGGATGATCATTGATAGAACCCTTTGATGAAGTATATGAATGTGTGTCTTTGAGGATTCGAGTTGTTTATTCTTAAAAAGATTGAGGTGATGTGATTGCGTGTGAGATCTATTTTGGGATACATTGGGAGTCATCTGTCAAATTAATTCCGTCGGTAGAGGAGTTGTCAAGAGAATGTTTCTATGGAGTCGTTAGAGCCTCTATACAGAGGTGTGGATGATGTATTTCGGCTTGAGCATAGTGTTGAGAATGCCAAGTTAAGAGAGATGAGTTAGTCTGGTATGCGATGAATTGGAATTCCAAAGTTTGAGAGAAATTTTATTCCTAAAAGAGAAACCGAGAAATTGATGCTTCCTCTAGTAGTGACACGTTTTCTTGATTCTTATTTGAGCTATGTGTTTATGATGATGTCTTTCGCAAGTTGAGCTTGACTTTATGTTAGCATGTGTGGTTCTTATCGGTTGAGAAAGAATAAAAGAAATTTCGATTTGGGCATTCAAGTGATTTCTCCTTTGGCTTTCATGACGTTTATTAAAACCGCCACTTGGAAAGTGGAAAGGTTTTCGTGATGAATTTCGATTCTGGATTTGACTCTTTTAGTACCGAAATGGTAGCGTATGGTTGCGATGTGAATCCTTCCTTTTCATATGGGTTTTGTCGGTAAAAGAGTTTGTTTAAAGAGAGTTACATTGTGTGTCCTGGTTAAAGGAGGTGATCCTTGTTATGGTGAAGAGTTTGATTGAGAGGTGGAACAAGAGTTTCGTGTACTATATGCATGTTGTGTGGTTCGGTACCAATGGGGAGGTTAGCCCAAGGTACATTGGCTTGTTTTAAGCTAGTTGGCGATCGCTAGGGTCGTTTGGTCCCTACGCGGTGAACATAACTTTGATATGTTATGGTGCCAAGTGAGTACCAGGAGATCCGAGTTTGGAATATTCGTTAACGTTGTGGACCATCGGTAGGATCTTACCTTCGATTCTCTTCCGATGAGTGTACTTGGAAATGTCGGGACGAGTGTTAGGGACGCCGTCGTTCTCGTCTTTGTGTTGTGATCTCATCGGTCCGAGAGAGGTCACTTGGAAGCTAGAGTCTCGCATCTTGAAAGCAATACCCGATTTGTTCATATCTGGTACGTGTTAATCGTTGTTAATTTCCAGACGCCGTTTTCTTTTGGGTAGATCGGTGGGTAGATTCGGGGTCGAATCATGTTAAGGGGGGTAGAATATAATACCCCGAATGTTTCTAAGGAAGGAGAGTAAACAAAAAAAAGGGTTTTTCTGTAATACTCCAACTTAGTCTAATGAAGGAAGCGATGAAAGAGAAATTAGACTTTAGAGGAGGAAAATCTGCAATTCTTTGGCAACTGGGCTTGTGCTTTGGCCGGGGAGGCCCATGAGGGGCCGGCCACTATTAAAAGGAGGGAGAAACCCTAGCCACCACTGTAGCATGCACTGCTACAGTGCTCCCGCCGCTGCTACAGTGCACTCCCTCCTCCTTGCACTCCGTTGCCCCCTCTTGGAGGTGCTCTCCCATTGCTGTCGGCCAAGGAGAAAGGTGGAGGGAGAGAGGAGAAGAAGACACGAGGAGCATCTAGTGGGGAAAATCAGCGGGCACGCGTGTCTCCAAGGGTAACGAATGTCATTTTCGTTGTTTGATTAGTCGTAGATGTGAATTCGATTAGAATTGATTGGATCGAACTCTGTCTGTTAAAGATTCAATTCTGTCCAGTAAGTTGCGTGGGCAGTTTCGAGTTCTTAGAGGCCGAATTGGTGGTTTTCATCTCCTAGAGATATTTAGATACTATTCTTAGCTTTTCGTGGCCGCCAAGAACACCTGATTCTGACGTACGGATCAAAAGTTATGATAGTTTTAGTTTCTACTGTCCAGAATTCTGACGCGATTGATCTGTCAAGTTGTCTCATAAAATATGATTATGATAATGGAATATTCAGGGTTTTCACCCAACTAGGTTATTGTAGAAATTTTTATAACCTTTCCAGAATGTTAAAGAACGCCCTAATCGGAGTTGTAGATCAAAAGTTATGATCTGTTCTTTACCGCTGTCCAGAATCTTAGCTATGTTTCAGCAGTCATTTTAATTAGTAGATTGATTATTTTTAAGTTCCGAATCAGGACTTCTCCATATTATGAAATTTGTAGGCCTTGGTCTTATCTTTCCAGATCATTAAAGAACATCCAATTTGGAGCTGTATAACGAAAGATATTAATTTTTGAAGTTCTTATTGTAATCTGTCTCTCTGTTGTGGACAGTAGAGAAAGATTAACTTGTTAGCGACTTTTCTTGCACCTTGGGAATTATTGAAATAATTTTATTCAGGAAGCTAGTTCCTTGTAGTTTCCAGAAAGGTTTAGGTCATTGATTTTGGTTGTACCAAATGGAAGTTATGAATTTCACAAGTTGAAAGTACCGAAGATGATAGAACGGTCTTCGGTGTTAAAATCAAGGGCTTAGATTGGGTAATTTGTTCTGTTGATCACCTGGGAAGTTGTAGCTAAGCTCGTGTAAAGTCCGGGAAACTTGGATTCATAACTTTTGGGGCTGGGACTCAAAAGTTATGTATTTTTCTTTGAGAACCGACAGATTGGACAGATTAGAGTTAGGGGTGAAATTGCTAGTTTTTGTGTTGCGTCCAGGAGCGACCGCTCTCGTTATGTTCTATCGCTTTGTTGAGCACTCTTGTTTAGTATACTTAGTATACTTTACGGTTGCCAGTGTTGGTGAGCACCGGGGTTGAAAGCTGTTACGTCGTCATCTTTTCGTCTCACGGTTAAGGCAAGTACTTTGATGTTCCTATGTTTGGTGAATGATGCATGCTTGATGTTTGTATTGTGTTTTCCTAAGATCCATGAGAATATTCAAATTTATGTCCCTTTCTTATGTTTTATACCATGGGTATACATATGATGTCTTTCATAATTCATACTTCAGTTCATGCATCATGTTTCATGTGCCTTCCACGGGAGTGGATTATAAGACCCATCAATTCCAGTATGGGCACGTAAGACCCACCATTAAAATGTGGGCAGATTTAGACACCCGTATGAAACGTTCTTCATACGGGACTTGGGTCCCCGTATTTTGTTAAATGCGGGCTTAGGTGAACACTAACGGGTGTGTCACTAGCTATACCGGTATAAGCATGTGTGCAGTCCATTCTTTTCATTAATTCCATTAATTCCATGCATTCATGTATTCATTCAGTGTACGTTCAAATTCTTTAATGAAGTTGTCTTTTTCATATTTGTGGTATGTCCAGCTATCCATGTACTTGCTGAGTCTCAGACTCATTCTTGCTTTGTTTATTTATTTTTAGGTGACCGTTGGTGATGATTCTCTTAGGAGGAGTAGACACGCACTACTCATTCATTTCTCCTTACACGGTTTCAATAATAGAACTTGATTACATCTTTCATTCGTTAAGTGATGGACTGTAATATAATGGAGTTTGATGTTGGTTGACATCTTTTTCACGTTAAGGTTGTTTAATTAGCTCGCTTATGTTCCATGATCATTCGTTTGGTATGATTATCTTAGTGGATTCGAGAGACTTAAATAATTGGAATTTGTGAACTGTTGTTGGATTCAGTTTTAATTCCTGCTTAGGTTTTAAAAGATGTTGATCCTTATATGTTAGTTGATGAGTTATTGTTAAAGTTCTTCCGTAGTATTGTTGTATGTTAGTCCTTTAGGTAGCATTTTGGCTTCTGAATAGCCAGGGTGTTACAATGTGGGACCGAACCAAAAGATTAAAGAAAATCTAATTCAAAACGTTATTACTAAATGAGTCACCGACACACGGGTCCCACAGCCTTTAAGTGCACACTGCACCATCCCGTGAACCGCACATAGTGCCCATAGACCTTCGGTCTACGCACTGTCGCGAGGACCAAGTGACTAACAAACGGAACCCACACGTCGGGTTAATAAAAATCTGAAGAAAAATGTAAAGTACGCTTTTAGTTTTGAGGAAATACACTTTCTCTATTTGGAAAGCGTAAACCTCAGTAAGACCAGACGAGAATACATTTTCCTTACTAGAAAGTGTAAACCTCATTAGAACGTATGTGAGAATATGCTTTCTCTGCTGGAAAACGTAAAACTCGGAAAATACGCTTTCGGCATCATTTTTTTCTAGGATTTTTCAAACCGAACCAAATTGAAACTTTAGTAACTTTTGCATAAAAACTCCAAATTGAATTATTTTTATTTCTAAATTGATATAAAGTCATGATCTACCAGAATATGTAAAAATATTTGGATTTGGTTACTGTTGAATTTATTGGTATTATTTAATTCATTTCCAGCTCTTTTTGGATTAGAGATTGATTGCTCAAGCGATTATTTTGACGACCAACCATCCTCATATTCAGAAAAACAAGAGCAAGGCAAGCACCTCCTATGATCATGTTGATCCCATTATTTTGCTTACTGTACTTTGTTTTGCAAAAATCTATTATGCATGCGTGTATGTTTGATATCAAAATGCTATGTTCGGGAAGTCGATAGTTGTAAATCCTATTTAATGCATATAACTCCTTGAAATATTGATGTCCTTACTACTGTAGACATTAGGTTATGGTTTAGACAATATATAATGTTATTTGGGAGTTTTTGAGTGCGATTATCGCACAACTGCTTACTAGAGCGATAGATTTTCCTAGAAATTTATAAAAGGACAATATGATAAATGTGAATTTAGCAGATTTATGAAAAATGTTCAGAGGGGTGTACCTCTATTATTTTGTATAAAAATAAAAATGCAAAACCTAGTTTTGGACACGAGCGAGTTATATTATATTCTCAGAAGAGTGAGGGGTGTACCTCACTAGTAGATAGCTAGGGGAGATTCTCGTCCGAGGTCAATTAAGGACCGGACGCCAGCAACTCCAATCTAAGACCTAATGTACAACCATAGGTGCTGGTATGGGATGACCTTAGCTACTTATGTCATTGAAAACTAGCCTTGCATGTAGGTAGGCCGTAGAGTGCGGACAAGACCGGGTAGGCATGTTCGAAGGGGCTCCCTTCAGCGCGGTGTTGGGTACAAAGCTTGCCGACACAACTACGAATACCTCACCGAGACGGTGGTGTCCCTGGGTGAGGTGAGGATAAACATTCGCTAGGCTAGTGCAAGGTTAGGACTAGATAATGTAAAGGCTTTAACGCATGCTCTAGACTACTTAATTACCTACGGTAGTGAGAGGTGGCATCGACAGATGACGAATAAACTAGAGAATTCATGTACTATGGATAAAGTTGTACACCTCTGCAGTGTGTAAATCTATTTAAATAGCCGTGCTCGCGGTCATGAGCGTGCTTAGTGTGGATGGTATGGGTTTAGTTTTGATTTTCAAAAACTATTTTATTGAAAAAACTTGGGCAATGACTTGTGGGTTTTTATTTGAGTTAACTGTCATGTTATGGCTAAAAATGAAATGTGGCTCGCAACCGAGGAGGATTGCGAGTTGTTGTTAAAGTGAAATGTTGCTCGCGGCCAAGGAGGGTTGCGAGGAGTTGTTGTTGCTGTTCATTCAATTACTTACTGTCATGTATCTATTTAACCGTTCTTTCAAATTCTGTTGCATAATACTACTTGTGAAAATTGCAAATAAAAATGGCTTTAAGCAAAATAACTTCTAGATTAGAGTCTCATCCTTTGATAGCCTTGCATTTATATAAATTTTGCGATACACTACAAGTCTTGCTGGGTACGCATTGTACTCAATCTTGCTTATGTTGTTGTTTAGAGTTCGAAGATGAGACAACGCCCGACGATACGTTCTTCGCACCCGAAACCAGAGGTTTTGGTGACGGGTCTATCTAGGCCTTGTTCCCTTATCAGTTGCCTGAGGGTTGGATGGGCATGCCGCTGGAATTTCTCTACTTTTATTTCTTTTTCCACTGTTACTCTTACTCTGTTGATACCTACTTTTATTTGGCCAGTCGGCCATTGATGTAATAACTTTTTTTAGTAGAAAAGGGAATATTTATTATTCCAGCCTCTGCACAGCAAGGTGCATATAGCTAGTCAGCATCAAAAGATGCGACCAAAAGAAGTTTAATACAACCAGCGTCTGAGTACCAGACAAATCAGGTGAGAAAAGTAACAAAAGGACCAAGCCAAGTCTAAAAAATTGAAGACCAATCCTATTGCTGAACTGCCACCCATGGTTTGCAAAAATCTCCATAACAAAAGTTTCTAGGCATCGGCCCATGTCCTGAAGGATAGTACGATCCTCCTCCTTCTGCAGCAGCGACCAGAAACGAAACCAATAGGTACCTCTGAAGATAACCTGCATAACAGAAGAAACTCGAGCCTTGTCAAACACCACATCATTACGGCTCAACCAGATGGCCCAACAAAGAGCACTTGCCCCAACCAATAGAAGATATATAAGTTTATGGTTAATCCCCACAAGCCAATTTCCAAACTAATGAGAAATACTTGAAGGCGGATTAATACCACTAGAAATATAGACCACCCACCAAATAAACTTAGCAAAATGACAATCAAAGAATAAATGTTGTATTGTTTCATCCAAATTACAAAAACAACATTTGGAACTACCATTCCATTATCTCTTTGCTAAATTATCCTTGGTTAAGGTTACTCCATTGAACAAAAACCATAAGAAGATCTTAATTTTTAAAGGGATCTTAAGTTTCCATAAGTAGCCATTAGTTGGAATTACCATACCATTCATCAATGCTCTATACATCGAATGGACAGAAAATTTACCATGCTGATGTAAAGACCATTGAAAGGTATCTCGGCCATCTGTTAATTGAATGGAAGCTAATCTTAGAACCAACTCATTCCACGCAACTAACTTAGCACCAACTAAAGCTCTACGAAAAGAAATATGAAGAGGTACAGAACCTAAAACCTCCGCTACAGTAGCATGCTTTCTACAGACAATATTATATAAGGATGAATATAATTGACTCAACTTAGTTTGTCCCAACCAAACATCTTCCCAAAATCTGATTTGAGAACCATTATGCAAGGTAAAAGAGCCAAGTCTCATAAATTCATTCTTAGCCTTCATAAGGCTTGCCCAAAACTGAGAATCCCCTGGTTTATATTCCACTTGTGCAATTGTTTTGTTCCTCAAATATTTATTTCGCAGCAGTTGTTGCCAAACTCCATCCTCATTAATTAGGTTGTAAAGCCACTTGCTAAGTAAGCACTTATTCTGCAATTCTAGATTCAAAATACCCATGCCACCCTAATCTTTAGGAGTGTAGAGAATGCTCCACTTAGAAAGTCTATACTTTTTCTTATGCCCACTACTTTGCCAAAAAAAAGGACATCGAAAGTAATCCAATTTTTTAAGAACTCCTTTGGGCACTTCGAAAAAAGAGAGCATGAACATTGCTAAACTACTAAGGACCGAGTTAATAAGAACAAGTCTACTCCCAAAAGATAGAAGTTTGCCCTTCCAACAACTTAATTTCTTTTGAAATCTCTCTTCAACTGCTAACCAATCCTTATTTAATAACTTCTTATGATGCATTGGAATACCTAGGTATCTAAAAGGCTGATTACCCCTTTCACAACCAAAAAACTGTGAATATGAGTTTGCCGAATCCTTTGCTCCACCATAACAAAATAATTCACTCTTATGAAAATTAATTTTCAGCCTAGATAGTTGCTCAAACACACATAGCAAGAGCTTCATATTCTTGGCTTGTTCTAAATTATGATCTATAAAAAGAATTGTATCGTCAGCATATTGCAAGATTGACAAACCATCATCAACTAAATGAGGGACAACTCCTTTAAATTGCCCATCATCTTTGGCCTGTTGGATAAGGATGGCTAGCATATCTGCAACAATGTTAAAAAAATAGGGGATAAATGGTCTCACTGTCTAAGACCTTTCGTCATCTGAAAAAAATGACCAATGTCATCATTCACATTAATACCTACACTTCCTCTTGAAACTACCTGTTCTATCCAAGCACACCACAACGGAGAAAAACCTTTCATCCTAAGGGTCTACTGTAAAAAGGACCATTTCACCTTATTATATGCCTTCTCAAAATCCAACTTTAAAATTACCCCATCTACCTTTTTCCTATGCATCTCTTGGATCGATTCATGTAAAACAACGACTCCCTCCATAATATATCGATCTGACATAAAAGCAGTTTGAGTCGGTCTAACCACCTTATGAGCTATTACAGATAATCTATTAGTAAGAACTTTAGTGAAGACCTTAAAACTCACGTTTAACAAACAAATAGGCCTATACTGCTGTATAAGAATAGCATCAGATTTTTTAGGTAATAGAGTAATGATCCCAAAATTGAGACTGTAAAGAGGCAAATTCTTATTATGGAAATCATTAAGCAAACTCATTAAGTCCTTTTTAATGATTTCCCAGAAAGTCTGAAAGAATTCAGCTGGGAAACCATCAGGGCCAGACGACTTGTTTAATTCCATTTGAAAAATCGCCTCTTTCACCTCTTTTTCTGAGAAACATGCTGTTAACAACTCATTTTCAGCATTGGAAACTTGAGGAATATCATCCCGACGAGATTCATCCATAGAAAAATGATTCTCCACTGGTGACCCAAAAAGATCTTTATAATATTTAGTGATATATCTTTTAAGGTTGTCATTACCCTCTATCACCCCATCCTCTTGTTCCAATTTAAAAATACGTGTCTTACGATGTCTCCCATTAGCAACCAAATGAAAAAAAATTAGTATTATCATCACCCTGGAGGAGATTAGTTGTTTTGGAACGTTGGAGCCATTTAGTCTCCTCTTCCTTAGCAACTTGGTCAGCCGATATTTCAGATGATGCCTTAAATCTAATTCATGGGGTTGTAACGGCTGAAACTCTGCTTTTTTATCTAAGTCATCTAACAAGGATAACAACTCTTTCTTCTCGTTCCTAAAAGCACCTAAATAATTCTTCGCCCAACCTCTCAGATATTTCCTAAGTCTCCTAATCTTAGCCTGCCATTTATCTAAAGGCGAGTCTCCACTAATTTCATTTCTCCATACACTAGCCACCATGTCATAAAAACCCTCAATTGTAAGCCAGCTTAATTCAAATCTGAACAACAGTTGATTTCTACAAGGGGAGCTTTTACCCGTACTAAGTAGCAAAGGTGTATGGTCTGAAATGTCTCTAGATAAAGCTTTCACTATAGACAAAGGAAATTTTTGTTCCCACACAGTACTCATCAAAATGCGATCAAGTTTTTTGAAAGTAGGAATAACATTAGCTTTTGCCCAAGTGAATTGACGACCCGTTAAATCTAACTCTCTCAAATTCAAACCATTAATAATGGCATTGAATAAGAAAGGGTAACGATTATTAAACTTGTCGTTATTCTTTTATTTTGGACTCCTAATGATATTAAAATCACCACCAACTAGAAGAGGTAAATGTTCCATACTGCAAGAGTGCACCAATTCAGACAAAAAGCTCTCCTTGTATTTTGGCTACGCAGCACCATAGACAGCAACCAAAACCCATCGAAAACCATCATCTTTATTCCTTAGTGTAAACTTGATATAAAAGTCCCCTTCTACCATACTCCCTAACTCAAAAACATCTAAATTAATTCCTAGCAAAATCCCTCCTGAACAACCAAAAGGTTCCGACCAATGCCAAAAAAAACTGTCTACCACCACAAAAAGTATCCAGGCAAATATCTGAGAAATGTTTCCTACGAGTTTCAAGCAAAGCAATAAAATCTAAACCCTCTTCTTTAGAAATTTCAGATAAAAACCTATACTTAGCCAAGTCTCGAAGACCTCTACTATTCAAAAAAAACTCCTTTCATTTAGAACAAATTTTGTTTTTTGGATGTAATCCTCCCTCGAGACATGTACCCTACCTTCTTTTTTTGAGGAGCTACATGAGAGGAACCACTCTGTCCCTCCATAACTTCATCCATAACTTCCTCCGTCAAGCCACCACATGAGTGACCAAGAGTTAAGTTATCAATGTCATTATCCTCCATATCAGACTCCGCCTCTTTATCTACTAAAGAAGACACATCTTTATTATTTGGTGTTAATACAAACCTATCCATTTCTACCTTCTTAATAAGCATCATCGAATCATCAACATGGTTGCCCATTAACACCCCAATGTTTTCAATATTATCAGTTATACGCTTATTAGAAAAAGAAAGAAAGGAATTAAGGATCGTACCATTGCTGAATTCCAGATTACATTTAGCGACCAGCCGGGCGGCACGCTCCACGGAGTCTTCATCTACTGAGTCTGCCCGACGCTTGCTGTGTCTAGCCGGTGTTGCACCCAACCCACGACCAGCAAGACTAATGGGAGCATACTGTCCCCTGCGTGGCCTTCAGCCTGCATTGGATCTTGGGCGATCAGCCTCCAACCCAACAACATACTCGTCCAGCCCAACATCTGGGACCGCCACGACCTCCGGGGTCTCAGCAGATATCGCTGGCATGCAGGCCGGCTTGAGGACCTCCTTCGCCAGCTGAAGAACATCACCCTCATGAGCAGGCTGTTGAGCTGCCACCTCCAAAACATGGGCCGCCACAGCACCCTGCTGGCTTGTAGCTGGCCCATCCGCAGGTGACCCTTCAATGTAAGGGGACACATGCAGCTCGCACCCACTTGCAAATGAGCCAAGAAGCCCATGGGCTTGCTCCCCTTCGAGGCCCAAAGCTTGTGACTCCCCAAAGGCAGTCACTAGCCCCCAGAAACCTCCAAGCTTGGAGATGCTTCAGTACCTGATAATTCTTGCAACACAATATCATTAGAAAAAGACCACTCCGCCTCCAACGCTCCCTTTTTTTCCTCCTCCACAGATTGAACATCTTCAATCACAACACCATCCTCCTCTTGCGCCAAAACCCCGTCCACACACTCCAACAGCAACTTATCAGCCGCTAAGTCCAGGATTTTATCCGCCATACCAAGCATCATGGAGTGCGACACCATACCCTTATGTGCCGATGACATCTCCCGTCCCTGAACCACCTGATCTCCAGCGGCCGAATCTAAAGAAGAAGCATCCTTTCCTTTAGAATCCTTCCATTCTTGGCTCTCTTATAATCTCTGAATTTATTCCCCGGGTTCCGATCCTGATCATTGCCCTCATCCTCTTGGCCATTGTCATCCGTATCCATCTGAACCGGAACATTGACCATAGTGTCTTGCTCCACTACAAACTTTAGCTCAAAATAGCGATCACCGACAACCACATCCATCTGATTAAGGATTAAGTCTAGATTAAGAACAGCGACGAAGAAACGGCCAAAGTTATTGTTCTTCGTAGTCTTCATATCCACCTGCTGAGTAGCCCCAAACATAGAGCCTAAAGCCCATAGAACTTGGTACTTACACAACTTTTTAGGAAGACCTTTAACTCGTATCCAAATTTTTGGCATAGGCATACCACACTGGACATCCTCATATTCTTCAAAAGTCAACCGCACACCAAGCTCTTTGATCACCGCACCACCATAGGCCATTGTACGTTGCAACTCAGCTTGGGATGGGAAAGGGACTACATATGAGTTATTGTCCAATTCTTCCACCACCCAAACCCACTCTCTTGGTACTAATTTGTGCAGGTGACCCGTCAGCTGTTCAACTGAGATAGAACCCCCAACTACTTTGACCAAAGCAGTCGACTGTTCCGAAGACTCATCCGATAAAGGAGCGTACGGAATATGATAGAAACCAAGCTCTTCCACCGCATATCCCACCGAGTGTGCCACCGGATGAGGATCTTTAAGAATGGGACACTTATATGCTACATGCTCATCACTGTCACAAATATTGCAAGATAATACTGCCTTACAAGAAGACGTGACATGGCCTTTAGTTGCACAACGCCAACAATACTTCTTCTTTGCATTGGCCTTTGAAGATCCTCCCTCAGTTTCACCTTGAATTGCCACATTCTCAGACAGTGAGCCAAGTTGACAAACCATTGGAGCTTTTGAAAGCTTCTGCGATGCCTCCTGAGTCTTCGCCAACGGGGTGGATGCCACCACAGGAGCTTTATTTCCTGTCAAAACCATCGGCCCTACATTCAGCAAACATTCTTGAGAGTCTGAAGCCGGTTGAACTACCAGTGCCGATGCTGTTGCAGCCTGAAGATTTCCCGGCGTAGCCATGGCCACGCCCGCCGGGGGCGGCACTACCACATTCGACTGGATGCCGACCAACTGCTTTCCGTGGCCTTGGAACCACACGCCACCGCCTCGTCCAAAGCCTCGGTAGCCACGACTGCGGGAGAAGCCACGGCGACCGCCGCCGTGACCGGGTCCGAAGCCACCGAAACCGGGGTTGAAACCTTGCCCAGCAAAGAACCCAGAATGGCCGCCATACCCATCCCCGCCTCCAAATCCATCTCCTCCGCCTTGATTGAAGCCATATCCGACCCCTCCACCGTATCCCTGGGAGACGTTGCCGTTGTTGAAGAAACCACCGGCACCATTGAAGCCAAATCCTCTTCTGTCGATATCATGGGGATATGTGCATGATCTTAGGATGATGATACAATTGGCAATGACATTTATGGTTTGTCGATTCTCATGTTTTCGGCAAAGTTAAAAGGGGTTGTCAGGCATAGGCGGTCAAGGACCGGTCAGACCGGCCAGGGCGGTCAGACTGGCCTCAGTGTGGCGGTTTGACCGATTTAATCCTGTTCATCGTCAAATTGTTTGCGATGATTTTTGGTAAGGTCATATTGATGGTTTTAGTGCATATATGTTGCATAATACATGTTTTCACTAACGTGGGTCAAGTTGTGAAGAACTTGTTCCCAGATGCGAATTCTTTGTCTATTGGTGTGCAGGTTGCTTGAAGGTCAACGACGGTCAACGGCGAGGATGATCGGAACTAAGCTTGGAGAGCTGAGGTCCAGAATGATCGAGGGTGCCAGGTGAGGTCAATGGACTCAAGCGTGGCACAGAATGGACAAAGGTGAACGAACGGGCAGTTCGGTGCGACTGGTTGGATCAAGCGGTGCGGGGGTCGGTGCAAGTGCCATGTTGGTCCAGTGGGAGCTGGATGGGAGAGACTTACCGACACGATGAGAGCCGCTGGATCAACCTACACGTGGCGAAGCATGGATGTGTTTCGCGCAGTTCGGACTCGGTCTTCGGAGAAAGATCAAGAAGGGGTATTTTGGCAATTTTACCAAATACCGCCTTGGTGACCTTTTGCCAACCTGCGGCGCAGGACGGTGCGCGAGCGGTTTTAGGTCAAGAGGAGTCGAAGACGGCGCTTTAAAATGCGTGCGTGTGTGACCCGTTTGTGTTGGGCCTTAATGGGAGCCCATTAGGGTTAACTCTCTAGAAGCTAGGCCTCCATATAAATAGGGGTGGCTGCTGTCAAACACCCAAACACTTCATTTTGTAAACCCTAGTTTGTCTTAGGGCTTAGAGAGGAAAGGAGAGGCTTAGGGTTTTTAGAGAGATGAGTTGAGTGAGTGCTCATGGATTGAGCTCTTATCCTCCATGGATGGAGTGGCTGTAAACTCTCTCAATCTCAAATCAATCTATGCATGATTTCTCAAAGATGAGTTCTCTTTGTGTCTTCCTCCTTATTTGGTGATTTCGAGTTCATCTTTGGTTCTTTGGTGTTTGGTTGGTTTCATGCCCTCTTCTACCTTGTTGTGACATGTGGGAACATACCTAGGTTCATCTAAATCATCAATCTCCCACGAGCAAGTGTTGGATCAAGTTTTTCGTTTTTGCTCGGTTTTAAACCCTCCTTCGGTAAAATAAAAAAAGGTCAAAACTTTGACATGGATCTACTCGATCGTCGCTTGGAATAGGTTCCTGACATCCTTAGGAAGGTGTGTTTGAAGTTTGGAGTTACGGATCAAAAGTTACGTTAATTTTTGATTTCGTTTTCAGACTGTTTACTATTCATTCGCCTGATTCTACTGTTCACGCGGTACAACCGGCACTGTTCATCCGGTTGATCCAATTTCTGGTACAACTGGCACTGTTCATCTGGTACAACCGGTACTATTCATCTGTGCTGTTCATCAGGTTGTTTTTTGGGTTTTTGGTCGTTTCTTTTGGGGGTTTTGAAGGGGATTCAGTACAAAATTTCCACTACGCTTATATATATTGATATTCACAGTTCTCATAGCTATTGGAGTCAATATCATGTTTGAATCCGATCAAAGCGAAAAATAGATAGTGCTCCTATTCACCCCCCTCTAGTCGCCTTTCCGGTCCTACATCTTCCACCAAAGCCTCCCCGAGCTCCCGAACCTCGACCACCATGTCCTCCATTACCAGCGCCTCCTACTCCTTGGTTAGCCCCGGATGCCATCCCCTTGCGAACCGCGTCAGCGTAGGAAGGCCGAGCTTGAGAAAGCTTCGCCGCCGCCTTCAGAGGAGGCGCCCAACTGGAAACCCTTTCCAACCGAGGGAGCCAACC
This sequence comes from Phyllostachys edulis, assembly GCA_036346405.1. Taxonomy (NCBI): domain Eukaryota; kingdom Viridiplantae; phylum Streptophyta; class Magnoliopsida; order Poales; family Poaceae; genus Phyllostachys; species Phyllostachys edulis. Next base: position 73,159,864 of record CM070545.1, read on the forward strand.
GGTGCGTGCAAACAACCGACCCAGTGCTAGCGTGCAACGGAAGCCTTGGCCAGGCCCACAAGGAACCGGCACTATCGACACTGATCCAGAGCGATTAATGACCACAGATCTCGGCCCGGATGACGGCACCGATTCAATGCGATCAAGGACCGAAGATTTCGGCCTGGAAATTGGTTCGAAATTTGAAAATCCATCACCAACCTCTGGCTCCTGAAGCTCCTGGATTGGCAATCCCCGCTCTGCCTGCCACCGCGATTGCAGCCTTCCCGCCGAAGATCGACGATCAACCACTACCACATCCCCTAGGGTTAAACGTTGCAGGTGATGCAGAGGTGGTAGAGGTCCTTTCCAAGGTGCTACCTTTGATTGTTGACGCTTAGCCACTGCAAAAACAATTTTCCTTGCAAGAGCGACATTCGGATTGGCGATTTCCGGCGATGCAATGGCATTGACCTTTGCACACGCAACAGAGTTATCCAGAGAAGCTTCGGCTTGTCGAACCTCCTGCACTGTGAAGCCTTCACCCAGAGCAGAACAAAGAAAACTCTCAGAAGAAACAGACCAGATGTCTGCTCTCGGAACCTCCTCGTCGGAATCAGAGTCCCCAGATAGAGCCCAAAACCGCGAGCCGGATCCGCCGGTTCTCCGGTCATGCAGAGGATCGAAGTTGCAGATGCAAGGAGAGTCAGAAGGCACTAAAGTCCAACGATTAGCCTCATCTCTGATATCAGGACCAAGCAGCACCGCCGGAGACCAACCATCGTCCTCAACGACCACCTTCAATCCTTGAGACCGGAGCAGCTGCCGCTGCGGATCCGACAAATCCAAAGATTTCAAGTCAGCCTTCATGAACTCCAAATAATGCCGCAAATCATCTCTACCTCTCTGTCTCCTCTCCTCATCTCGCTCTTGTTGGTCTTCCACCTCTTCCTGCAACTCTTCCGGCCTTTTCCGGCGAGCCGCCGGTGCCAGAGTGAGCCGCCGCCCTCTCCCTCTCCTCATCTTCTCATTCTGATGCTGAATCCCTCCGCTGTTCTCCAAGCTTGCCGGACACCCAACAGTCCGACAAGCATTTTCCTGTAGCCTGTAGGCTGTAGGCTGTAGCTAGCTAACTCTGATTTTTTGGGTCTCCTAAAAACCTGATTTCTTAATTGAACAGGATGCTGGTTTCAAGGAGCTCCGAATAATGTGGTAGGGAAACAAACAAGTGCAGTGCAGTGATCATCGTGCTAGTATCATTCTGCGCGCAAAGGTAAATCTGATCGGTATTAATTGGGTATTTTCAGTTGCCCGTCAAGACGTCAAATAAGTATGCATCGTGTTGGTGAATTGTAATCGCTTAAGTTAAGTACCCCTTTATTTTGTTTTGTACATGTGAATGTATGGATGTGAATGCCAAATATTGTGAATGTGTGTACTATCTACTGATCATGGGACTAGTACGGTATACACATAGGGTCTTCTGGTATTCCACATCCGGGGGTTCGACAATTATTTGCTTTATGCAAAGTTTATAAATCTTGCATAACAAATCTTTCATACAATATAATCTCAAAATTATTTTCTCCTTTTAATCATACTACGTATTCCCAAAGGTGAATTTTGGGATGTTACAATGCCGCACCACCGCCTTGCGAGTTGGAACCGCCAGCGTCAAGACGTCTTGACCACAAACATCGCGTGAGCCATCTTGGCGAGCTGCTGCAGGTGGGTTCTTGAATGCACGGAGGAGTTCCAAGTGGCATAAATGTCGACGAAGGGGTGTATTAGATGTAGAGGATGGCTCGAGTGTCAGTGGCAGAGATTTGGAGGAGCGACTTGGGAGAAGCAGAGGCAAGCTTTGGGTGTCCTGTTTTTGGTTTGCTATTCTGAATGGAGCAACCACCCAATCCTCGCAAAATAAGAAGGGGGGGGGAGTGATTTCAATTTCCTTGAGCGCCAATGAAAAGTTCCCCAAAATTTGGAAAGCCCACCAGAATTTTTAGTGTCGAATTATGTTGGCATTATCACTAATAAATAACATTTTAATCATGGATACATAGAATCATCATAGATTGTCATATTTTTAATGACGAAAATATTTTCTTTTGTCATAGATGTATAACTCCATAACCTCATAACCACACAATCAATTTGTTACAAAACTATCCCCAAGGGGAGGGTGCGCTGGTCCCTACTCCCTATGGGCCCTACCTGGGTTTCTACTTCTCCTGCAAGAAGAAGAGGTGGGCGCATACCAAATCCCTGGAAGGGTTATTAGTCTATAAATAAGAGAGATATGCATCTATTATAAACGTCGTTGTAGAATCTAGGTTAGCATATCTATACGCCATGGAAATTAAACGCCCTCGAATCCTATTAAACGTTGGCTTAGGCCTGTTTCGGTGTTGTTTAGGCTAAACGTTGTCAGATCTCGGACATGGTGTAGAAGCGGCTAGTGACAATAGTGTCTTCAGGTATGAGGGCATGTACAATGGTATAGACAGCTGCTGTCTATATCAACTCTTCATGTCACCTGTAGACAGCACTAAAGACAGCTCATACAATGGAACAGACGACTGCTGTCTTTTTAGTTGTGTTTATAGAACACACAATCTTTAATGTTTTTTTTGTTTCTTGTGCTATAGTCGACTACACGATTGTAGACAGCTTCTTTCTCTCTCTCTTCATTCTCTTTCATCCACGTCAACAAAAATCCTACGTGACAATGACTATAGACGGCTGACATAAACCCATTGTATATGCTCTGAGGGGTTTGGGACATTGGGATAAGTGTGGAACACGTATGTGGTTCAGAGATAAATATAAGTCCGCCAAATTTGAAAGTCCGCCAAATTTTTCTTTGACATATCTTGTTGGTATCATCATAAATACTTATTTTTTTATGACGGGGCTAAAGGATTGTCATAGTTGTTTATCTTTAATGACAAATCATTTTTTATTTATGACGCTACTATCCAAAACGTCACTAAAGTAACTGCCCGACTTGCCCGACTCCAACTTTTGTGATGAAATGACTATGGCCATCACAAATAATTCACTATACATGATATTTTCACTACTACAAAACAGACAATAGTAGACGTCTCATCACAGACGGTTAAAATAGAACCGTCTGTGTTGGGACTGTCGGGACCAGGCATTTGCCGTGCCAGCCTATCACAGACGATTTGTATTACAAACCGTCTGTGATACTCACTACCACAGACGGTTCTTGAACAGAACCGTCTGTGATAATTCACAGACGGTTCTATTAAAAAACCATCTGTGATAATCTCTCAGTATCATAGACAGTTTTTAATAAAGACCATCTGTGAACTATCACAGACGGCTCTATTCACTACTACAAAACAGGCTATAGTAGACGCCCCATCACAGACGGTTCCTTTGGAACCGCTCGTGTTGGGTCCCAACATAGGGCTGGCGCGGAACAACTATCACGAGCGGTATTTTTAGAACCGCTGCGCGATAATCACTATCACTGAGCGGTTGAGAAATAGAATCGTCGTGAATTATCCTGACGGTTCTATTCACAAACCGTGCGTGATAATCTAATCACGAGCGGTTTTACGTTACAACCGCTCATGTAGTATCCTGAGCGGTTCTTATTTAGAACCGCTCGCGAGATCCTCTCGCCACGCCGCTGCGTCAGTGTCCCACCGCGATGGGACGCCGCTCTACGCCTTTGCAGCGATGGAGCAACCCGGCCGCCCCGCCGCGGCTCGAGATCAACATACCTCCACACTTCATGCCGATGGGATGAGGATCTAGCTCTTACTATGGGCAAATAGATATTGCAACTTCTCCTCCAAACTTTTTTAAAATTTTGGAATTTTCATATATATATAGCCAAACAACGTGCGTGGCGAGAGCTTACAAAAGATTAAAAACTAGAAACCTATCTAGTGGTGGAGGTAGGTCGCTATCTCCGTCTTCAACACTTCAGTGGCGGCGGCATCTTGGGCGGACGGTTTAAGATCGAACGAATCTCGAAATCGTCCACTCACGGCGCCTCGTTCGAGTGTGTCCAAGACCCTCGATTTGTTGAACCAAGTTGAAGAGAGCCCATAGGCTCTTCTTCTCTTATAAGGGTCTCGGCACCGTCGACTCGATCGCTTCTTTGCCTCGATTAAGCGATCCAAGTGACGACAAGCCTCCCGAGGCGTGCAACCGTTTTGGAGGACCACGTCGATGACACGGTAAACTTCGCCGAAAGTGGGAGATCACCGGAAGACACGGCGGAGGAGAATGTCAAGACGGCGGAAGGTGGCGTCACCGCTCCGCAAATTCTCGGACAGAGGGTGAAGACATTGTTGAAATAGTGTTCTTCAAGAAGACGACTCAACGTATATAGCGAGAGAGGTGCTTGCGTCAAAGGCGTGTCTGTAAGAGGAGGCAGCCATTTCTATTTTTGTGGAGAAAGGGGATCAAGGAGGTTGTGTGAAATACATTGTAGAAGGGATACATCTATATATAGAACAATTTCTAAAGCGGAGCGGAGACGAAGAGATATTTGGGGAGTCAGAGCGGCGTTGGAAAATGAAGAGATGAAGCGCGCCGTGTGATCGTGAGACTAAGAGACACACGCAGAAAATGAAGACGAAGAGACACGGGAAAATGAAGAGTTATCACAGACGGTTCCGTTGTATAACCGTCGTGAAAAGGAATCCTGAGCGGTTCTATTTAAAACCGCTCGTGATACGTTCATATCCTGAGCGGTTGTAGTTAAAAACCGTGCAGGATTATCCTGACGGTTCTTTTTATAGAACCGTCGTGATATATTATCCTGAGCGGTTCTCGTTATAAACCGTCTGTGATATACTTTTTATAAGGCGGAAACGCTAGGGTTTTGCTCTCACTTGTCACTTCCTCTCCGCGCCCTTAGGCTCTCGCGCGCTGTTCGCCTCCTCTAGGGTTTAGGGCTCGCCAGTAGTTTTCACCGCCGACCACGACCTCGGCGCGCCGCCCAACCTCGGTGCCCCGACCTCGGCGCCTTCGACCTCGGTGCCGCCGCCCCCGACCACGGCGCCCCCGTTCACCTCCCTGGCCGTAAGCCCCGACGTCGCCGTCCTCCTCCCTCTGCACCGGCCTTCTCCCTCTGCACCGGCCTTCTCCCCGCGCCGTCCTCCTCCCTCTGCACCGGCCTTCTCCCCGCGCCGTCCTCCTCCCCGTGTCGGCCTCCTCCTTGCACCATGAGTTCTTGTGCGGCATCCTCTCTGTGAGTATTGCTCCTCTGTGGCAGTTCGGCTTTGTTGATCAGTGGGCTTTGTTGACATGCTCTGTGATGAACTATGTCTTATACTGAGATTGAATGTGATAGTTAGTTCATACTTGAGCTCTATTGTATTACTTGCTACTGTCAATATGATCTACTGTTAATTGGTTACTTTCGGTTGAGCTCATCGTTCTGTTGCAAATTGATCAGTGGGCTTTGTTGACATGCTCTGTGATGAACTCTGTCTTATACTGAGATTGAATGTGATAGTTAGTTCATACTTGAGCTCTATTGTATTACTTGCTACTATCAATATGATGTACTGTTAATTGGTTACTTTCGGTTGAAAGCTAGTTATTCTGATTCTTCATGTTGATTCATTGAGAGTATTCAGTTTTGTTGGTAATCTAATGACTAGTTTGTGATTCTTCTAGTAGTCTGTATGAGCTCATTCAACTTTTCATTTGCCATCTTGATCTCTGTAGTCAACCTCTGTTTGATCGAAGTTTAATCTGTTTTAGATTAATGATTGAGATCGTTTGACGATTAAGCAAAGTATTGTTTAGAGCTCATAGTTTGAATTTATATTATCATATTCATTTAATGAAGAGTATAGACAATAGGATTGAGATGGCAAAGACTTGTTCTTTAGCTACTCTCCTACGAGAGCACATAATATCATCAATCAATATGTTGGAATAGTGTCATGTAATTGTTAATCTCTAGACCTTTTATTGGTCGAGAATTTAATCGAGCGGTTCTTATTAAGAACCGCTCTGTGATTCCTTTGCATTTCCTTAGAGAAGCTGGTGGATTAAGGAGTGTTAAATTCTTTAGAAATTATGCTTTAATGCTAATTAATTTTGTTGGGATTAATTCTGAAATTTTGCTAAAAGCGCATTTTTACAACAATCCAAAAAGAAAGTTTTACTTGATTCTATTTTGTTTCTATGTTGGGATTAAACCTTTGCTTAGCATTTCCTTTCGTCGATCATTTTACTTTATTCTAGTTCTATGTCTTCATTAAAGGCTAGTCTTCTATACATGAAGCATTAAACCTTTGCTTAGCATTTTCTTAAATCGATCTGACACACTTGAGTGTACCTTTGCTTCGTGCCAATCCTCCATGGCACGAAGCAAATGGTACACTCAAAGGTGTCGAGCTCGATGAAGTAGGCTCGAGCAAAGATTTGTATCACTAGTTTCTATCTATACAAAGATCATAAGAGAATTTGGTGGATTAAGGAGTGTTAGAATAGAAGTGGTGGATTAAGGAGTGTTAGGAATGTTAGTAGTCCTGTATGAGCTCATTCAACTTTTCATTTGCCATCTTGATCTCTATAGTCAAACTCTGTACTTCTTCCCGAGATTAATTGTTTCATATTTATGCTGGAATTATTTATGATTATTTGCTCGTCTATTTTACTTGATTCTATTTTGTTTCTATGTCTTCATTAAAGGCTAGTCTTACGCACATGATGCATTAAACCTTTGCTTCGTTGATTAAGGAGTGTTAGGAGTGTTAGAATAGGAGCAGGAGGCGGCGAGCCCTACAGATTAAACCTTTGCTTAGCATTTCCTTTCGTCGATCTCGACACACTTGAGTGTACCTTTGTTTTATGCCGGTCCTCCACGGCATAAAACAAATGGCACACTCCAAAGGTGTCGTGGTCGATGAAGATATAGACAATAAGATTGAGATGGCAAAGACTTGTTCTTTAGCTACTCTCTTACGGGAGCACATAATAGGAGCAGGAGGCGGCGAGCCCCTACAGATTAAACCTTTGCTTAGCATTTCCTTCGTCGATCTGACACACTTGAGTGTACCTTTGTTTCATGCCAGTCCTCCACGGCATGAAACAAATGGCACACTCCAGTGTGTCGGCCTCGATGAAGTAGGCTTCCTTAGAGAAGCTAGTGGATTAAGGAATGTTAGTACTCTGTATGAGCTCATTCAACTTTTCATTTGCCATCTTGATCTCTATAGATAGCAAGTAAGCGAGATGGCAGAGACATCGTCTTCGCCGCCGTCACCGACGCCGCAGATGGAAGAGGCGCCGACGAGGCCGCCGACACCGACGCCGCAGATGGAAGAGCGCCGACGAGGCCCGTCACCGTCGACGATAATGACACGGAAGCGAGATGGCAGAGGACAATCGAAAATGCCTACGGCCGACCTTGGTCATCACGGAGGTCGGTGACTTTGGGGTCCCTCTGAGTCCCAAGAGATCGCGGTGAGATTCCGGACCATCTGCGGGATACTTGCAAGGGAACGGGTCCTCATCACCACACCAACGTGGAAGGACCTGACGAAAGAAGCGAAAGGCGCGCTGTGGACAGAACTTTCAGAGAAGTTCACTATTCCAGAAGCACATGTGGCACGTGTGCGACGGACGGCGATGCTCACGATGGGTAAATCGTGGAGGACCTTCAAGAGCATTCTTGTCACGAAGTACGTGAACACGGGTCAAACGCCCTTCGCAAATACAAATTCTTGGCGGAAGCATGGGACACCTTTGTGGCTATAAACGACGGCGAATTTAGGAGCAAAGTGCGGCGATAAAGCTCTCAGACACGAAACACTCACCCGACAGACTTCGGCACTGGGTGATGCAGCGGGTAAATCGAGGAATGGGGGCGGAGAAGGAGAACCCGTTTCGATGTCACAGACCAGCGTTCCCTAAAATTTGGTAAAAGCGAGGGCACAAGTCTCGTCTTCGGCAACATCTCCTTCACAAACCCGCACTGTGAAGTGTCCCAGCGTGTGGTAAATATGTCGAACTACTAAGTTGTTAATAAGTCCATCACTTCATAGTGCCTATAATAACATGATGACCTCTTGCGGCGTGACTTGATCGCCAAGCTTCCCAAGGCTCCTTCCATGCGAGCAGGGAGAATGATATACTATCTACGGCCTTGGGAAACAAGGAGCACCGGGTCGCACGCGAGGCTTTGGGGTTAACGTGCCTTGGAGTCATGGATTCATGGACGACTCATCGCGTATAGGACTAGGAAGAGATCCAAGGCGAGCACGACAACCGGTTAGTGCAGATGATTACTAACCAATTTCAAGTAGAGATGGCGGCATTGCGAGTCAAATGGATATACTCATGAGCGGTGATGCAAGCCGCCCGCTAATTCGGGAGGCGATCCTCCTCGGCGTCGGAGTAGCGTCGCGTTCGCAAGATAATTGTGAACATGACGACGTCCGACACCGATAGAACGACATCAAGGTAACGTACATCTATGGATGCACCAAAGATAGACCTATAGGACGCCTTAGCTAATTGCGTATCATTTTGTAGGAGCCGACGCCCTGTAAGCTCCAAGTGAGGATGGATGGGTCCCTTTGTATTGAAATTGCGCAGGATGGTGTATCCATACGAGGAAGGGCAAGGCAAAGACGGTGCCCGGTGGCGACAGTTACGCCAGGTCCGTGGATATGGTACATGTCAATTTCGAGCCGCCCCGTGAAGATTTGCGAACGAAGAGATCACAACACTAGGGATGCCGTCCTCTCTTTTATCCGATGGCCCAAGAAGGACATCGCCTCGACCCAAAGGTCTTGCGATCCGACACGACCATTCCTCTCCAACGGGACCCTCGATGACTCCACCTCATGTTTCGCCTCATAAGGCCACCTCTTCGATTCCCGTGGAGAAGACGCCGAAGGAACAGCAAAAGCGTGCCGCCGTATCCGTTCCCCTGAGTCATCTCACAAGAAACGCCGCCAATCGCTAAGGCCAAAGCGAAATCCACAAACGCGTTAAGCGCCTCCCAAGTCCGGAAGTCCGCGATACCGGGAACTACATCATCGGAAAACCATTGTGCTCCGATCGCAAGATGTAATGCACGGATATGCTTGTCGGGCTTTGCATGCACGGTACTTGGCGAAGACCCAAAAGAAGGGTGCGATCTTTGGAATCACCGTCGATATCGAGGATAAGCATTTCTTCAGCGGGACGAGGTACTTCGTCGTGGGCTTCAATGACTTATTTCAACTATTCAACCTCGTTGGCCTCGACGTCTCACTTCTACGATGTTGGACCATCGTAAGTGCGTACAATCAAGTTCTACATTCATGTAATACCAATAAATATCACAACTCATTGCTTATGTATAGATACATCTTTGAAAAATGTCCGGAATGGAAAGAACCGATTGGGTTTCCTCGACCCACATGTGGTATCGTTGCAAACCATCCAACAAGACTCCTCCTTACGAGAAATACATAACGAGGTCATTGCTTCGCCGACGAACATGAAGTACATAGTGGTGCCCTACAACCGGGGTAAGTGTCACTACTTGCTATACAAATTTCATTTGTACTTTATCTGCAAAGACGAACTTAGGTTTAATGACTATAGCGACATACATGAGTAGGTACCATGGATCCTTTTAGTTATTATACCCAAGAGGAACCATGTGATATACCTTGATTCCCTAAACCGCAACAAGCACGACTTGACACTCTAAGAGGAATACTCGAGAGGTATGCTCATTTCCTCCTTACATAACTCTATTGTAGTCTTCATTCGTTTGAAATGGCCGAGGATAACCTTTTGAATCATGTAGGTCGTTCATCAATTATGTTGCCAACAAAGGAATATACAATGGAAAAGCGCCCAACTAACACACGGGATGGATTTTCGCAGACGCTACAACACTATAATCCTATATCATACTTCATAATAACGCGTCTCGAACCGACTATACCTATATATGTAATTCTATTTTTTGCGGTCTTGCCAAACAAAAAGATGATGAGTTATGTGCAATCTCGTCTGCTATCATATCGACTAATCCTTCTGACTAGGAAGAAGGATCACGAGGTTTGTCAATCTCGAAATAATTATTTCCTAATTATAAATTTAAATATATATATCTTACCACTTTACTCTTGCTAGTGGCGGGCCTTGAATTTACAATGTGATTCACTCGTTGCGGAAGAGATCAAGGACATTCGAGGAAGCTCTGCGCCTTTATCAACACAAATCATTAACGACAACGGAGAGTTTCACTCCGTCGCCAACCCGAGCATCACCCCACTAAAACCTCTCAACGCAAATAATTGTAATCTAGTTGTAACTATAGCGACAATACTTGAACAAATCACGGATCTTTTGTAATTTATTTTGAGTAATGATCACTTTGAGTTGTCATGGCTCCTTGAATGCTTTTTGTGAATGCTTGAATCATTTACGTGAATGCTTGTTTTCAGAGGGCATGGCTAGCAATTCCGAGGCTAGCCAGAAAACACCAAATTGTGGGCGAAGTGCGAGCTATCACGAGCGGTTTTACGTTAAAACCGTGCAGTGAAGTCAAATATCACGAGCGGTTTGAGCGAAAAAAATGCGTGATAGGAGAATATCACGAGCGGTTCTAAATAAAAAATGCGTGATAGGAGAATATCACGACGGTTCTACAAAAAGCCGTCGTGATATTCGTAAATCACGAGCGGTTTTATTTAGAACCGTGCGTGATATTCTCTATCACGAGCGGTTTTATTTAGAACCGCTCGTGATATTCTCTCTATCACGAGCGGTTTTTCGCTCAAACCGTCAGATGATTTGACTTCGCTGCACGGTTTTTAATAAAACCATCTCGTGATATTTAAATATCACGAGCGGTTTTGTACCGTGCGTGATAATATCTGTTATCACAGACCAACAAACATAGACGGTTCGAAACCGCTGCGTGATGACGATTCGAACCGCTCGTGATGTCGGTTCTGTAGTAGTGATTAAAGAACCGTCTGTGATAATCTCTTGTACCACAGATGGTTGTCAACAAAGACCATCTGTGAACTATCACCGACGGTTCTATTAAAAAACCGTCTGTGATAGGCTGGCAATACAAATACCTGGTCCCGACAGACCGCCCCTACCCATTCCCATTTGAGCCGCCGGCACCAGGTCCTCCCCCATTGCGCCACCGACAGAGAGGGAAGGGAGGAGAAGGAGAGGATTCCCGAGAGATATTTGGTATTTTCGTCGTGAGTTCCGAGGGTAACGATCTATAACCATTTATGTTTGCTATAAATTAATCGCTAATCGATTTAAGTATGTTTGGTAAATAGGAATCCCATTGTGCCGCCGACAGATAGGGAAGGGAGGAGAAGGAGAGGATTCTCGAGAGATATTTGGTATTTTCGTCGTGAGCTCCGAGGGTAACGATCTATAACCCTTTATGTTTGCTATAAATTAACCACTAATCAATTTAAGTATGTTTGGTAAATAGGAAGAGTACGTACTTGCGGTTTGTTAATCTAATTTGACACTAATTTATTACATGCGTAGCGTAGATGTACCGAAACTGGATGTACGGTGTGAACCGTGTGAGTGAAGGGTACATTAATGGCGTGGTTGCTTTTAGAAGAGCCGCCGAGTAGGATATGTTGAAGAATGGGATAAAATTTATGTACTGTCCATGCATTGATTGCGGTAATCTGAAGATGTTTAACACCCGACGCAGATCGAAGCGCACTTAATTCAAAGGGGTTTCAAAAAAAGGGTATACATGTTGGACCAATCACGGTGAAGAGCAGATTACACAAGAAGTTAATAATGACGACATCGCCGAGGAAGTCAATGATATATATGCCGGATGTGGACTGTGCTTTTGATAAGGATAGGTCGCACGATGACAATCTGGATCAGATGCTACACGATGCAGAAGAGAACTGCAGTGAGAGAGAGTTTTGTAAATTTGAGGGCTTAATGGAGGACTCAGTGAGACCTTTGTTCCCTGGCTGCAAGCCGGAATACACAAGGTTGTCAACCGTGATTGAACTACTGAAATTGAAGGCAAGCAATGATTGGTCTGATAAATGTTTCACAGCATTGTTAGGTCTTCTAGCGGACATCCTTCCGGAGGGAAACGTGTTGCCCAGAACCACCTACCAAGCAAAGAAGGTTCTTTGTCCGTTGGGAATTGATGAACCCTAAGGTTTGATTGTTGGCCCGATCTTTCGATGAGATTGATAACTATCGATTTTGGTGGAGGTGGCTCTCGCGATCCGATTACAACCGTACGACGACGCTTGCGCCTTAGCAATTGTTGAACCAACTCCGAGATGTTATTGACCTTGCTGGAAGCACGATCAACCTGACTACGAAGGTCTATTCCTGCATGTAATCGAAGAACACGCAAGAACAAGATAAAACGCAATCTGATGTATTGCAAATATTTATGAAATATTGATAAGGTGGGATTCTGAAAGCCGTCTTAACAGGTGGTCGCCCGACACAACTGAAGAACAGAAATTTGCACAATGGCTAAACCTTAACTCAACGAAATCCAAGAAAACTAGAGGGGGTGCGGCCTCCTTAAATAGGGAACGAGGAGCCACAAATCTAAAGGAACTAGCGGGGTGGGACTAAACTCATGGGTTACTATTCACGTGAACAGTAACCGCGCCCCATGTGGGCCGCCGGCATATGGCTCAAGTTGCGTACGATTACAAAGCCCGGATTGGCCCAAACAAGTGATATGATGTTTTCTTTTGTTGATTGCAATCAGTCCAGAAGAATTTGGAGGTGAGGCTAGATCCTTTGGAAAGAGGACGAAATAAGCTTTCCATCAAGTACTCGCGAACCTCCAACAGACTTCGTATGCGAAAGTTATGCCTGTTTTAAGTTGGTACTGTCAGGCTAATTCCGGAGGCCGAACTGGATTCCAAAACAGGTCCAGCTCGAACTGCTTGCTTGTCTTGGACCAAAAGTGACATGGTGCTGCACATATATATATTTTATCATTAGGTAGCATCATATAGTTCATATAATATAAAGACACTCCTAAAAACAAGCTCACCTGATAATTTAAGTGAAGCGTACGAGCTCTTGTACTTGGAACAGTAAGCATAGCAAATATGGTTGTATCCATAGGGGTCATGTCCTCATCATCCTTCCTTTCTTAAAAACAAAGCCGTCCTCGGCTTTTGATAAGCTGAAAATAGGGTAACAAAGAAGCCAAGGTGTATGCATGGTATATGTATATGTCATCTGTTTTAACGGTTTTTCGTTGTTGCACAATTAATGTTAGAAGACACCAGCGATCATAAAAGATCATTGTATTATTAACCCAAGAGTATTCATATATGTGAATAATCAAAACAAAATTTCTCAAACAACAATTATTGCAACTAGTTTTGCAAATATAAGTGAAGCGTTTATGCAATTCAAATATCTGAAGTTGTAAACTTGCAGTGGTAGCACATATGGGCAAATCTACAACTTTTGGAATCAAACAACATTCATCCATATAATCAGATTTCAATCGAGCAATAGCAAATTCATCTAGCAAAGGTGAAAAGAATTATAAGTTCTTCCATACTTCAGCATTCGGATTGTCAATACGAGATGGTGCAATAAGGGATGAACACATAGGCATTGGATGAGCACTAAATTTTATTTTCCTCTCATATTGAACAAGATTCAGCATACAAGAATTGTTATCCAAAACAACAAGTTTCAATTCATCCATGTGAGCACAAGTTATGCATATTCGATATACCAGAAATTGATTGTCTACACCATAATCGCCAATCAAATTAAACTTATACCCAGGGCTGTAGGTACTAGACAAGGCTTTCGAACATGCAATTTCAGAAACTTTCTCCATAACATGTGACAATTTTATAGGTGAATCCAACATAATGTAACATAAAGAATCAGCAGAAGAAATTCCAGCCAAAACTTCGTTATGTCTAACCAATTCTACATGATCATTAGATGGGATTAACTTATCATAGGAAACACTCAAAACAGTAGGCAATTTAATTATTTTATCACATGGTGCACTCAAGTTAATGCAGTCCGAATTCTCTACTTGAAACATGTGCATATCAGAATTGTTTTTCACTAATTTTTGCTCTAAAATAGCATGAACAGTAGACAATTGTAGTTCGTCACAAACATACTGACCTTGAGTGATGATAGCACCATGGTCTTTACCTTTTTGGCTCTCCTCAGATGATGTAGGTGCATCCATCTCCTCATCTTCCTTCTCATCGAAAGATCGGGCCAACAATCAAACCTTAGGGTTCATCAGGTGGTATCAGAGCTTCAATTCATCAGTGAGAATTTTTTTTCCTACCACTACTACAAAACAGGCTATAGTAGACGCCCCATCACATACGGTTCCTTTGGAACCATCGTGTTAGTCTGTCCGACTGCGTTTGGCTGTTGCCCGATATCACGAGCGGTTCTTATTTAGAACCGTCTGTGATAGTCATCTATCATAGACGGTTCATTAATAGAGCTGTCTGTGAATTATTACAGATGGTTCTATTCACAAACCGTCTGTGATAATCGACCAATCACAGGCGGTTCTCATTGAATCTATGCATGTACTATCCGAGCGGTTCTCAATAAGAACCGTCTATGATAATACATGACGGTTTTGAATGAGAACCGTCAGGATAATTGTTATCACTGAGCGGTTCTAATTAAGAACCGTCTATGATATCCTCCATCATATAAATTGCTCCTGACACATCCCTCTGCCACACTGCCGCTGCCTCTGCCGCACTACCGCTCTGGAGGCCCTGTCCACTGCCGAACTGCCGCTACCTCTGTCACTACCTCTACCGCTCTGGAGCAACCCTGCCGCTGGCTCCACTTAGATATGCTCTCCTCTCCCATGCGCCACTTCCCTGCCCTAGCTCCTCCAACCTGCTCCTTCTTGTTCTAACTGGGAGCTGCTTGTTTGTTCGGCTCAGGTGAAAATTCAAAAAGATAGTGAGGTGCGGTTGAAGATTATTGGCACAAAAAATTCCAACTTGGATTTGCTTTCGGTCTTTGTTTAGAATTTTGAGGCATAGTCTTTGTAAATACTAAATAAGCGCCATATGTTATTGCCATTATACTTGGTGATGAAATTTGATATGCAAGATACCACTAGGTGATTGCATATGATTATTTTCTTTATAATGTCGAGCGAAGCTGAAATCGTTCACCATTGACGCCTTCGTTCGAAAGTGTCTCCAAGACCCTCGGACTGTTGAACCAAGAAGAATTGAGCCCATAGGTTCTCTTCTCTTGCTTGAGGGGTCTCGGCCTGGTCAACTCGGTCGCCTGCTGCCTCGATTAAGCAGTCCAAGTAACGGCAAGCCTCTTGGAGATGTGCAACGTCGTTTTGGAGGACCACGTCGACGATGTGGTAAACTCGCCGAAAGTGGGAGATCACCCGGAAGACACGGCGGAGGAGGATGTCAAGACGGCGGAAGGTGGCCGTCACCCGCTCCGGCAAATTCTCGGATAGAGGAGTGAAGACATTGTTGAAATAGTGTTCTTCCGCAGCACGGTTCAACGTACAGCGAGAGAGGTGCATGTACAGTGCGGCCAGGTAGGCCACCAATGCCGGCGACAAGGAAACAGAAGAGGCAACCATTTATATTTTTGTGGAGAAAGGGGATCAAGGAGGTTGTGTGAAATACATTGTAGAAGGGGACATCTATTTATAGAACAAGTTCTAAAGCAAGAGCGGGAGACGAAGAGATATTTGGGGAGCTATAGCGACGTTGGAAAATGAAGAGACGAAGCCGTGTGATCGTGAGACAAAGAGACACACGTGGGAAAATGAAGAGACTTGTTGTTCATTTCTCACCAGGAGATATATCACAGACGGTTTTCGAATAGAACCGTCTGTGATAAGGATATCACAGACGGTTTCCTACGAGAACCGCTCGTGATATGGACATATCCGAGCGGTTCTCGTAGGAAACCGTCTGTGATATCCTTATCACAGACGGTTCTTTAATAGAACCATCTGTGATATACTTTTTATAAGGCGGGAACCGCTAGGGTTTTGCTCTCACTCGTTACTTCCTCTCCTGCGCCCCTTAGGCTCTCGCGCGCTCGTTCGCCTCCTCTAGGGTTTAGGGCTCACCCGTTCACCGCCGACTACAACCTCGGCGCCCCCACCCCTGACCTTGGCGCCCCCGACCTCGGCGCCTTCGACCTCAGTGCCGCTGCCCCCGACCTTGGCGCCCCCGACCTCTATGCCCCCGTTCACCTCCCTGGCCGTAAGCCCCGACGTCGCCGCCTCCGACCTCGACGCCCGCCGCCCAGGCATCGGCAGTGCTGATCCTCCCTCCCCTGTCAGCGTCCTGCCTTTGCACCGGCCTCCTCCCTACGCCGTCCTCCTCCCCGTGTTGGCCTCCTCCCTCTGACGGCCTTCTCCCTGTAGTCCTCCTCCCGTGTCGGCCTCCTCCCTGCACCTCCCTCCTCCTGTCGGCCTCCTCCCTGACCGGCCTCCTCCTTGCACCGTGATTTCTTGTGCGGCATCCTCTCTGTGAGTATTGCTCCTCTGTGGCAGTTCGGTTGATCTTTGCATATATATATTTGCAGTGCTATTTAATTGATACCTTGATACGTATTAGTTACGATTTCTAAATCTAATCTTGAAGATATTGCAAATTGATCGATGGGCTTTGTTGACATGCTCTGTGATGAACTCGTCTTATCTTGAGATTGAATGTGATAGTTAGTTCATACTTGAGCTCTATTGTATTACTTACTCTTGTCAATATGATGTCTTTGTTAATTGGTTACTTTCGGTTGAAAGCTAGTTATTACGATTCTTACGGTTCATTTGATCTCTAGCATTTGAAGTGGATCTTTGTTATATCGACCAATCGGCTTTATCACTGAACATGTGTCTTCATGTTCAGTTCTATTGAGAGTATTCAGTTTTTGTTGGTAATCTAATGACTAGTTTGTAATTCTTCTAGTAGTCTGTATGAGCTCATTCAACTTTTCATTTGCCATCTTGATCTCTATAGTCAACCTCTGTACTTCTTCCTGAGATTAATTATGTTCATATTTATCTTTGGAATTAATTATGATTATTTGCTAATATTGCACATGTTGAGCATATTATTAAGTTTAAATGTATATGTTATTTTGGGACACTTGCAATCCATTTTATTGCATATGTAACTTATATAGATAGCAAGTAAGCGAGATGGTAGAGGCACCGTCTTCGCCGCCGTCACCGATGCCGCAGATGGAAGAGGCGCCGACGAGGCCACCGTCACCGACGCCACAAATGGAAGAGGCGCCGACGAGGCCGCCATCACCGTCGACGATAATGACACGGAAGCGAGATGGCAGAGGACAATTGAAAATGCTTGCGGACTGACTGGTCATCACGGAGGTTAGTGACTTTGGGGTCCCTCTGAGTCCCAAGAGATCAGCGGCGAGATTCCTGACCATCTGCGGGATACTTAGAAGGGAACGGGTCCCCATCACCACACCAAGGTGGAAGGACCTGATGAAACAAGCGAAAGACGCGCTGTGGACAGAATTTTCAGAGAAGTTCACTATTCCAGAAGCAGACGTGGCACACGTGTGACGGACGGTGATGCTCACGATGGATAAATTGTGGAGGACCTTCAAGAGCATTCTTATCACGAAGTACGTGAACACGGGTCAGATGCCCTTCACGAAGTATAGATTCTTGACGCGAGAAGCATGGGACACCTTTGTGGCTATGAAAATGATGGTCGAATTTAAGGAGCAAAGTGCGGCGCACAAAGCTCTCAGACCTGAAACACTCACCCAAGACAGACTTCGGCACGGCTGATGCAGCGGGTAAATACGAGGAATGGGCGGAGGAGGAGAAGCATAGCCGGGCCATTTTCGATATCACGAACCGTATTCCTAAAATGGTTAAGCGAGGGCAAAAGTCTCGTCTTGGGCGACATCTCTTTCACAAACCCGAGACCAAGAAGCTGTCCCAGCGTGTGGTAAATATGTCGAACTACCTAGTTGTTAATAAGTCCATAACTTCATAGTGTCTATAATAACATGATGACCTCTTGCGGCGTGACTTGATCGCCCAAGCTTCCCAAGGCTCCTTCCATGCGAGCGAGGGAGAAGGATATACTATCTACGGACCTTGGGAAACAAGGAGCACCAGGTTGCACGCAAGGCCTTGGGGTTAACGTGCCTTGGAGTCATGGATTCGCGGACGACTCTCGCGTATAGGAGTAGGAAGAGATCCAAGGCGAAACACGACGACCGGTTGGTACAGATGCTTCTTGAAAAATTTGAAAAAAAGATAGCGACATTGCGGGATCAAATGAATCAACTCTGAGCGATGCATAAGCCGCCTGTTAATTTGGGAGCCAGTCCTGCTCGACATCGGAGTAGCGTCGCGTCCGAGCATAATTCTGAACATGACGACGTCCAATTACCAATAGACGACATCAAGGTAATGTACATCTATGGAATGCACCAAAGATGGACCTATAGGACGCCTTAGCTAATTGTGTATCGTTTTGTAGGAGCCGACGCCCTGCAAGCTCCAAGTGAGGATGGATGGGTCCCTTTCTATTGAGGCTGCGTGGGGGATGGTGTATCCATACGAGGAAGGGGCAGTGCAGCCCGGTGCCCAGCTGGCGCAGGGTTACGCCAGGGTCCAGGTGGATATGGTACATGGCAATTTCCTAGCCGTCCCGCTGAAGATTCGCCCGAACGAAGAGATCATAACACTAGGGGATGCCGTCCACTCTTTTATCCAGTGGCCCAAGAAGGACATCGCCCTGGACCCAGCAGTGCCGCGATCTGGACACGACCATTCCTCTCCAACGGGACCCTCGATGACTCCACGTCATGTTTCACCTCAGAAGGCCACCTCTTCGATTCTCGTGGAGAAGACGCCGAAGGAACAGCAAAAGCGTGCCGCCGTATCGGTTCCCAAGTCGTCTCACAAGAAGACGCTGCCAATCTTAAGGCCAAATCGAAATCGACGAACGTTAAGGTGCCTCCCAAGTCCGGGAAGCCCGGGAAGTCCAGGAAGTTCGCGATATCCGGGAACTACATCATCGGAAAACCGTTGTGCTCCGACACAGTATTAACGCACGCTAGATATGCTTGTCAGGCTTTGCATGCCTGGTACTTGGAGAAGACCCAAAAGAAGGGGTGCGATCCATCAGATACGAGGAGAAGCATTTCTTCAACGGGACGAGATACTTTGTCGTGGGCTTCAAAAACTTATATGACCTATTCAACCTCGTTGGCCTCAACGCCACGCTTCTACGATGTTAGACACTATAAGTGCGTACAATCAAGTTCTACATTCATGTAATACCGATAAATATCACAACTCATTGCTTATGTATAGATACATGATGAAAAATATCCGGGAATGGAAACAACCGGTGGGTTTCCTCGACCCACATGTGGTATCGTTGCAAACCATCCAAGCAGACTCGTCCTTCATCGAGAAATACATAACGAGGTCTTTGCTTCGTCAGAAGAACATGAAGTACATAGTGGTGCCCTACAACCAGGGGTAAGTGTCACTACTTGCTATACAAATTTCATTTGTACTTTATACGCAACACGAACTTAGGTTTAATGACTATAGAGACATACATGAGTAGGTACCACTGGATCCTTTTAGTTATTATACCCAAGAGGAACCATGTGATATACCTTGATTCCCTAATCCGCAACAAGCACGACTTCAGCGTTCTAAGAGGAATACTCGAGAGGTATGCTCATTTCCTCCTTACATAACTCTATTGTAGTCTTCATTCGTTTGAAATGGCCGAGGATAACTTTTTGGAATCATGTAGGTCGTTCATCGATTATGTTGCCAACAAAGGAATATACGATGGAAAGAGCGCCCAACTAACACACAGGATAGATTTTCTGGTACGCGCTACAACACGATAATCATATATCATACTTCATAATAACGCGTCTCGAAATGACTATACCTATATATGTAATTCTATTTTTGCGATCCGCTTGAGAAAAAGATGATGAGTTATGTGCAATCTTTGTCTGCTATCATATGCAGCTAATCCTTAGAGCTAGGAAGAAGGATCCTGAGGTTTGTCAATCTTGAAATAATTATTTCCTAATTATAAATTTAAATATATATAGCTTACCACTTTACTCTTGCTAGCGACAGGCCTTGGATTTACAATGTGATGGACTCGTTGTGGAAGAGATCAAGGACATTCGAGGGAAGCTCTGCACCTTTATCAAGTCAGAAATCATTAACGACGATGGAGAGTTTCACTCTGTCGCCGACCCAGAGCATCACCCCACCGACACCTCTCGACGCAAACAATTGACTCAATTGTAATCCAGTTGTAACTATAGCGACAATACTTGAACAAATGCGATCTTTTGTAATTTATTTTGAGTAATGATCACTTTGAGTTGTCAACAATTGATTATCTCTGATGAATCTGTTTTTGTGCATGCTTGTTTTCAAAGGGCATGGCTAGCAATTCCTGAGGCTAGCCAAAAAAACAGCAAAAATGTAGTCAGGAGTATGAACTATCACAGACGGTTTTTTTTGTTAAAACCGTCTATGAAGGCTAGTATCATAGACGATTTCGACTAAAAACTGTCTGTGATACGCGAATATCACAGACGGTTCTGAACAAAAACCGTCTGTGATACGCGCATATCACAGACGGTTTTCAAGAAAAGCCGTCTGTGATATTCACATATCACAGACGGTTTTTTTAGAACCGTTTGTGATATTCGTGTATCACATACGGTTTTTAGTGGAAACCGTCTGTAATACTAGCCTTCACAGACGGTTTTAATAAAAAACCATCTGTCATATTGCGTATCACAAACGGTTTTGTACCGCTCAGTGATAAGCACTGTTATCACAGACCAACAAATATAGACGGTTTGGAAAATGTCGTGATGACGATTCGAACCAAATGCGTGATGTGGCTTCCTATAGTAGTGTTACTTAGAGAAATTTTATTTTGTTTTCTCTATTTCATTTTTAGCACCTAATGTTGTTAAAGTTTTAGTTTTAAAACCAACACAAGATTTTCAAAAGGACAAAGTTTAAATGCAAATGTTTAAAGAAATTTTTCCTAATGCATTTTATATTACTTAATCCCAAGATTAGGATTTGGGATGTTACAGGAATGCAAGAATTCCATAGGAAACAATTCAAAATGGGGCCTAAACATCAAAAACGACCTACTTGAGGGACCCCTGACAGGCAGTGAGGCGGACAGTGCAGATCAAGCACAGCGAGGGGAAAACATTCCTTTTTGTATCCTATCACTACTAGAAAGTGTACAAAACTTGACGGTCCCAAAGTTTATTGACAGGCCCGCACCAGCCGTCAAGGTTTCTTATTTTGGTCACGGGAATAGTACCCCTCTCAGAAAAAATTTGAATATTGCTGACGGTTATAATACAACTGTCAACACAATATATTAACCTAACGGTTACAACCGTTAGGTTAATCTTTTTGGTCTGTACGCGGGAAAAAAAATGTTGTCGTGCCCAATTTCTGCATCGCACGCTCGCTAGAAAAAAAATGTTCTCAGCTAGCGCAGTCCTTAATTCCGTCCTGTATACTCCCCAAAATCCCTAACTCATCTCTTCATCCCCAATCTCCACCGCCTCCACGCCCGACCGCGCCCGCTGCCTCCACTCCACCTCCACGCCCGGCTCCGGTGTGCCGCCGCCTCAAGCAGCTTTGGCGCGCCGCCTCCACCACAGTCGCTTGCGCCGGTGCCTCCACGCCAACTTCGCCACGCTCGCCGCCTTCCACGCCAGTTCGACCGCGCCGCCGCCTCCACGCTGCCTCGACGCCAGGCTCGATCACGCCCGCCACCTTCACGCCCGGCTCGCCGCTCCAAAATCCCTAGCTCTCTCTATCCCCAATCTGCCGCCGCTTCCACTCCGATCATGGCCGACGCCTCCACGCCAGCTCCGGTCGTGCCCGCCGCCTCCACGCCAGCTCCCGCCACGCCGGCCGTCTCCACGCCAGCTCTAGTTGCGGATTCAGGTGGGGATTCTTCTTCTCTTCTTGCTGCTGTTCTTTGCCTCTTTCACTCTGAAGAGAAGAATTAACAAAGGTTCTGTTCGCGGGATTCAACCAAAAGAATATTCAACTGAAACATTCACTCTGGCTTCTGAATCAAGATATGCAAGTATAGCACAAGTGGTTATTTGTTAATTTTAGGGTGCTATAACATGATTTTTGTTACAGTTTCCATCAATTTTGTCTGGTAATGTCCAAGCATGTCTTTTTGGCAAATCTCTGCAAATACTCTAACCATTTACGATGAAGGTTTTAGCCTTTTAGGCCATTTTTGCTACTGTACTTATGAGAAAGATGTGGTTAGTGGAAGCCAACTAACATTCCCCTCGGCAAATTGGTACAGAATGAATGACCATGGGTCCAACTCATTGCCCTGGGTTTTAGCTAAGCATGCGTTAATCTCACTCTAAATGGTCCAACAAGTGATACATATTGGCTTGTATTTTTGTGAAGTCTTCCTGTGGCCTAAGATGTAATATTTACTTTTCCCGGTCTGATGGGTCCAACTAGTGAAGGAATTTCATTTTAAATTATTAAATACCTGAAAATGCAATATTCTATTTACCGTAGAGTAATTCAATGAGATACCATCTATCCAATTCCTCCCGTATGAAAGTCCAAGCAGCCAAACACTAATAAACAATCTAAAACTTGCATATGCATGACATAATCAGGTGAAACCTAACTTTTACACTTTTCTAGTTTTCTTAAACAGAAAATTATAAAAATTATAGTGGGCATATATCTAAACATAACATTCCTCAGCGGTTCATCTGAAATCTCAAACCCCAAAGCAACAAGTTTGTTTGTCTGTTTACTAGTCAACTCTATTCAATTTTTAAAAGATCAATTCAGTTTGAAAAGGTCCTGTAGTTGTTCATGGCATAGGATTTTTTTATACAATTTGATCAATTATATAGTTCAATTAAAAGGTCATGTAATGGCTGCAGTAGTATGGTACTTAAAGGTTTCCTTGTTTAATTAAAGTATCTCTACTTTTTCAGATTATTGTACTCATTTGTTTCCTTTTGATTTGTAGGATTTGACCAAGAACTAGGGATTTTGAGTTGAATATGATATCAAACCCGCGCCCGATCTGCTCCACCCTGGTCCCCCAGCGTGGCCTGGTGGCTAGCGCCACCTCGACCTCAACTGTCGGCTTGTGGCTTGTCACCACCAGCTCGGCCCACGCGTGTCGACCTATATCTGTACCCTAGCCCCCTCCCCTAGTGCACCGGTGGCTCGGTCGGCCCGGCCTGCGACCACCGGCCATCGCCGTTCTTGGCTCTACACAACAGGCTAATGGCTTCTTTAAACCCTTACTTTCTCTCCTCTAGTTCCTTTGGTTTGCATGAGTTTGATTAATTATCTGTTAATGTTTGATGCTTAAGGTTCACTTTCGGATTTGATGGTATTGATGCATGGTGAAGAAGAAGTATGAATGCGTACTTGCTGTTGTTGGGTACAATAAGCTACTCCTGCTTGTACATATGTTGCCGGCTAGTTAAGATAGGTTCAGCACAGGTTCATCTTCTCTCTTATTTTCCAAAACCTTTTATTGACTTGATTTGTTGGCAGTATATAATGTAACTATCTTTGCAAAAAAACATTTATTACATTTATAACGGATAATGGGTAAATCTTGCTAAACATTTGTTATTCTTTTATACTCTCTCTTGCAAGAATTTTAGGTTATCGTGGGCGAAGTTGAGTACTCGTTGCATATGCTGTTCAAATTGTATTAACTTCTAGAGCCATGCTTGTCAATGTAGGTTTGGTATTTTTATGTGCATATATGCACATGTAGTTCTTATATGCTATAAATGATAATATGATGTGGTAGTGGACTCTTTCACTAAACTAGTTTTTTTTTTTTGCATTAGTTCGTATCATTTGTTTGAGCTCTGAAGTATTCTTCACATTTTGCCAGAGTACCTGTAGAATTGTAGAATATTACTTGCGTTATTTCTTTACCTTTTGAATGATTCGTGGTATGCTAACATTTCCACTCTGTACATTGTTTTTAGTTGGTCGATTATGTTTCTGTTCTAAGGTAATTTTGTTCCCTTCATTTTTTTTGTAGAGCTCCTCAGTTTCTACAAGTTTCCTCGTGATGAGATTCCGATCATCCGTGGATCTACCTTGTCAGCCTTGTAGGGGACCAACGATGAGATTGGAAAGAATGCCATTTTGAAACTAATGGATGTAGTTGATGAGTACATCCCTGATCCCATGAGGCAGCTTGATAAGCATTTCTTGATGCCAATAGAAGATGTTTTCTCAATCTAGGTGATTAGATTTTATGACTACCGCAGCTAGCACTGTGGTATACAATTATTGATATTACATCTTCACTGTGAGTTAGTGATTTTTCACGTTTGTAAGTTATTATAGAGGCAGATCCATGTCTATATTGTGCCATGATTATTTTTCACGTTTTCATCTTTTGTGTTTTCTTTACTGCACACACTTAATGGGCATGCTATAGATTAATTACGCACATGCTCCATATTCTATTTTTTCTTGAGTTCATCCCAGAAGGAACACAACAATTTATACCTGTGATCTGTGTGATGTTATGTTCATTTGGCTGTCTTGTGGCATATAGGGGATTTTCATAAGGCACCCTTTTACTAAATTACTCATGATCAAACTATTTTAGTTTTGC
This sequence comes from Phyllostachys edulis, assembly GCA_036346405.1. Lineage (NCBI taxonomy): Eukaryota > Viridiplantae > Streptophyta > Magnoliopsida > Poales > Poaceae > Phyllostachys > Phyllostachys edulis. Next base: position 73,184,574 of record CM070545.1, read on the forward strand.
ATCTTTGCTTAATTTTATCTTGGCCTTCTTAATTGTGATATATTTAAGTGTTGTTATGTTTAACTTAAGCAAAGCCTTCAGCATTGTACCCCAAAATCCTGAAGTACACTTTTGATTTTAAAATGCTATCGATCCAATTCATCCAATCGAATGCTTTCGCTTCCATTACTTCTGTGTACTCTATTTCTAAACTTGGCAATTTCCTTTTTCGTGCTTATGTTTATTTCACTTTTTGGTATAATCATGAGTTTTAGTATCTTGAGGGTCAATTGCCAGGAAAGCACAAAAAATATGGGCAAAAAGCAGCTTCAAGCAAAGGCATCAGTTTCTTCGGATCCTTCTCAAGTATATACTCGAACATCAAGATCTGATTTGCGAGTAAGGACATAGTCACAATTTCCTTTTAGGTAAGACATAGTTACAATTCAAAACAATATCTTATCTTTTTGGATTATAGTACTAGAATGCTAATGATTTGTGCCTTTTCTTTTAATGAGTTTCAAGCACTTGATGGAGAGCTCACTTAGTCCTGGTCAATGGCTCCTCTTTTTGCCTCACTTGTTCACACTTTCTAATATTAGGAAGAGCTGAGGGTCAAAATGGTTTATGTTGTGTAGGATATCATCCAGCGACACTGGAAAGACTATGGCTGATGCTTCATTAGGTGAGATAATGACCACCTGTGAGAAGATTACCTGGCTTTTGGATGAGGGTGAGAAGTGGTTAAAACCTGAATATAGGTTAGACTCCAAGAAACACTCCAACTTGATGGATTATGGATAAAGTAACTTAGGGCCTTCTATATTGTATAAATGATTAATAAGTTAGCTTTACTTCTATTGTCACCACGTATGTTAAAGAAATAAAATCATGCTTACCTTTCAATTTTCATAAACAAAGAGGGGAAGTTGAGGTAAATCAAGCGTAGCATGTGCAACTTTTTTTTGGACTACACACTAATTCACACTATGATGTGCAACGGCACATGGGCTGTTTAGCATTGTTGAGTAGCCCAATAAATGTGTTCATTGGAAATTAGGAAGCTTATAGCAAATGAATTCTGGTATTGAATAAAATGGGACTAAATACTGCAACTTGAAAATAGTTAGTACTCTGCAGATATTGGACTTGCAACTTCTATTAATTCTTAATCTCATGCTACTAATATTCTTTATGCTGCTGTAGATATCATGATAAATGTTGCCTGTATACACTTCGTTTGCTTGCTATGGTAGACTTAATCAACTCATCATTTACAGTTAACTAGTAAATCAATATTCTATTGGCAGAGCAATGTGCATCTATTTTGTATAGGGAGTCAGGACCTATCTTCAAGTATATACTCTTATGTAAATTTGATCCCAAGTATTGAAATGGAATCCTTCTATATCTGTTGTTGAAGTTTTTGCTGTCCTCTCATAGGTCATGCAAAGAGCATCAGAGACATTAATACCTGTAACTCTTGAGCTTGGTGGTAAAGATGCATTTATTGTGTGCGAAGACGTAGATTTACCCAATGTAAGGGTAGTTTTATGTTGCATATTTTATGAGCAGCATGTTTTCTTCAACAATGCACTATTTAGTCGAAAGCATGTTTTACGGAAGTATACCGCAACTAACCTATGCCCTTTCTCATTTGAAGGTTGCTCAAGTTCTTTGTCGAGTCGCCTCGCAATCGAGTGGTCAAAAGCTGTCTTTGGTCTTTGAATGATTTTATGTCCATAAGGATATATATTCCACCTTTGTTTCTCAAGTAGTGAGATAATCAAATCTATATCTGTTGTAAGTACACAATGTTGTATTTTGCTGTCAGTAGCAATAGACGAGACTAAATAATTTTAACAGATACTAACTCCTAAGGGTGTAATAACAAGCATCTTTAAGTGTCAATTGTCAATACATCAATTTTCAATAAAAAAAAAAGCAAGTTCATGCCAGTAATCTTGCGGTAGTACTTATCTTATGATTTGCTTCCTCATTTTCCATTGCTTTTCTAGGGCCCCCCTTTATCTAGCAGATATGATATGGGTGCAATTTGTATGATAGAGCACTCTGAGAAACTTCAGAATCTTGTTAACGATGCTCTTGACAAAGGTGCCAAAATTACTAGCAGAGGGGGATTTGGCAATCTGGGTGAAGACGCAGTTGATCAATTCTTTCCTCCAACTGTTCTGGTGAATGTTGATCATACAATGAAAATTATGCAAGAAGAGGTAGGCTGGAGGCAATGGTTGATTTCCTTTTGCACCAACGATATTTTTCTTACTACTGTTCCTTGCTGATCAATAGGCTTTTGGACCATTTCTACTAGTCATGATATTCAGTTCTGATGAAGAGGGTATCAAACTTGCAAATGACTCAAAATATGGTCTTGGTTGTGCTGTATTTTCTGGCAACCAAAAGTGTCCCATCAAAATAGCATCCCAACTACACTGTGGTGTTGCAGCTATCAATGATTTTTCTTCAAGTTGTATGTGTCAAGTAGGTATCATTATCTAGTTTGTGTTTTGTCCTTTGTAGTAGGTGACACAAACTGAAGCATAACACCGGGATCAAAATTTCTTGTAGAACGCATGCTTATCGTGTAGTATTTAGCATTATACTCATCATATTATTGTAGGCCTATGTTGTTTCTTCATTGCTTTCTGTTACCCTACCAATGCAAGTAGGCTTACTGGACTAATTGTCCACATGATCTTTGATGATATCTTCCTAGCTCTTTTGAATAGTTCAACATGAATAGTATTACTTGACTTTTAGATGGACTTACATGACTTGTATGTGATATTGGTCTTTAGGTGCATTGTGGTAGTACTGGACTTTTAGATGTCTTTTGTGCGGATTACAATGTTGCTTTTTGCAAGTGAACCTTATGGTTGGTATTGGGCTTGAAATGATGCTAGTTTAAGCTTGAACTTATTTTGTGTGTGGATTAATGTATGGATGTGTATCGTGAATTATATGATGTATGGATGTGTATTGTGGGTTATATGATGCATAAATGTGTATGAAGCAAATATTAGTGTGTGTATGATCATTGACAATTTCTGCTAGCACTGCTATCTTGGCTGCTAATAATTTTGTTGATAGCCACGGAGTCATTTTGGTGGCAGTAATACACTCAGGAAAAAACAATTCGCTTACGGGTATAGAACCGTCAGGTTTTATTTTCTTAACAGTAATGTCCCAACCGCCAAGTTTTATTTTCTTGACGGTACTGTCCTAATCGTCAAGTTTTATTTTCTTGACGGTAATGTCCCAACCATCAGGTATACTTTTCTTGATGGTTAATACCCGTCAGCTAAATTCGTTTTATGGGCGAGCAACAAAACCGTCAAGAAAATAGCGAAAATTGTCAGGAAAAATTTTCTTAACGGTGAACCGTCAGACAAATTGGATTTTCCCGACCACCTAGACCTGAGGGGATTTTCCTGACGGTTAACTGTTAGGAAAATAAAACCTGATAGTTTTTTCTATTTTCCTGACGGTTTTCGACCGTGGGGAAATGCCCCTTTTCTAGTAGTGTAATGCACGTGTGGTTGGGTCCTATAGAGTGTTTGACATGTGGCATTAGCTTTGACTTTCTTAACTCCCCCAGTAACCCACCCATATTGATGCTGCCACATGTCACACTCTAAAAGGATCCGACCTCACATGTATAGGACCTAGATCACATTCGAACGGAGGTGATGGGAATGTTGACCAACTTGAATGGGAGTGTTTCCGCAAAATAAATTTTAAAAAGTAGTAATGGAGTAGATACTACATCCTTCAGTTTGGACCGGCTGGCATAATAGCATGGTTTTCTTCCTTTTTTCCCCGCACATATGTGTACATATCCATATAGTTGGGTATGAGAAAAATTCGGTATGTAGAAGTAATGCCACATAAGCTGCTGCGTAATCTGATAAAATTTAAAATCACAAATATTTCTTTATTTAATTTATAACATGTGTATTAAAATATAAACTGAAATTCTAGCTAAAACTATTAGCAGGAAAAATCTAATTGCAACAATTCTGTCTTTTCACCGGATCTTTACAAATTAATATTTTGAAACAACTTTGCATGGCAAAATTCTAATATGTTTTTACTTCATCTTCAATATATTGATCAAAAGTCAAAATACACTATGTATTACAAACTTGTCACATAGCCCTGCTCATGCAGAACAAAACACTAAAGTTAACTAGCCAAACTATAATATTTGAAGATAACAGTACAGGAGTATCCTAGTTAGGTAGGACAAGCTGCGATAACTTTTATGTGATTAATCTGTTGGACCCGGATTATGAGAATCCAAATTCTCGGTGAAAATACTGTGCTATTCTCTGGATCAGTAGCTAGCACTCACAGATACATTACTGAATCAATTTATACAAGGTGTATATTAGACCAAACCATTCATTAATTAACACACAGAGTTTACATAGACCACATCGGACTGGGTTTTACAAAAGGGCCGAACAAGGCTAACGATTACATTACAAAAGCAGAAGCGACAACGGAAGCAAAAGGGGTAGAGCACATCTCTCCACAAGCAAGCGACTGGGGAAACCCGTGTGAGTCTGATATTACCCAAAGACTTAGATAATATAGGATGCACACAAGCACCAACGGAGTCAACTAGACTGGGGCGAGACTAGAACAACTAAAGACTAAACTACGCTTCATCGTCTCTTGGGCCTCCAGCTTCTGGATCCTTGTAGAATGCGTAGTTGTCAGGGTTTTCTGCTTCTGAGGGATTTGGAGGAAAGAGCGAGAATGAGTACAACTACCGTACTCGCGAGCCAACACACAATGCAATAATATACATGCAAGGCTAAACAAGGATGGCTCGGTTCTTTTATTTGCTTAAAGCAATATTTTCAATTATCATAGTTACAAATTTCCTATGACTTAGCATTTTAACAAATTGCATTTTATTAAAGAGAGTAATTGTGCAATATTTATTTCAGTAGAGGTTCCCTTCGTTAGAAACTCTACCTTATGCATCTTTTTGATTGGAACTACCTCCAATTACTACCATCGCTGAGCTCGAAGACTCAGGTAAAATCCAACGTAGGGCTAGGTGAGCCCATCTCATTTTAATACTACCCACAAAGGTTTTTGAAATAGAACTAACTCAAGTAAAGTTCTCATGTCTGCCTTTAACCGTAGGCACGGCTGTTTAAACAGTTTTAGACTCTGCAGAGGTTGTACACTATACCCACAAGAGATAGTCATATTCGTTACTCTACACGATTCCTTAGTTGTGTAGTTGAGCGACTGTCACAGTAACCTTTCAAACTACCTTGCCCTTTCCGTCATCTCACCCATATGGGGTTGCGCCCATACATTGCGCGGGATCGTTGTACCGCTGCGTTGGGTGTAGTTTTGGACTACCCACAACCACTAGTAACTTCACCCATTCAAGCTGGATGTACCGCAAGCTTGCACATTTCCCTTTCTCCACCCAGTGAGACACATTCAGGGTTTAATAATTTTACTAAGACAAGTTGCACTTTGCAAACTTGTGGTTGTACTTGCTTAACATGGGAGGTCGTGATAAAATTAAGTCCTTAATCCATCTGGGCGGTTCTTTCCTCATACCAACCATTCTCGTGCTCCTTGAGCACCCACCGCCTTTCCATCCGCCCAGATGCGGTATTAGCAATTTGGGTTTTTGAGGAGTAAAATACACCAATTCAACCATCTTAGTCATTTCCCCATGATGACTGTCCAAAACCATTTTCATGTTTAAAGGATGATGATTGGGACATTTAATGTCCCGGTACTTAAGCAAGACTAGCATGTCGCTTAAGTACAACCTATAACTAGTATTATCATATAGATTACTAGGGTGACAAAGGAATAATGGATTCAAATTGTCATGGATAGTATATTAATTAATTAATCATCAAATGGGTATTTACCTACCTTAAGCTTTAACATACATTTGATTGCAGAATTAAAGCATGCAATTTTGGTAATTTAAATGAATATAATTTTCTTAAAATGTAGGCTCAACATGATCAAAGTATTGACTCGCCTTGGTTAAAGACAAAAGGATCTTGATATTCTTGGGCTTGATCAACTTGGGGGTCTCCTGCGTCTTCAAATCCTAATCGGGCGAAAATACCGGAAAAAGGCACAACGGCAAAAAGAATAAATAAATACACAAGAATGCACAAATGAACTCCAAATTGAACAAGACCTATGCCATTAGAAAGATCTTGAATTTACAAAATTTTAGAAATAAATTTCATAATTTTTGGAGTTACGATGAGGGAGAACGGAGCTTCCGAAGATTGAACGAGAATTAAAAGAGAGAGAGAAAGGGAGATGGTGCACGGCACAGTCATGGGCCAAATCCATGTGCGGGCATCCTTGGGCGCGTGGTGCACTGGCCACGGGCAGGCCCACAAGGCAGTCGAAGGAGGAGGGCAAAGCTAATGACAGTGGGCCATTTAACTCAAACAATCCCCCAATCGATTTGCTCTTTGGTTCTCTTCGGTTCACAGAGAAAGAACAGAGGGGGCAAAGGGAGGCGCTCGGGTGACCGGGAGCGGAGGTGGGCCCGGCGGGAGGAGGTGCGGGGAGGCGGGCTAGCCGGTGAAGCGGGTTGTGGTGGGGGTGGGGAGGCCACAAGCGGTGACGGCGGCGGCGGAAATACATGCTGCCGCGGCAATGCCACAAAGGGCGGTGACGGCGCACAGGTTGCGGTGGTGCGCGGGCAAGCCGGTGGCGTGGCGGCCGAAGTAGCACGTGCACGGGCTGTTCCCGAGAGAGAGGAAGCCGACTGCGGAGTCAAGGAAGCTCGAGGTGACCCGAGGCTGTCCAGCGGCGGCGGCCTGGGGCAGAGGAAGAGGAGCCACGGTGGCGGCGCATCTCGGCGGTGGGGAAGGAGAAGGGAGGAGGGGGACGGAGTCCTCAGCACCGGGGGCTCCTCATGACGGTGCTAGCACGGCGGAAGGCTCACCGGGGCGGTTGAACGGCGGTGAGGCACGGCGGCTAGGAAACGGGAAACAATGCTGGCGTCTCTGTGGACTTACTAGGAGCAATTGGAGTAGTGTGAGGGAATGAGGGGGCACACGGGTGCTTATATTGCCCAAGGGGGAGGGTTGTGGCTATGACGTGTGCGTGCACTGCACCTAGCTTGGACCAACCAAGGATGGGTGTGGGGGCGGCGGTACGAGGCGAAGGCTTTGGGCGTCCACGCTGGCGCGGGTGCACTCGTGCGCTGTGCGCGCAGCGCGCAACACTTGGTCCTGGAGCTCTTGTGCGGCGAGGACGGTGAGGACAAGCGTGAAGCAGGCGCGCAGCTTGGACTGGGCAAACGAGGGCGGCCAACGACTTGCGGCACACCATGGCGCGGGTGCGGTGCTCGGACCGGTCGGTCGTGGGCAGCGAGGATGGGCGTGACGTGGCCGTGCTTAGCGGAGAGGACAGGGCGAGGCAGGGGCGAGGAAGTCGCAGCTGTTAGCGGAACTCGCGGAGGTAGGGGCGGCGGCTCAGAGAGCATGCGGAGGAGGGTGGCGCTGCCAGGGAGCTCGTGGAGGTGGGGGCGGCAGAGGGCGGTGGCGAAGCGAGAGGGCGGTGATGGTGGCGGCGACGCAAGGCAGAGAGGGAGGAGGCACTGGGTGAGGCTTGACCCGAGGAAGGGGATGACCAAGCATCGGAGCTAGGCCATGCGGCACTAAGAAAGGGAGAAAGGGAGCAGGCTGGGGCTAAGGGGGTTGGGCCGGGAGACTTGGGCGGGGGTAGCTGGGCTGAGTGAGCCAGGGGAAAAAGGAGAAGGGGCCCAAGGAAAACTGGGCCGGCCCAAAGAGAGGGATGGGCTGAGCCCAATTAGAAAGGAAAGGAGGCCAAAAACTGAAAAGGGAGGAAATTCAACTTAAATTTGAATTTCAGAATTTGAGGAAGTTTGAAACACAAACTTGAGCTAAAAGGAGAAAGGAGATTTTCAAAAATAGTTTGCTAATTTGAAATACGAATGAAAAACGAAAGCTGAAAATAATTACTATTCTTATTTTCGAAAACGGGATGTTACATAATCTCTCCAAATTTCCTGTTTTATGTTTATCATCCTTCCTTTGGATTCTAACTCAACTCGAGCATACTTAGGGCATGTCTACACAACACAAGAATTTTTACAGGAAACAATGCATGCAATTCGAAAACCCTACATCCATATATAAAAGACCTTTCTGAAACAAGTTATTCCAAACCCTTTTCTCCCGTCTAAACGACCCTGGTGCATCCAATTCCAAACGTGTGGACTCCCAGGGGGGAAAAATCCCAATCAAGAAGCTCACATATATGTGTGGTTGTTGTACAGCCTAAGTAACTGTGTAGAGTGCAGTTGAATGATACTCTGTTTGTTTTCATTTAAATGCCATTTTATCTCTCTAACGCCATCGATAAGCAAGAGGCCAAGGTATTATTCGGTGAAAAATATTGACTCAAAAAACCAAAATAACAAGTACTTGCAAAGGAGGCGTATGGAGCTCCGCTTGACACGAGGCTTGCGAACATTCCCTCATGCATCCAGAGGTGTCTCGTGGATCCAAGGGTGAAGATAAGCCAAGCGCCAAATGAACAATATATGGATGCGGGCATCCGCAGGTTAAGTTTGGACATGATGCAAATAAGCGGTTTTCGAAATGGTGTGCGCACACAATCTATATATCTACAACCAATGATATTCAAGGTACTTTCTTCGCTTTAGAGGTTTAGAAATCCCATAAGAATAACACTTAAATCAGACAAAAAGCAAGATTCTTAGAAGTTATCCCTTATTAATCGAGAGAAAAAAACAGAAGATTTACATTAATATTTCAGTAGGGCCAAATTATAATGGTGTAGATTTATCATATATAAATATTACAACTATGAGAGCTCTATAATTACTGTTAGAAAAATAGGGACAAAGGAGACACGAATTTTTACGTGAAAAACCCTTGCGGGAAAAAACCACGGGCGCTAACCGGCGATGATCACTATATGAGGAGCGATTACAAAATGCAGGGGATTACAATAAGGCGCCCCTCTCCCGTGCGGCTTACAAGAGGTATATAAAGGGGTAAAAGGACTTAGAGTCTAAGTAGGAAACTAATCCTCTAATATGGAAACTAATCCGGATCCTTCCATATTAGAAATTTGGATCAGAATACAACAATCTCCACCTTGAGACGAATTTCCTCTTGTAGCAAAATAAAGAATCATCAACCATGAAATGATTCCCCAATAAGATAAAAATCACCGTGCGCCAACTAGTCGCTAGGACTAAACTTTAACACCAACTAAGCTTGAGCAAAGCTCAAACTTAGTAACAGGAACTGGTTTTGTCATCATATCAGCAGGATTATCATGAGTACTTATCTTGCACACCTTGACATCACCTTGAGCAATAACACCTCGAATAAAGTGATATCTCACATCAATGTGCTTTGTTCTCTCATGGAACATCTGATCCTTCGTAAGGCATATAGCACTTTGACTATCACAAAATATAGTAGTGCAAGAATTATCTCCACAAAGCTCAGTGTACAAACCTCTCAACCAAATAGCTTCTTTGCAAGCTTCAGAAATAGCCATATATTTCGCTTGAAGAGTTGATAAGGCAACAAAGAGCTTGCAAACTTGCCTTCCAACTAACAAAGATAACCACCAATGGTGAAAACATAACCTGTTAGAGACCTCCTCTTGTCCAAATCACCAGCATAATCAGAGTCAACATAACCAATAAGTTCATCTCTAGAATTTTCAAACTGCAAACAAGCATTAGAAGTGCCACGCAAATATCTGAAAATCCATTGAACTGCTTTCCAATGCTCTTTTCCAGGATTAGCCATGTATCTACTGACAACACTCAATGCATGAGATAAATCAGGACGAGAACAAACCATGGCATACATAAGAGAACCAACTGCACTGGAATATGGAACTCTAGACATGTACTCAATATCATAATTTGACTCAGGACATAAGGCTGAAGATAATCTGAAATGCGAAGCTAATGGAGTACTCACTGGTTTTGCATCATGCATATTAAAACGACGAAGGACTTTCTCAATATAACCTTTTTGACTAAGGTATAACTTGCCAGATTGCCTCTCTCTAATAATCTCCATGCCAAGAATTTTCTTTGCTGCATCTAAGTCCTTCATCTCAAATTCATTACTCAATTGTGCTTTCAGTTTTGCTAGTTCTGACTTATCTTTTGCAGCAATCAACATATCATCAACATAGAGAAGTAAATAAATAGCTGAACCATTAACAGTATTTAAATAAACACAGCATGCCATATCCCTGAAAAATCTTAAGCCGTTTCAAAATTGCTGCTGTATGCTAGTCACTACAATCAGAGAGGTTGCTGAGAAAAGTTCTCCGAAGGAAACTCTCCTTCGATCTCACAATAAGTATATGATAAATTGATCCTAGTAGGACAGATTACCTTTCCAAGAACCAAAGATTGAGCATAGAAGTAGATCTTGCCTAGTAAAGACAACATTCCTTAAGTCTAGCTTCTCGGTAGCATGCTAATAGATATTATACCAATATGAAAGTCATTTTTGTCTTAAGTCTAACATCAATATACTTCAAGACACATTCTCCATGCTCCTAAACTTACTTGAAAATTATATTGATAATGGAGTAAAGTTATAGACATCACAACAAGCATCAATGTAAAACTCAAGAAGCACACTAGTGACAAGGGTAGGTCTGACGAAAAATACTTTGTTCAAATCTAGTTAAGCAAAATAAGCAACAATAACGAAACGAAAAACAACACTGTGACTGGTTTTGATTGTATCGATAGGAGTTGTAACACAAGAGGCCATTGCACCGACAATAATTCCCCAGAGCTTGAACACCGACTATCTTCAAGCGGCTAGGAGCATCTTCTTTATCATGCCAACGGTCAAAAGCACTGGTCCAGACAAGTAGAAGAACATATCAGTGAATTCTTTCAAATACCTATGCTAATAAGCTCAACATTCAATATTGCTTCTTTCAAAGACTTCAGTAGCACAAGATAATAGATACAAAATTGCTTCTTGTATTAATGGCTTGTATATGTCACAGTGTCACAAGGGCTATGTGTTGTAGATCTGTTCATGTTTAAACTATTTACTACATAGATCAGTGTTCGTATATATCAAGCCCATTCCCATAAAAAATATGTGTATGATGCCCAAATTGTTTTAATGAAATCCAACAATAGGCACAAACAGAGTTACATCTAAAGATTGAAGGAAATAAGTGCCCCACTTATATTCAAATAGCATAAGGATGTAAATGGTGAATGGTAATGTCACCTTTCAGTTGCTATCACAATTCACAACACCTCTGAGTCTAATTAGTTCCACACAAGTGAGATCAAAGCGACAATTTTAGAGATCGGAGGTGCCATCTTGTGAGGTATTAACTACAGAGATCAAAGCGGCATTTCCGGCCTTTAGGCTTTCAAATCTGACCTTTTGCTTACTTGCTAGCTCAATGTCCGCCAACACTGAGAAGCAAACAAAAAGTAGACTGTCAAATTATACATAAAAATAAGGAACTTAATGCTGATTATTTCCAATGATTTCAAACAGAAAGGAAAACCTTCTATCCTACTCAATAACATTCATTCATTCATTCGGAGCAGAATTTATCCAATGAACTACAAACCTCATTGTTCAACGCTCATTTGCCATGTGTCAACTTGTTTGAAGCTCTTCTGGGCTTTCTTCTTCTTGATGCAATCAAAGCTATGTCCCTCTTCTTTTGTTGAACCAAGCTGCGTGCAACTTCCTTTTTGCTTCAATCACTTTCTCAAGCCGAAGATTAAAAAGAAACCATACATAAAAAAAACTCGTCAGAGCTTTTAATTGTTAGTAGAAAAGGCATTCAAGCAATTTAGGTCGAGACAAATCCATTAGGCGAGCAACATAATCAAAAACTTCATTACAACACCACAAGTTATATCCAATTTGGACTCGAAGGGCGAAGTGAAACCATTTCTTCGCATAACATGCTAGTACAGAAATCGATTATGCGCACTAGCAAACAACTCCCATCTGACCAAAGATTGAGTGAACAAGATAACGGTGATGCACCCTAGCGTGAACTAGAAGCCAATCTGGTTTTCGCAATACACAAGAAGCAAATTCGGAAAGTGTCGGGTGAAATCCAAAAGCACTAGCTCCCATGAGCTTAATTGTATTGTCAACAACAACTGCAAACTGAACTAAATGACAACAGCAATCATTGATGTGTGCAATCACCAACAAGAAGAAAGTAAAGAGATTATTGTACTTACGAAGACAGGAAGGCGAGGGTGGCAAGCAAGGTTGACAACAAGTTTTTTAAGATCAGTTTTTATTTTTGTTGGCGGCCTCCCACCTTCAACGGTCCCAACAACTAGAAGAGACCAAAAAAGCATTACAGGTAACACGTACAGGTGGAATTTTTCAAAAATGAAATCAACTGGAGGGTCACTCTAAGCAAAGAGAATAACCTATCACACTCATTCTTTTGTGAAAACCGAAAAAAAAACAATAGGCTCGAGAGGTGTCAATGCAAGATGAGCTTCCGTGTCAATTGAAACTAGACCACAGCATCATGCAAATTCAGGACCTGCTAGAAAGTAATATTTTACACTATAAATATATATTGGAATATGAGTAATAAAAAAGGCACAAAAACATGCTAGTGACAAGATTGAACCATCATAAATTTTCTGCTCATGGTATTAAAAACATTAGGCCATTCATTTGGTGTAAGTTGATAAAAAAAGTTCTTTGTAGTTCAATAGAAACTTACAAAAATTAGTGTACATATGTATGCAAAGTCATGAAAGTTTATGATAAAAAATAATTCTTAATAGACAGCATTCCTATAAAGTAACATTCAAGGGCAGTGCCACTATCCTGCTGATTTAAAGTCAAAACTCTATCATGACAAGTGACAACCACAGCAGTATGGTACTGCATGTCAATTTCTGATTGTGCTGCCAAATTAATGAAACTATGAACTCTTCACAGGTCATCTTCAATTCGTCAACATATCTATGATAGATGTGTCTTCTTCAAAATCAGAAGTAAACGGTAGTATTAATACGCGTAGACCAATTGTAATTTGTAGGAAAATAAGCCTTCAGATGGGACAGAAGGAAAGTTGAGCACTTCTCTTGGGTGTTTTCATGAAGTGAACAAGTCAAAAATTAGATCCAGAATATAGGCAGAGTTAATGACAGACAGGAAAAGCTAATTAGGAAAGCAACTTGGCTTACTTCCAAGAGAGAGCTAGCATGCTGACAAATTAATGGATACATACGAAGTATTAAATAAGTCTACAATTCACCAAAATTTCATCCTAACACCACAAAACTGAGCAAGACCAGCAACCATGCATAAAGTATAGGAGTATACTGACAAAATCATGAAGGAAGTTTGGGAAGAGGCAGAAAGTGTGTCAACTGAGAGATTTACTAGACCAGTTAGGATATTTGCCTGTAAGAGAAAGCTAAATGTCAGTTCCTTCATACTATCCGCCTAAATAAGTAACAAATCTACTAGAAATTCGCTATTCGGTTCCATTAGTCGAACATTTCCATTTTGTTGTCAATAATAAAAATATCAAGAAATGATCTTACCAGAAGGAACGAGCCAAGCATATTTTGATTGAATGCATCTTCAATAAACAAGTTCTTGTCATATGAAATGGACCCCGCTAGTGTGAGAATAGATATAACCTGTTGATTAATAATAGTCAGCATCAAAAGTGGAAGCTGAACAAAAAGATTTAGCAGCGCTATACCTAGTAACATTACGATAATAAAGATTAGCAGGTCTATTGTTGCTAAACCCTTTAGAAAAACATGTCTACTTACTCAGGAAGTAACAAAAGTATGTGAATGTGAATTGTGAAATTTGTGGACCTTGATAAAACAAGTAAACAACATTCATTTGTATTATTGTATATATTTTTAGAAGCTATGGATATAACATCTAATTGAATCTAAGGAGCACAAATAGAAAGAGTAAGCTTCAATTGGCAACTTGGGACATGGGAGTAGTGCCTAGCTGCAGCACAAACCCAAAAAACAAATCCTGAATTTCTCAAGAAGCATATGTATCAAGAAAGCTAAGTTGTTTGCACACATTATAACTTCGTCCCATGATTTTTAGGAAAGTAATTGTCATATATCCACTCATATTGGATGAATCATATTGCATGACAGGAAGGTTTAAGTCTTAGCAGTTGAGAAGACAACTAAAAATAAATTATGCTTCATGATTGTTCTTACTTCAGGTTTACTTACTCTAAACCTAAATGCAATTAGTTTTTGTGCCATATTCATCCATTTCATCATTAGCATGTTCCTTAACTAACCTAACTTTTCCATTCAGATATAAGAGCAGAACAATCTGCTCTGCATATCATAAAGCTAATGTTACATTGATAACTATCATAGACTTTCAGCGGACCAAAGCCGGAGAATCTGGTAAAAATCAAACCCACTGAGCACCATAACAGCAACTCACCCCATCACCTCCTTGCCAGCTTGAACATTAGTGAACCCACATCCATCTTCTTCGCTGTGCATCATACAACCAACATCAGTAAGTCAAGCTATATCAAAATTAATAAATCAAAGCATCACATATAAGCAGAAGTAGCAAAAATCAAAAGGGGGGATTAAGGGGAGTAAATCCAAGCGAAATTTGGCAGGAGGCGATCGCCATAGTCGGGCGAAGCCACGCAGGTGCGGACCGAGTAGAGGGAAGGGAGGGAGCTAGGAGGAGGATGTGTTTGAGCGAGAGCCAAGCGGCCAGCCTCTGGCCGTCTTGAGGGGGCAAGAAGACGGGGCGAACCTGCCTAGCGACGTGGCGGGGCGAAGCGAGGCGGGCGCCATGAGGAGGTGTCGGAGTGGAGCCGAGGCGGCGGGGCCAAAAGCGCACAGGCGTTAGGCGGGCGGCTGACCGGCGAAAGCACAAGCGAAGCCGAACTTGGAGGAGGAGGAGGCGGCAGATCTGGAGCCGGCGCGCCAGTGATTGTGTGGCGGACGGCCGAGGCAGGCAGGCAAGGCTCACTAGTGGAGGAGGCACCATGGGAATCTGGCGAGGAGCCGAGCCGGCAGAGAGGGAGAGCGAGGTGGGCCCAAGGCCGGCGGAGTCGTGGCTGCTCAGAGAGAGGAGGCGCCAGGGAGACCAGGGAGCGGCAGGAGGAGGAGGAGTCGCAGGGAGGAGGAGGAAGGCAATGGAGGAGGAGGCAAGGGGAGGAGGAGAAGAGGAGAAGGAGGAAGACGGGATTAGAGGATTCGAGTGGGGAGTTAGGGTTAAAGGGTGAAAAATTAGCGACAGGGAAAAAATTAGCGCGGCGGGGAAAAAAAAGCTCCCGAGTGTCTTTCTTACGCTGCACTCGGGATTACATTTTGTTTCCCGAGTGTTATGGAAAACACTCGGGAAAGTTAATTCTACCGAGTGTTAATTTCTCGTCCCGAGTGTCCTATGAAACACTCGGGATCTTCCCGAGTGTTTTCGTCAAGACACTCGGGAAAGATATAAGCACTCGGGAACTACACAGTTTCTGGTAGTGAATTGTACAGGCACTTTTAGTGGAATTTGTACTATTTTCACAAAGTGCTCATTGTCACCTGATATCTCTAATATCTTGCCGTATAATTATGCAGGCAATTTCGCTAATTGAAAATAGTTTGACACGCTAAGACCGGCCATACATATAGGGGTGAAAACGGATCGGATACGGACGGATAATGGCTCTGCCATATTTGTTTTCATATTTTTTCCGGATCCGAATACGAATACGAATACCCCGGATACAAATAATATCTAATACGAATACTGAGCGAATATGAATCGAAACGAATACGGTCGCGGATATTTTTCGGAACATGAAAACCCCTTAAATTGAATGCCATAAATTAACGAAAACATATGAATAGTTTATTTGATGCAAACATTCATGAATTATTCATATTTTCAGTAACCACACATAATATTGGCACTAGCAAGCTGCATTAACTAATTCATCACAAACATAACAATTAGTTTACCATATTTAGCTCATAAGTCATAACTCATAAAGTCACAAGTCATCACGCATTCATACTTAGTTTATCACATACATATATAAAACTTAGTTCACACTAACATTGATCAGGCTGGATGGTTAATCTATGCGCAAATGACTGTAACATCCCAAATTATGTTACCAAAAATAAAATTAATAAAGTTATTATTTTATTGGATTTTATGAGATTTAAAGAATTTTCTTGGTTAAAAAGAAAAATAATAAAATAAAGTTAATTATTTAATTTCCTTGTTTTTAATATCAAAAATAAAATTTATTGAGTTTTTGGGATTTTATTGAATTTAAAGTGAAAAGGAATTTTTAATTAATTTCTTGAATTTTCTGGATTTTAAAAAGGGTTTTCCTATTTTTTAGAAATTAAAAATAATTTATGTGCAAAAATAAAAGCTAACTTTAAGTTGGAATTAATTTTATTAAGTTCAAAATAATTCAAGGAATTTCTGTGATTTTTTTTAGAATTTTTTAACTCTATTTGCTATTTTCTAAAAGGCTATTTGATTTGTTGCATTTTCTGAAATTCGGAAATCATTTAAAATCTCATTTTCTTTTTTGGGCCAAAATCCGGATATCCGGACATCATCTTATCCGGATAATCCGTATTCGTATCCGTATCCGCCGGATAGCATGCCTACCGTATTCGTTTCTGTTTCCGAAAAAAAAATCCGAATTCGTTTCCGATCCGAAAATTATCCGAGATAATCCGAATCCGTTTTCGTCCGGATCGGTCGGAAACTAACCGATCCGTTTTCACCCCTACATACATACATCTAGTTGCGTGAGATTTTGTGTGCACAGTAATACTCTTGTATGGAAACGACATTCCAGAATCCTGTAGAGAAACTAGTCTAAATTTTCTGATTTTCGGCCCTCCCGCCGGCGCGTTAAAAAAAATGATTCCGGTTTGAAAACCCCTGGTCTATACATTGTGAGACTTCCTAGGCAGAAAAAGATACAGCGCTAAGAACAACGGTAAAAAAAACCCTAGCCGAATGCCCAAAAAAAAAAAAAAGTATTCCTCACTGCGATGCATTTTCTGTGCCGTTGGCCCACATATGGTTCTGTTCGGAGTTCGGACCATCGGCCCAGGAACTCCGAACCCTAAGACAGACATACTATATAGCTGCAAGCTGCAGCACAGGTCACTTCGGTGCAAGTCGCGCAGCCATTCCACTCTAATTATATTCCTCATCTCGCTTCCCCACCTTGACCACCGACCACCGACGCCCACCGCCGACCAAGATCTATGGACCAGATACTCGAGTGTGTCCTCCGCTGCCTCCCCGCACCCCCTGTCCCGGCCCACACGACGCCGCCGCCGCCGACTCCTCCTCCTCCTCCTGCTCCCCGCCCTCCTCCTCCGGCCGCCGCGTCCACATCAGCGCCCTCCCCGCAGACCTTCATCGCAAAATCGTATCCAAGCTCCCCGTCAAGGAGGCCGCCCGCACCACACCGTGCTGTCCTCCAGCTAGGGCCACATCTGGGTCTCCACCCCGCTCGTCCTCGACGACAACCACCTCCTCCCCACCAACGGCGCCGGCGGATCTCGCGGCGTCGTGGCCGCAGTCTCCCGCGTCATCGCCGCCCACCCGGGCCCCTTCCACTCCGTCCACCTCACCAGCCCGGCCATGAGACCCGGCCTGTTTGACCTCAAGGACTGGATCCGGGACTGTACGTGCTACCAAGGGCGTCGCGGATCTCGTCTTCGTCAACCGCCAGTGGCCTATCTTTATGAAGCTTTCCGACGAGATCCTGCAATGCACCTCGCTGGATCGTCTGTACTGTACGTCGCCTTCTGCTACGTCCCGTACGCCAGCGACCGCCCCGCAGGTGATGTACTGTTCCCTAAACTGCGGGAGCTCGGTATCTGCTTCACAGGTGTTAACGACGAAGACTTCGACCGGATGCTCGCCGGTAGCCCCAAGCTGGAGAAGCCAGCTTTCATCGGCCATCGCGTGCTGCTGCGCGGTATCGACCTCAGCGGCTCAGCAGCGGCAGCCTCAAATGCGTGATGTTTTGGCATTCCGTACCGGACAAAGAGCTTACCGTGGAGGCGCCGTGTCTTGATCGTCTCATACTGTGGTATGAGAACCCATTTTGCTTTAAAGACCCCTCGATAATTAAGATTATTGGCTGTGCGCCCAGGCTTCGGTATGTTGGCTACCTCAACCCTAGGTTCCATGTGCTCCAGATTAGGGAACAATCTAATCAAGGTATTGTTACCTCTCAATTTCCTTGTCTCTTGGACGATGATAAGATGTGGTCATGTTATGTATCACTCGGCCTATGTGTGTGTGTGTGTTTGTTCTGTAGGTGGGAACAAAGGCCAGTCCAGATGTGGCGGTTCCGAGTGTCCAGACCTTGGCGATCAATTTCCGGTTTGGAATTCACGAGGAAGAAAGGATGGCATTGTCATTTCTAACATGTTTTCCCGGAATTCAAACATTGAATATCATGGAAACACATATATTTACTTACATGATTAACCGATCGATTCCATGACTAACATGTTTATTTTATTTGTAGTGTGCTGTACCCCCATTTCAACCATCTGTCGATGTTGATCGCATGTTATGGAAGAAGAGTGTTGGTTCTATCGAATGTGTGAAAACGCACGTTCAGAAGCTCGTATTTCATGATTTCCGAGGGGACAATAGCGAGCTTTCATTTATTAAGCACATTTTTTGAACAATGCCAACGTTCTGAAGGAGATGTATATTCTCCTGTCTGATGACATTTTACCTTCTATGGAATATGAAACTACTGCCAAATTAACGAGCACTTTGGCTGCGGTGAAATGGGCCAGCTGTGCAGCTGTAAAGATCTTTCCAAGGGGTCAAGATAAAAAGTGGAACTACAAGGCAGCATCTAATCCATCTCGTACTGACCCTTTTTATTACTTGAGTTGAAGGTGCATTGCTACTTCTTGCTCCTAGCATTAATTTCTGCAAGTGGCCACTTAACTTATTGTTGAAATTCCTGCAGGCAATATAGTGCTCTGGATTGCTGGCTTACATGTTTTCGGAAGATAAAAATCCAGTAGCTCTGGCAAGGTCAAGTGGCTAGACATTTGCATTGGTACTAGCTAGTTAGCCATGGAAGATTTCCTTAGTAAACATCTTGCTGTCTAAATAATGTAATCTACATTTCAAAGCACTTTCTTCCCTTATGTGTTGTCAGCGGTACAATCTTCATTCTATGTGATTTCCCCGGATGTTGTTATCTAAATGACAGAGATGCAGTTTTTAATTAGTGACTATTTACATGGTGTTTTTGTGGCTTAAGTATGTGAGCACTGGAATGTGCGCACCACAGATCATCTGCAAGTTATTTACATACGGTGTTTCTCAGTAGTTGGTTCTGAATTGATGATAATATAGATCAGATGAGGTGATTTCTGCCAAAATACTTTTCTTGATGCAGGTTGAAGTAACAGTTAATTTAAGGCATGAAAAGGTATCCTAATTTTATATGAACCTTAATTAGTTTCATATGGCTTCCATGGTGGGGCATGAGTTGATTATAATAAAAGGTTCCACTTTTTTGTGACAAATATGTACTTTGCTTGATGAAGGTTCCACTTTTGAAGTAAGGGACAATTTAGCGCATTAGAAGTTCAGAACTAATATGTTGCATACTACCGTACTGTCTTCCTTACTGAACGGTCCTTAAAATATCAGACTTCTCACATCCTATCTATTTTAAAGAGATCAAAATATTCTTGCAAAAAAAAATCTGAATAATTATATAGCTGTTGAGCTTATAGAGTATATCATGATTCAGTGTATATGCATTTCTGTGAAATTTTGGGATGTCAATCATAGGATTGTACCTATTGATTCCGGCGACCACCCTCGATTCCCCGTCACGGTTCGATGAGGAGATACAGCCGACGACGAGGAGGAGGAAAGATGCGGAGGAACTCCTTGTCTGCCGCAGGAGGTAGACTACCAGAAGGTACGTGTACATCCTCAAAATATACACAATTTGTTGATTGTTTGTTGTAAGAAAATGATCTTAATTTTGTGTTACCTAAGGTCAGAGCGTCACCGAAGGTTTTTAGTCATCTCTCATTGCCGACGAGCTTGAGTCGAACTCGACGACATGCAAGAACATCTTGTGATATACTGGTGAGGTATAGAGAGGAGCTCACAAGACCAATTCAAGAAGCTGATTAGTTCTTAAAGAGTTTGGAGGCATAGATGGTTTCTAGCTAATTTAATTTTGTAACTTTATTCTTTTCTCCTATTCGGAGGGGACGTTGTGAAACATTTTGGTTTCTCTTTCCTATAATGTGTTTGCCATCAGAATTCTAACTGGATTTTAGTTGTCTTGCTAGAGGTTGCATATGGAAACTAATGTTCAGTAATTGATTGGTTTGGCTCAAAATCCGATAATTTTTTTTGCAATAGAAAAACTATCACAGACAGCCGTCTGTAAAAATAGACTAAGTGATTATTACAGATGGTTCTTATTCAAAACCGTCTGTGATAGCTTTTTTCACAGATAGTTCAAAAACCGTTTGTGATGACCTCATGTCATTACTGACCAATAAGCTTAGACGATATATGAAATCGTCTGTGAAGACCTTTTTCTGTAGTAGTGCCTCATTTAGATGAGTTGGGTGAGCGACTGAATGCGCCACTGAATAGTGGTGTACTTCACCAATCATATATAATTAATTAACTTTCTTTTGAAACCGACGTCAGATATGTAATTAACTTAGCAGATGATCTCGTGACTATTAGAAGCATTTCAAAATTGGATTGTTGGAATTCTGGAATGCACGTTTTCTTTGCAAGGAATTCTGAAATTCCAATTGATACTAACCTGATGAGCTTAAGCTCAACTAAACTTGGTATTGTAGATCCTAGATTCCAAAGTGAATAGATGGGGAAGAGATATATATCGAATAGGTAACTCCGTGATTTGGACTCTTTTTCATTACTAGTTGCCAGGTGTCCCCATTTCTTTTTTCTATTTTGGAAAATTTGAAACCGCGGTCAAAGAGAGTAATTAATTAACCAAGTAGAGTACTAGCAACCCAACTAGTAGTGATTAAACAAACCACCGTAGCACCTGCACATCCAAGGCAATGACCAACCTTTGATCGAGCTAGCGCTGCATAAACCCAATGATATATATATATATATATATATATATATATATATATATATATATATATATATATATATATATATGGGGAATCAATATAAATAGTGCATAATAGGCATCCACCGCCCAGATGGCAGCCCTGCACAGCCATAGACACTACCAGAGATAGGATTTTCCCGAGTGCCAAAAACACTCGGGAAACATATTTCGAGTGTCACACTCGGGAAAAAGCACTCGAGGATAAGCGTGCTCGGGAGAAAAGCGGTTTCCGAGTGTTACACTCGAAATATATATTTCTTGAGTGTATCCGTGACACTGGAAATGTCGACACTCGGGAAAAACCCTTGAGCGGCTTCTCGGTAATGCGGAAACTATTACCGAGTGTTAACACTGAATACGGTCCAAAACACTCGGAAATCTTCCGGCGGATCCGCAGAAATTGCCACGGGTCAAGTTTTCCGAGTGTCTACACTCGGAAACTTTTTGTCGTTTTCGAAGTTTCAATTTCGAGTGTCGACACTCGGAAAGTTTTGTCTCTTTCCGAGTGTCAACACTGAAACTTTGGTCTATTTCGAGTGCCAAACACTCGATAAATCGATGAGGCACTCGAAATCGACAAACTTCTTTGCAGAATTTTCACAAATTCATTTAAAATCTATTCCACAAACAATCAAATAATCAATCCATCCATTCCACAACAGTCAAATAATCAATCCATCCATTCCACGGCGGTCAAATAATCGGTCCATCCATCCATCCATTCCACAAACAATCAAATAATCCATCCATCCATCCATTCCACAATATATGTATATATAAATGTATAGATCGAACAAAAGACATCATAACGGTTCGAGCTCACAACATTCAAGATCAAGTTCGAAAATGTAAGCATAAGGCATTATTATACATATGACAGTTCCAAATAACAAGTATCACTACAACCATTTGCATGCATGCAATTTCTGCTTCAATCTTCCGTGCATAATGACATCATTTTCAAAGTTCTCGCAGATAGAGCAAAACTTAATATTAGTGCCATGTTACAACAAAAGTTAGGAATTGATACATGAAAAGATAATTAACCAAACTATTGACAAAGCAAAAAATTCCTTTAAATCATGATGAGCAACCTAATAACATGGCAAATCGAGTTAAGGGCATGTATGCAGGGGTGTGGGCGACTAGCTTGTGGCCTAATTGATCATTTACTGCAACTCTCAAAATTTTGTCATTGTGAACTACTGATCAACATTTATGTCTCAAGCACTTATCATCAAATTCATACAAAGGAGTGTACATACAAATTATTATATGTTGACACATTTCAAAAGAATTTATGATATAGATATAGAGAATTAGTTATATATGAAGCCATTTTTTTCCATTTTTTAGCAATCACACGATTGTGAATGTTTTCTAATATTGGTATCCTTTTAGTAGATCATAAAATAGCAAGCACCGGTGGTGACCTCTCGGCGATGGATGCATTCACATGATCTTCAACATGTGCACCAAACATCTTGAGGATTAGCGATCGAAAGCAACCGATCCGCTGGTTCCTGCATTTTCATAAGAAATCGCATTATAAGAAATTTGC
The DNA here is from genome assembly GCA_036346405.1 of Phyllostachys edulis. Classification (NCBI taxonomy): domain Eukaryota; kingdom Viridiplantae; phylum Streptophyta; class Magnoliopsida; order Poales; family Poaceae; genus Phyllostachys; species Phyllostachys edulis. The sequence continues at coordinate 73,207,372 of CM070545.1, forward strand.
GATGGCGACCAATAAGTACATTGCATGTCATTTCAATGTATTCGAATCAAGCACTCATAAGAGACTAACAATATAATAATCAAGATGCGATTACTAACAGGAGCAGATAAGTGAGGCGGTGGTTCCCCCGACGGAGAGGCATTAGGTCGAGTCCGGTCCGAGTACTGCATATTTGTTTGCACATTGCCATACATTAGCCAAGTATGAATATATATATATATATATATATATATATATATATATATATATATATATATATATTGCATATTACTTTGTTATTGTACTACCACGCTCCAACTAACCTGCATGAGCATTTGCTCTAACCGCTGTCTAGCCTCAATTTCCTCTTGCAGCCTCGTCTCAAGCTGAGAAAACCGAGACTCGGAAACATGTGATGGTGGTTGTTGTCGACATTGAAGGTGTACCTCATCGATTGATCTGGCACTCGTGGATCGGACCTCGAGAGGGTGGTCGGTGTGCTAATGTAGCCGGCACCCATGAAGAAACGACCATGTTTCTTCCCCTTGCCAGCCTTGTACACAGCACTCGCGTCTAGTGGCGAATTCATGACGTCGTACTCCGGGCCATGAATCTCCTTAGCAGCATCAGTATATGCAGCCTGTTGGACAAAATCATCAAGGAGCGGAAATCATCAGGGACAAAATGATCAGAAATCGTACCAAGTGCTCATGTCATATTTGCGTGCACAAGGTGCCCTCTGATCACCCTCCTAGCTTCTACATATGCCTCCATATCGGAGACAGGCCTCTGCTTTTCTTTTCTCGCACCCAAAAAACCACGGCGGTCAATAAATATGTATCGCAACATACAATCAATATGAACATGTTGACCTACGGAGTTCTTCTTGTAACGAGCCATGGAGGAGCTGCCTTGACGATGTCTTTGTCCGTCCATCAACAATCGCCGCTCCCTAGCGACGAGAGGCTCGCAACCATCGTTCATTGCACCACTGTCTCGGAGAATCTGGCGCCATGCATCTTCACACTTCGGGGCCCACCAAGGTATTGCCTAAATTAACCAAGTGTTAAATATGAATAAACTAGAATTGATTGTAATCAAGGACATCGTTTGTTCGGTTGGTTACTGCATGTACTCGTCAAAAGTGATGTGCGTTTGGCGGCCGCCCTAAGAATCATTGTCGAAGCACTTGTGTGTGGTAACAGATCACCGCTTGGATGCGTGCTTCAGAGAACATCGTGGGATGAGCTTCTTAACACAATTCTGAAGCACTCACTGGAATCGACTTCTGTCCGTCGACCCATCGAAACCACCACTACAATCAAAGAATAAAGAATTGATAAAGAATACGATGATTAAGTTAGTTGATGAAAGCGAAAAGGAATTGATAAAGAATAAGATGATTAAGTTAGTTGACATTTATTACTTGGCTACTAAACATCCAAAAGAGGTAAATTAAACATGTCGACTACTTGAAGTTTTAGTACCAAACAAGTGAGATTAGCTAGGTTAGGTTTGCATAAAAACACAAAATATCGACTTTGTCCTCAAATGGCTTACTGTGTTCTTCAAAATGTTAGTACTCCTTGTGCAATTTAGATAGGTCTTTGGGCCGAAAACTACCATTTTTAGCCATGTACCGGCTAATAAATAGTTGATGATGGTTTAGTTATGCTGTCACAATTAAGATAACTATTGAACATGAATAGATTGAGCAAAACTAGCCTAATCTACCGTAAGTTAAGTATGGTTGTTTAGTGATCTAGTTTGTATTAATACATTGGAAAAAATTAATCTTTGAGTTAAATAGTAGTTGTTAGTTAGGTGATTGAACATTGGGGCCAAATCAACCCTAACATGCATAGGAACACAAAAGCAGATTTGAATATTTAGTCACTTACCCAAAACTTTCCTCCACCACACGCAAACAGTTTGTCAAATGGAACCTCTCCTTGGGCGTGATATCTGCAATGACCTGTGAGTGGCACCATGTCCATGCAGAGCTCCGCCGTCCTCTGTATGTGACCAACCCAGGAAGTGCCATCGGCAACACGCCAATTATGCCGCTCGAAGTCTCGTTTGTCACCCCGCCTTCTTCTCGCCATTGCCTGCATATTAGTTTTTTAGGTATGCAAGTAAGTGGGCTAAATTAGTGAAAGTGTAAACAAGATTACTACGTGTCGCCAACAGAACAATGATAGTCTTCTCCTCCTCTCGGGTTGGTCGTCGTGGCAGGTTCGCAGTCCTCGCATCCAATATTCTTGTACCTCATGGTGCTCATCCTCCTCACCTCCGCCCACACTCCACATCATCAAGACGTGAGGGGGCCGCGGAGTCTGAGGCCGATCTACTAGAGGTAGACCCCCTGCCCCCTCGAGGGGCAGCTGCCCTGCTTGCCTCTGGAGGGCCGTGGCTGCCCTCTACCTCGTCTAGTGGCCACGGCTGCCCCTGCCTCTGGAGGGCCGTGGCTGCCCCATCGCCTCTGAAGGGCCGTGGCTGCCCTCTGCCTCTGGAGGCCGTGGCTGCCCTCTGCCTCGCCGAGTGGCATGGCTGCCCTCTGCCTCCTCGAGTGGAAAACAAGCGTCTCGCCTCGACTAGAGTATCTTTGCCTCGTCGACGCCACTCATTTTTGGTGTCTGAAATGAAATAAAATAAAATAAATCAATTAATATAGCGTAATCAAGTAAGCTCATACAAAAATTAAAAACATGCAGACAAATAAATGGAAGACATACAAGATCATGCTTAGAAGTAGTCGTCTACAATGGGATCCTCCGCAGATGGGCCCTCTAAAAGTCATCGTCACTATCATGAGGTGTTGACTCGGCGTCATCCCTTGATTGCCATCAATGTCTAGCGATTAAGTAGTTCCAAGTCCTCTTGGTTTACAACCTCATCGGCATCGATTTGAATATCATCCATGTGATCGTCCTCTTCCCCAATTATTATTTGAAAAGTCCCCGTAGCCCATCTTCTTGAAAGAATAGGTCAACACCATTGTTGGTCTCCATGTTGTAGTCCTGCTCACTAGGGGTAGGTAGTTTACCATATGGTTGCACCTTATGTACTACCCACCAATCCGAAGAGACTACTCATAGTTTTGCATGGGTACGGATGTAGTATACTTGGGTGGCTTGTCGAGCCACAATAAATGGGTCATTGCTGGTAGGATTGATTGATGTGCAACTTCAACCACCCAAGTGATGTATCCCATCGACTCCCTAAACGGATGGAACCAATGACATTTGAATAACATAAGTTTGAGAGGTTTGCTACCATGGAAATATAGTTCAATTATTTCTTCAATTACTCCATAGTATTCAACAGTGTATCGCTCTCATCTTGTCCTATAGTCACCAATCCTTTGTTAATTGTTGTTGCATTAGGCCGTTCCTCTCATGTGTCGATGTTCGAAGCGGTACCCATTCACATCGTAGGTACTATAGGAATGACACCCGAGTGTGGCATCCTTGAGCAACTTGCTTCAATTCACCGCTCATAGACTTGTCCTTCAAACTCTACAAAGATAAATAGAATGGGTTTCATGTATTAGTTCCTCTTTACTTAGTAAATATTATGTGCAAGGGGAGTAGCTAATAGAGAAGTTACTTTCGATAGAACCAAGTCGGAAATTAGGTTTACAATTCGGCACCCTTCCTAAGAAGGGTCGCAACTTGTTTTTCGGATGGGTCTCGGCGTTGCTTCCACTCGCTCCTAACAAATTCCTAGAGGCAACAAGACAAGTAGATTAAAACACTCATACATCAATTATTGGGAAAAATAATTGTTGCATACCTAATGTAATCATCCACGGAGAGGTTGGTAAAGACATACAACATCACAGTCAACCACTCATCCCATGATAAAACTTTGGGAGTACCACCGCTTGAAGTGTCACCTCTTCCGGTGAAGAGGCTAAGTTGGCAATTATTTTGAGGATGCCAATATTGTATCGTGAGGTTTGATTGTGCACCGTCACGAACATTATCAAGAAAGTATATTGATATGAAATGGAAATTTCCTCAATTATATACGCCTCGCTATGGATGCTTCAACACGTGATCGATTTTTTGCTTTGCCCGTAGTTCCTTTTGCTCCTCTCAATTGGATACATCCACCGGTTTTGCCTTGGTCCCCCATCCTAGCTTCATAGGGAAGATGGAGAATCGGATGTTGCATTGGATTGAAGAAGCCAGGTGGAAAGATCTTTTCCAACTTGCAAAGCAACACAGGCACTTCACGCTCCATAGTTGATATTACCATGGGATCTATCTCTTTCGCACATAGCTGTCGATAAAAGAAGCTCAACTCCGCCATCACTTGCCAAACACACTCGGGGACGTAGCCACGGATCATCACAGGCAAAAGGCGTTCCATGAATATGTGGTAGTCATGGCTCTTTATTTATTAACACGTTAATGTAGCATTGTAATGACAGCATATCAATCCACCATAAATGGACAACACAAAAGAAAATAAGCAAACTTTATTTCTTTTTGCACTTATCCATTACCTTACAGTACTTCTTGGAGCTGAGGGAGCCGAGGGAGCTGCGGTGGGGAAGATGGTTGCAGCTGTGTGTCGGTGGAGACAGTCGGCGAGGGGAGGCGGCAGCACTGTATTGAAAACCATGAGCTATATTAGGACAGAATCGTTTCAAAAACAAACAAAAAAAGCCAAAGGAGACTAACTATAGAACTTTCTAGCGAGGGACTCGTTCTTAAAAAGAAGATGCATCGACCCATCACAAACGGCACATCACCAAGCAATCAAGCATACGTGCAGCCACTCACACCCATGCATGCGTATACATACGTGCAATTTTGAAAATGAACATGCATCACATCAACTACGCTGCACATTGTTTTTGCGTGCACCCGTGCATATTGCATCCTAGTTGACATCTTATTCCATCATAGTGTACGTCCATACTCCTCAATGTCTAAAGCTGCTCCATTTCTCTAAAGGAAGAATATAGACATACATAAAAGAGAAACTTCTTGACCAAAATATCCTATTATTTCACACATATAAATTAACCACATTTACCACATCAATATTCTATCTCAAAAGGATGAAACCATCTTATGCTCCTCTCATAGTCTCAAACTTGTGTTAATTAATTTGTTCTAATTAATTAGAAGCAACACAATCTAAGGACCCATCATTTTAGCTTTATTTTGTGCTGATTATAATTAGTTCGAACATATGCTATGTGTGTTGCATACTTGTATATATTATATTAAATTAATAAAGCTTTATGGAACCACACCAATTGTCAAACAACCATGCGTTATATGTTGACTCATATGGGCATATATTATATGTTGAGATAGGTAAACCATCATTTGTATGCAAGAATATATATCCGAAGGAAGAAATATAGAATATACAATGCTACATACTTGTGAATTAATTAGAAAGAAAGAGCAAAATATAACCAAATATGATGAAATTTCATGTGTGTTGAAATCGTTGCAGATCAAAATCAATCTTGTTCATATGTAAGCATTACACAACAGCTTAAACAACTCGACATATAGATCGAAATCAATGGCTAGGCCACATACTATTGCAGTGTATACATCTTTTCTTTTTGAAAAATCATTGTCTACTTTTTTCACACTAAAGCTTTTGTGAGATTTACTAAAAGCAGACTCGAGATAGTTTGCTAAAAATTAGAAGCTATTATAGCTTAAAGATAGAGCACATTCACAATATATGGTTGAGTGTTTTCCTTAATTATATGTCCAAATGCATCGACCATACACGAAGATAACATCTTATTATTTGACACTAATGAAGGATCACACAATTTTATCATCTTTTTTATTTAAGATTACACAATTTTGTCATCTAATACTACTTAAATCTGCTCCAAACATAACATTGTCCTACTTGAAGATTTTCACTTACATATATATTGTTAGTGGTGTAAATTGAAACTTAAGCACTATAATATGGTCTAAAACCACATGTCCACGTGTGTTTCTATCCACAACCTCTAGAAGTATTATATTAATTCTCAAAGAACCTATATGTAGCTAGTTTATCTAATACGCATTTGATTGAAATGAACATCATATTTTGCATTGTGCTAGGACAACTTGATGAACTAATCACTTGCCTTCTGCGTAGTGCATGCCAAATTGTAGCTCTATAGTTTTCCTCCTTAATGGGTTGAAGTGGTCTAAGATTAATTATACTCATGCATATAACACTCCATCGTGGATTTTTTTACAAATGGGATGTTGTGATGATGTAAACAAACTTTGATGTATATAATACTAACAAAAGCAGATATCGATTCAAGTAGTAAATAACCTCGGCGTAAATTAATGAAAACAACATGAAATCAATATAACTGATCAATCACCAATACTTTTGCTCATAACCCATTTATTTAGCCCCATATGGATATCGGGGCTAAAGCCAAAGAAGTATTCTCAAGGAACATTAGTGTCCTCCTCTCTCGATTGCTTGTTGCCATTGTGAACACTCAAGATCACACGCGTCTAAAGTGAGCAATGATCAAGACATGTCAGAAAGCTAGAACGTACCAACCGAGCAATTGGCTTATATATTAGATCATGGATTGATGATATCTTGACATCATTTTTCTCCTGTTTTCATCTAATCATATATATCTTTTCAAACCATGTTCACAAATTAATAAAGCATTGTTGGATGGGAACGAAATTCATTCTTAAATTGAAGGCCTATATATGTATATTCATGTCCAGAATTAAAAGAGGCTAAAATGCTATCGATTACATTCAATTTTATCCTTGAACAAATGAAAGAATCAAGTGCATATTACTTTTTTTTAAAGAACTAACTACTAAATGTTGTTATTTTTCTCCACATCTCTTGAGTTTAGTGACATGCATGATCAACAACGACCTTCTTTCCCCCAACAAACTATTGCTGTATATTGACCACGCACTATTGAGTATGTTAGAAGCTACTACCACATGCACTAAAGTTAACGACTTGGAAGTCTTGAACTTGAAAGTCTCACGTGTAATTGATATCATGTGGCTTTCACAAGTAGTAATGTATGTATGCCTTTAGAAAGATTTTATGATCTAAGTGCAAATGCTTTTGACGATGAAATATTTGCACAATAATGCTAATGATTTTGCACTAGAAGGTAGGAATTAATTCTAGGTTTACAAAAGAAAATTATTCCACAAGTTCATAATCAATTGCACCAAACCATTCTTGTCATTAACAATATTTATTTTAAAGTTTTTAGTTTGGTATAGTTTTTCTTGATGAAAAGCATAGGACTCCAAAACCTGAATCTCCAATAAATTTCTTCCATATAAGCGAGATCTAAGGCTGCGACTGCGGCTAGCCGTAACAACAAGGCTACGAGTGCGAAGATAAGCTGAATATTAGCATGTAAGGAGATGATAACCTAGCTAAAAAGGCTCTTCAGAATAGGTTGATATGAAGCTCTCTCTCCCCTTTGTTTCTTGGAGTAGGAAAGGAGCTCCACTTTGCTTTCCTCTGAGAGTTAGTGGATTAATATGAACCAAGGAGAAGGAAGGAAAGAAAGTAGAGAAGGGCTCAAAGACCAGCACTGCCCACAAGTGTGGTCTTCTTCGCTAAGGCCTTTGCTATCTTGCTTACCCATTTATAGCTATTTAGACATCTTTATATATTCTTAAAGCTTTTATTTATGGCCTCTCCTTTTCTCTGTACATTTTTGTATCATTTATACATACAAGATAATTACTTCTAAGCATTGCCAAAGTATGTATGTGCAAGGATTGGTGGATGTGCAGCAGTAGTGGTAGTAAGCTAGCAAACAATGAACTAAACAACCCATTAATAGCTTGTATATATGTAGTCCTGCAAAATTGAATTCAACCTGTCATCTTTCTTGCAAAACTGTGTTTTCAGTCTTGGAAAGTACAGTTATATAGATGCTAATTCCAGAATTCGGTTTACTTGCAAATTAGGCCCTTATTACATACGTATTTGTAACATCCCAAATGTATAATTAGGGTTAATCAAGTATAATTATATGTGTAGAAATTAAAACTTTTTCTCACATCTTGAAAAACCCTAAACTCTTATGTAATTCTTGTCCAAGAGTTGTGTAATCCAAAAACACAAAGCTCTTGTTGACCAAAAATCAAACTCATTTTCCAATTATCTTAAATCTTGTGTCAAACATTTGGAATATATTTTCCTTGGTCCCAAAAACTGACATGGGACCCCTCTGAAAAATATCATGAGTTATAATACTTGTTGATAATTTTTGGAGGCAAAACAATCCTTTGAACAACCTTCATGAATTTCCTGAGAAAAATGCATTGCATAATAACCTCTGGAAATTTTATGCAAGGTTGATCTCATTGTCAGCAAGCTCCAGTTAAAATTTCATCAAATTTGGAGTTCATTTGCTATCTCAAATAATTCTGCTAAGTTTCAGCTGTTAAAAACTAAATTTAAAAGCCTACACTGTTCCTTGGGCTAGCCATGTTCAAAGCTGGTCCAGCCCAACCATGTCTGCACTTCGGCAGACCTCATCTCTGCCTTGTTGAGGTCGCAGCCGTTGGATTTACATCCAACAGCCACGACCTCCTCCGCGGTCAACACCGCAAGGACCTCCCTACCTCTTGAGGTCATTGCCGTTGGATCAAAGATCCACGGTTATGACCTCCCCTGTGTGTTAAACCTCCAAGACCTCCTCGAGCTGTTAAACCATCGCAGCGAGGTCATCCCACCTACGTGAGGTCATAGCCCTTGGATCCAAGATCCATGGCCCTGACCTCCTCCTCTCAACCTAAAACTAAACAAACCTCCCACCTAACCAAGGTCATAGCCGTTGGATCAGATCCAACAGCTCACGACCTCCCCGCGTTATCAAGCACTCACAACCTCCCCCATCTTTTGTTGTACACCGTTAGATTAAAATCTACGGTCACGACCTCCTTTTTGTCTCATGCGCACTGAGACCTCCCGGCAAGACGTGAGATCGTAGCCCTTAGATCTAAATCTAAAGGCCATGACCTCCCTTGTGCGTTGCTATGCCACTCGGGACCTCCACCTCTTTTGATCGGAACCCTTAGATCTAAATCTAACGGTCTGACCTCCCTGCTCATTGCGCATCATATCGACCTCCCGTTAGGTCGGTGCCCTTGGATTTAAATCCAAAGGCCATGACCTCCCTCATGTCCTTTTGATCGCGTGCGATTAAGTCCTCACTGGAGGTCCGCGACTGTTGGATGGAGATCAACGCTTTGGACCTCTGTCCCTTTTCCTCACGTGCGTTTAGCGACATGAAATCGGAGGGCCACGACCTCCCCATCCTTGATCGTGTGGCGGGGACCTCCTCCCAGCCACTTAAAACATAACGGTTCGAAAATGAGATCCGATGGTTAGGACCTCCCCAGGTCTTATCCAACAGTCAAAATGACCTCCCCTGTTCTTCTCCTTCCTTGGTCACGCATGCGTGGCCCTGGGCAAGTGAATTAATGCCCAGCCTGTCCACTGTGTACTTATAACAACTCTTTGCTGACCCGCATTAAATGTAGGTCAGCCTTCCGCCCTTCCTGTCCACACAGACCTGTCACCATGTCAGCCTCGTGTCTTGTCCCAACCCTAGACCGAGCCATGGGCTAAGCTCACCATGAGCTTAACCCCAGCTCGTGTGCCTGCTTCTCCCAAATATAAAACCCCCATTGGGTTCCTCTCTTAGCTTCTTTGGCACACTTCTAAGCTCTAAGCTTGCACCGTGTCATTTGAGCTTTCCTCTCCTCAGCTCTCTTGGCCGCCATTGTTGAGAAGCCTGAAGCTCCTCGGTGGACAAGGGTCCCTGGAGTTTTTCCTCCTTTTCTCCTTGCTTCCATTTGTGCCCTACCCTCTGGGACCAAGTCCTAACTTGATTTGTTGGGCATTTGCAGAGGGGGACAAAGTGGAGCTTGAGTTGAAGCTTTGGCCGTGGAGCACCCTTCCTCCCCAAGACCGGTCCTCCTTCCTCGACCTCCTCGGCACCTTAGGACCTCCGGTACTCCTCGATAGTCCTTTAGCTGGGCACCCGCATGTATGAGGTCGCGGAGCTTTTAAATTGGGCACACGCTTGATTGGATGTCGCGGAGCTTCCTTTTGCATTTTGGATTTTTGCGTGTGCTTGTTTTCGTTGTCCTCTCGGCTCGCCGGCGTTCAAAACCGTCGCCGCCGTTGAGAGGAGGTCCATTGGAGTGCGCATGGTTATTGCGGACCCGCGGTACCATTGGATGTCGCGGCGAGGTGCAGTCGCCGGCGATGACCACGTCTTTGAACCCGGTCGTTGTCGGACAAAACGGCAGCGCCGTTGCCGTTTTAGGACAAAGATCCACCGTTAACGCGCTAATCATGTGTTCCAATCATTGTAATCATTGGATGTCTTAAGCGCCTTTAATCCACCCTTTAATGCGTGCATTTAAGACCTCCGTAGCGGACCTCCTTGATGTCCGCGCGCATTTATTCATGTCCAGCGGCGTGCGGCGCGAGTTAAAGCGCTGAGTGCAGGACATCGGACCTCCTCCGAGGAGATCCGGAGCGCCCAAGACCTCCCTTGCGCAATCGTGGCCGTCGAGACCTCCACGGAGGTGCTGTGGACGTTAGGACCTCCCTTAGGACCTCCCTAGGTTGTCTCGGTAGTTCATGACCTCCCGGGTAGATCTTGACCATCAAGGTCCTCCTCGGACGATCTGAATCATCGAGGACCTCCTTGGAACATCTGGACCGCCCGGGACCTCCCTGTGAGGTCTCGACGATGTAGATTTTCCTCGGGGAGATCTTGATAGTTTGGACCTTCCTTTGGAAGATCTCAACCGTTGAGGACCTCCCTTTAGATCTGGTCCGTTCAGGACCTCCTCTCTATGTTGTGGTCCGTTGGATTTCCCATCTACGCCACGACCTCCCCGACCTCGCGCATGTGAGTTGCTAAGAGGTCCGGGACCTCTGGACCTTCACGTGCGCGTGTGTGATGTTCTCCTGGGAGGTCTTGAGCCGTTGGATCTGAGATCTGTGGCTCACGTCCTCCCATACCCTTGTGAGTTTTAGAAATTCCAGTACATCCTTAATTATGAACTGAAATAAGGTATAAACTTTAGAACTTCATATCTCTTTCATTTTAATTCCAATTGAGGTCATTCAAATTGTGTTAGCTCTGTCTTGAACTTGACTTTAATCCAAAAATGATTGTAAGTTGAGTTCAGCTCCAGAGCACAGTTTGCCATTAGATCTTAAAACCAACTTTAAAATGTGCACTTAAATCAATGCTTAACTTGTAAAATACATAACTAATGCTCTATAAATTATTTTTGGATGAGACCAACTTTGTTGGTTTCCTCTCTTAGTGAACTCACCGTGAAAATTGGTTTTGAGCATATTGCTGTTAGGAAATTGAGGACTTGTGCATTATAATTTTGTTCAAGTTCTTGTTTTGAAAAATGGTAGGAAGTGCATAATAGCTCCAAATGAGGTGAACTCAATTGTGTTATTCATCTCATGAGGTGCTGGTTTTACAGTAAAAATTTCGGCTTCACTGCTATTCTAGAAAATTTTGCGATGAACAGTAACATATTTCTAATTAATAGGCTGAGCAGAATTGATTTCATCATATCTTTTGCATTGAGAATCCAAATCAATTGGTTCTTGTTGCTAAATTCATGATAAATCATTGTCTTGCTGCTGTAAAATTTTCATGGCTTTTGGAGTTCGTTTGTTATGCTGTCTTTGTTGTTTTTCGTCGTTCTTATCGGTTCTTTCTCGCTTTTCCGTTAGGTTTCGACATTTGTGGTGATCCCGAGAGCGACCCTCTGCCACAAATTGGCCAGCAACAAGGCAAGCAGTTTGATCATTTCCATCATTGTCCCATTACTTTAAAGCTTAATACTTTGTTTTACTTCTATGTATGCATGCTACTTTGTGTTAAATGTCGTTAGTAATCCTATAGTCGCATAATCTGTAGGAATTGTTTATACTCTACTACCATGAGCCTAGGTTATTTGCTGTGGTGGGAGCTCGTTGGATGAGCTCTTATCACTTAGTAGTTTCGATGAAATTGCTTAGACATGCTTAGCTATCGGTAGTATTGGGCGATCATCGACTTAGTCGATGGTCTTGATCACTCAAAAATGATTATTACTCCTATATGTCCAGCACTTGTGCTTTGATTAATTTGTAAAATCAAAAGCTGAAAATAAAAGATTGATTTAGACTTGGGCATATTGGATGGATGGTGCGGTTTTTGGAATGTGGTGGTATGCCTGGGTCCCTAAGGACCGAGTACTTGGGTCACTAAGCCAGCGATTTAGCGTACTAACCACACGAGGGCATATGGAACCCTCTTGACTAAGTACTCTAGGAGGTGTTAATTATGAGCGAGCTCGGTTGGTGTGTTTTCAAAACAAATGTATATGTATAGTGTGGGAGGGAGCATTAGCTTAGGGAAGGTTGTGGGATGTCTCCTTCTCCCCATGGGTTGTGCAGCTCGTAATTAGCATTCATCCTTTGGAAAGGTCTCGTAGGACTTAGCCGTGCCAAAGACACGTTCGGAAGTGTGCGTAAAGGAAAAGGCGATGCGACGTGTGGGTACAGATGGTACACCTGCAGGATAAAACTATTGAATAGCCTCGCCCTAGGTTATGGACATGCTTGGTAAGGTCGTTCAAGACTAGACTACAACCTTTAATTAAAACTTGACATGGTTGGTATGAATGGGGAGTTCATGCTATTGTTGTGGTGACTTGGGTTAGTCACTTCGGGATCGTTCTTGTTGTTGTTACTATGTTATTATCACGTTGTTATTTCAACACTTAAAAATGCTTTGTCAAATTGCTTTCAATCTATTATGTTATTGCAAATAAATGTTGCTTTATGCTAAAATGAGTCCAAAGCCTCATCCACTTAAATAAAGCTTGCATGTAGCTATTTATAGTTCTGTTATCTCACACGTAAGTCTTGCGGAGTACTTTATGTACTCATCGCGTGGTTGTGGCAATTTTGTGGCTTTTGTTGCAGAGGAAGAAGGAGAGCTCCAAGAGCCTCTCTTTTGTGCTACGTGTTGCGCTTTCTTGACGACTAGCTTGGCGGTCGGTCGATGCCTAGGGTTAAGGCACTGATTGGCTTTGTGTTATAGCCATCTTTATGGCACTTTTGCTTCATTGTTATCTTTGTAGAACTTTTGTTATTGGGCCTAAGGGCCTCTCTTTTGTAATATCTTTTCCATATTAATGTTAACTTCTGGTTTGTTGCTTATGTTCTATGTGTTGTATGGAATTGATACATTCTTTTGTTGTGAGGTATGTATACTGCATTCTGGGAAGTATACATCTCTCGAGACCGGGTTTATTTGGTTGATAATACTAGGGTCAATCGGATGACTAAGTATTATGAGCCTAATAAACGCGTCGGGTCTCACAAAAGTTGGTATCGAGCCATCTTGACCGTAGTAACATAAGCTTGGTCGATCTTAGGATATTTTGAAAACCTATTTTTAAAGCATCAAATGAATTTTGAAAGCTTAGGTAAATTCTCGGATTTTATTCCTTACCTATCTTAGCTTTCTCTTCTCATCCCACTCTAATTTGAGTTTTAAAAGTTGTTTTCCTCTCTTCCCTTCTACAAAATAGATGTTATCGATTAACACTGGGTTTTGGGAGAACCAATGAGATTGGCAAATTGAAGTGTGAGCTGCCCACTACAAGGTTTTGAAGTTAGGAGTCGGTGATTAGACAAGGAGCTTGGATCTAAACCCGGACAGCAAGCATCAAATTTCCGGACAGCAGTCTCAAAGGTTTCTAACTAGGATAGATAATGAGAGGTTAATCAACTAAAACTTGTGGGAATAAAAGGGTAAGATGTGATACTAGTTAGCTAAGTATCTAACACTTATTTCGCTGCATTAACCTTGCTCTCTAATAGTTTTAGATCTCATCTTACAATCTGATTTTTGATCTTTTCGATCAATTACTCGTTCATTCAATACGGGTTAGTTGAGTTGAGAAGTTGAGCTTTGCGTTTGGTGTTTCTTGGCTGTTTTTAGAGTCTTTTAGAAGCCTTTTAAAGTTTAAATAACCGCTGATTTTGGCTTTCGTTTGGGGTGATATTCCATTCCCCTAGTCGATCGCTTTTGCTTTCTTTAAGGCTTTGTTTTGGGTCAGATTGCTAACCAAAATTCCTTGTAACAGGATGGCGGGCCTTTTCGTAGCGGCCAAGGCGATCGGTCCGGACGAGAGCTTCCTCCTCCTCCGACCATGGCCGAGGTTCTTCTTCAGATCGAAGCGCAACGCGGATGACCGGAGAGTTCTCTTGGGCGTCATCGCGCGCAACACCACAAAGACTTACGGAGCTTCAGGATCCGGGCGAGAACGCCCATCACCGCGTGGAGGACTCGCGGAGTTTCTTCGTACTCGGCCCCTACCTTTTCGGTCGAGGACCCTTTGGATGCAGACGATTGGCCGTCTTGTGGGCGTAAGCCGCATCGCGCAGATGCCGAGAGCACGAGAAGGCGCTGTTTGCATCGCACCGGTGGAGGTGCAGACCTTGTCATGGTGGGAGAACTTTCTCGCCATGCAGCCGTGGATCACACCGTCTCTTGGGAGGAGTTCGTCTTGCCTTCCGACGGGCTCACATCCTGCGGCTTGATGGAGATCAAGAAGGGGAGTTTCTTGCGCTCAAGCAAGGGCGAGCTCGATCATGGAGTATGTCTACTGAGTTCAACCATCTAGCTCGTTATGCTCTCGAGGACGTACACCGATATGGCTAAGCGAGGCCAAGTTCAGCGTGGCTTGTCCGAGGAGTGAAGGACAAGCTATCCATTGTCGACTTCACGATTTTCGGACCTTGGTCGACAAGGCCATCGTCGTGAGCATGCGGCTCGAGAGCTTATGGACTCCAAGCGCAAGTGGGAGGCCCATAAGTCATCGAGGCGATTCTTCCGTCCGCTTGGCGATCTCGTGGGTACCACTCTCACTCTTGGCGCCCGAGATCACCGCCTGTTCCTCTCGCCTTCGCAGTCGTGTCTCGATCACGTGCACTGCGAGTCACAGAGCGGCCCCAGAACCCGGCAATTGGGTCACATGTTTCTCATGCAACGAAGGGGCATTATGCGAACCAATGCCCTAAGAAGACAGGCGACCCTCGTCCTAATGGAGGGCGCGGGCCAGAGGTGGTGCGGCCGGGACGGAAGATCGTCCGGCTACCCAAGGCGTGGGTAGTGGTCGCGTCAACGCCATCACCACAGAGGAGGCTCGGGAGGCACCCGGCGTCGTGCTAGGTACACTTTCGTTAACTCTCATCCCGCTCATTGTTTTGTTTGATTCAGAGCATCTCATTCCTTTGTTTCGAAGTCTTTTCTTTGCTGTCGGAGAGCTTCTTTTCTCTCCATTGTCGGCCCCGCTTACTCATTCGCTCTCTGGTTCGGAGTTGAGAGTGAATCCGAGTGTAGGGATGTCCCTATCGAGATCAAGGCGAGGTTTCTTAGCAAACCTTATCCTTCTCCATTCAGCGAGTCTTGATGTGATTCTTGGCATGGATTGGTTGTCCCAAAGACATGGGGCAAATCGATTGCGCCAGAAGCTCATCTCTATCTAGTCCTCCCGTGGCGGGTTCGCTTTTAAGTCGCTAGATCCGCATCTCTTTCGCGCTTGAAGCGAAGCCCGCTCTAGATATTAGCGAAGTCCCAACAGTTTGTGACTTTGTTGATGTCTTTCCCGCTGATCTTCGAGGATGCCACCGCTCGAGACCTCGAGTTTGTCATTGAGTTGGCTCCGTGCATCGCCCCTATCTCAAAGAGGCCTTATCGGATGCCACCGAACGAGTTGGTAGAATTGAAGAAGCAGTTAAGTGAGCTGCAAGAGAAGGGTTTCATCCGCCCTAGCTCATCTCCTTGGGGTTGTCCAGCAATCTTCGTAAAGAAGAAGGACGGTACTTTACGCATGTGCGTTGATTACCGCCCACTTAATGAAGTGACGGTAAAGAACAAGTATCCATTGCCCCGCATTGACGATCTCTTCGATCAATTAACTGGAGCTCGAGTTTTCTCCAAGATTGATTTGAGAGTGGGATATCATCAGGTTCGGATTCGACCTGAGGATATTCCAAAGACGGCGTTCTCTACTCGCTACGGCTTGTATGAGTACACTGTCATGTCATTCGGCTTAACCAATGCTCCTGCCTTGTTCATGAACCTCATGAATTCGGTATTCATGGAGTATTTGGATAAGTTTGTCGTGGTCTTCATCGATGATATTCTTATCTATTCCAAGAACGATGAGGATCATGCCGAGCATCTGAAGCTTGTGTTAGGCAAGCTACGTGAGCACCGGTATGACGAAGTTGACAAGTGTGCGTTCGGTTGAAGGAAGTGGCTTTCTTAGGCCATATTCTTTCGGCGGAGGCGAGTTGTTGATCCTAGCAAGGTCACCGATGTTCTTTCATGGAGTCGCCCACCGGTCACCGGCGCGGAGTTTTCTTGGTTTAGCGGGATATTATCGCCGCTTTATCGAGAACTTCTCCAAGGTCATGGCCGATGTGAGTTGCTCAAGAAGGACAAGAAGTTCTTGTGGTCCGATGCTCGCATGGCAAGTTTCCACATACTCAAGAAGCGTTTGACCACCGCCTCCGTTCTTGTTCTTCCCGATATCCATCGCAGCTTCGATATCTTTTGCGATGCTTCTCGCCGAGGCCTCGGTTGTGTCCTTATGCAAGAAGGCAAGGTAGTGGCCTATGCATCAAGGCAATTGAGACCTCATGAACTCAACTACCCTACTCATGATTTGGAGTTGGTCTGCTGTGATTCATGCACTTAAGATTTGGCGACATTACCTAATCAGTGTCGTTGTGAAGTGTATTCGGACCACAAAAGCCTCAAGTACTTGTTCACCCAACCCGACTGAACCTCGGGCAAAGGAGATGGTTGGAGTTGATCAAGGATTATGATATGGGTATTCACTACCATCGGGCAAGGCTAATGTCGTTGCCGATGCGCTTTAGTCGCAAAGCGCATTGTAATGCCTTAGTGCTCAAGGAGCATTCGCCCTCTCTTCTCGAGGCATTCCGGTGTCTCAACTTGGAGATAGTTGAGCATGGATCTCTCGCCGCCATGGTTGTGCAACCAACCTTGGTGGATCGGATCAAGTCCGCTCAGATGGATTTGGGAGTGAGCCACATTAAGGCAAATGTCAAGAACGGAACGACCAAGTGCTTCTCGAGGATGAGCATGGTGTTGTGAGGTTCGCAACGCTTGTGGTTCCAAAGGACATGGAGTTGCGGAATTTAATCCTCCATGAAGCCCATGATTCGCCTTTATCCATTCATCCGGGGCCACAAAGATGTATCAAGATCTCCGCCAGAGATTTTGGTGGACCCGAATGAAGAGGGAAATCGCGAAGTTCGTTCTTCGAAAGCGACGTGTGTCGTCGTGTCAAGGCCGAGCATCGGCGTCTGTTTGATCGCTTGACCTTTGCCAATTCTCGAGTGGAAGTGGGATTCGATCGGAATGGATTTTATCACGGTCTACCCACGCCCCGAAGAAGAATGATGTCATTTGGGTCGTCATCGATCGATTGACTAAGGTGGCACATTTCCTTCCGTCAAGACCGAACTTGGTAGGTCTTTTGGCGGAACTCTATATCGCCCGCATCGTGAGTTTGCACGGTGTGTCAAGACGATCGTGTCGGATCGTGGATCCTTTTCACGTCTCGTTTTGGCATAGCTTGCAAGAGGCTATGGGCACTCGTTTGCTTTCAAAGACGGCATATCATCCCCAAACCGATGGTCGGACGAGAGGGTCAACCAAGTTTTGGAAGACATGCTTCGTGCTTGTGTCCTTTCCTATGGGAAGCATTGGGAGAAATGCTTGCCATTCACCGAAGTTTTCTTATAACAACGACTTTCGGGCCGGTCTCGGCATGGCACCATTTGAGGCCTTATACGGAGAAAGTGTAGGACCCCGTTGAACGGTCGAGACCGGTGAGAGACCTCTCTTTGGCGGACTCAATCAATGAGGCCGAGCGCCAAGTCCAAATTTTATTCGTGGCGTTTGCGCCAGCTCAATCCGAGCAAAAGAGCTATGCGGATCGCCGTCGGCGTGAGATACGTTTTGAGCCTAATGACTTTGTTTATCTCAAAGTCTCTCCTTTGAAGGGCCATCAACGTTTGGCGTCAAGGGCAAGTTAGCTCCTCGATATGTCGGTCCCTACCGCATTATCGAGAAGAAGGAGCTGTTGCCTATAAGTTGGAGTTGCCAGCTGCACTTGAGGGGGTACATGATGTTTTCCATGTGTCCCAGCTTAAGAAGTGCCTCCGTGTTCCAACCGAGGAAGCTCCGTTGGAAACTCTCGATGTCCAACCCGATTTGACCTATCGCGAGCACCCTGTTCGCGTACTCGATGAGTCTGAACGAAGGACAAGGAATAAGACCATCAAGTTCCTTAAAGTTCAAGTGGTCAAACCATTACGAGGATGAGGCTACTTGGGAAAGAGAAGATCGCTGCGTGTGGACTATCCATCTTTCTTTACCGAGTGAGCCAAATCTCGGGACGAGATTTCTGTAAGGGGGGGAGATTTTGTAACATCCCAAATGTATAATTAGGGTTAATCAAGTATAATTATATGTGTAGAAATTAAAACTTTTTCTCACATCTTGAAAAACCCTAAACTCTTATGTAATTCTTGTCCAAGAGTTGTGTAATCCAAAAACACAAAGCTCTTGTTGACCAAAAATCAAACTCATTTTCCAATTATCTTAAATCTTGTGTCAAACATTTGGAATATATTTTCCTTGGTCCCAAAACTGACATGGGACCCTCTGAAAAATATCATGAGTTATAATACTTGTTGATAATTTTGGAGGCAAAACAATCCTTTGAACAACCTTCATGAATTTCCTGAGAAAAATGCATTACATAATAACCTCTGGAAATTTTATGCAAGGTTGATCTCATTGTCAACAAGCTCCAGTTAAAATTTCATCAAATTTGGAGTTCATTTGCTATCTCAAATAATTCTGCTAAGTTTCAGCTGTTAAAAACTAAATTTAAAAGCCTACTTTGTTCCTTGGGCTAGCCATGTTCAAAGCTGGTCGGCCCAACCATGTCTGCACTTGGCGAGACCTCATCTCCGCCTTGTTGAGGTCGCGGTAGTTGGATTTACATCCAACGACCACGACCTCCTCATGATCAACACCGCAAGGACCTCCCTACCTCTTGAGGTCATTGCCGTTGGATCAAAGATCCACGGTTATGACCTCCCCTCTGTGTTAAACCTCCAAGACCTCCTCGAGCTGTTAAACCATCGCAGCGAGGTCATCCCACCTACGTGAGGTCATAGCCCTTGGATCCAAGATCCATGGCCCTGACCTCCTCCTCTCAACCTAAAACTAAACAAACCTCCCACCTAACCAAGGTCATAGCCGTTGGATCAGATCCAACAGCTCACGACCTCCCCGCGTTATCAAGCACTCACAACCTCCCCCATCTTTTGTTGTACACCGTTAGATTAAAATCTACGGTCACGACCTCCTTTTTGTCTCATGCGCACCAGACCTCCCCAGCGCACGTGAGATCGTAGCCCTTAGATCTAAATCTAAAGGCCATGACCTCCCTTGTGCGTTGCGCCAGCTCAGGACCTCCACCTCTTTTGATCGGAACCCTTAGATCTAAATCTAACGGTCCTGACCTCCCCTGCCTGTTGCGCATCATATCAGACCTCCCCGTTAGGTCAGTGCCCTTGGATTTAAATCCAAAGGCCATGACCTCCCCTCATGTCCTTTTGATCGCGTGCGGTTAAGTCCTCACTGGAGGTCCGCACCGTTGGATGGAGATCCAACGCTTTGGACCTCCTGTCCCTTTTCCTCACGTGCGTTTCGCGATTAAGGAAATCGGAGGGCCACGACCTCCCCATCCTTGATCGTGTGGCGGGGACCTCCTCCCAGCCACTTAAAACATAACGGTTCGAAAATGAGATCCGATGGTTAGGACCTCCCCAGGTCTTATCCAACAGTCAAAATGACCTCCCCTGTTCTTCTCCTTCCTTGGTCACGCATGCGTGGCCCTGGGCAAGTGAATTAATGCCCACTTGTCCATCGTGTACTTATAACAACTCTTTTGTCGACCGCATTAAATGTAGGTCACCTTCCGCCTTCTGTCCACACAGACCTGTCACCATGTCAGCCTCGTGTCTTGTCCCAACCCTAGACCGAGCCATGGGCTAAGCTCACCATGAGCTTAACCCCAGCTCGTGTGCCTGCTTCTCCCAAATATAAAACCCCCATTGGGTTCCTCTCTTAGCTTCTTTGGCACACTTCTAAGCTCTAAGCTTGCACCGTGTCATTTGAGCTTTCCTCTCCTCGGCTCTCTTGGCGCCATTGTTGAGAAGCTTTGAAGCTCCTCGGTGGACAAGGGTCCTGGAGTTTTCCTCCTTTTCTCCTTGCTTCCATTTGTGCCCTACCCTCTGGGACCAAGTCCTAACTTGATTTGTTGGGCATTTGCAGAGGGGACAAAGTGGAGCTTGGAGTTGAAGCTTTGGCCGTGGAGCACCCTTCCTCCCGGCACCGGTCCTCCTTCCTCGACCTCCTCAAAGACCTTAGGACCTCCGGTACTCACGATAGTCCTTTAGCGCTGGCACCAGCATGTATGAGGTCGCGGAGCTTTTAAATTGGGCACACGCTTGATTGGATGTCGCGGAGCTTCCTTTTGCATTTTGGATTTTTTGCCGTGTGCTTGTTTTCGTTGTCCTCTCGGCTCGGCGGCGTTCAAACCGTCGCCGCCGTTGAGAGGAGGTCCATTGGTGCGCATGGTTATTGCGGACCCAACGGTATCATGGATGTCGCCGGCGAGGTGCAGATCGCCGGCGATGACCACGTCTTTGAACCCGGTCGTTGTCGGACAAAACGGCAGCCATTGCCGTTTTAGGACAAAGATCACCGCCGCAATCGCTAATCATGTGTTCCAATCATTGTAATCATTGGATGTCTTAACCGCCTTTAATCCACCCTTTAATGCGTGCATTTAAGACCTCCCAGCGGACCTCCTTGATGTCCGGTACGCATTTATTCATGTCCAAGCGGCGTGCGAGTTAAAGCGGCTGGTGCAGGACATCGGACCTCCTCCGAGGAGATCTGGGCGCCCAAGACCTCCCCTTGCGCAATCGTGGCCGTCCAGACCTCCCTGGAGGTCTGTGACGTTAGGACCTCCCTTAGGACCTCCCCTAGGTTGTCTCAGCCGTTCATGACCTCCTCGGGTAGATCTTGACCATCAAGGTCCTCCCTCGGACGATCTGAATCATCGAGGACCTCCTTGGAACATCTGGACCGTCCGGGACCTCCCCGTGAGGTCCCGACGATGTAGATTTTCCTCGGGGAGATCTTGATAGTTTGGACCTTCCTTTGGAAGATCTCAACCGTTGAGGACCTCCCCTTTAGATCTGGTCCGTTCCGGACCTCCTCTCTATGTTGTGGTCCGTTGGATTTTCCATCTACGGCCACGACCTCCCCCTCACCTCGCGCATGTGAGTTGCTAAGAGGTCCAGGACCTCTGGACCTTCACGTGCGCGTGTGTGATGTTCTCCTGGGAGGTCTTGAGCCGTTGGATCTGAGATCTGTGGCTCACGTCCTCCCATACCCTTGTGAGTTTTAGAAATTCCAGTACATCCTTAATTATGAACTGAAATAAGGTATAAACTTTAGAACTTCATATCTCTTTCATTTTAATTCCAATTGAGGTCATTCAAATTGTGTTAGCTCTGTCTTGAACTTGACTTTAATCCAAAAATGATTGTAAGTTGAGTTCAGCTCCAGAGCACAGTTTGCCATTAGATCTTAAAACCAACTTTAAAATGTGCACTTAAATCAATACTTAACTTGTAAAATACATAACTAATGCTCTATAGATTATTTTTGGGTGAGACCAACTTTGTTGGTTTCCTCTCTTAGTGAACTCACTGTGAAAATTGGTTTTGAGCATATTGCTGTTAGGAAATTGAGGACTTGTGCATTATAATTTTGTTCAAGTTCTTGTTTTGAAAAATGGTAGGAAGTGCATAATAGCTCCAAATGAGGTGAACTCAATTGTGTTATTCATCTCATGAGGTGCTGGTTTTACAGTAAAAATTTCGGCTTCACTGCTATTCTAGAAAATTTTGTGATGAACAGTAACATATTTCTAATTAATAGGCTGAGCAGAATTGATTTCATCATATCTTTTGCATTGAGAATCCAAATCAATTGGTTCTTGTTGCTAAATTCATGATAAATCATTGTCTTGCTGCTGTAAAATTTTCATGGCTTTTGGAGTTCGTTTGTTATGCTGTCTTTGTTGTTTTTCGTCGTTCTTATCGGTTCTTTCTCGCTTTTCCGTTAGGTTTCGACATTTGTGGTGATCCCGAGAGCGACCCTCTGCCACAAATTGGCCAGCAACAAGGCAAGCAGTTTGATCATTTTCATCATTGTCCCATTACTTTAAAGCTTAATACTTTGTTTTACTTCTATGTATGCATGCTACTTTGTGTTAAATGTCGTTAGTAATCCTATAGTCGCATAATCTGTAGGAATTGTTTATACTCTACTACCATGAGCCTAGGTTATTTGCTGTGGTGGGAGCTCGTTGGATGAGCTCTTATCACTTAGTAGTTTCGATGAAATTGCTTAGACATGCTTAGCTATCGGTAGTATTGGCGATCATCGACTTAGTCGATGGTCTTGATCACTCAAAAATGATTATTACTCCTATATGTCCAGCACTTGTGCTTTGATTAATTTGTAAAATCAAAAGCTGAAAATAAAAGATTGATTTAGACTTGGGCATATTGGATGGATGGTGCGGTTTTTGGAATGTGGTGGTATGCCTGGGTCCCTAAGGACCGAGTACTTGGGTCACTAAGCCAAGCGATTTCGCGTACTAACCACACGAGGGGCATATGGAACCCCTCTTGACTAAGTACTCTAGGAGGTGTTAATTATGAGCGAGCTCGGTTGGTGTGTTTTCAAAAACAAATGTATATGTATAGTGTGGGAGGGGAGCATTAGCTTCCGGGAAGGTTGTGGGATGTCTCCTTCTCCCCGTGGGTTGTGCAGCTCGTAGTTAGCATTCATCCTTTGGAAAGGTCTCGTAGGACTTAGCTGTGCAAAGACACCGGAAGTGTGCGTAAAGGAAAGGCGATCGGCGTGTGGGTACAGTGGTACACCCCTGCAGGGATAAAACTATTCGAATAGCCTCGTCCTAGGTTATGGACATGCTTGGTAAGGTCGTTCAAGACTAGACTACAACCTTTAATTAAAACTTGACATGGTTGGTATGAATGGGGAGTTCATGCTATTGTTGTGGTGACTTGGGTTAGTCACTTCCAGGATCGTTCTTGTTGTTGTTATTATGTTATTATCACGTTGTTATTTCAACACTTAAAAATGCTTTGTCAAATTGCTTTCAATCTATTATGTTATTGCAAATAAATGTTGCTTTATGCTAAAATGAGTCCAAAGCCTCATCCACTTAAATAAAGCTTGCATGTAGCTATTTATAGTTCTGTTATCTCACACGTAAGTCTTGCAGAGTACTTTATGTACTCATCTGCCCGTGGTTGTGGCAATTTTTGTGGCTTTTGTTGCAGAGGAAGAAGGAGAGCTCCAAGAGCCTCTCTTTTGTGCTACGTGTTGCAGTTTCTTCGACGACTAGCTTGGCGGTCCGGTCAGATGCCTAGGGGTTAAGGCACGCTGATTGGCTTTGTGTTATAGCCATCTTTATGGCACTTTTGCTTCCGCTGTTATCTTTGTAGAACTTTTGTTATTGGGCCTAAGGGCCTCTCTTTTGTAATATCTTTTCCATATTAATGTTAACTTCTGGTTTGTTGCTTATGTTCTATGTGTTGTATGGAATTGATACATTCTTTTGTTGTGAGGTATGTATCTTCGCATTCAGGAAGTATACATCTCTCGAGACCGGGTTTATTTGGTTGATAATACTAGGGTCAATCGGATGACTAAGTATTATGAGCCTAATAAACGTCGGGGTCTCACAGTATTAGTCCCATCATCACATGTTCAATAATATTATTTGCTCCCAAAGAGGCACTAGCTAGCTAACTCGACATCGCACCATTAATATATACTTCACGCTAGCTTAATATATACTTCTACATCGCACCATTAAGCTTGTGGAAAAGCTCAAGAATATTTGATGAATTTGGAATTAATATATATTACATTCCTTTTTCTAAATTAAACTTGTTAATAATTTCTTGCCGATGGTCAATGCATGTACTTGCCAAGCATGTATTTTTCGACCTATATATATATGTCACAGCACAAAAACTACAAGTATATATGTGTGGCACTCAATGTGGAATGCTATAGCCGACTTGACACTGTGGTTAGCAGTCAATTCCTATAAATATATAAGATAGTACATGATAAATTAATGTCTAGATATATACACGAATTTCCCAGAAATTAAATCTATTTCATGGCACAATATACATATTACTTATTGGAGTTCAAGCGAGAATCCTCATGTATTAATTCAGTAGCTAGCTAGAGCACTAATGTATTTGTTTTTTTGTATATATATGCAGAAGATAGATTCCATGAGACCATGAGTCTTCAGAAAAGGGAGAGAGAGAGACCATGACCATGCATATGCCATTTTACACAAGATTGATCACAGAAACGGTCAGGCAATAGCTAGGTTGGTAAAAGGTCCATTTGAGAAGAGAATATAAACAAATGCGGATAAGAAAAAACAAAGGTTTTAAGGCCATATGGTGTAGATTGTAGAGTACATATGGATTTTGTATATGTGTGTGTACTCTCGAACAAAAAGAAGCCTATGATTGTAGTTACTGAGAACATATGCAGGCTTGCTAGCTAGGCCTATTGAGTGCAAAAGGAAGCAAGATCTCCAAGTCATTATGAGACATGTATTAAAATGAATTCCAGATCATGACTTAGTTTAGAAGCTCCACAAAATACCCTAGGCCAAACATTAAGCAAACGATCAAAAGAGAAAGGAGAAGGTTACAAGATGATATTTTGAACAAGAAGACACTATTAAATCTAGAGACTGATTTCTTTTCCTGGCCACACCTTGTAGGTTTGAAAAAGACTGACCCTATCCATGCTAGAGACCAATTCCTCTAATGACTAATCTGCGATAGAGAAAATACTTAACTTTCTAAATTCTGGTGCACTAAGCTTATTTAGTTAAATAAATTATTTATTCAGATTATGAATATAAGAACTGGTCCCACTTCTCTACATACCAAACCTCCCTTCTCCCCCTTCTCTACCATATCAAAACCAACACATGCAGTTTTTACTAGTTCTCAAACAATGGTATGAATGGTGCGATCAAGCATTTCCTTCTTTGGTTGCGAAGGCATCCACCGATCCACCACATAATACAAAGGTCTGGCTCCAGTAATTTCGATTGTTTCATTAAGCAAAATTTATGGAGAAATCAAGAGGGTGTTCAACCTACCAGAGGAGTGGCGCCGGTCGGAGGAGGGAGCCGGGGGAGGCGGACAATGGGAGGCGACAATGGGGCGGGCCAGGAGGAGGGAGCCCGGAGGCGGAGTCTGGGGAGGCGGCCAATGAGGAGGGAGGCGGAGCGAGGAGCTGGGGAGGCGGAGAGTCGGGCGGCGCCAGGCAGGAGGGAGCCCGGAGGCGGACTCGGGCAAGGCCGTGAGGAGGGAGCCGAGGAGCCAGGCGAGGAGGCGGTGGGCAAGGGCGGGCAGGAGGCGGCGGAGGATGTGGAGGAGCAGGGGATTAGGGTGAGCAATGCTTGTGAGGGGTGGGGGTTTGGGAACGGAGGAAGGGCTGGGGAGGAAATGGCGCCAACCGTTATTTTTAGCTCTGAGTGTCGACACTCGGGAGATAATTTTTCCCGTTGCTCCGTCGAGTTTTCGAGTGTCCGATCGGACACTCGGGAAAGTTTAATTTCAGTGTTTTCTACTTTCCCGAGTGTTTAATGAGGCACTCGGGAAGTTCCCGAGTGTATTATTCAAAACACTCGGGAAACTTCCTAGCACTCGGGAACTTCGACGATTCTGGTAGTGAGAACCTCTTCGGCCGCGTGAGAGGTTATCCGCATGAGATGTGTAGTATGTACTACCCTATCTTAGGTTCTAAATCATATATAGTCCGTTATAGCCATAGCTTGTAGTTTTTTTTTTCCATATTATTGTAAGCTATTATGCCTTTTCGAGAAATTTCTGCCACAATTCTTCGTGTTTAATATCCTTTGTTTAATTGCAAAATTGTGTTTGTAATTAAAGTTTCACTTTGCCAAGACATGTAGGGTTGTAGTATGTCTGGTCATTTTACCACTCATCTTAGAATCCTTTTTCCAAGAATCAGAATACCCCAAATGTGTCATGCTTCAGGAATTAAAGAATCAAATCGGTTGATAGTATATAAGAGGCATGCACGTGCACTGTTCAGTAAAGATGCATCAAATCACCCAAGTAGTATTTGCACGTACGCGGTTTTGCATCTAATAAAAAAAAAACTTCGATATATAACCGGCCGGATAGAAAAGCGAAAGCAAAAGCTAGCACCTTTAGCAAATAACTTTGCTACTTCATCGACATGCACACATGTACAAGAACGTATCCTCTTGCTGAACAGTACTGTTGCGCAGAGGCTCTTGCGCTCCATAATATATGTATTCTCCTGTCTTAGATTACAGGTCATACTACCTATATGCTATAACAGCAGCTTGTATTTCTCTCACATATATTGTAAGTCATTTTGCATTTTCGAGAACATTCTGCCACAATACAATATTTGTGACCAATATCCCTTGTTTAATTTCAAAAGTACGGTCGTAATATAATTAATGTTTCAGATCGCCAAGACTTGTAGAGTTATGTTTAATTTGGCTATTGTACCACTCGTATTAAAATTCTTTTCCCTAAGAACATGGAATAGCTAGCCCCAATGTGCTTTCTATAAAGAAGAATCAACCCATTCGTATATAAAGGGTGCACGTGCACACTGTTTAATAAGAAAAGATGCACAGAATCACCCGAGTACTTGCACGGGGTAGTGACCAGTTCAGTTGTACTAAAAAAATAAATCTTGGTGCTGATCCAGATAGAAAAAGGGACCTATAATTAGCAAGTTTGCAACTCCATGAACAAACATATACACAAGAACATTCCCTTGCTGGATTTCAGAACAAAGTACAGTAGATTAAACGATCGCAGAGCACTGTAGCGCGGAGGCTTTTACGCTGGCCCACACCCAATCATTAGATGTCCGTCGGCCCAGAAACACAGAACCCTAATTAATGCATTCCAACTGGCTGCACTCCGCCGTCCGTGCCTGCAAGCAGCAGCAGTCTGGCACACAGTTTCCCCACAGCACCGTCTTCTCCTCACAACTGCCCAATTCCCCCCATCAAGATCCTCACTGGAGCATGCCATCCACCATGAGCCTGAGCTTGAGGCGGCTCTTCTCTTGCCTCTCCTCAAGATGCCACGGCGACGCGGGCACCAGTAGCACCGCAGCCGGCTCCGCCGGTGGCCGCGAGGACATCATCAGCCGCCTGCCCAACGACGTCCTGTCCACCATCATCTGCCTCCTCCCCACCAAGGACTCGGCGCGCACCGCCTTGCTCTCCTCCGAGTGGCGCGGCCTCTTTGCGTCCACCCCGCTCGTCCTCGACGACTCCGACCTCCTCCTCGGCGGCAATTTCACCGGCGTGAGCTCGGTCACAGCCACCGTCTCTCACGCCATCAACCGCCACCCGGGCCCCTTCCGCTCCGTCAACCTGACCTGCTACTTCGCGGACGACGAGGGGGACATCCTCACGGGCTGGATCCGCGCGCTCGCCACCAAGGGCGTGCACAAGCTCGCCCTGGCCAACATCCCCTGGGCCGGCCTCGACGTGCTCCCCTGCGCCCTCCTCCAGTGCCGCTCCCTGGAACGCCTCCACCTCTCCGCCTGGCGGTTCCCGGACACAGCCGGCGTACTCCACGGTGTTGTGTTCCCTCGCCTGCGGGAATTCGTGCTCTGCAAGAGCGTCATTCGGCAGCAGGACCTGGAGACCATGCTCTCGTGCAGTCCCGCGCTTAAGTCCGTTGTGTTTTTTCTCAGCTGTGGTGTGCCCGCGCAGGTCCACCTCCGCAGCCGCAGCCTCCAGTGCATCGTGTTCTGGCAGTCCGTGGCAGACGAGCTCGCCGTGGTGGCCGCCCCGCTGCTGCAGCGGGTCATCCTCTGGTCGTCGTCATGTTCCTGCAGAAGTGATGATCATCGCATGAGGATCAAGATCAGCCGAGCCTCGGTGCTTCAGGTGGTGGGGTACCTGAATCCCAGTTTTCATCAGCTGCAGATTGGAGACACTGTGATGAAGGTATCCATCGTATTCTATTTCCATGTCAATCATATGACTGTTTATTTATGTTCTTTTGATTTGAGGCACTGTAGGCTGGCATAAAGGCCAGCCCCGAAGTGGCAGTTCCGAGCGTCAAGATATTGGCTTTGTCAGTTCGATTTGGGGTGGCTGAGGAAGCAAGGATGGTTCCGTGCTTCCTTAGATGTTTCCCTAACACTGAAACGCTGCATCTCATGGTAACGCACCCTTTATTTTGCCTCAATTTGATATGCATCAGTGCTAATCCACTGCTTGACCATTTTGCACAATAAAATTTTGCAGTTTGTTCAAGATCATGGACCCACTACCGAGCATAGTAACTTTGAGTTTTGGAAAGAAATTGATTCAATTCAATGTGTCAAATCAAGCATCAAGAAGGTAGTACTACATGACTTCCGATGGGAAAATTGTGAGATCGAGTTCCTCACATCCATTATGGAGAGAGGACAGGTGCTTCAGATGATCTATATCTTCCAGGCACAATATGGTTGTGTTCCGGAGGGTGAAATAAATGGTAAACTGAGTTTGCTTGCTTCCCTAAACTGGGGTGGTGCACTGATGATTTTGTCTAGTCAAAACAACATCTCTCGCTATGACATAGCAACTGATCTTTCTCGCAATGACCCTTTTGATTGCCAGAGTTGAGGGCGTGTACTTCAATCATCTTCGTAGCATTTTATGCATTCTGTTACTCTGGCAGTGTGCAATATGCTGCTCAAGATTGTTGGTATGCATGTTTATATGCCATCTGAAGATTGTATCGTGTGTATCAGATTATTCCATCCAGTAGCATTTAATTAATTCGAACAGAGTAATGGTACTAGTAAGACCTTGCAAAGACTTGTTGAATATTATTGTTGTAACCTGCATTTTGTGTTATTTACCCTAATTAAGCTTGTCGTTGCTGTTTTCCAAATGACAATGATTCAATCTACTTTGTATCCCTATGTGCTTGAAGTTAATTATTTTGGGCAATGTTCAAGCCTTTTCTTTTTCAAACGGTCCATTTGTTGAAAATTACGATTTATAGAACACTTTCATGTCTGCAATTTTTTTCTATCTTGCAGGCATTACTTTCGAACCCTTATCATGTGAGAGCTTACACTGGTTCAATTTTCATCCGGCAGGAGATTTTCCAAAAGAACATTATAGAATATTCTAGCTCAGAGATTTGATTTTTTTTAGGAATGGAGTTCTGAAAAATAATAGATAAGTACTTCTCTTGACCATTGCAAATGATTTTTTTTACTATGCTAGCCGTGATAAATTTTTCTATACTCATACTACTCCATGACCCAGTATTGCCGTCAGATGGCTGTTGGCAAAATTGACGTTCACCAACAAATTATCTGGCGATAAAGATTCCTTGCGGATTATCTATCATAAATACTACATTGTGGGAAACACTATTTATCGGCTATTGTGTGTATATTCATCGTTAGCTGGTTTGTCGGCAATTGGGAACTATAGGGTCAAATTATGTGTCGGCAATTTTTATGATGGAATACTGACGCATTATCTGCTGGTAATAATGGTTGAGTAGGAGGGCTAATTTTTTTTTTGGCAAGGATGGAAAATCTGAAAGTCCCGCTCTTATACATGGCAAGCGAAAAACCCACGCAAACATCCACGTCCACTCCAGCTTCCCCAATCCCCATCCTATGTCCACCCTAACAAAGCCGCCGCCCCCCA
Organism: Phyllostachys edulis; assembly: GCA_036346405.1. Lineage (NCBI taxonomy): Eukaryota > Viridiplantae > Streptophyta > Magnoliopsida > Poales > Poaceae > Phyllostachys > Phyllostachys edulis. Next base: position 73,237,419 of record CM070545.1, read on the forward strand.
ACCCTAACAAAGCCACTGTCGCTGCCTCCTCTCGTAGCCACAGCCCCTAGACCCGGCGATCCCATTCCGCCTCCTCTCCCAGTCGTCCACCCCGAGTCCCTCATCCTGGCATCCCTCAAACCAACCACCATCAGCTGACCAGCCCCGTGACCCCATCCCCTCTGCCTCACCTCCCGCACCGCCACAGCTCCCACCTCCCCCCGCATCCTCTCTCCCAGATCCCCACCATAAGCTCCACCCCCCTCCACCTCAGTACTCCTGATCCTGTTGTCCATGGAAGAGCAAGGGGAAGTGAAGAAGAAAGGAGAGGAGAAGGACCCATTTCCCCTAAGTTTTGGCCCCGATCTATCCAATCCACGGGTAAAACTTTGATCCGAACCTCCCATCTTGTAGTACGTGTTGTCAGAAATGACCTGGCCTCTGTGCTCTCTATGCAATGGCTAGCAAATCAAACTCCAAGTGAAAGCAAACTCGTATGCTTTATTTTAATCTCTGCACTTACATGGGTTTTATACATGCAGAAACGACGCACTAGTTTGAAGGGACGCACCAGTTGGAAGTGAACTAACGCGTCACTTTGTTTACAACTACACTAACTGCTGCTGCGTGCAAACTGCACTAACTACTACTGCGTGAAACTGCGCGCATGCACAAGGTTTAAACTAACAAATCACCCCCTAAACCTTTGTGCATTGGATTTTGGCAACGCCGATCTTGGACATGTCTTGCCATCTTATGGCACTCCTCCCTTTCTGGTTGAAGCTTCTTGCTCCGTCCCTTTCATGCGCTCGTTCCTCGTTCAGTGTGACATGCTCGGTAGCGCCCGTTGTGATCTCGGTGATGGTGCTCACATGCGCCATTAGCAGTGCTGGTACTTCATCGTCGAGCATGCTTGCTTGTGCCAATAGCAGTGTCGGCTCGTCGTCATTGACCTCTACCAAATTGGCGCGTTCCTTGCGCTCACGGCGCGGTGCATGGCAATCCCTGGAGAAATGACGCATCTTGTTACAATTGTAACATTTTACCTTGGTCATGTCGCGTTCTCCAAAATTGCCTCCGTCCTTGGTTTCGTGGCCTCGGTTGTCATTTTGGCCGTCGTTAGATAAGCCCCGGGCCTGCTCGCGCTGTCGTACGCGTGCAGCCCACTCCTCCTCTGTGAGGAGCAGCCGACTCCCTGACTCTTGTGCGTCGTCGTCGTCAAGGCCGTAGCGTTGCTCCATTGGCGCTTGGCCGGCACCATCAACTCCTCAATCGTCATCGTGCTCAGATCGAGCAGCGTCTCGATCGCGATCGCTACTGCGTGTAACGAGGGGCACTACCGGAGAAATTTCGGACCACCTTCTCCTCGGCGATGGCGCCCCGGCGTCGTGAGATTGTTAACGAGCCCGGTGATGCGCATTGCAAAGCGCATCCACGGACTCCCATCCTTGAAAGAGATGTCCTCGAATTCCTTCCGTAACTTCTGGGCGTTAGCCTCGCGTACGCGCTCCACCCCAATCCTCATCAGCTTGATGGCATCCCATGCTTGCTTTGCCGTGTCCTTCACGGCGAGCGTTGCAAGCATGTTAGGTGGGACGGCACGAAGGATGACCGAGAGAGCCATGCGATCGTCGCGAAAAGAAGCGTCACCGGGGTCGATCGCCTCCCAGAGCCCTTGCGCCTGGAGGTTGACGCGTATTACAAGCGCCCACTCGGTGTAGTTGATGTTCGTCAATATCGGGTAGACGACCGTGCCGCTGGATTCCCTCATGATGCGCTCCTGCACCAATGGCTCGCGTCCGCCCCTCCGTGTCCTGCTCCGTCCACGGAATCTCGGTGGAGAGCGTGAGCCAGACTGGGACTGCGCGTCTTCGTTGGCCATGGTCGCCAGAGCTCTGATACCAATTGTCAGAAATGACCTGGCCTCTGTGCTCTCTATGCAATGGCCAGCAAATCAAACTCCAAGTGAAAGCAAACTCGTATGCTTTATTTTAATCTCTGCACTTACATGGGTTTTATATATGCAGAAACGACGCACTAGTTTGAAGGGACGCACCAGTTGGAAGTGAACTAACGCGTCACTTTGTTTACAACTGCACTAACTGCTGCTGCGTGCAAACTGCACTAACTACTACTGCGTGAAACTGCGCGCATGCACAAGGTTTAAACTAACACGTGTTAGGATTAGTGCTGTAGATGCTTAATTTGGGGGAGGAAACGCTAGAGTTTCTTGAGATATTGTGGTAATTGTTTTGTTATTGTTTGTGCAAGGCAGATGTTTGACGAATTGTTAACTACAAATTGTATGGAGTTCTGTTTTTTATTTACTGGCTGATTTCTAACCATAGATGCTACCATACATAAGGATAGGAGGAGCTTCTATCCATGGAAGAAGAATAGGAAGGGGATAAGAAAAGGATAGGACTACTATTCCCTGAGTTTTGGGCCTTTTGGCCCCCATCTATCAGATCCACTGGTCAAACATCGATCCAAACCTCCCAAATATTTTATATATGCTGTGATTAGTGTCTTAGATGCTTAATTTCTGGAGTAACCTGCTAGACTAGAAAAACTCCAGTTGCTACCCTTATGTAGTAGTCAGTATACCCATGTGGCTATTGGATTTACGCTGGCTTCACATGCCAACGATTTTATGGTTATAATCACTAGTAGTTATTGACTAGATATCATGAAGTTATATAGCATGATTCTGATGCATAGGCTCAATCACTCAAGTAATGATACACATATCGGATGCATATGATTCCTTGTCAAAAGTTTGTAATTAGTGCACTATCCTCAATCATATTGAAAAGGAACACTTGAACATTGAACAATGAACAATGAAATGCAACTAATATAAAAAGCTAGTAAATCCTATGGATCAATCCAGCTGGTTCTTTTATATAAAAGGAACCAACTACTTCATTAATTGATTTTGTGTGTGTGTGTGTGCATGTTTGGGCTTATTATATGCATGACCACAATACCTGAATGTAAATCACAAACGTCGAGCGTGTTTGGACTTAATGGAATCAATGGGCTTAACTAAGGAAACAGCGTGAGTAGTTTGTTTTCTAAAATGTGGTCATATTGTCTCTTACTAATATTATGACATATTTACGATGGAAAGCTTGGCTTATCTGAAAAATTCCTTTGTAAGAATTGTAACACGGTTCAGTTTTGCTATGATGTTTGTGTTTATTTTTTATTTTTATCATGGACTCCATGTGCTCACGAACTAGTGTTGCAGAATTTAATTAGGTGTTATTTTTCAAATTTCACTGAATCATGACTGTTTAGGTGATTGTTTGTAGTTGTTGGACACCTGCTATCTGAAATAACACTTCTAGTTATGCAGACACTTTAATCTAAAAAACTTAGTAGGACTACTTTTTACCATCAGTGATGAACAGCGTCAATAGTTACTTACATATTCAACATTGGTCATCAAAGGTATCAAAGGATGGGTTTTAGTAGTTGTATGGTTGGGGCATGTCGGGACCGGATTTATCGTCTGGAACCCTTTGTGTATATCAACACTAGTCCATGTATCAGTAGCTAGTGTACACAGTTACATCATTGAATATCAAATATATATACTGGAAATGTAAAGTTATTGCATAATATTAAAAAATACGTAAATATACTTTACAGATTTTGAATTATAGAACGACCAGCTAGGCCAAATACCTTTATAGAACAGCATCGGAAGAGGAATTAATAACACAACTGGTGGGATCCTCAGGATATGCCAACAGGCAATCGACTGGGGTTCGCGACCTAGTTCTTAGGCTCCTTGATTTCTAGTCATGTCGAACGCAATTAAGCACCCACAAAGCCTTCTTATTCTTTTACTTACTAAATGATAATATTGAGCGAGTGTGGGTACACAGTCGTACTCCGCAAGTCAACACATAGAATGTAGTTATAATAGATGCAACACTGATCAAAGGAATGGCTTGAGATTCTTTTATTTGCATAAAGCCACTATTGAAATAAATTAAGTAGTAGACAAGTCCCGAGACCTAGCATTTTGCCTAAACCAATTTTTTTGTGAATAGAACTGTCTGTGATAATTCACAGATAGCTCTATTAATGAACCGTCTGTGATAGATGACTATCACGGACAGTTCTAAAAAATACCGTCTGTGATAGGCTGTCCGCACCACACGCAGGTCCGGACAGACCCAACACAGATGGTTCCAAAGGAACCGTCTGTGATGGGGCATCTATTATAGCCTGTTTTGTAGTAGTGTAAGAGAATGGTTTTGGGTTTTTATCCCAGGAACTATTCAACCAAAATTTCTATATGAATTTTTTGTTTAGGAAAATCTTTGCAAACACCTAGGATCAGCACCTCGTTTGAATTTTGTAGCAATTCATGAAAGTTGTTAGCCTCTAAAAATTTTATTGTAGGATCTACTTGAGCCCAGTAGCCTACAAAAAAATTTTCATAAATTTTAGACTTTGTTTGGTTGGTGAATTAAATCGGCAAAGAAATCAGCTGATAATTCAAAACCCTAAAGCCTGTACTGTTCATCGGGCTCGAGTCAAAACTCACAGTTGAACCCAACCCTTTTCGCTATGACTAGCCCAACAGAGCGCAAGAGATTTGGGCCATTGGACTTGCAAATCAACCGCCTAGATCTAATGTGCCTTTTGGACCATCCGAACAGCACAACCCTTGTGAGCCGTTGGATTTTAAACTAAGCGTCCAGATCAACTGGGACGTTCGGACCGTCCGAATGTTTGCGCAATCTGGGCTGCTCATTTTTGATCGGGCCATTTCAGCAAAACACATGTGCACACCATTGGATCTTTATCAGACGCTATCAGATCGAGTGGGCCGTTCGGACCACCCAAACAGCACATTTAATCTCAGTCGTTGGCTATGAAATGAACGCTCCAGATTAGTTGGGTCGTTCGGACCATCCGAACAGCACAACTCATCTGAGCCGTTTGTTTTTAATCAGACGATCACGATTTGATCAACACATAACATTTCACTGAACCACTGGCTAGTGGGCCCTGAGCGTAGGGACGTTCATCCACCTCGCGCCCGGGAGCTCCAGAGTAGCACCTTGTTGAGCTCCGCCGCCCACCGGTTTTGACCTCACCGCTAGTGGTTTTGCTGCAACCCAGCTACTCTAGTCACATCACCATTCAACGCTGCGCCCATGCCTACCCGCGCCAACTCGTAGCTGCCCATACAACGTTGGAACGCTCTGCCACCTTGCCATTGCTGCCCGAACCTTTTCTTGTTCTTCTCCGCCCCTCCGCCTATATAAAGGCCACCCCGAGCTTCGCATTCTATTTTCCAACTCCGTGCGCTCACCCATTTCTCATTTCATTTCATCCACTCAATCCAACTCTAGAGCTCCGAGAGCTAAAACCCTAAAACCACCGTGCGCCGTCGTCTTCGTCTCCGGTGCCGTGAAGGGTTTGGTGTCGTTTTGTTCGCGTCACATCGCGTCCTTTGACACCTTGAGTATTTTCGCTCACTCAATTTAGCCTTTGATCCACGGGAGCTCTCGATTGGGTCCTTCTTCTTCGTTTCCGGCCAGAACTACCGTGAAGGCCTCACCGGCGATTCAGTGCTCCTCGAGCCAATTCACTGCACCTGAAGCATTGCCAAGACTCATCGAAGCTTCTACGATCATTGGATTTCACTCTCCTTCACCCAAGCTTCTTCTCCGCGAGCAATCGACTTCGCCGTTGCACCTCACCGTTGACAAACTACCTCAGATCATCTCAGCCTCTCCACGTCATTCCGGAACATTTCTAGTAGTCCCTAGTTGCTTATGCGCGCTTTAGTTTGCTAAGAGCTTCACTCGTTTGCCTTGTCGTCGCTTGCCGTAGCAGCCCGTCCACTCGCCGCTAGCGCACCACCGCGTTGAGCCACCTCAGGCCACGCCACTGGTGCTGGTAGGTGTGCAATAGTGTCTAGTTTCCATTTTGATCACTCACTTGCCTCGCTAAGCCGCACATCACCGCCGAGTAGTGCAACCGTGAACCACCATCGTGCGGCACCGCGATGACGGCACTGTAGCACGTGATCAACATGCCTAATCTTGTCATTAGTGTTAACAGAATGTTAAACTATTTAGTTAGTTCTAATTAGTCACTTACATGTGAGACCAAGCTTTTATGTTAACTCAAACCATTAACCTCGCTTGAGTCTATGACATGTGGGCCCCACGGTGAAAGTACACAGTGAGAGCCAGTGAACCTAGTCACTGACAGTAGGCCCCACCTGTCAGCTTGAATTGGAAATCCAATGAAAAATGGAAAATACGCTTCCTCCGTTAGAAAACGTACTTAATAACTTTTGCTACACAACTCCAAATTTAGTGAAATTAGTCTCTAAATTCGTATAAAATCAGGATCTACCTAAATATGTAAAAATATTTTATTTTGGTTGCTGTTGCTTTTGTTGGATATTATTTTAATTCTTTTCCAGCTCTTTTTAGATATCGATTATTCGGGTTATTCTTACGACGATCAATCTGTTATACCTCCAGAATAGCAAGAGCATGGCAAGCACCTCTTTTTATCATGTTGATCCCAGTATTTTACTTATTGTACTTTGTTTTGCAAACTCTATTATGCATGCGTGTATGTTTGTATGAAAATACTATTATCAGGAAAATGGTAGTTGTACATCCTACTTGCTGCATATGTCTCCTTGAAATATTGATCTCTTATTGTTGTAACCTTTCGAATATGGGTTTGACAATACGTAATGTCATTTGGGAATTTTCGAGTGCAGTTATTGCACAAAAGCAATTAGAGCGATAGAATTTCTGAAAAATTGATTAAAGGACAATATGATACTTTGTGAGTTTGGGATTATTTTGAAAAATATTCAGAGGAGTTACCTCTGTTATTTTTATGAAATGACATAAAAACTTTAGTCTTTAGACACGGGAAAGTTATTGTTGTACTCTAAAAAAGTGGGGATTGAAACTCACAAGTAGATGGGGTGGAGATGTTGCCCGTAGTCGGTTAAGGACTGAAGCCAGTGAATTCGGGACTAAGACCTAATCATACAACCGTATGTGCTATTATGGGATGGTCGTAGCTAACTAAGTTATCGAAATCTTAGCCTTGCATGACAAGTGGCGTAAGTAGTGCGCACATTCTTTGGAGGACCGTAATGCTGCTAATAATCTGGCTGAATGCCTCACTTCGACGGGTTTCCATCCAGGCGAAGTGAGGGACTTGCTCAATGGGTTTCCATCCGGGTGAGTAAGGCTCCTCATCCAATGTGTTAATATGTTACTATCAGTGTTGTTATTATTATCTCGACGGATGAGGATAAAGATTCGCAGGGCTAGTGTAAGGTTAGGACTAGATAATGTAAAGGCTGCGTCGCGAACTCTAGGTTGCTTACCTTCGGCAGTGAGCAACGCTATAGAGATATTCCAGGCAACAGGAGTACCGCGTACTATGGGTAAAGTTGCACACCTTTGTAGAGTGATAAACTATTCGAATAGCAGCGCTCGTGGTCATGAGCATGCTTAGTGCAGCTGGTATGGCAGTAGCTTTTGTTTTCAAAACCGTTTTGTAACAAAATGTTGGGGTAATGACATGGGGTTTTACTTTGTTGAGTTAACTGCCATGTCTGTGGTTTGTTGCTATGTCTATAGCTGATTGTCATTTTATGACTGATTTGCTATTTCTATAGCAGTATTGCCATGTCTATGGTTGAACCGAATCTGTCAGTGCCATTTCTATGGCGAAACATTGATTATATTTTTGCTTACAACCGGGGAGGGTTGTAAGTGTTTGTTGTTACTTATTCAGTTACTTTACTTACTGTCATGTACTTACTTTTTCATAAACTGCTCTTTCAAATTCCATTACAAATTATTACTTATGATTATAGCAAGTAAACTTGGCTTTGAGCAAATGAACTTGTAGAGTAGAGCCATACACTTGTTAGCCTTTCATCTAATATAATTTTTGTGATACACTACAAGTCTTGCTGAGTACACAAGTACTCAATCTTACCATTGTTGTTGCTTTAGAATTTGCAGGTGATCCGATGCCAGACGACGAGTTCTTTGCACCTGGCACCAAAGGGTTTGGTGACGGGTCTACTTAGGGCTTGTTAATTTCCTTCTCAGTTGTCTGCGGGATCGGATGGGCACACCGTTGGACTTTTGCTACTACTACTACTACTATGTCTTCCGCTACTATTTAATTTGTTTCTCTGATGACTGCTTTTATTTGGCCGGTCGGTCGTGGTTTGTAATAACTGTTGTAATGACATAAGTAGATTACACCCTTTTGTTTTACTTTAGTATGTGAGTGCATGATTGTGATGCCAAATATTGTGAATGTGTGTGCTAGCCTTTATTCCTAGGACTAGCACTATATACACATAAGATCCACGGGTATTCCACGCCCGGGAGTCTGACAATTCCTAACATACCTTTATAGGCTAGATGCTAGTATGTTTAGGCTCCATCGTTGAGTTTCCTTCCTAGGTGAGGGTTTCTCCAACTCTTCTTTGGTAACTCCATTCTCCTTTGCTACTGCTGGTCTATCACAAGAAGATGAGACACCATTGATTGATGAGGAAGGTAAGCCCTTACAACTTTGCAAGTCCTATGCATCTCAAATCTGTTGTCACTGAGGTCGAAGTCATCCAAATCGGCTAAGGCCACCAACACCACGAATCCATCTTCCACTCAACATCCAGCTCCATACAAGAAATCTTTGGTAATTTTTAGAACGATGCTTAGCCATGCTAGTAGATGTAGTTGAAAGTGGTTGATGGATCTATTCCATCGGCTGAGATGAATTGAATCTTGTTAAACAAGATTATAATCAGAACTTCGAATCTGGTTTTCTGGTTATTATGGACATGGTGGACTTTGGGTTTTTTATATTTTAACTTGGACGAGTGTAGGGTGATGAGAGTTTGTTATGGAATTGTGTAGCCCAGTCTGGGTAATTAAGGACCGGTCTGTGTGGTGTTGAACCAAGTCACACATGCAACCACATGTTGGGTTAATGGTGAGGGCTTGACTTATTAATTTGTCGTGTGTTAGATATCAAACCACAAATAGATTGACAATTATTGTTGTTATTATTGTATTGTCAATCTAGTGGGGGCATGTTAAGTTTCGTCTTACTTGGTCTTAAGGGTCGCTTGTGTTTGCAGGAAGCTGTGCAAGGATTTACTTACACAATGAGGTTCAACCATGGTTTAGGCGAACGATAGCCTGCCATGGGGTAATTGGCCTCGGGTGGTTTGCTAGTTAACACATGACATTGTAATGGCCTCGTTATGATATCTCAGTCACACTCCTACAGAAGAGTGCATTGGCCGACATTGAGAGACATTCATATCATGTAGGTAAAGCTGTACAAAGTCTGCAGAGTCATAAATCTATTCGAATAACCGTGTCCCCTGTCATGGACATCGCTTGTGGGAAACCATGCATAGTTAGATCTTGGGAATAGGATCAGGGTATGTTTGGGATTGTTATGTTGTTGAGAATGGGAAGTTCATGTGTTGATGGTTAGTTTACCTGAGTGGGATAACCACTTTGGGTATGATTTCATGATGGTAATCTTGGAAATATTGATCATGAATTAGAGTACCTACTGTTATATCATATTTCTAAATGTTTGTCAAATGGCAATTTAAATCTATACATGTTATCTAATCAAAGAACCTTGCTTTATGCTGAAAATGAACCCTTTTAGCCATCCTTTGATATCTGATTGCATTTATTTAAATTTGTTATTTGTAAGCCTTGCGAGTACGTTTTTGTACTTAGTTGGATTGTCCATGTTGTACGTGAGAACTTCATACAAAACCACGGTAGTTATCGCAACAAGTTTGAGGCGATAACGGTTGGTGCATCAGCTTTAATCCCAGTCGGTTGCCCTATGGGTTGTGGCACACCAGTGGGAAGTTTGTTTCAGTTTACTTATCATTTTATTCTTGTTTAATTCATGTTTCCGCTGCTGATTTTTAGTTGTAAAATCTAGTTTGGTCGTTTGGCCAAATTGTGTAAAGTGCTCATGTAGATCTAGTTTCAATTCCTTAGCTCTTGTTTAGCATCTTATTATCTTTAAATCATGTATGTTTGTGATATAATGTTGTTTGGATATGTGCATGTTAGCTGTTGTTCCTGGGAGCTAACATGAGATGCATATCCGGGTACTCGAAATCATTTTCGTTTCTTGCTAAGGGTTGCATCTCCGGCGCAATCACTTGACTTGAAACAAGTTCGATTTTGGGGTCCCCACATTCATTCGCCGGGCTAGTGCAAGGTTAGGACTAGGTGATGCAAAGGCTTCGATACGTGCTTTAGACTGCTTACCAAAGGATAGTGAGTGGTGGTACTGATGGATGCCAAATAAACTAGAGAATTTGTATGCTGTGGGTAGAGTTGTACACCTCTGCAGAGTATAAATCTATTTAAAGAGCCATGCTTGCTATCATGAGTGTGCTTAGTGTAGTCTTAATGGGTATAGACTTAGTTTTTATAAAAAATAGCTCTTGTTGGAGAAATGTGGGAATGGTTTTGTTATTGTTATCTAAGTTGAATGCCATGTCTATGGTTGGAAATAAGATGCTTATCGCAGGTGAGGAGGGTTGTGATTTGTTATTTATTCAAGTACTTACTTTTTGTTCATTACCTATTTAACTGCTCTTTAAATTCCCGTTGCAAAGTACTATGTATTGATATTGCAAATAAAACTTACTTAATGCTAAAAATAACCTGTAGCATAGAGCCTCATCCCTTGTTAGCCATGCATATATATAAATTATGCGATACACTTAAAGTCTTGCTGAGTACGCAATGCACACAATCTTACTTAAATTGTTGTTTGGAGTTAGAAGATGAGCCTATACCGGACGACGCATTCTTTGCACCTGGTACCGGAGCATTTGGTGCAAAGTCTTTCTAGGACTTATTTCTTGTCGGTTACCTGAGGGTTTGAATAGACATACCACTGGACTTTTGGTTTATATACATGTTATGCTTCCACTATTTAATTCGCTACTTCTTATACTTGTTATTTTATTTGGCCGGTCGGCCATGTATATTGTGTATAGATATCCATCACCACACGCTGACAAAAACGGATTCTTTGGGCCCGGTAACGCACCGTGCTCGCGTCTTCGCTGGAGCTCCACCATGACAGCTTGTTGCTGCCCTCACCCTTGCCTTCTCTGAGTCGGTGGTGAGAGAGAGAAGTATTGTGCCCCTGCTCTAGCAATGTGATTCGCCAGCTTAGCCTTTTCAGTTAGAAAATGACCAAATAGACTTGTGGTGCAAATAGGGCACTGGAAATGTACTTCTCTCTCTCTCTCACGGTCAACTCAGAGGAGGCAAGGACGAGGGTGGTGGCAAGCTGCGACGGTGGAGCTCTTACGAAGACGCGAGCATGATGTGTTCTCAGATCCGAAGAATCTGTTTTTGTCAGCGTGAGGTGACGGGGACGATGAACACGACCGGAATGGGGCGACGACGAGTCCACCGGACTGGGAGGGGGCGAGGTCGCCAGCATCACTTCCGACGAACTTCGCTTCAACGCAAGTTTAGAGAGCTAATTGGCATAACCTCGCAAGTTCAAGAGGCTGAGAAAGTAAAATGCATGTTTTGGCAGCTGAGTAGCACAACCTAGCAAGTTCAGGAGCTGAGAAAGTAAAATACAAGTTCAGGAAGTTAATTGACACAACCTCGCAAGTTGAAGGACCTACCATGCAATTTTCTCTTGAATCAATGGATCATTTCAGAAGCGGGTGTCTGTAACTCTAACTGCACTTACATAATATTTTGCTTGATCAATTTGACTATATTATGTCCCAGAGCATATCTAGCTAAAACATATCAGTATAGCTCACAGAGCAGCATGGCACAAACAGAGAAACACTGAACCTCACTAGATCCGGCACCTCGAAACTGTGTGCAGCTAAATAGTTTGGAATACGGTCCATGTGTGACAATCCATCACGTACTATCGAGTATTCACTGCAGAAGATAATGCATGGTGACATTGCTAGCTTTCAATTTGTATCGATGCTTAACTCATATATAGAGCTTGTTGCCATGAGGCCTATATATAAACTTTTGCATAACAGCAATCATTAATTCTGATAAGTTGTACTTGCTTCGAGTTTCACATGCAATGGATATGCAACAGCAAGACCATGACGAGCTTATAACTAGGTAACATTCTGCAATTTCTTTACCACATGGAAATTCTGATTAGTAATACTTGCTTCGAGTTTCACATTGAATACATCAATGATTTCAGCTGGTGTACGTACAATAACTGCACTTACAAAACAATTTGCTCGATCAATTTGACTAGATCGTGTCCCAGAGTATATCTAGCCTAAAAGTATCACAAGCTGCTCAAAGCAGTACATGTGATCGATGCACACAGGTGCTTCAGATTTATTAAACAATAAATCTACCCTCTCAATCCGATCTCTACCCATGGCATTCAGCTAGCTGGAAACAAGGATTTTTACTAAATAAACAAATCTCAATAGACAAGAAAGAGGCATACCAGAAACCGTTAATTTCTCGAGTGCCCAAAACACTCGGGATACTAATTCCCGAAGGTCGGCCGTCGAAAAAAAAACACTCGGGATCATTTAGTCAGGTAAAAACTGATTTTCCGAGAGTTACACTCGGGAGAAATAACTTTCCCGAGTGTTCAGATTTATATTCAGGAAACATCCAACACTCGGGATAATAGTTGGCACAACGGGTTCAACCAATGTAACGGAATACTTTCGTGAGTGTATGTCAACCAAGGACACTCGGGGATAGTTGGTTTTTCCCGAGTGTATGTCAACTAAGGACACTGGAAATACCCGAACAACATATGCACCAATTTTGTACGAACAATGTGTTTCATTTTGAACCACGCTGACAGGAAACTCAGCAATCAAACCGACCATACATTCCATAACAAGAAAAATACCACCAATTAGCAACAAATCATTACATATATAGATTCAACAAGATTGACATAATGTTCGAGTTCACAATACAACATTAACATATATACCCCTCACACTTAGCACAACATTAAGATTTCAGACTAAATACAGTCTGCTATGATGAGCCGATATACATCCATGGAGTAGACAACCCCACCCAAAAGACATTTTATTTCAATCTTTGAAGCCAACAATTCGCTGGCATCAATAGGAGTGCCCCTTCTGTGTTCTTTACAAAAGTTCTTGCTCGCCATAAAATCAAAAGAATTATGTTAGCCTTTTTCTTAGTTCTGCAGCGGTATTTACGTCATATGTATCCCCGGACAGCTAACAGTTATCAACACATTAAAGAAAGACTCGTTAGTGCAGTTCAGATCCTTCATCAGTTCTTTAGAATCTTTCAGAAGTGGAACACATTGAAGTACTGTTATCAACACAAAAAGAACTTTTAACAACTATACATTTTCAAACAATATAATCATATGAACCATACAACATGAATATTACACGGCTCAGTCAAGAAACTTGTAACTAACAGCTGTATATATCTTTGTTGAGCTTTATACAAAACAAATACTCATCATCAGGACTTTGCTTGTCAATTTTGTTGAAGACCAATTTCACCCCTTCGAAAAGAAAAAAAGGTAACTGTCACACACCATGGCATCAAGCTAATTTAATTGACCGTGTCATTAAAACTTCCATTACCTTCTCCTTCAATAACTTGAAAACCAAGAAACTTACTGTACCAAATAATAGCTTCCCCTAGATTCTTTTTCCCTATCGCATCACTATTAGCTTCAAGAGCTTCAATAGCTGCCATGAAACTAACATATATTAAGGCATGTAGATTTCGGGTTCTGCGTACTGTATAGACAAGGCCCAAGGATTCTAACAAAACAATCAAGTTGGCATCAATATAGCTACAAATGTGTGCAGAAAAAAAGAGACCTAGGGTTTAGAGGATCATAAGTTCAAGGATAAAAATATATCGGACCTAAGAGCTCAAAAGAACCCCTCGAACAGTACTAATTTGACTTATTATTATTAAAGCCAACTAAAGTGCTTCTAATTCCCTCCCTGTTCAGTTTAGACTTTAGAGACCAGGCAATACTAGTGCAAATAAACCAAAATAGGCGCTCCCTTAACAAAATAAAACCAAATTATCTCCTAAAAGATTCTCAGTCTTAAATGACTTGTGCTCTACTAAAGAAGAGCCGAAATATCCCAAAAAATCAAATGTATGATCAGAATGTCATAAAAGGTACCTATCTCACATGAAATTCTAGTACTAGAACTGTGATCTTAAGTTACCTTCAAGTTGATTTGATATGGCATTTGCATATTCAGCTCTCCTAGCCCTCTGATCCATGACCAAGGTCCTGTGCTGCTCGTTGGTTGCAGTGGAATTCAAAACTGACTCATCAATGAGCTTATCTTTTGACCCTTTGTTTACTTGGAGTGCAGATAAAGTTCCCATGATTTCAGACCTTCAATGAAATGCAATTGAAGATAAGGAGACCAATATGAAACCAAATAGTAACCATAAAATGAAATAGTGCATGCAGCAGACTATCTACCATAAAATGAAATAGTGCATGCAGCAGACTATCTATAAAAAAGCAGAAATTAGATGAATGTACATTTCACTATTACATCATCAAGATACAATCTAAAAGCGCACAACAGTGAAGAAATACTTGTACTTACTGGACAGAGCTTCTGCAAGATCTGCTTCAAGCCTCCTGAGCTAATCCTTTAGTCCGTTGAGTTTTGGATTGAAGCAAAATTAATGAATGCTTAGGAGACTATGGTGTTTTAGAATGACCAAAAGGAAAATAAGGTAGAATCTGTAGTAAGATTCAAAGTTCTTCCTTTCTACATATACAATTGTCCATCAGATTTTCACAGAAGCCGGATCTGTTAGCTTGATGGTATTAATAAACCTCCTTTCCAGACCTCCCTCTTATTTTTCATTACTAAATCATAACAAAAAAGCATAACAATGAATAAATCCTAAATCATGACTACAACATATCAACGTACCACATATTGAAGTTGTCTGCTGTGAGAAAAAGACAATGAAAGTTGTTTATCTTCCATGTCACAAGGTTCAATATCACTCTGTTAACCAGAAGAAACACATCAATACAGATGCCTCAATGTAAGGAAAGATCAAATCTGAAATCTCACATAAAAATGGTATTAATATAATAAGTATGAAGCCACTTACATTTGAGTTACATAAACTTTAAATTCTAAGAATGGGCAAAATTGCACAGGTTCTGGTATGCAGATTTTAATAATATTTGAATCTATACCACTTATAAAACACCATCCCAAACAAACTCACCGGTACAACCAAACTTTTTAATAAAGGCTGCTGGAAAATAGCACATACCTCAGATTGAGGCTGCTTGTTTTCAGGACCATCTGCACGCATCAAGAATCTTCAGTGCTTTTGCAGACATTAGAAAACAAATAGACAACTTGAACCATATTGCAAAAAGGAAAATACAAGGGTGATGTGTGAACTTAATGCTGATCTAGAAAAATATCGCTTCTCAGAAACTTGATTATAAATATAACAGCACAAACATGTGGACTGATATTGGCACTAAAAGTTACAGAAAAGAAACATGACAAAGCGCTGAAATCCATCGACATTAATCTCTTCCAAAAACCGGCTTTCATTGGCAAAGTGCAACCTAAACATTATTTACATCCTTACGCGAGAAAATTGCACTAGATTAACATGGCCAAGGCATGAATGGACAGCACTGGAACTTTCACAGCTCATAGCATCAGAAATCATGATCAATCGAGATCACTGCAGCACGAATTTAACCTTAAACGCAAATAATACTAGCATGAAGCAATCCAATGACCACAGCTCACACGATTTGGTGCATCCTAAAGTCACCCCTGAAGAACTCCATGGGGATTGGGGATAAATCGAGTGGACCGACACGAAGCGAAAAAAAGAGCGCGGCCGGGGAAAGAAAGAGCGTGGCAGGGGAAAAAAAGGCGTGGCCACTGAGTACTGACCGTGCACCCGAGTGTATACAAAATATACGCACCCGGGAATATTATTTCTACCGAGTATTGACTTCCCGTCCCAAGTGCCCTAGTTTTCGTGCTGACACTCGATAAAAATATAGGCACTCAGAAAATAAACGGTTTCTGGTAGTCTCATAATTAAAGCGACAATTAATATGGCATCTTATTCGAGATTATTACGGCAATTTTCAGATCTAGATCGACAGGCAACAATAATCGATCAATCGAGTTACAAGAACCCGTTTATTCTCCAATCTCCATACGCTAGCTAGCTTCTAATTCTCACGGGCCAGTAAATTCCAAAGGTTGCGCCAGCGACGGGAGAGGACGGCGGTCCGGGCGGCTTCCTCGGCACGGAGGCGGCCCAGGATGTTCAAGAGGACCTCGTCATGGAGGCGGGAGATGGTGTCCCCGCCAACGTCGGACGAGCCGGCCGCGCTGCCGTTGGTGGAGACGGGGCGGCCTTCAGGGGTGTTGGTGGAGATGGGGCGTCCAGGTGACATGGCGTTCGCTTCGCAGCTTCGCTGTAGGTCGGACTGGATAACCAAGCACAGGCACAGCTCGCCGAAGGATAGAGTCTTGATCACAGTCTATATCCTATGAAGCAAAAACTCGATGCGGCCACCACCCGATCACAGTCTTACCTCAGTGCAGTCTCAATCCTTGAGGAGCGGCTTAGGGCTCCGTATTTAAGGCCAAAAACCGGGATAGGGATTCCTGTGGGTCCTAAACAAGAATTTCGTGGGCTGCACTGAGGTAAGCATATCTTTCTTTCATCGTATTTATTTGAGGATTTCTCTTAGGATTCGGTTATGAAATGTAGTGGTTGTAGCCAGTAAATACGAGCTATCTTTCTATCTGGATTTAAATGCAATGAATTGTTTCCAGATTATTCAACTAGCGTGTGAGAAGTGCGTGCCAATGCATGATGTACAATTTTTTTTATTTTATTGTTGTGGTAGCTAGGGAAGGCTAATTATAAGACAATGCACTACGGGAACTGAAGTAGTTGATTCCCGCAACTCCGACGATGATCCAATACTCGTTAGGCTATCGCTGTTTTAGGATTCTTTCAATGTTAATTCACAAGCCAAAATGATTTTCAATTTATCATCAAAATAATAGTTTTCACTAGATATATATGTACTCTGCATATACATAAACTTTTATGTATCGACTACACCTGTACATGCTGATTTTTTTTTCGATTACAAAGAAAACGCACACGCACACACACACACCACCACCACACACATAAAGATGGACATTAGGATTTCAAACTTGGTGAGTGGAATCGTATACCCATAACTCCACCACCTCAACAAGAGTTAGATACACTACTTTCACATACACTACTTTCTAGATTTTTTTTGTTTGGTTATACAATTTCGCTGTACGTAGAACAAAAGATATTTACATTTATCGACATTAAATTATTTTGTATAACTGCTTGTAATAGTAATAGCATATCTAGTTAACTGGAACAGACTAAATACTAAGAGATTCTTGATTTGCACCTTTTGTGATGCAGTAAAATAGGATAATCACTATTGGTCCCTCATCCTCTCCCCTGTGTGGGTGGTAAAAAAAGGACAAAGTTAGAAGTGGTAAAAGAGTCAAAATTGGAAAAAAAAAAACTTGGAGGTGTCCACACGAAGAGGTGAAGTCGGTTGACTGAGCAAATGAAAAAAGTGTGTAGGTGGCACTCATGCATGCAATACAGAACATGCATGGTGCCACTAGCCTTTCCATTCACTTGGATGGCCAAGAGGAGGGAGGTTTCTACTTGTGCTGCCTAGAGCTTAGCTGGCTATACTATAGTTGTGCTGGTCTTTTCTATGATGTCCTTGTTAGTAATTATGTATAAAATATATGGACTAAATTGTAAAAGATTAATGATTTGCACCGTTTGTGTTGCCGTAAAATATGAGAATCACTATTGGTCCCTCATCCTCTCCTTGTGTGGGTCGTAAAAAAGGACAAAGTTAAAAGTGGTAAAAGAGTCAAAGTTGGAAAAAAAAACTTGGAGGTGTCTATACGAAGAGGTGAAGTCGGTTGGTGAGCGGATGAGAATAATGCGTAGGTGGCACTCATGCATGCAATAAATAAAGAGCATGCATGGTGCCACTTGCCTTCCATCCACTTGGATGGCCAAGAGGAGGAGGTTTCTTCTTGTGTTGCCTAGAGCATAGTGGTCGCTATAGCGTCACGGTGCTTACTAGCTAAGTAATGGTGTTGTTCTTTTCTATGATGTTCTTGTTTGTAATTTTGTATAAAATATATGGACTAAATTGTAAAAGATTCATGATTTGCACCTTTTGTGTTACAGTAAATTAGGATAATCGCTATTAGTCCGTCATCCTCTCCCATTTGTGGGTGGTAAAAATTGACAAAGTTAGAAGTGGTAAAAGAGTCAAAGTCGGAAAAAAAAACATGGAGGTGTCCATACTAAGAGTTGAAGTTGGTTGATTGAACATATGAGAAAACTGTGTAGGTCACACTCATGCATGCAATAAAGAGCTTGCATGATGCCACTTGCCTTTCCATCCACTTGGATGCCCAAGAGGATAGAGGTTTCTACTTATGTGATACGGGGTGGCTCGATCTTTTCGAGTAGAACCGCAGATAAATAGTGCTTAACGACGAACAACGCTCAACTGTACTATCGGACCCGGGAGTAATACCCCCAAATCCTTTGTGTATTTCTGAACTAGTCCCATGATCAGTAGCTAGTTCACACAGTAAACAAATATGGTAACATCTATAAATCGTACAACTTTATTAATAAATATCAGAGTTTATTACAAAATAGGCTTACAAGCCAATAATAAAGAATACAGCGGAAGATGAAGAAGATCAGTAGAGCCTAGCTAATCTACCACAGGCAATCGACTGGGGTAGCGGTCTAGTCGTCGTAATCCACACCGATAGTGAAGTCCTTCTCCTCTAAAATTTGTTTGCAAGGGTGAGCACAAACAATAGTGCTCCACAAGTTACACCCAATAACAGATTATAATGCATGCAGGGATTTATCAAAGGAAGGCTTATTGGTTGACTTTGCGTAAAGCAATGTTTTTTTAAAATATTTGTACTAAGTTCCAAAGTAGTTATTCTATAACTAAAATTTATTTTATAAACTCTCAAATTTTATAGTAGGATAACCTCCATATGAAAT
Source organism: Phyllostachys edulis (assembly GCA_036346405.1). NCBI lineage: Eukaryota > Viridiplantae > Streptophyta > Magnoliopsida > Poales > Poaceae > Phyllostachys > Phyllostachys edulis. The sequence continues at coordinate 73,256,621 of CM070545.1, forward strand.
ATGGTGATGGATACTCTCCTATCACATGGCTAACTGCCCAATTTCCCAATTGGATAAGCTATCCAAAATCATTTGTCAAAATCTTTTGAAATCAAAACCAAAGTCTAACTTTGAGTGGCTTTGCTAGCATGTCCATGACCATGGACACAGCTATTCGAATAGTTTTACACTCTGCAGAGGTTGTACAACTTTACCCATAAGAGATAATCAACTTCTAATGTCCGCTTCACACACTTCCGATGGTGTGTGACTAAGTGATTATCACGAGACCTTTACAATGTGCCATTCCAATGTAGTTATGCCTCGCTAAGGTTTCACTTCCTTTGAACTAACCATCCGCCAAAAGCCCCTTCTTGCGCCGCTAAGGTTTCACTTCCATTGGGCTAACCACCCATCGGAAGCCCGCCCTTGCACCAAGTGGGAATACTGTCTAACCGACACCCACACATCAAAATGGCACAACTAACAATGGGACATTGCAAATTATTTCGCTTAGCCTGTCCCATTCCAGACTTGTGGTAGTACGGTGGGGCGTAGCAAAATACACTCAAAGACCAGTCCTTAACTGACTTGGTCGACTTCCAAAATAACCACTAGGCCTCAACCATTCCCGAATTGAGTCCGTGCATAAACCTACACTCACCAACTATTCATTTCGCCCAAGTACAAACCAGTTTTTACTTTTATTTTAGTTTTCAAATCATTTGTAAACTTTCATGACACACCAATGCCATGGATAACATTTAAACAATATTTGATTTTTGGCTGTAAATTCCCAAATCAAATATTTCAGCTCTAAGCATGGCTAAGCATAATTTTTTCCAAAATATTCTAGTTCATACTATTGCATAAACTAGATTTTCATCTAATGTGTCAATGTAGGTTTATTTCAATGTCAATATTGGCAGTACAAAGGATTTAAACATAACTATAATTTAAAACATGTATTTAAATTAGATTGAATAGAAATAAGCATGCAATAACAATTTAAATAGAATTTAAATAATTTAAAATACTGGGATTCAAATATGATCAAAGATGTAACTTGCCTTGCTCAATTAGTTGTTGTTCTCAAACGTTGTGGAAATCCGACTCTCCGAAGTCATTGAAATCTATACGCGAAAATAAGCCAAATTCAAACAAAATTAAAATAAACTCAAAATTAAATAATTTAGGTTTAGTTGGCTAGATATTGATTTTATATGAATTTAGAAATTTGAATCATCGAAATCGGAGCTTGTATGAAGGAGAACGAGTCCCTGGAAGTTCAAACCCTAAAGAAAATACTAAAAACAGATTTATGGAATTAGTCGATTTATTTTACTAAAAGAAAGTCCTTTTTATGACATAGGCTGACATCAACAACAGAAATTCAATTTTGGCTGAATTATTTTTGAAAAGGAAATGAAATTAGGCCACTAACATATGGGCCCGGGTCTATGGACTGGGTCCACGAAATGCACCTTGGTCCACGGTGGACCAGCAAGGGCATGGGCCAGCGTGGCTTTGCCACATCATCCGCCATGTGGGTTTGACACATGGGCATGGCGCTGAGGTGGCGGTGGTGGTGGCGGCCACGTGGCATGACGTGGCATGCCACGTCGATATGCCAACGGCGGTGGCTCATGGACGAAAGGTTGTCGGCGTTTGGCAGCGTGGTGGTGGCCGATGAGGTGTGCATCGAAGAGAGAAAGTGAAGGGGAGTTGAGGGCGCTTACTCGGGTGGCCGGAGGAGGACGAAGGCGACCGGCGGAGAGGAGAGAGTGGCGGCGCGCACGGGCTCGTGGCGGCGATGGAATTCCGGTGCTGCTTCGGTGGCGACGAGGTGCGAACAGTGTAAAGCGTGGCCGTGTGAATCTGAAGGAGGTGATGAAGGCGAAGGAGCTCCTTCGATGGTGGCGCTAGAGGTGGCGGTGGTGCATGGTGGCCAGCGACGAAGAGCTTCAAATACGGCCGGTAGAGAGGGAGAGAGGAGTGGAAATGGAGGGGGAAAGGATGAGGGGGAAGCGCTACTACAAAACAGGCTATAGTAGACGCCCCATCACAGACAGTTCCTTTGGAACCGTCTGTGTTGGGTCAGTCCGGACCTGTGGGTGGCGCGGGTCGACTATCATAGGCGGTATTTTTAGAACCGCTCGTGATAGTCATCTATCCTGAGCGGTTGATGAATAGAGCGTGCGTGAATTATCCTGAGCGGTTCTATTAACAAACCGTGCGTGATAATCTAATCCTGAGCGGTTTTAGGTTACAACCGTCGTGTACTATCACGAACAATTCTTATGTAGAGCCGTGCGCGATAGTTAGTTATCCTGAGCGGTTCTTAATAAGAAGCGCTGCGTGATATCCACATGCCGATGTGTCCACTATCGCCTTTGCCTGCCAGGTTCATCGCGCGCGCCTTGCCTTTGCCTCTCTTGCCTTGCCGCTTTGGAGCAACCGGCCCCCGCATTGGCTCCACTTAGATCTGCTCCAACATACTGCTGCTCCTCCCAGGCGCCACACTTGATCTTGATGGGATGAGGAGCTCCTACTATGGGCAAATAGATATAGTAACTTCACCTCCAAACTTTTTTTTTCATTTTGGAATTTTTCATATATATAGCCAAACAACGTGGCCAGTCGCTTACAAAAAGATTAAAAAACTAGAAACCTATCTAGTGGCGGAGGTAGGCTGCTATCTCCGTCTTCAATACTTCGTAGGCGGCGGCGTCGGAGGCGGACGGTTCATGATCGAACGAAGCCTGAAATGCGTCCACCCGCTGACGCGCTCGTTCGAGTGTCTCCCGAAGACCCTCGGACTGTTGAACCAAGAAGAATTGAGCCCATAGGCTCTCTTCTCTTGCTTGAGGGGTCTCGGCCTGGTCGACTCGATCGCCTGCTGCCTCGATTAAGCGATCAAGTGGCGGCAAGCCTCAGAGGCGTGCAACCGTTTTGGAGGACAACGTCGGCAGCCTTGATAAACTTCGCCGAAAGTGGGAGATCACCGGAAGACACGGCGGAGGAGGATGTCAAGGCGGCGGAAGGTGGCCGTCACCGCTCCGGCAAATTCTCGGACAGAGGGTGAAGACATTGTTGAAATAGTGTTCTTCTGCGCCAAAGACGATTCAACGTCTGTGAGAGGTGCGTGTGCGGTCGTGTCGAGAAGAGGAGGTAGCCATTTCTATTTTTGTAGAGAAAGGGGATCAAGGAGGTTGTGTGAAATACATTGTAGAAGGGGACACATCTATATATAGAACAAGTTCTAAAGCCGGAATGGGAGACGAAGAGATATTTGGGGAGCTGTAGCGACGTTGGAAAATGAAGAGATGAAACCGCGCCATGTGATCGTGTGACGAAGAGACATGCGGGAAAATGAAGACGAAGAGACACACGGGAAAATTAAGAGAGTTATCACAGACGGTTCTGTAGTATAACCGTTTGTGAAAAGGAATCACAGACGGTTCTATTTAAAAACCGTCTGTGATACGTTCATATCACAAACGGTTATATAATCGAACCGTCTGGGATACGACCATATCACAGACGGTTCTATTAGGGAACCGTCTGTGATATTATTATCACAGACGGTTCTCATCAGAAACCGTCAATGATATACTTTTTATAAGGCGAGAAACACTAGGGTTTTGCTCTCACTTGTCACTTCCTCTCCCGCGCCCCTTAGGCTCTCGCGCGCTCGTTCGCCTCCTCTAGGGTTTAGGGCTGCTTGGTAGTTCACCGCCGACTACGACCTCGGCGCCGCCGCCCCCGACCTCGGCGCCTTCAACCTCGGTGCCGCCGCCCGACCTCGGCGCCCCGACCTCGGCGCCTTCAACCTCGGTCTGCCGCCCCGACCTCGGCGCCCCGACCTCGGCGCCCCCGTTCACCTCCCCGGCCGTAAGCCCCGACGTCGCTGCCTCCGACCTCGACGCCGCCGTCCACCTCCCCTTGTCGGCCTCCTCCCTCTGCACCGGCCTTCTCCCTGCGCCGTCCTCCTCCCCTCTGCCGGCCTTCTCCCATGCCGTCCTCCTCCCGTGTCGGCCTCCTCCTTGCACCGTGAGTTCTTGTGCGGCATCCTCTCTGTGAGTATTGCTCCTCTATGGCGATTCGGCTTTGTTGATCGATGGGCTTTGTTGACATGCTCTATGATGAACTACATCTTATCTTGAGATTGAATGTGATAGTTAGTTCATACTTGAGCTCTATTGTATTACTTACTCTTGTCAATATGATCTACTATTAATTGGTTACTTTGGTTGAGCTCATCGTTACATTGCAAATTGATCGGTGGGCTTTGTTGACATGCTCTTTAGTGAACTCGTCTTATCTTGAGATTGAATGTGATAGTTAGTTCATACTTGAGCTCTATTGTATTACTTACTCTTGTCAATATGATCTACTATTAATTGGTTACTTCGGTTGAGCTCATCGTTACTGTTGCAAATTGATTAGTAGGCTTTGTTGACATGCTCTTTGATGAACTACATCTTATCTTTGAGATTGAATGTGATAGTTAGTTCATACTTGAGCTCTATTGTATTACTTACTCTTGTCAATATGATGTCTTTGTTAATTGGTTACTTTTGGTTGAAAGCTAGTTATTACGATTCTTCATGTTGGTTCTATTGAGAGTATTCAGTTTTAGTTGGTAATCTAATGACTAGTTTGTGATTCTTCTAGTAGTCTGTATGAGCTCATTCAACTTTTCATTTGCCATCTGTTTTTGTGCATGCTTGAATCTATTTTGTGCATGCTTGAATACATTTTTCACACAATTGAGATCATTTGACAGTTAAGCAAAGTATTGTTTAGAGCTCATAGTTTGAATTTATATTATCATATTCATTTAATGAAGAGTATAGACAATAGGATTGAGATGGCAAAGACTTGTTCTTTAGCTACTCTCCTTACGAGAGCACATAATATCATCAATCAATATGTTGGAATAGTGTACGTACCTTTGTTAATCTCTAGACCTTTTATTGGTTGAGAGTTTAATCGAGCGGTTCTTATTAAGAACCGTCTGTGATTCCTTGCATTTCCTTAGAGAATTTGGTGGATTAAGGAGTGTTAAATTCTTTAGGAATTATGCTTTAATGCTAATTAATTTTGTTGGGATTAATTCTGAAATTTTGCTTGATTCTATTTTGTTTCTATGTCTTTATTAAAGGCTAGTCTTACGTACATGAAGCATTAAACCTTTGCTTAGCATTTTCTTCGTCGATCTGACACACTTGAGTGTACCTTTGCTTCATGCCAATCCTCCACGGCATGAAGCAAATGGTACACTCTAGTGTGTCGGCTCGATGAAGTAAACTCGAGCAAAAGATTTGTATCACTAGTTTCTATCTATACAAAGATCACAAGAGAATTTGGTGGATTAAGGAGTGTTAGAATAGGAGTAGGGAGGCGGTGAGCCCTAGAGCATTAAACATTTGCTTAGCATTTTCTTACGTCGATCTGACACACTTGAGTGTACCTTTGCTTCATGCCAATCCTCCACGGCATGAAACAAATGGTACACTCCGGTGTCGGGCTCGATGAAGTAGGCTCGAGCAAAGATAGGCTCGGGCAAAAGATTTGTATCACTAGTTTCTATCTATACAAAGATCACAAGAGAATTTGGTGGATTAAGGAGTGTTAGAATAGGAGGGGGAGGCGGTGAGCCTAGAGCATTAAACCTTTGCTTAGCATTTTCTTCGTCGATCCTGACACACTTGAGTGTACCTTTGCTTCGTGCCAATCCTCCACGGCACAACGCAAAATGGTACACTCCAGTGTGTCAACTTTTCATTTGCCATCTTCATCTCTATAGTCAACCTCTGTACTTCTTCCTGAGATTAATTGTTTCATATTTATGCTGGAATGTTAGTAGTCTGTATGAGCTCATTCAACTTTTCATTTTCCATCTTGATCTCTATAGTCAACCTCTGTACTTCTTCCTGAGAGCAAGTAAGTGAGATGGCAGAGGCACCGTCTTCGCCGCCATCACCGACGCCGCAGATGGAAGAGGCGCCGACGAGGCCGCCAACACCGAACTGCGAGATGGAAGAGGCGCCGGCGAGGCCGCCGTCACCATCGGCGGTAATGACACAGGCGAGATGGCAGAGGACAATCGAAAATGCCTACGGCGGTTGGTCATCACGGTCGGTGACTTTGGGGTCCCTCTGAGTCCCAAGAGATCGTGGCGAGATTCCGGACCATCTGCGGGATACTTGCAAGGGGCGGGTCCTCATCACCACACCAAGGTGGAAGGACTGACGAAAGAAGCGAAAGGTCTTGTTGTGGATAGAACTTTCGAGAAGTTCACTATTCCAGAGTACATGTCGCGACGCAGCGTGCGACAGACGGCGATGCTCACGATGGGTAAATCGTGGAGGACCTTCAAGAGCATTCTTGTCACGGCACGTGAACACGGTCGGGCGCCCTTCACTTGATCTGATTCTGACGCGGGAAGCATGGGACACCTTTGTGGCTATGAAAGCGGCGGCGAATTTAAGGAGCAAAGTGCGGCGCACAAAGCTCTCTAGACACGAAACACTCACCCGACAGACTTCGGCACCGCTGAGTGCACGCGGTAAATCTGAGAATGGGCGGCGGAGAAGGAGAACCCGTTTCTGATGTCACAAACCCGCGTTCCCTAAAATGGTTAAGCGAGGGCAAAGTCTCGTCTTGGGCAGCATCTCCTTCACAAACCCGCGAGACAGAAGTGTCCCAGCGTGTGGTAAATATGTCGAACTACTAAGTTGTTAATAAGTCCATAACTTCATAGTGCCTATAATAACGTGATGACCTCTTGCGGCGTGACTTGGCGCCCAAGCTTCCCAAGGATCCTTCCATGCGAGCGGCGAGAAGGATATACTATCTCGACCTTGGGAAACAAGGAGCACCTGGTCGCACGCGAGGCCTTGGGGTTAACGTGCCTTGGAGTCATGGATTCGCGGACGACTCTGCGTATAGGACTAGGAAGAGATCCAAGGCGAGCACGACAACCGGTTAGTGCAGATGATTACTAACCAATTTCAAAATGCAGATGGTAGCATTGCGAGTCAAATGGATATACTCATGAGCCGTGATGCAAGCCGCCGCCGCTAATTCGGGAGGCGATCCTCCTCGGCGTCGGAGTGGCGTCGCGTCGCGCATAATTGTGAACATGGCGACGTCCGATTACCGATAGAGCGACATCAAGGTAGCGTACATCTATGGAATGCACCAAAGATAGACCTAGAGGGCGCCTTAGCTAATTGCGTGTCGTTTTGTAGGAGCCGATGCCTGTAAGCTCAAGTGAGGATGGATGGGTCCCTTTGTATTGAGGCTGCGTGGGGATGGTGTATCCATACGAGGAAGGGCGGTCTGAGACGGTGCCGGTGGCGCGCAGTTACGCCGAGGTCAGTGGATATGGTACATGTCAATTTCGAGCCATCCGTGAAGATTTGCCCGAACGAAGAGATCACAACACTAGGGATGCCGTCCTCTCTTTTATCCGATGGCCCAAGAAGGACATCGCATACTGGACCCAGCGGTGCATAATCTGAACAAGACCATTCCTCTCCAGCGGGACCCTCGATGACTCCACCTCATGTTTACGCCTCGAAGGCCACCTCTTCGATTCCCGTGGAGAAGACGCCGAAGGAACAGCAAAAGCGTGCCGACGTATCGGTTCCCGAGTCGTCTCACAAAAAGACATTGCCAATCTCTAAGGCCAAATCGAAATCAACGAACGTTAAGGTGCCACCCAAGTCTGGGAAGTCCGGGAAGTCCGCGATACCCGGGAACTACATCATCGGAAAACCGTTGTGCTCCGCGCGATATTAATGCCGTTGGATATGCTTGTCGGGCTTTGCATGCACGGTACTTGAACAAGACCCAAAAGAAGGGTTACGATCATGGAATCATAAATGGAATCGAGGACAAGCATTTCTTCAGCGGACGAGGTACTTCGTCGTGGGCTTCAACGACTTATAGGAACTATTCAACCTCGTTGGCCTCGGCGTCTCGCTTCTCGATGTTGGACCTTTGTAAGTGTGTACAATCAAGTTCTACATTCATGTAATCTTGATAAATATCACAACTCATTGCTTATGTATAGATACATCTTTGAAAAATGTCAGGAATGGAAAGAACCGATTGGGTTTCCTCGACCCACATGTGGTATCATTGTAAACCATCCAACAAGACTTGTCCTTCGTCGAGAAATACATAACGGGTCATTGCTTCGTCGGAGCGAACATGAAGTACATAGTGGTGCCCTACAACCGAGGGTAAGTGTCACTACTTGCTATACAAATTTCATTTGTACTTTATCTGCAAACACGAACTTAGGTTTAATGACTATAGCGACATACATGAGTAGGTACCCTTTGGATCCTTTTAGTTATTATACCCAAGAGGAACCATGTGATATACCTTGATTCCCTAAACCGTAACAAACACGACTTCAGCATTCTAAGAGGAATACTCGAGAGGTATGCTCATTTCCTCCTTACATAACTCTATTGTAGTCTTCATTAGTTTGAAATGGCGAGGATGACTTTTTGAATCATGTAGGTCGTTCATCAATTATGTTGCCAACAAAGGAATATACGATGGAAAGAGCGCCCAACTAACACACATGATGGATTTTCTGGTACGCACTACAACACAATAATCCTATATCATACTTCATAATAACGCATCTCGAACTGACTATACCTATATATGTAATTCTATTTTTGCAGTGCCGCCAACAAAAAGATGATGAGTTATGTGCAATCTATGTCTGCTATCATATGCAGCTAATCCTTAGAGCTAGGAAGAAGGATCCTGAGGTTTGTCAATCTCGAAATAATTATTTCCTAATTATAAATTTAAATATATATAGCTTACCACTTTACTCTTAATTGGTAGCGACAAGTCTTGGATTTACAATGTGATTCACTCATTGCGGAAGAGATCAAGGACATTCGAGGGAAGCTCTGCACCTTTATCAACATAGAAATCATTAACGACAATGGAGAGTTTCACTCCGTCGCCAACCGAGAGCATCACCCCGCCGACACCTCTCATCGTAAACAATTGTAATCCAATTGTAACTATAGCGACAATACTTGAACAAATGCGATCTTTTGTAATTTATTTTGAGTAATGATCACTTTGAGTTGTCAACAATTGATTATCTCTAATGAATCTGTTTTTGTGCATGCGTGTTTTCAGAGGGCATGGCTAGCAATTCTGAGGCTAGCAGAAAGCAAAAAATTGTAGTCGAGGATGAGCTATCACGAGCGGTTTTTGTTAAAACCGTGCGTGAAGGCAAGTATCACAAGCAGTTTCTCTGAAAACCGCTCGTGATACGAGAATATCCTGACGGTTATCAAAACAAACCGTGCAGGATCGGAGAATATCACGAGCGGTTCTAAACAAAAGCCGTCTGTGATATTCACAAATCACAGACGATTTTTGTTTAGAACCGTCTGTGATATTCGCGAATCACAGACGGTTTTTAATCCAAACTGTCTGTGATACTAGCCTTCACAAACGGTTTTTTAGTAAAACCGTCTGTGATACTAGCCTTCACAGACGGTTTTTTACCGTCTGTGATAATATCCTGTTATCACAGACCAACAAACATAGACGGTTCGAAAACCGTCTGTGATGACGGTTCCGAACCATCTGTGATGTGGCTTCCTGTAGTAGTGAAGGGCACTCGATGCTCCCTTTTATAGGGAGAGGGGAGGCCGAGGGAGGAGATCGGGTGGCAAGGATCACGGCGGTCATGGCAAAATCCCGGTGTAAACGCCGTGCGAACAAGGGGGTAAATGCTGGAAACGGGCGAGGCGAAAATCATGTGCTTCAATGCGCACAATTTAGGAAGAAAAGGGGAGGGAATCACAGGATTAAGCAAGCTCTCGTGGTGCGGTAATGGCGATCGGTTCAGTGAGGAGGAAATAGGGAGGAAGAAAGGTAGAATGACAAGTGGGCCCAAGTGTCGGTGAGAGAGAGAGATGCGGTGAGAGAGTGACTGTTCGGTCCGGCTTGTAAGAGAGAGAGAGAGGAGGGAAGGCCAGGTGCGGGATGGGCCGGAAAGCGGAAGTGGGCCGGGGAGGGAAAGTAGAAAAATGGGCAGGGAGGAAGGATTTCGGCCTGAATGCATTTCCGGGATTTTTAGAGCTTTTCGAATTTCAGAAAATAGAACAATTCATTTAAGCTTTTAGAAAAATACCAAATAGAGTTCAAAAATTTTAGAACAATTAAGTAAAAATTCCTTGAATCATTTTGAACTTAATAAAATTACTTCCAACTTAAAGTTGGATTTTATTTTACACATAATTTATTTTTAATTTCTAGAAAAATAGGAATAACCTTTTTTAAAATCCAGAAAATTCCAAAAATTAATTAAATTTTCCTTTTCGCCTTTAAATGCAATAAAACCCAGAAAAACTTAATAAATTTTCTTTTTGACTATAAAAGCCAAGAAATTGAATAATTAATTTTAATTTATTTATATTATTATTTTTAGCCAAGAAAACTCTTTTTAACTTACGAAAATCGAGAAAATTCTTTGTGACGGAAAATCTAATAAATTATAAATTTATTTATTTTATTTTTGGTAATAGAACTTTCGGATGTTACATGTACACCATGCGCCAATGCACGGATGTGCAACTCTATGATTATTCGCCTACACGCACTAGGATGATCGCCGCTAAACAACGAGCGGACATCGCCAAGCCGTCAATTCCCAGCGGAAAAGTAAACTTAACCTTGATTTGCAAAATGAACAACATATCACCTAATTGTCTCTCAGAAATCCTTGCATGAACTCTGGAATGAAAGAACAAGTAAAAAGCTTTGTTTCAAATCTTTACTCAATGTTGGTCTAGTCCTCCCATTGCCATGCTCTAGCTATTAACAGACCAAGGAAATTCCATCCAACCGAACAGGAAACGAAACCTACGCTAGCTCATTGCATGGAATCAATTAGTGTGTTTCCAAATCATTGACTGGTTACTAAAAAAAGAATCCTGCCTATTCTATTACATACCGATCACATTGATTCGGTCATGTGCATGGTGCAGTCAATCTCCAAGTCACGTACGCGTATGCTATGCCATATACGTATTGATGCTTCCTTTTTTGGCAAAAATCGAACACAATTGACTCCTTATCATGTACGTGCATGTTCCTGCCTTGTACATATTGATGCTTCCTTTTGGCAAAAACCGAACACATGCAATAAACCCCCGGTTGATGACCTCGATGTGTAGACTCAGGGTAGCACCGAGCCCATCTCCTGCCTTCTTGTACTCGTGCTGGAATCACCAATAGGCATAGTGGCGCCGACTCCTATACCACCTGCGACAGCTCTTCTTCTCCGTCCTCAAACATGAGAACAAGTAAAGTACAAGTGTTAGGTAGTATAAAATGCTCGCTAGAATTAATAACATGTTCTTTAAGAAACAAGGTCACCTGATCATGCATCTTCTTAGCTCAAGCTCGAGTGATAGGACCAGAAGGCAAGTCTATTATAATATCATCACTGTGTGCTTGTGTAGGAGGAGAAGAAGATCGAGTGATAGGGATGCCCTCATCATTCTCCCCCTCTTGAAAACACGTCATCCTCGATGCAGGCTCATCGCCACCGAAGAACGGAGACAAATCGATGACATTAAATGTAGAGGACACGCAATAGGCATCTCCCAGTAGCTCAATCTTGTAAGAATTGTCATTTATCTTTGCAAGCACCTTAAAAGGTCCATCTCCTCTTGGCAGCAGCTTGGATTTGCGCCTATTCGGAAAGCAATTCTTATGATAATGTACCCACACTAAATCGCCCAGCTAAAATAGCATCTTCTTTCGTTTCTTGTTTGCCTTTTTAGCATAGTACTTTGCTTTGCGCTCAATTTCTTCTTTCACCTTGAGGTGTAATTTATTTGCATATTCAACTCACTTGGATGCCTCCATATTTGTTCATTGTTGACTTGGAAGCGACAGCAAATCAAGTGGTGTAATGGGCTTGAAACCATACACCACCTCAAATGGGCACATTTGTGTAGTAGAGTGGACGGCTCTGTTGTAGGCGAACTGAACATGCGGCAAACAGTCCTCCTACTTCTTGATATTTTTCTTGATCATGCGCCTCTGCAGCATCGAAAGTGTGCAGTTCACCACCTCCGTTTGACCATCAGTTTGGGGATGACAAGTTGCACTGAATAACAACCTTGTCCCTAGCTTCCCCCCTAAAGTGTCTTCCATAAATAACTCATGAATTTGACGTCACAATCTGAGACAATGGTCCTGGGCACACCATCCGTGTAACACCCTGGCCCAAAATCCGCTCAATGCCCAGCCCACCGTGGGGCGGACCCGCGCACACATAGCACCCCACTTACACTTTCGTCCTCGCTTCGTGTAAAAGGGTTAACCCGGAGGTGCTATGTTTGGACCCAACAGGCATTATATACTAGTACAATTCACTTTAGACAAGCAATGTGGGACTAATCCCACCACACAACTCCTCATGGGCCACATGGGCCGCTCTGAGTAGGCCGAGGTATTACATTCACCCCCTTAGAGTGGCGCCCTCGGCAAAGACACCGCATCTGTGACAAATGCCCGAACCACCCCTCGGTACACGTCCAGGTGCGTCTAGTGTCGGCACATATGCCATGCCGTGTGTCCACTCCGGGACCACACGACATCGCCATATGCCAGCGCCCCTATCCCTTGGCGCGCTGCGTGCGTGAGGTTGATGCTCGATACCATCTGTAACACCACGGCCCAAAATCTGCTCAATGCCCACCCCCACGTGGGGTGGACCAGACACATAGCACCCCACTTACACTTTCGTCCTCGCCCGTGTAAAAGGGTTAACCGGAGGTGCTATGTTTGGACCCAACAGGCATTATATACTAGTACAATTCACTTTAGACAAGCAATGTGGGACTAATCCCACCACACAACTCCTCATGGGCCACATGGGCCGCATACGAGTAGGCCGAGGTATTACAATCCGACCTCACGACCTCCCTGAAAAACAAGTTAGCAACATGTGAGGCATTGTCACACTTGTGGCACAAAATAAAATGTGCCATCTTCGAAAATCAACCCACAACGACAAAAACAGAATCTCTCCCCCTCTTAGTCCTAGGCCGTCCTAAAACAAAGTCGATACTAATATCTTCCCATGGTGCATTAGGAACTGGAAGGGGAGTATGCAAGCCATATGGATGCAACATCAATTTCTCCTTGTGACAAGTGATGCACCGTTGTACATACCCATCCACATCACGCCTGATCTTAAGCCAATAAAAGTGATCACTTAGCATAGCCAACGTCTTCTCACGTCCAAAATGTCCCATCAATCCACCTACATGAGATTCCTGTAATAATAACAAACGCACGAACGATTCTGGAACGCATAGTTTGTTAGCGTGAAATAAAAACCCATCATGAATGTGAAATTTGTCCCAGCCTTTCCCATCTTTGCATTGTGCATAAGGTGAAGCGAAATCATGGTCATTAGCATATAAATCACACAAACTCTCTAAACCAGGAACTTGCACATCTAAACGATTTAAAAGCACACCTTTCCTAGAAAGTGCATCAACAACCATGTTTTCCTTCCCTTTCTTATATTTCACAATATAGGGAAATGACTCAATAAATTCCACCCATTTAGCATGTCGACGGTTCAGCTTAGCTTGGCCTTGCAAATATTTTAAAGCATCATGATCAGAATGTATAATGAATTCCTTAGGCCATAAATAATGTTGACAAACTTCTAAAACTCGCATTAATGCATAAAGTTCCTTATCATAGACCGGATAATTCAATTGGGCACCCTTCAATTTCTTGCTAAAATATGCAACCAATCTACCTTCTTGCATCAAAACACCGCTAATACCAATTCCACTAGCATCACATTCAATTTCAAAATTCTTAGTGAAATCAGGTAAAATAAGTAATGGTGCCTTAGTTAAGTGCTTTTCCAATTCATCAAATGCAGCCTGCTGTGCTATCCCCTATGTAAACTCAACACCTTTTTTTTTGTTATTTCATTCAGTGGGGCAGCGATGGTGCTAAAATCCTTAACGAAACACCGATAAAAACGAGCGAGTCCATGAAAGCTCCTATTTGACTAACATTCACAGGTGTAGGTTAATTTTTAATTGCTTGAATTTTAGACTCATCTACCTCTACTCCCTGTGCCGAAATAACATAGCCCAAAAATATTACACAATCTTTGCAAAAAGTGCACTTCGCTAAGTTTCCCAAACAACCTAGCATCGCGTAAAACTTGTAGCACTTGTCTAATATGGTCAATATGATCAGATTCATTATGGATGTAAATCAAGATATCATCAAAATACACGACCACAAATTTCCCAATGAAATGCCTCGAAACATGATTCATCAATTGCACGAATGTAATATATAGGTGCATTAGTTAACCCAAACGGCATGACTAACCACTCATACAAACCAAATTTCATTTTAAAAGCAGTTTTCCACTCATCCCCTTCTTTCACTCTAATTTGATAATACCCACTACACAAATCAATTTTAGAAAAAAAAATAACAACACCACTCAATTCGTCCAACATATCATCTAAGCGAGGTATAGGATGGCGATATCGAGCAGTGATATTATTAATTGCTCTACAATCTATGCACATGCACCAAGTACCATCTTTCTTAGGAACTAAAATAACAAGAACAACACAAGGGCTTAAGCTTTCGTGTACGTACTCTTTGTCGAGAAGCTCTTGTACTTGTTTCTGAATTTCCTTTGTTTCCTTGGGGTTGGTGCGGTACAGTAGTCGGTTTGGTAGTGACGCGCCTGGAATCAAATCGATTTGATGCTCTATCCCGTGGATTGGTGGCAAACTAGTGGGCACCTCCTCTGGAAAGACATCGCTGAATTCCTGCAAAACATGAGAGACACCACTAGGAAGAGACATCAAGTCGTCAGTAGAAAGCAATGCATCCTTGTACAGAAGTACAAAGTGAACCAAATTGGGATTCTCACAAAAAGCTCTCATCTCTAATTTGGTGGCTAACATTACTAAACCTTTCTCTCCCTCACTGTTCTTTTTACCGCTCAATTTTGGCTTGTGGCTCTCACTCACCGAAGGTGGAATATCTCTATTTGGTGTACTCTCAATTTTCACCTCAACTTTCTTCTTATCAGCATTGACTATCTCTGTTGGTGTAAGTAGATACAAAATCACATCTTTGCTGCTCCACTTAAACTTGTAGCAATTTGTATGCCCATCATGGTAAACATGGCGATCAAATTTCCATGGGAGCCCCAACAGCAAGTGACAAACTGACATGGGCACCACATCACAAACAATGGTATCCTCATACTTGCCTATCTTGAAGTGCACCTTCACAATATGACTGACTTTCACCTCACCCACATCGCTCAACCACTGCACATGATAAGGACGAGGATGCGGTAAATATTTTAAGCCCAATTTTATGCACATCTCCTTGCTGGACAGATTATGACAACTTCCTCCATCAATTATTACTTTGCACACTTTACCGCCAACTGTCGCCCATGATTGAAACAAATTGCACTGTTGTGCGGTAGACTGGCTTTGGGACACGCTAAGTACACGAGGTGTGCACACTAGCATATGCTCTCCATCTGGTGAACCCGGCTGATAGTCCAATCTCTCATCCTCTGTGACATCCTCCGCAAAATCAGCAAATGGAGTAGTATCGTCCTCATCACTAGCTGAAATAGACCCATCATCAGTAACTATCATAACTTTATTATTTGGGCAATCTTTCTGAAATGACCAACTCCCTTGCACTTGCACATGAACAACCTGTAGAACCCATTGAAGATGTCACGCTAGCAGTGGGCGCCGGTGGTCGACACGTTGGCGGCGGTGTACTATCTGTCTTCCTCCTTGCTGAACTATGTGTCGCTGAATTACCCCTGGACGGAGCGGCCTTGCTTGGCTGTCCCGTGATATATGGAGGTGTCATGCTTGCTGAATAATGTTGTTGTGCAGCATACTTAGCATATTCAATTACCTGTTTCTCAACCTCACATGTTTGATGCATCAACTCGGCCATGTTGTTGTGTTGATGATGATTAATGATCCGTCGAATAGCATAATTCATCCCAGCAAGAAAGTGAGCCATCACTTTTTCATCATTCTCACACACATCAGTATGTATGATAATCTGCTCTATTTCTTTATAATACTCATCAACTGATTTCAACCCCTGTCGCAACCCAATCTGCTTCTCATGCAGCGAGCACTTGTAATGTGTAGGTACAAAGCACATGTGCATCTGTCGCTTCAACTCATCCCATGTAACAACACGTGGCTCGTGTCGCTCCATACGCTATTGCACACAGTGCTCCCACCATGTAGCAGCATATCCGTCCAAAGCAGCAATGACAAGATCCAACTTGCGCTAATCAGAATAGCGATTCATGCAGAACGGCTTATCAACTTTCAGCTTCCATGTAAGATAAACCGCCACCTCTATAGTACCCTCAAAGGACGGCATCATGAACTTGGGATTTGCATCCAGATCATCGGTGTCCTCATCATGCCGACGATTGCGCACATACTGATTTTGTTGATGGTGTGGCAAGTACTCGGCAAACACAGACTCGTCGCCGTCGTCGTCATCGTGACGGTTGTCATGGCCTCCTCCATGGGCGCCATAGTAGGCACCCCCATAGTCTCCGTCGTGTGCGCCTCCATAGGCGCCATCGTCGACGCCATCATTGGTGCCCGGGTGGGTGCTGCCTTCGCCAGCGCCATTGCCATGGCCGCCGCGCCCTTGTGCAAGGGGACATGATGTGACCTCGGTAATAGCACAGCGCTATTGCACCACCTCACGTACATGCGCCTGTTCGTCGAGTTGTCATTGGCGTGGTCCATCCTCGCGCTGCCGTCTAGCGGTAGTCTCTGCATCCGTCTCGTCGTGTAGCTCATACGGGAGGTGTACACTCCCCGCATCACCACGTGTACACAGCTGCACTGAAGGGGTAAGCTTGGCAATGGTGTCCAGAAGCACCTTGTGGTTGTCGTTGACGGTCACGGACAGCTTCTGTAAATCTATCCCCAAGTCGTCCAAGTTGTTTTGGACACGCCCAAGGTCGCTGCGCAACTGGTCGACCTCATTCCGGAACTCGTCCCAGAGCATGGCACGAAGTGTAAGGTAGTACATCTTGGTGACCGGATCAGTAAGGTTGCCATCAAGATCCTTGTCTCGTTCACTTCCTGACATGGTTACAGTAGCAAAAATACCAAGTGAAAATATATGTGGAAATGAAATGGGAATCCCTCAATTACTATTCTGAAAAAAAGCAAGTTGTACCATTCTGAAGTAAATTAAGAGTGGCAAAAACTTAAGCTCGTAGCAACGAATGACCATCCAAGATTGTGCGAGCGAATATCAAGAACGACAGTCAATACATGACACAGATGTTTTTGGTGGAGCTAGGTGAGGAAAACAACCTAACAAATTCAGAATTTAAAGATTGTCGAGCTAGGTAGCAATCCAAACGAGACTCGGAATGCCTAATTGTTGATCATATGATTTAAGTGAGGAATGAATAGCAAAACACGCACAATGATAAAGGGACTATTGCAATCAAAGGAATAAGCCATAAAAAAAACAATTTTGTATGGATGCGAACGCTCGTATTGCAACAGTTCAAGGAGAGACGCTAGCTAGTGCTCAAAAGTTGTATATGAGGGTACAAAATTGCTTAAAATTTATGGTACACGAATAGTAGCGGATACAAATATATAAAAATGCTCCAACAAAAGAATTTAACACTATGGTTGAAACTTTTGCCTTCGTTCCTTTTTTTTTTGTTCTCGGTTTTTTGTTCTTTCTTTCACGTCCAAACACTACTAGCAGCAAGGCTGATTTTTTTTTGTTTGGAACTCACGGCTAACAACTAAGAAACAACAAGTAATAGTCATGGCCAAGCATGCTACCGAAACATGAATAGTGCCCGAAACATGAACAGTGCCGGAACATGAACAGTACCAACGCGAATAACTTGGCGTCCCAAAAATCCTAGGAGCAGTCCCTCGAGCACAACAACAAGCTAGTCTCAATAGGTATGAAAGGTTCGTGAACGAACTAATAGGTTCATGAAGAAGACAGCATGCAATCCACTAGATATAAGCAAGGTAGTTAGGATCGCGATCCAAGTCTTAAAGTCTTACGACTCTACGAACCCACGACAGCCTGTCGATCCAAGTCTTACTGCCGATCCGATCCTACTCAAGGTAGGTAGGATCGCGATCCTTCTCTTAGAGTCTTACGGTTCTACGAACCCACGACAGCCTGTCGATCCAAATCTCACTGTTGATCCTACTCGTAGAGACTTAGGGCAATTTTTTTTAGAGGCCAGGCTTTGCTGATATTTTGTTTTAAAGCAAAATTTGTTGATATTAATTTCTGAGAATGAAACTATAAATAAATAAGGAGCATGCAAAATATTGTATCAGTGTGGTAATGCTAGTACAAATATCTATATTATGGCATGAGCAATCTTGAGCTTGATGATGATAAGCTATTTTTATTCCTGGAGTATGTCTAGCTACTTTTAAGGAACATGCAAGTGGTAAACCATATAACAATCATACAAACTTATAGTATAGATGTTAAATATGTGTATTTTTACAAATCCGTAGAATCGCCGATTCTACGATTCGATACTACGATTCGATCCTACCGGAGGCAAATCGATCCGACTCGGGATCTCGACTCTGACTACCTTGGATATAAGTGATGTTTAGTTGCACAAAAACAGGAACTAGCTATTCGGATTTGGATTTTCTGGTTTTTTATCACAACACAAGTTGGACAAACATGAATTGGCTGGGGAAAACAAAAAGTGACGCGAACGGAACACGACCAGCAACTAAACACGACGAACAAGTGGATTAAGACATAAGAAAATGCACTAAAAATAATGAATTAAACTACATCAAAAGACGATATATTTTTGTGTGTGGCTTTTTCGGTGTATAGGATAGAAAAACAATCTACTAAATTACAGGTAAAAAGAGATTCTACTGAGTGGCCTAGAATTTGATACCATGATGAGTGGCCTGGAATTTGATACCATGATGATACAGGGTGGTCCGATCTTCTCGAGTAGAATAGTGGATAAATAGCGCTTATGACAAACAACACTTAGCTGTACATCACGCGCCAGTGCACGAACTTGCAGCTCTATGGATATTCGCCAACACGCACCAGGATTGTCGCCGCTAGACCATGAGCGGAGATCGCCAAGCCCTCAATTCCTAGTGGAAAAGCAAACTTGACCTTGATTTGCAGAACAAACAACAGATCGCCTAATTCTCTTAGAAATCCTCGCACAAAATCTCGAACGAAAGAGCAAGCAAAAAACTTTGTTTCAATTCTTTACTCAATGTTGGTCTAGTCCTCCCATTGCCATGCGCTAGCTATTAACAGACCAAGGCGATTCCATCCAACCGAACAGGGAACGAAACCTACGCTAGCTGATTGCATGGAATCAATTAGTGTGTTTCCAAATCATTGGCTAGCTACTTCTAAAAAAAGAATCCTGCCTATTCTGTTACATACCGATCACATTGATTCGGTCATGTGCATGGTGTAGTCAATCTCCAAGTCACGTACGTGTATGCTTCCTGCCATATATGTATTGATGCTTCCTTTTTTTTTGGCAAAAACCGAACACAATTGACTCCATGTCACGTACATGCATGCTTCCTGCCTTGTACATACTGATGCTTCCCTTTGGCAAAAACCGAACACATGCAATAAACGCCCAGTTGATGACCTCGACGCGTAGACTCGGGGTAGCACCGAGCCTGTCTCCTGCCTTCTTGTACTCGTGCTGGAATCGCCAATAGGCATAGTGGCACCGACTCCAGTATCACCTGTGATAGCTCTTCTTCTCCATCCTCAAACCTAAGAACAAGTAAAGTACAAGCATTAGGTAGCATAAAATGCTCGCTAGAATTAATAACATGTTCTTTAAGAAACAAGGTCACTTGATCATGCATCTTCTTTGCTCGAGCTCGAGTGATAGGACCAGAAGGCAAGTCTATTATAATATCATCACCATGTGCTTGTATAGGAGGATAAGAAGATCAAGTGATTGGGATGCCCTCATCATCATGCTTCCTAGAGCATAGATGGCTGCTATAGTTGTCCTGGTGCTTACCAGCTAAGTAATGGTGCTGGTCTTTTCTATGATGTCCAATTGTTTGTAATTTTGTATAAAATCTATGGATTAAATTGTAAAAGATTGTTCTAATGGCCTAAACTGAAAAACTATTGTGTATTATTCTTTGTTGTTATGATCATTTGTCCGTTAAGATACAATTATAGTCCTTATGAAAAAGATGCAGGTCAAGCATAGTCTGTCTTGCCACGCGCGCTCAAATCACAACAAAGAGCTCGACAAAAGAACGATTCTAATGGTTTCCTAACAGCTTTAGTTAACAGTTGGTAAATTTTTCTGTGGGTCTTTAAAAAGATGCATTTTGCATCGTTGAGTAATAAAAGACAAATTACATTATGTATAATGGCAAATAATGAAAAATAGATATTCCTCATAAAAAGAAAAGAAAAGATGAAATTCAAGCATATTATGTCTTGGCCATGTGTGCTCAAATTGCTGCAAATAACTCGATGAAAGGATGATTCTAATGATTACTAACAACTTGAGTTAACATTTGGTAAATTTTTCTAAGAGTTTTCAAAAAGATGCATTTTGCATCTCTAGAGTAGTAAAAGACAAATTACATTCTGTATAGTGGCAAATAATGAAACATAGATATTTAGAGTGGGAGATATCTAAATATCCTAATAAGTTTTCATTGTGCTATAATTTTTCTATACTAGCTAGTCAAAGGCCAAACCAAATAAATATGGCAAAATTGGCTACAGGACACTCAACTTTTGCGCCCTTAGCAGATGGACACCTAAAAATCGTGTTTTTGCCAAAAGACACTAAAATCATGTGTCTATCTGTTGTAGGAGAGAGAAAAGCACGCAAAATGTCCATTTTGCCCTTCAGTCTCCTTCCTCTTCTCTCCCTATTCTATTCCTCATCTCTCCTCTTCTCTTCCTCCCTAGTTGAACCAACCTGGATCCGGCCGTGGGCCGATGGATCTAGCTGCCCACGGCAACTCCCCTGGATCCCGTTGCATATGGCATACGGCAGTGGCCGTGGAGGCGGCGTTGAACGCTTACTAGGCCACGGTGTTGTTGTCGTTCCCATCTCTAAAGACATGGGGGAGCCACCACGTCCTACGCTGCGCCCACATCAACTGTGCCAATGACTCCATCACGACTGATCCCCGGAGTAGCTCGACGAGGTCAGTGAGAAGCTCCTTCTCCACCCGCACGAGGTGATAGCCGGGAGCGACACAGGCGCAGCCGACGTAGGACCGACCATTGTCCCAGCGGTGGCGAGTTCTTCGTAGCCTTAGAAACTGCGTACTCGACGTCACCCTATGGTGGCCCCTGTGATTAACACATCGCCTCCTCCTCTGTTGCCATCACCCGCCGCCTCCGAGGCCGACGCCCCTCTCCTCCTCCGCTCCCGCCATCCGCCGGCACCCCCTCTCTACTTTCTTCCGCTCCTTGTGCAAATGTCGTGGCATCACCATCTCTGTCCCTCGTTGCCGACAATGCTCCAGTGAACCACTCTGGCCTCTACCACCACCAACAAACTCCACATGACCCCAGAATTCCATTTTTACTGTTTCCTGTGATCCCCCGTCCCTTCCTCGCTATCGGTAGAGAGAGAGAGACAGAGTAGGGGATGTGGCAGTGCGAACTCGCCGACAGTGAAGGATGGACGGGGGATCATAGGAAATAGTAAAAATGGAGTTTCGGGGTCACGAGGAGTCTGTTGGTGGTAGCGGAGGCCGGAGTGGTTCACAAGAGCGTTGCCAACGGTAAGGGACAGAGATGGTGACGCCACGACATTTGCACAAGGAGTGGAAGAAAGCAGAGAGGGGGAGCTAGTGGGTGGCAGGAGCAGAGGAGGCGAGGGGCATCGGCCTCAGAGGCAACAGGTGATGGAAGCAGAGGTGGAGGTGACACGTGAATCGCAGGGGCCACCACGGGGTCACATCGAGTGTGCAGCTTCTAAGACCGCGAAGAACCCGCCACCATTGGGGAAGTGGTTGGTTCTACGTTGCTCCCGACTATCACCTCGCAGAGGTGGAGGAGGAGCTTCTCGCTGACCTCGTCGATCTACTCCAGGGATCAGTCATGATGGCGTCGTTGGGGCGGTTGATGTTGGCACAGCGCAGGACACGGTGGCTCCCCCATGTCTTTAGAGACGGGAACGACGACAACACCATGGCCTAGCGAGTGTTCGAAGCCAGCAGGTGGCGACAACGGAGAAGGAGGCAAGAGGCATCGGCCTCAGTGGCGGTAGCCGTGGTGAGCACGTGAAGAGGAGTAGGTGAGGGACGTCAGCCTTAACAACTATGGCGAGGGAGAGACGGCGTGAAGAGTGGGGGCAACGGGTGTAGGCGGCAGCAAAACCCATGCGAAGATGGGGAGCCAGCGGTGGTGTCGGCCTAAGGCGGCATGGTGGCAGCCGAAGGCACCTAGATCCATCGTCCGATCCAGGCTAGTTCGGCTGGGGAGGAAGAGAAGAGGAGAGATGAGGAATAGATAGGGAGAGAAGGGGAGAGAAGAGGAAGGAGACCGAAGGGCAAAATGGACATTTTGCGTGCTTTTCTCACTCCTTTCCCACCCAAAAATAATATAATAATTGCCTCAGTGTCCTACAACCAATAGACACATGATTTTAGTGTCTTTTAGCAAAAACACGATTTTTAGGTGTCCATACACTAAGGGCGCAAAAGTTGAGTGTCCTGTAGCCAATTTTGCCATATTATTTGGTTTGGCCTTTGACTAGCTAGTATAGAAAAATTACAGCACAATGAAAACATATTAGGATATTTAGATATTTGCCACTCTAAATATCTATGTTTCATTATTTGCCACTATACAAAATGTAATTTGTATTTTACTACTCAAGAGATGCAAAATGCATCTTCTTGAAAACCCACAGAAAAATTTACCAAATGTTAACTTAAGTTGTTAGTAAACAATTAGAATCGTTCTTTCATCGAGTTGTTTGCAGCGATTTGAGCACACGCAACCAAGACAGAATATGCTTGAATTTCATCTTTCCTTTCTTTTTATGAGGAATATCTATTTTTCATTATTTGCCACTATACATAATGTAATTTGTCTTTTATTACTCAAAGATTCAAAATGCATCTTTTTAAAACCCACAGAAAAATTTATCAACTGATAGCTGAAGCTGTTAGTAAACCATTAGAATATCGTTCTTTTGTCGAGCTCTTTGTTGTGATTTGAGCGTGCGTGGCAAGACAGACTGTGCTTGACCTGCATCTTTTTTTATAAGGACTATAACTGCATCTTAGCGAACAAATGATCATAACAATAAAGAATAATACACAATAGTTTTTTAGTTTAGGCCATTACAACAATCTTTTACAATTTAGTTCATAGATTTTATACAAAATTACAAACAAGGACATCATAGAAAATACAAGCACCATTACTTAGCTAGCAAGCACTAGGACAACTATAGCAGCTAGTTATGCTCTAGGCAGCACAAGTAGATACCTCCGTCCTCTTGGGCATACAAGTGGATGGAAAGGCAAATGGCACCATGCATGCGCTTTATTGCATGCATGAGTGCCACCTACACACTTTTCACATACGTTCAATCAACCGACTTCACCTCTTAGACACCTCCAAGTTTTTTTTCCAACTTTGACCCTTTTACCACTTCTAACTTTGTCAATTTTTACCACCCACACAGGGGAGAGGATGAGGGACCAATAGTGATTCTCCTATTTTACTACAACACAAAAGGTGCAAACCATGAATCCTTTACAATTTAGTCCATATATTTTATACAAAATTACAAACAAGGACATCATAGAAAAGAACAATGCCATTACTTAGCTAGTAAGCACGAGGACAACTATAGCAGCCAGCTATGCTCTAGGCAACAAAAGTAGAAACCTCCTTCCTCTTGGCCATCCAAGTGGATGGAAAGGAAAGTGGCACCATGCATGCTCTTTATTGCATGCATGAGTGCCACCTACACACTTTTCTCAAGTGTTCAATCAACCGACTTCACCTCTTCGTATGGACACCTCCAAGTTTTTTTTCCAACTTTGACTCTTTTACCACTTCTAACTTTGTCCTTTTTTACCACCCACATAGGGGAGAGGATGAGGGACCAATAGGGATTGTCCTATTTTACTGCAACATAAATGGTGCAAATCATTAATCTTTTGCAATTTAGTCCATAGATTTTACACAAAATTATAAACAAGGACATGTCACAGAAAAGACCAGCACAACTATAGTAGCCAGCTATGCTCTAGGCAGCACAAGCAGAACCCTCCCTCCTCTTGGCCATCCAAGTGGATGGAAAGGCTAGTGGCACCATACATGTTCTATATTGCATGCATGAGTGCCACCTACACACTTTTCTCATATGTTCAGTTAACTGACTTCACCTCTTCGTATGGACACCTCCAAGTTTTTTTTCCAACTTTGACTCTTTTACCACTTCTAACTTTGTCCTTTTTTACCACCCACAAAGGGGAGAGGATGGGGGACCAGTAGTGATTATCCTATTTTACTGCAACACAGAAGGTGCAGATCGTGAATTTCTTAGTATGTAGTCTGTTACACTTAACTGGATATGCTATTACAAGCAGTTATAGAAAATAACTTAATGTCGATAAATGTAAATATCCTTTATTCTACGTACAGTGAAATTGTATAACCAGAAAAAAATCTTGAATGTAGTGTATGCGAAAGGTTGACCTTACAAGTGAGCTAGCTGCACGACATACATTATAGTTGGAATAGTGGGTAACCGTATATATCTCGCAGATAGTCCCTAAGAACCAAACCGGTCAACCACCTCTTGGTGGGGTGGTGGAGTTATATGGGTGTACAATTCCACCCACCAAGGTTCAAATCCTGATGCCCATCTTTATGCATGCGTGGTGGTGTGTGTGCGTGTGCGTCTTCTTTGTAATCACACAAAAAAATCAGCATTTACAAGTGTAGTCGATACATAAAAGTTTAGGCAAAATCGGTTTGGTAGCTTCACGAACTCAATGATTCACTTTAATACCACCACATTCTCCCGGATCATTTTAATACCATCACGCCTTCTCTTTGTTCCACGAAATGCCATGCCCATGACATCTCTGTTATCTAGGCTATCTAACCCCGCTTCCTCTCTCTGTCATTGCCTTTTCTTGCCACTCGCATCCCCAAAACTAAACCCTAGTGGAGTCGGCGCATGGCGCGTGCGGAGTCATCGACTGGGGCGAGCGGGGAAAGATTTGGGGATCTTCCTCTAGTGCTATGCCGGCGATACGGGCTACAGGTGGTCGGCGACATCTCATACAGCGAGCGCAACCCCGGCCGAGCCTACTACAAGTGCCCAAATAATCAAGGGGTATTTGATTGGAATGCCTTTTTTATTTGATTTGGATTGCCTAAAATTCATTCCTTTGATGTTATTGTTGACGATTTTGTCAATTATTGAGCCGATTCATTTTTATTTTGGTGCCGATCTGGGCAATTTTGGATCTGATTTGTTCCATTTTGGTCTGTGCACTTCAAAATTGGTTTTGCAACTCTGGTTTTTTTTTAAGAAACCGATTTCTTATGCATGATGTATGTGCAGCGGTTCTCTGCATGTAAGTTTTACATGTGGGAGAACCAATATATAGAATAATTGAAGGAGATTGGAGTTCTTGATGCTTCAAGTGCTCGACAAGGACATGGAAAATGATAGCTTCTAGTGCAAATACAACCAACAAGCCATGTTGGAATGGAAGCACACACCAGAAGTGATGATACCGTTTTAGGAGACATAGTACAAGGAATTTCTCAGTTGGATGAAAGAATGTGCAAGATTCTTGGTGCCTTGGAGATAATGCACATGATGCTTGGTCTATTTTTTTGCGTGTGTGTGTGTGTGTTGGGCTGCTAGCAGCCAATGTATGCAAGTAATTGAATGAGCAAGATATGGAGCAAGTTAGTTGATGTAGAGCATGAATGTAGTCGATTTACTTTAATGTAATTCGAATTCAGTTGTTCCTACATTTGGTTATTTGTAATCTCAAGCATCAGTCTACTGGGCACATCACAGAAATCTAATAGAAATCTCAAAATATGACCATATGCAATCTGAGATAAACACTAACAATGCATATCTGAGATAACACTAACAATGCATATACACATCACAGATAACTAACAACACTGACAATGCATATACACATCACAGATAACTAACAGATACGCAATCTGAGATAAATCTAGGCATATGACTATATGCAATCTGAGAACACTAACAATACATGTACAAGTTGACATCACAAAAATCTATGCATATAACCACCACATGCAATCTGACCATATGTAATCTGAGATAGCACTGGCAATTTGAGATAAACTGACAATGCATATACAAGTTCACATCACAGATATGTGATAGAAATCTGGGCATATAACCATCATATGCCATTTAACCATAGCAATCTGAGATAACACTAAAAAGCTTAGATAAACATTGACAATACATATAGGAATTCCATAGATATATGTTCACAAATCTGACTGATACAAGTTCAGAGCACAGAAATCACAGCAATACTGACAAGGAAATAAACATGTTATAGTCCATACAAACCACAACAAGTTCAGAACACATGACACATGACTCATAACATACAAGTACAAAGTTTAGAGCTTTCTCTTTCTGATTCCTAGGGACGATGCCTATGCAGCAGCCCTTGCTTCAACTATCCTTTTTGCAGTAGACCTTCTTGGAATTGATGCTTCACCTGCCATCATCTTTGTTGTAACTCCAGGGCTGTTTTGAGTGCTTGGCTGCAATATAACTTCAGGGGGGCCTGCTGGAGTGGTGGACTGCCATCTTAAATGCATGTAGTTCTCTTCTTCTTGCCCCTACAGTCAAGATATTCATACTTCAAACTCACATGTATACAATGAAGGATGAGAACTAAAAAAATGAGGGAAGGCAGATTACCTTTTTTTGTTCTCTTAGGGGGAGGTGCAACTTGAGAAGGATCATCTATTGGTGTTAAACTACAACCCTTTTCTATGTGGCCCCACTAAAAGCACCTCTTACACTGATAGGTCTTTTTGCTGCCGGACTCATACCTTGGCTTGATCCTTTTCTTCCTTGGCCTTCCTACAGCCCTAGTTAGCTTGGGAGGTAGCATGAAGAAACCCTTGGACTTCCTTGGCCACTATGACTTATAACCAATTGGATCAATGTCAAACTCATATGCATCTTAGAACCTATCCACTGAGTAGTACTCATGCACGTATCTCTCCAGCTCCATCCTCTTGGAACATATGAGAGCTATGGCATGAGTGCATGGTTTTCCAGAAAGCTTCCATTGGCCACATGTACACTCCTTTTTCAGTAGATCAATGGCATATCAGACTTTTGGGACCTGTCAAGTCCAAACACCTCAGCCTTCATGTGTCCACTTTGAGATAGAGTATACTTTAACGCTCTAATGTTCATGTTTAGCTCAAGGATGACGCTAGGCAATATGTTTCCTTATAGTTTATTGGCCACCCTCTTCCTTGCTGAAATTTTTTCCATTATCATATGTCTCACTTTATCGATAAGATCAACCACTGGAAAATCCTTAATGTTTTTTATCCAATTATTGAAAGTTTCAACAATGTTATTGTTTACGTAGTCGACCTTGTAGTGTGTTGCAAATTTATCTCTTGGCCACAAGTTGTTGTGCACCATTATAAGTTATTCATATCCAGCTGGACATTTCTCAACGGTTATGTCCAAAAATAGCTGGTGCTTTTTAGGAGTATAAGCCTAGGCTTCAGTACATCGCCCTTGAACTTTCTTCTGAAATTGTTTAGTAGATGTCTAAATCATTCTCTATGATCTGCACCTACAAATACTTTGTGAACAGCTGCTTTGAGTCCCTTACATGCATCTGTGTGTATAGCTAATCCATAGGGGGTACCAATATCTCTCTTAATATTGACCATGAACCATTCCCAATTATCTGAAGTCTCCTTGTCAAATATGGCGTAGGAAATAGGATACATCCAATTGTGCCCATCTATTCCTATGGCTATCGCAAATTGTCCATTGTACTTCCCAGTAAGCTGGGTTGAGTCAACACTTAAGTAGGGCCTGTGTCCTAGCAAAAAGCCATCTATGTATGCTCTAAGGGCCACAAACATCCTTTTGAAGTATACCTTACCACCATCTTGCAGTCTATCTCAACAATATTACCTGGGTTCACCTTCTCCAACTCTAGCTTGTGCAACTCAACCATTGCATCCTTCCTCCCTTCCCAGACCTTGTTGTATGACAAGGTCACATTGTGCTCATCTTGAAGTCTCTGTTGTAGCTTCTTTGCACCAACTGATGGATCCCTCCTCAATAACTCCTTGCCTCTATCTGCTATCCATGCTTTGTTGGCCATGCTTCCCCACGTCTTACTCGTTGTTGCGCACGTATGATTAGACACCATGGTCATCACCTACACATAGTAAAGAAACCATAAACAACTAGAAATAATAGGAAATCATAAACCTGGTAAAACATGAAGCAATCATTAAACACAATTGTATTACATGAAGCAATCATTAAACACAATTGTATTGCACAGAGCATATACCATGAATGTAGGGCTGCCATGAATCTTTTTTGCATATATCCTCCATGTACAATTTTTAGACATGCAAATGGCTCTAAATCTTTTTTGTGTCACTATGTTGTATGTTCATCTCAAACTCCCCTGCTATTGCATGCTGCCTCAAAATGAGCTTGAAGGCATGTCTATCAAGAAAAGTGTCTCCCACCTTAATTTGAGGGTCATTTCTATCATATAGACATACACAGTCTGTGGTGCAAAGCAAGCATCCATTGTGGCAATGTCATTTGGCACTGAGAGAGGTTCATGGTCTGGTACATCCAAATCTACTTCATCATCATGGTGCACAGCCTCCTGCTCTGGCACCTCTATTGTTGCCTCATTGTCTGGGACCTCTGTTATTGCCTCATTGTCTTCAGGGAAGTACCTCCACTCCTCATCCACCCAAATAGGGTCATCCTCTGTCGGGCTGCTCTTCCAGCCAAGATGCTGCATTCTGTACCAAAGGGTGTTCTACAGGTAGTTGTAAAGGGGTGTTCTCATTCACTGCCTGAGTCTCATTCTGGTGCATCTCATACACTTCTGGAAGCTCTACCACTAATGCTATGTCATGTGGAAAGTGGCTCTCACTCACTTCTAGACTCACTACTACAAAACAAGCTATAGAAGACGCATCATCACAGATGGTTCCTTTGGAATCGTCTGTGATGAAATTATCACAGACGGTTCTTTTAGAACTGTCTGTGATATGTAACTATCACGAGCGGTTTTTAAATAGGGCAAATGCAGTGATACGTCCTGACGGTTCTTAACAAGAATAAATGCGTGATAATCTCAGTCATTACAGACAGTTATTGTTAAGAACCATCTGTGAAGTATCACAGATGGTTCTATTTACAAACCGTCTATGATGTCTCTGTATATCATATATGGTTTATATTAAAAACTGTCTGTGATACTTCACAGATGGTTCTTAACAATTTCAAGCCATAGTAAAATCGAAGAGTAAGAAAAATTTTAAGTCATGGTAAAATCAGAGAGTAAGAAAACTTCCAAGCCATGGTAAAATCAAAGAGTAAGAAAAATTTCAAGCCATGGTAAAATCGAAGTCACATACGGTTTTTAATACAAACCGTCTGTGATGAGATACTTATCACAGATGGTTCGTATTAAGAACAAATGTCAGGAAGTATCACGATGGTTCATGATCTGAACCTTACGTGATATGTCATCCTGAGCGAGCTTTTTATGCGAAACCAACTGTGATTCGCAGCGCAGGAGTTTGAAAATTTTTGAACACATGCGCAGGAGGCAAAGTCTTTTGGCACTGTCATTATATATTGTGTCGTGTATGGTGGTGGGCGTAGTGGATGTGAGCGAGGACTCAATGGAGAGCTCCGAGGAGATGGTGACGCCGAGAGCCACCGCGTCTGAGGCAGATGAGGAGGAGAAGAAGGCTGCCGCGTCGGAGGTGCCCATGGAGCGCGTCGTCTAGGTGGTTGAGGAGGATGCGTTGCTGCCCGAAGCTAGTGAGCAGGAATAAGAGGGTAACGTGGATTCGAAGGCGGAGACGCATCCGCAACGTTTTGAAGCTGTGAGGTCTCATTGGGTGGGTTGTTTGTGCTGCAGGTGGTGCGGGGACCTGCAGTGGCGGTGGCTGTCGTGGGGCATCGGGCAACATGGTGGAATTGCTGTGGGCTTTTTGAGGCGACTCCCGCTACTCTAGATTGCCTCATTGCTGATTTTAATCGTATGGGAATATCCTATTGTTATGCGGGCACAGCACATGTTGAGACACAGTTGATCATTCAGTCAGCTATTCCAGACCGTGTGCGGGAAGCACAGCAGAGTGACCAGTTATTGCAAGAGGTCAGAAAGCGTTTGGATGAGGGCAAAGAGGGAGATTTTAGTATGGATGAATCTGGGGCTTTGCGGTTTAAAGGCCGCCTTTGTATGCCACAAAAGGCGGAGGTCAAGGATGACATCTTGAGGGAGGCTCATCGCACTCCGTACACTGTTCATCCTAGTGAGACTAAGATGTATCGAGATCTGAAACAAAATTTCTGGTGGAAAAGGGTGAAGGTGGACATTGCTAATTTTGTGGCTTCTTGTGGTGTTTGTCAGCAAGTGAAAGCCAAGCATAAGCGTCCTGAGGGTTGTTGCAGCCTTTGGAGGTTCCCCAGTGGCCTTGGGATGATATCTCTATGGACTTCGTGGTGGCGTTACCTTGTTCACCACGTGGGAAGGATGCAGTTTGGGTAGTGGTGGATCGTTTCAGCAAATCTACGCACTTCATTCCTATTCGCATGACAAGTTCAGCGAGTGATCTAGCTCTTGTTTATGTGTGTGAAATAGTGAGACTGCATGGTGTGCCAAAGACCATCATTTCTGATAGGAACGTGAAGTTTGTCTCCAAGTTATGGGAGAGTCTGCAGAGTGCGTTGGGCACACAACTTCGTCTTAGTACGGCGTTTCACCCTTAGACAGAAGGGCAATCATAGTGCACTATTCAAACTTTGGAGGACATGTTGCGGACTTGCATTCTGTCTTGGAAGGGTAGTTGGGAGGATCAGTTGCCACTTGCAGAGTTAGCTTATAATAATAGTTACCATTCCAGTATTAGAACCACGCCATTCGAGGTTCTGTATGGGCGGAAGTGCAGATCGCCACTTTGTTGGGATGCAGTGGGTGAGAAGGCAGTTTTGGGTCCGTACTGGATTCAGAAAACCGTTCATCGCGTGGCCATGGTGAGGCAGAATCTGCTAGCAGCTCAAAGCAGACAGAAAGGCTATGCAGATGTGAGGAGGCATGACTTGGAGTTTGTAGTGGGTGACCAAGTGCTCTTGAGAGTGTCTCCTACCAAAGGCATTGTCCGGTTTGGTACCAAAGGGAAGCTTAGCCCGAGGTACGTTGGACCGTTCCCAATTATTGCAAGAGTTGGGAAGTTGGCTTACCACTTGGACCTTCCTGAGTCCATGCGCGGAGTTCACAATGTGTTTCATGTCTCGATGCTAAGAAAGTTTTTGAGAGACCCAGAGCATGAGATTTTGTTGGAGCCTCTGACTGTTGAGCAAGACCTCACATTTGAGTCGTGTCCGGTGCGTATTCTGGAGAGGTCAGAGCGAGTGCTGAGGCACAAGACGTTGGTAAATGTCAAGGTGTTGTGGACACATCAGACCAAGAGAGAGGTTATTTGGGAGTTAGAGTCTCGCATGCGCGAGCAATATCCGGAGTTGTTCACGTCGGGTACGTGTGATTTGTTGTTTAATTTCAGTGTAGTTGTTCTTTGAGTAGAATGGCTAGAATTCGGGGTTGAATTCTGTTAAGGGGGGTAGAATGTAATATCCCGAAAATAACCCTCTTGAGGACCCGTGCGTCATTAGATAAAAAGGGATACGTGAAAACGGGATATTTTGGAGTTTTTAGGGGGGAGCTGGCTCGTGTCGGATTAAAAGGATCGTGGAGAGAGTGGATTATAGAAACCCTAGCAGTATTTTCTTTTTTTTGTTTCCACCCGTGCGCCGCCAGCAGTTTCCTTCTCGCGATCGCCGGTGCGTGGGGGTCTTCAGTTTGTTCGCTCGCCCGCGCATCGTTGCATCTGCTGCCTGGTCTGTTCCCATTCGGCCAGCAGTACGTTCGCTGGTTGCTGCCGCTTGGTCGTGTGTTGGCCAGCGCATAGGTCGCGTGTGCGTGCGCACGTGTAGACCGTTGCGTGGCTGTACAATCGGCCGAAGCCATCTACCGCCAGCAGCTCACGTGAGGAAGCTATCTCCTTCTGCTGTGCAAGGTTGTCTTTTTGGCTGCTGTTGATTGGTTCGATGACACTTCTAGCGCCTGAAGGTTTTTGCCAGCCTAGTTGATTCCTACTCACGGTTTGGTTGCCTTGCATGCAAACCTTGCTAGCTCCGGTGATTAACTAGTAGTGCAATCTTTTGTTTGCATGCAACGGTAGTTGATTATTTAATGGGATTTGCATGCACGTGCCTGAGTGCTACTAGCAAAGATTGCCTTAGGTTGAATTAGTATTGTGACTTGATAATAAGATGCATGCATGCGGCTAGTAGTAGAGCAACTAGCACTAGAAATTAACTAGTAGTGTAACTTTGCTTTGTATGGATGCGTGCTGCCTTGATCAATAGATAGAGAGAGATTTAATTAGATATTTGTATCGAGATTAATTAGAGAGGGGCTTTAGAATTTTCTAGTCGAGGGGCCGATTAGTAGATCTGTTTAGTCTGCTATTCTGGTGTACGATTATTTCGGGCACCTTAATGGCAAATTTTCGGAATATCATCTACTAGTTAATTGTAGATAATTTCAGTATCTTTCCATATAGTATTTAATCATATCGAGCGAACGAATAATGTTCAAGTTATGAATTTAGTAAGGCTCGCTGTCTAGAAGATGACAGATCGGTCTTCTGGAATAAAAACGAGTGGTTAGATGATTTAATTAGAAATCATGGTAATCTAAGAAAAGGTGGGGAATTTTGTGTAGATTCCAGAATGGGGTGATTTGCCATGATTGGACTTGTGAGTCAAAAGTTACACCCTTTTTAGTACCAGGACAGCAAGGGGTGATTGTTCAGTATTGGGGAAGTGTTGTGGATTTGGGGGACGTGTAGGAGCGATGTCAATTAATTATTGTTCTTGTGATGCTATAGCTTGTATAGAAATTTGAGTGTTTAATGTAGGAGAGACGTTGTGCTTGCTGTCATCTTCTAGTTAAACTGTGTGTCGCAACTAGTAAAGGCAAGTGCATGGTAGACAGCGATCAATGATTGATCACTGTATTTCTTTATCATTCATCACCATTATTGCTGTGCTTTTAGTTTTATTTAATTGCAAGCAATGGAATGGTATGACTATATCTTGTTGATGAATATGAGGAAAATAGGATATGATGAAATTATGTATTTTTGCATTCATAAGCATCTTTGCATATGAACAGGTGATCATAATTGATCACAACTCCACGGGAGTGGAGGAGGTCCCTGATCTTTGAGGAGGACAGGCTTAAGAGTGAACACTGTCGCGAGTGTTCACTCACGTATACCGGTATACGTGAAAGAAGTTCATGTGGACATGTAGAGTAGAGTTGCATTAAGATATGAGATGAATGTGTGTGAAAACAAAGAGAAGAGAATGGCATGAGAATATTAATAGAAGGACATGTGATGATAATGAAGTTATTGAATACTGTTGATTTATCATTGTTCATTGTATATTGATGTATTTGTTGAGTCGTGGACTCACCCTTGCTCTTTGTTGTTTTTAGGTGATCATTGAGGGCGCCACGATTGAGAGGGACTAGAGCACATAGAATAGTTTCATACTTCAGACACATGATTATTTTCCATAAGAACCATTTGATTCATTATTATTGGACTACTTTTAGGACATGTTAGAGATTGAATAATCTTAGATGAATATTTTGGACTAGTCTATTTTGTTCCAATGTTTTGGATTTACCGGTTTGGTACTGTTTTAGACTTATTATCTTGCTATGTTTCTCTCGCTTATTTATTCATGCTTGACAAGTCTTTATTCACGTTCTATTGTGACCCGTGGATGGATTTTTTATTAATGCTTTGGTTGCTGAAATTTTATAGTGTGTTGATGAATTTTAGTTGGAAGGGTAGTTTAGTGGCATTCCAAGCTTAGTGTTGGACTGGGGTGTTACAGACATTCCAAGTTATGGTAAATTCAGGGAGTATGCATTACAAGTCATGGTAAAATCAGAGAGATTTCAAGTCATGGTAAATTCAGGGAGCTAGCTGTGATTTTACCATGAATTGGCCGCCTACCTATGATTACTCTATCCAATAATTATGTTTGATTTTAATTAGTGTACACGAGTAGGGGTGAAAACAGAACAAATACGGACAGATAATGGCTCTGCCATATTTGTTTTCAATTTTTTTTGGATGCGGATACAAATACGAATAATGTCGAATACAAATATAGAGCGAATATGATTCAAACGAATACAGTCATATGTACCCCTTAAATTATTCACCAAGTACAGATGGTCTAGTTTGGCTCCGATCAGCTTAGGTTCCTTGTCCAGTTTCGCTTCTGCAGTTCAACTCCCAAAACTATTTTCATCTCCATCCATTTATTCCCTCCATTTTTTTCTCATGTCTTTTTTTATCCCACCATTTTCCCTCTCTCGGAGTTTCCAATCCCACCAATTTTTTGGTTGTGCAGGGTAATATCTACAGTGGCCCCACCTTCCATAGAAAGAGTATTACAACAGCTAGGTTCTATAATTGTATAAAGAAAAAACTCCTCACCTCCCCGTGAAAATCTGCTCACGCCTCCACATAAATCGTGGGTTTCTTCTTCCCCATCCACGCCTCTACACCACCCCTGCAACTAGCTGCAGCGGTATTCTATGCGCTATCTCCTCCCTCCCACAGGTTAGTGATTCTCATTCCTTCCACGCCCTAATCCTCTGCACCGCCCGCTCATCTCCTCTCATCTTGCCATCTCTCCCCGTCTCAGCCTCTTCCTCTTCTCGCCGCCCCAGCCTCACTCCCTGTCTCCATCTCCGCCTTGGTCCCGCACGTGTGCGCGCCCGCACGCCCGCGCTGTAACACCCCAGCCCAACATGAGTCTGGAATGCTACTAAAAAAACAGAGTAACAAATTAAAACTAAGGCATTTTACTAAATGTCGGCAGAACCTCCTTTGTACAGTTAACCATACCGGAGGTTCGCACAGTTATTAATAACAATAAACAATAATCCAGATGTCCAATTTAAAACATAATCATAAAGACATCCATAATATACTAATCAACTATATTACACAATATTCAAACCATAAGGCATAACCAATAGAGAATCCTTTAAGCAGTTTGCTCAATTATTAAAGCATAGTCCAAATTTAACCAATGGTGAATAATTCATGGCAATGTGCAACAAAACTTATAACTATTCACTCCCACGCATGTAGTTCGCGTGAGTGGTACCTAAAAATACAAACAACAGCAAGAGTGAGTCCAAGACTCAGCAAAGTACAATTAATAAGACAATATAATACATTGCTATAATTTTAACAACAGCGAGAGCGCTGCCTCTGGAACCAAACCCCCACCTGAATAATTTTAACAAACACTCTAAGATAACAATTCTGGACTACACATTGCTATAAACAAATATATAACTCATTACGCTCCCTAACGCAACCCAAAACTCTAAAATCCCACGACATTGATCTGTTCCCTCAACAGACAGTCCTCTTCTAAAATTCATAACTTTTTGTCCAGAGATCCAAAAGAGGTGTTATTTGATTCTCTGGAAATCTTATTAATTTATCTACATAAACCTAGTTGGTGAGCTTTCCAGATTCAGCCATCTTCTATCCTTACCAAATAGATTAATAGAACAACTAAATCTCATCAGGGGTTCTGGACAGCGAGACTAAAACTGACGTATCTTTCAGTACAGGAAACCAAACTTTCTGTTATTTAGCTTTCTAGAAATCTTATATAAATACCTACAACCTTTGTTTTGCTGAGATCTTCTAAAAAGTTCATTAACTATTTGCTGATGACCGATTAACATTAATTGTCAGAATTATGATAGAAGCACAGAACAACAATGCTACGAAAATCATATCTCCTAATCCGCTCATCCAAACGACGTGATCCAAGAACTTACGGAAAGCTACTGGCATTATCTACAACTATCTAGGAGATGGCTAGACCGGATTTCGTATCTAACAGTCCTAAATCAGACGAACACTACAAACTGCCAGAATACCGATCTGATACCGATATCACCTAAAATACAAGATTACACCACTAATCGAATGGGATCAGGATTACCCTTGAAGAACCGCTGAAGAACGACGAAATCACCATGTGATCCCTCTTCTCCTCCCTTTCTCCCTTCTTCCTCATCTTCTTCTTGGCCGAACACCACAAGGACGATATCCTTCTTCCTCCAATTGGCCAGCAGCAAGGAGCTTCACCAGGGGAAAAGGCGCTGCTGGAGGGGCTAGACAGAGGTGGAGGGAGGTGTAGGAGGGGCTGGGTGTGGTGGCCAAGGGGGAGAAGGGGGTGGCGCCTAGGGTTTGTGGCCGGCTGCCCCCCCCCCTCCACCTTGGGACGAAATCAAATGGGCTAGAAGCCTCGGCCCAGGTTGTCAAAACTTTACAGAATTCCCCCTCTAATTCTCTGTTAAATCACTTTTCTGATTGGTCCTTCTCCCTAATTTATTTCTTCTCAATTAATTTAATTTGGAGTATTACATTCTACCCCCCCCCCTTAAACAGAATTCGACCCCAAATTCTAACCACGCTTAACGTCAAGGAACGATCGTGGCTAAAATTTACCACTCATTACCACATACCTGTTGTGAATAACTACGGATGTTGCTCGCGCATGCGAGACTCCAATTCCCAAGTCGTTTTCCTCTCAGAATTATGGGACCACCGCACCTTGATGCAATTGATGTATTACGCCTCATCACTCGTACCGACCTAACCAGAACCACTCAACGGACAGGACTCAAAGATGCGGTATTACTCGCAGGTTAACAGATCTTATGAAACCTCACACTCCAAATACCTCAAGAATTCTCTCAACACCGGGTCATACAAAACATTATATACCCTGCTCCATTACTCGAGACGGTTCTAGTGAATTGCTATCTTCCAGAATCCCCGCAACTCCCAGAACAAATCAAATATACTTTGGGCTATCATTCCCTTTGGGACCAACCCACAGAACTTGCACTTAACATATGGAACTCTTGTTCCATCTCTCAGTTGATCTCTTCATCCTAATAAGGAGAACCTTCGTTAAGCAGGGACGCGCAACACAACTTAATTTAAACAACTTTAATAATCAGAACTCAACTGAAAACAAAGGATTCACAATCCAACCCACTCATAACCAACTTCCTTCCAAAACATTCAAATCCAGAATCGGAGATTCATCACGAAAACCTTCCAACATTCCAACTAGGCAGCTTACAAATAAACACCACATAAGCCAAAAGAGAAGCTCGAATGCCCAAATAAAACACTTCCTTTATTTTCTTGAATAGGAAAGAACCACCATGCCCCATAAAGTCAACTCAAATTGTACACGACCCCCGTCATAAAAACCCAGCTCAAACAAGAATCGAGATAGCACTTCTCTAATCGGGAAAATATTATTTTCTCAGATGTTCTTTTAAGAAGTAAACCCTTTCCCAAATCATGGGTTTCTAAATCATCATACTAACTCCTTTCTCTTAATCGACAACCCCAAAACGATCCTCAAACCGAAAGTACAACCATACTTATTTTGAGGGACTCTACTAATCCACAAAAAGATCCTCTAGTCCACTCCCATACCAAAGGAATTATTTTGACAAATAGTTCCCAACACCTCAATAAAGATCTTTCACCCACAACCATATCACCTCATTCTGTTAAGGATAATCAACTTGAAATTCTCAGCACACATACTCATTTACTATGCCCAAGTATCTATCAAAGATCAACACACTATTCAGAATCCACTTTTGCTCTTCTACTTTTACACATAATATTGGGCCTCCAAGGTCCTAGAATAAAGATGCAAAGCCCAAATTCAACATCCAAGTCTACTACCATGAATTTCTGGTATAATTGATAGGAAATCCTCAAATTCATTTACTAAAATTTCACACAGCTCAATAATAACCTCAGTCATTCATATTAACATTCTTTACTAATCAAGTAACCGTCCAAGGCGTTTTATTTCATCAATCTTGGACCTTCACTAAACCACACCAATCAAATTCAGCTACACGACCACAATATACACATTCGCAATACCCTAACTAACTAGCCAAGATTCAAACATACTCAATCACTAACGTCAATAAATAAATATATTCTTGATCAAGTTATCCTTAGAGATAATCTAACTCCTAGAGGGATACTCACTGAGGCCGAGTCATACTTGACAATAACTCAACAATCCCTACTATCCCATTAATTAGCACGACATTTAGATTTCTCCACACTAATACTCTCATTAAACTACACCAACATAATTCTTCTACACAATCTTACCAAGTACCCAATTGCGTTGCTCTAATAAATTGATCAAGATTTCCATACTTTCTAACTCTAATATTCTGTCAAAATGAACAAAAGATCCTAGACCACATCTCGCTATAGGTTCTACTAGTTGCGACAACGTAATCAGTTAGCTCCAAAGACAAACATTCTATTTAAATCAAATTCTCTTCAAGGATTATTCTAATAAATCGATTCATTACTCAATGCCTCTCAAACAACTTGACACCTAAAGGCTCACAAAAAATATCTACTAGACCACCACTATCTAGTTGCCATAACACATCCGAAAAGTCTTTGCAACACAAATCGGTTTACCCTTTCTTTGAAGAAGAGGCAACTACAAATAACTTTCAGCACATAGGAAAACGTTGCCACTTACAGTAGATACAAGATCAAGGGAAACAGTCAAATAGCAATGATCTTGAAAAACAAAAGATAAGATCATTGTTTAGGGCACACGTCCCACAAGCAGAGAATATCAAACCTCAAACAGGAATAAAACATTGCTTTTAAAATTCGAGAAACTCTTATGGGCAAGAATAGAAAGTTTAGGCAAACTACAATAACTGTAAGTTACAAAACTCGACTTCAATCTTAAATACTTCTACTTCACTCTTTCCTTTAACAAAGAAGGCGACTTTCTTTGATTACAGCACCACCATGACAACTCCAACAAGAAGAGATTTGAAGACCACAACACATGAATCACTTAGGACTAATAAAACCTTTCAACACGTCACTTTGCTCGAAACAATATCAGCTACCACATCAACATGAGGTCCAAAAGTTCACAAATGCAAAACTAGAAGCATTTTCATTTGATCAATATCACGTGTGCGATCAAATTCTTTTATACAAAACATTCAACATTATCATCATAATCCCTTACTGACAATCATACTAACAATAAAATAGTACACTCTTAGCAAGAATCATCATAGCCTCCTATCCCATCATAAACCTCTCCAAAAGAAATACAAACCACAATGTTGAAACAAACCTCTTTTAACATGATCATGCTATCAAATAATAATTTCGCAAGGCACGCTATCAGAGACCCCTTATTCATTCATCCACTCAACCGTTAGTGTTGCTCAATACCCACTTCAACTATCATTAACAATTGACAATTGTAACTATCACGTATGCAAATAGGGTCCTACTTCTATTTGCAGTCACATAACCATTTATAAACACAGAGTCAACATTCCACTTTATGCTCAGAGTTTAGGGCAAAATATAATTAAAGATTTAATAACATCATCTCCTGTAAAACAGGGTTTCACAAGGTACTACCTCAACATTCATCTAATCTGGTATACATGTTTCAATCTAGCAATTTTGTATGATCGTCAAGTAGCCAGTTTTATGAAACTTTCTGGTCTAACATCCTCTAGGGCAACATTCAAACACATCCTTAACATAACCATCACTAATGGGTAGATTCATCCATTGGGACACATTACCCCAAATTATCCAATAAATTTACCAAATTCCACAATCTTAATGATCAGACCAAATCATCAATATCTCACACTTCTTAATAATCCTTGGATTCCTAGTATGTATAATCATACCATTAAACAAGTTCATCATGTAATTAATTCTATGACAACAACAATTTAATCACATTTACTTCCAAGGATCTTGGTTAAGATCGATTATGCACCACGCTATAGACCCAACTTGATGACTCATATCATATCCATTAATTTCTCTTATTATAACCTCTCACTTAACCACGACAGGATGTCACTAAAGGGTTTAACATTTTATTTCATAAAATAGAAACATTCAACTTCAACACTCAAAATACCCAAAAGAAATACATTGGGTCAAGCTTCCACATGCTAAAGGACTTGCAAAAGGAAATTTGCATTATCCAAAACATCAAGCAATTAATGAGTCAAATTTTCCAATAAGAAGGACAAAAACTCCAATACAAAGGTCAATCTTGACAATTAACCAAGTTCAACAGCCACAAGAATATCTCAACAGTTGGGGAAACGATAATTGTCTTAAGGGACAATTTAAGCCAATGGAAACTCATCAACCTTTCTCAAAGAATCCCATCAACTGGAATGATCTACTAACCCAAGAGAAATTCATCAACCACAACTGGACAAGATTTGATCAAATTCAAGTTCAAGGAAGAGAACAATTCTTCTAGAGATACTCACTATCAACGCCTGTACTAAGATATCAGAGGTAAACACTTCACTATTCCCATACAACGAACATTGGTGTAACCTGGTAAAACCCAGGGCCACAACCACGACTTCAAGCTCACAACATCGATTATCCCCACACATAACAATCATATAATCAATTAATAAGCAATCATACTCAATTCATATCAGTAATCATCAATATGATATAACAAAAACGTAAATGCAATGAATTGCCCATCCCCATCCTACTGTGCACCAGTGTGTCAAATTTTTAAGTTGATTAGCCATTAGCAAATTTTTTTAATCTATTCACGATGGACCTAAAGTCCGCTCTGATACCAATAGTAACACCCCAGCCCAACATGAGTCTAGAAAGCTACTAAAAAACAGAGTAACAAATTAAAACTAAGGCATTTTACTAAATATCGGTAGAACCTCCTTTGTATAGTTAACTATACCGGAGGTTCGCACAGTTATTAATAACAATAAACAATAATCCAGACGTCCAATTTAAAACATAATCATAAAGACATCCATAATATGCTAATCAACTCTATTACACAATATCCAAAGCATACGACATAACCAATTGAGAATACTTTAAGCAGTTTGCTCAATTATTAAAGCATAGTCCAAATTTAACCAATGGTGAATAGTTCGTGGCAGTGTGCAACAAAACTTATGACTATTCACTCCCATGCATGTCGTTCGCGTCAGTGGTACCTAAAAATACAAACAACAGCAAGAGTGAGTCCAAGACTCAACAAAGTACAATTAATAAGATAATATAATACACAATTATATCATCATCATCCAACCACAATTCTTTATAAATAACCAATTCACATGCTCATGCAATGCAAATGCACAAATGCATCTTTTCTTTTCTCTTTGCATATACCGGTAATGCGGAGTATGCATCCGTTGATGCATACCCATGCCTGTGCCTTCTAGCATTGGGACCATAAGCCCACACTCCTGAGTGTGGGGATCACAAGCCCGTCAAATACATGACGGGGACCTCCAAAATCAATGCTTGGTCACCACGTGACCAAGCCTCAAAGATGATATCATGATGCATATGAATCAATTCTTTTATTCAACATAAACATGTATTAGCTAGCAGCAACATTACAAGAATAAAGAGCATACTCATACCTCTAGCATTCATGAACAACGACATACACATCATTCTAGCATCCATGAGTAGAGAATATACACATAATACTAGCAAACATAACAATCATTCTCAAATATTCTATCACTAATTGCACTTGCCTCAACCGTGTGAAGATGGAGGACGCGAAGAGGGCGCTGCCCCTGGAACCAAACCCCCACCTGAATAATTTTAACAAACACTCTAAGATAACAATTTTGGACTAAACATTGCTAGAAACAAATATATAACTCACTACGCTCCCTAACGCAACCCAAAACTCCAAATCCCATGACATCGATCTGTCCCCTCAATAGACAGTCCTCTTCTAAAATTCATAACTTTTCGTCCAGAGATCCAAAAGGGGTGCTCTTTGATTCTCTGGAAAGCTAATTAATTTATATACATAAACTTAGTTGGTGAGCTTTCCATATTCAGCCATCTTCTATCCTTACCAAACAGATTAATAGAACAACTAAATCTCGTCGGGGGTTCTAGATAGTGAGACTAAAACTGACGTATCTTTCAGTACACGTAACCAAACTTTATGTTCTTTAGCTTTCTGGAAATCTTATCAAAATACCTACAATTTTTGTTTTGGTGAGATCTTCTAAAAAGTTCATTAACTATTTGCTAATGATCGATTAACATTAACTGTCAGAATTATGACAGAACTACAGAACAGTAATGCTACGAAAGTCATATCTCCTAATCTGCTCATCCAAACGACGTGATCCAAGAACCTATGGAAAGCTACTGACGT
Organism: Phyllostachys edulis; assembly: GCA_036346405.1. Lineage (NCBI taxonomy): Eukaryota > Viridiplantae > Streptophyta > Magnoliopsida > Poales > Poaceae > Phyllostachys > Phyllostachys edulis. The sequence goes on from CM070545.1 coordinate 73,299,489, forward strand.
TATATAGAACTCTCATGAGATGGCTAGACCGGATTTCGTAGCTAACAGTCCTAAATCAGATGAACACTACAAACTGCCAAAATACCGATCTAATACCGATATCGCCTAAAATACAAGATTACACCACTAATCGAATGGGATTAGGATTACCCTTGAAGAACCACTGAAGAATGACGAAATCACCATGTGATCCCTCTTCTCCTCCCTTTCTCCCTTCTTCCTCTTCTTCTTCTTGGCCGGCCACCACAAGGACGATCTCCTTCTTCCTCCAATTGGCCTGCAGTAAGGAGCTTCACCAGGGGAAAAGGCGCTGTTGGAGGGGCTGGACAGAGGTGGAGGGAGGTGTAGGAGGGGCTAGTTGTGGCGGCCAAGGGGGAAGGGTGAAAGGGGCAGGCGACCAAGGGGGGAGAAGGGGGTGGCACCTAGGGTTTGTGGCTAGCTGCCCCCCTCCTCCACCTTGGGCCGAAATCAAATGGGCCAGAAGCCCCGACCCAGGTTGTCAAAACTTTGCAGAATTCCCTCTCTAATCCTCTGTTAAATCAATTTTCTAATTGGTCCTTCTCCCTAATTTATTTCTTCTCAATTAATTTAATTTGGAGTATTACACGCGCTCACCTGCGCCCGTCCCCCTGCCCCGGGCTCGCCTGCACCTTTGCACGCACTTTGGCTCGCCCCCGTGCGCCCCTCCCATGGCGACTCAGCCACGCGTTCCATGGCTCGGCCCTAGAACTTAATCCGATTTGTTTTCCCCGTTTCTTGATATACTAGTTTTTATGCTTTTCTTGACTCATGCCCTGATGCTTGTTGTCTATGGTTAATGCATGAACATGGTGGAAGTGGGTTGCGGTTCCTGGGCTTTGGCTTGGGGTAACCCCCGATGGTGCGGCATCCCTAGTAGTATTATTTATCTATCTCTGCATTCTGGTCTTGATCCCTTGTCTTCCTTGGTACGGTCCTGGCTAGGATGTTGAATAAGGGAGAATATACGAGTGCAGTCAACAGTTGATTAAATATTTAGCAATTGGTTAATTAGTTTCTGCCAAGTTCAGTTGATTAAGGTATCACGCAAAGGTAGCTTGTTCCTGTCTGGATTTAGTTGGTGCTCATTTCAGAATTTTAATGCCGTGTTAATATGAGTACTTAACATATCAAATTTACCCCCTTTAGTAACTTTCTCTGCATTATGTAGTTGTTTCTAATATTGCTTTGGGATTTAGAGTTTTTCTGAATGCTGTGAGCAGCCTGTATCAATGATTCAAGGGTGTTTTGTTTACGAGGGCCATGGGTCTGTTTAATGGAACCAGTTTGCTATATCAGACCTTTGATAGTTAGATTTGTAGGTTGTAAGTATTTGTATGAGTGTTTTCTGATGTAGATTGGACTACATTCTGTAGGTAGTGTTGTTGATCAGGAGAGAGCGAGAGAGGAGTTCTGGTTTGAAAACTGTTTTGTACCAGCCACACATCTCCCCTTTGAAGGAGAGATGTCTTGGAAACAAATTGCATTTTTAGTTTTGAATGAGTAATAGTACACTTCCGAGGAGAAGTTGCATTGTATGCTTGGCATGAATAATTCATTAGCAAGTAGTATAAGAAAAAATGAGCGTGAGTAAGCACTATTTTTAAAATGTTTGTTGAGCTGGAGTTGCATTGTTACGTGATATATGTCGTGTTGTAGAGATGATTATTGCCTTGTGCATTAATGGATACTTTTTCTCCATGGACATTATTGTGTTTTCCTTCCTTTCTGAGACATGTTAACTCTATCCTCATTGTCTCAATTTTCCAACATCAATATAGATTTATGTTTCTTTAAAAAGTATAGCACATTGGCCTTCACATCGTGCATAGAAAAATATTCTCTTTGTATATGTTGTGAGTGTTTCCGTGTCCTTTACTTTCTTCTCTGTGATTGCTTTCTTCAAACTTAACTTTAGTGTCATCAAGTTTTGCTGGTGTATGGTATCCCAGAATCAGACTCCTATCAAATGACCTGCTTTGAGCATGCTCTAACAGTCTAACTATCATCCATGCAAGGATCAAGGGAGACCACTTTCTCTATTTCAGCTGTCGTATTATCTCCCAAAAGGTACTTGGTCAAAAAAGAAAATAGCATGACAAACAATAACCTGCCTTTCTTGGCACAACAAATGTCATCTAACACTATCGAATTTCACAAAAAAAAAACATTATTCAATGCTATCCATCTCAAGTGCTTTTGGGTAGTGCAAGCACTCTTGACAGTTTGTAAAAAAGGTCACTCATTATTAGAAGAGCACAATTCTTCTATTCTATTCATAGGTCATCACTTTCATAAGAAAAGAACATAATTCTCATTGTTCGATATTATTTCTACCTTTATATCCCACATGTTTTCTTTTTTTGGTGTGATGGAAATTTCCTGTTTGTTCACTTGTCATTTTTCTACATTTCGTTATCTCGGACTTCTTATCCTACTATGTTTGTCAGCTGATTAATGGATTATTTGGGAGTTTCATACAATGATTTTCCCTATAATTAGTATATTCATGGGCTAGCTACTCGAGGAGTTCATTACTTGCATCGGCCTGGACCATTGCTCCAGGACCTAGGATTTATGGCCCTTCCGGTACGTGAATTACTTATCTTTTTAGTTTATTCTATTATGTTGATATAACTTCATTACACCTATTTAGTACCTTTGTATTTTTAGGAGCTTGGGCAAGACAAAGGTTATCTTAGTGAGGGCATATTTGCTTCCATCTTCTTCTCCTTTGTTTTGGTAGGCAATTCTTTTACTCTACTACTTTTCTTGACTACTTTCACCCACGTTATATGCATGTATTCTCATGTGTTTGTTGTTTCCGTATGTTAAGTTAATAGTTCATAACTTTATAGAACTAGTGATGTGTCATTTATAGTATGACATACACAACATAACGCAAATCAGCTGGTGCCTTTTCAATGCTCTCTATATTTCCATTCTGATGTAGGAGTGATATTGTTCAGTTCTTCACAATTTTCTTGGACTAAATTGGTGCCCATGAACTGGTTTCTGCTTACTAAGTACTGAAGAAAAGTGAAATTGTGAATCTTCTTCAGGATCGTGCAGCTCGTAGTGGCTAGTACTGCTCATTTTTCTCTTGATTTGATGGCAAAACATCTTTACATGCCACATCATTATAATTAGTATGTATTTCTTCTCTTTCACTACAGAGCAAGCAAAATGATTTCCAGGATGACGATTTGCAGCCACCAAGCAAACACTCCTCTTTAGACAAGGTTTGTTCATTTATACAATGTTCGGAACTCAATGTGGTTGAGTAGAAATACATTATGTTGGTACTGTTTACAATTATCGAAGTTTATTATTGATTGTGTCAATCTGATGACATGTCTTTCATTATAAAACAAAAAAACTTGATGGCGTATTATTACAACTACCATCCCAAACCCCTAGTTAGGGTTGAGTACAATTTGTGCCCAATTAGACATTTAATTCTATGGTTGTAATTAGTAAAGTTAATTGTGTTATGCATTGTGCTATGTGCACTTACAGTTTTACTGTGTTCATTTGTAATATTTAGTGGTCACTAGCCCAGCAGAAAACATATCACAAGAACACAACTGATAATAACTATTAATGATATTAAATATGTTTTTTTACTCAATTATTGCCTTCATGGTGATCTAACAGTTATTAAAACTCGCACAATGTTTGATTGTAATGAATTCTTGTCTTTCACTATAGGACAAGGAAATTTATACCCAAGATAACAATACAATACAAGCATATAAAGTTTCTGTTGCACACAAGGTTATTTTTTCCATTCATCATGTATACAAATAACATTTTTTGTCTTATTATAGTTTGCATGAATTCACTAGTTATTATGGTTGTATGGCAGACCAAAGAAAGTCATGTCCACGATGACACCAGGCTGGCCCTAAACAACCACACTAATGCTATCAAGGTAACTGACATTTATTTCTACTACAAATGCTTTTGGGGTTTCTCTAAGAATGTGAGGTTACTAAAACAGCATACACTACTGGTTGTTGATCATGAAGCACCTTCATATTGCTCAAAACATCAAATAGCCCATGATAAGGTAAGAATTATTCTTAGCAATTATGTTTCTACCGATTACATATTTATGAAATAATTAAATATGAACACACATTCTGTTCTATGCAGTACTTCAATGTTTATTTCTAATTATTTGACCTCTTGTTATTAACATGACGTCCAAAACAAAACAAAAACCGCAAAAGGAGCTAGTGCAACCATGCTTGTTGATGTATAAGATACACCTTCTAAATTTGTCTCCTCTATTTCTATTTTGCTAATAATTTATTTAAATTGCATACTAATGTTGCACATAATATCTTTTGTAGAAACAACAGCGTAGTACATTTAATTGGTTGGCTAACAATTTGATAGCAGCATGACAATCTTTATGTTTATTTGATATGTGATTCTCTAAAAATATTTAACTGCATCCTTTGTAACATATTTGATCATGTATTTATATGTGTGGACTAGGTTGGTACTAAAGTATTCTTGAAGAGCTGGAAAAAAATGCAAATAAGGACGTGGCTCTTGCTACAATCATAAGTTGTGATCCAAAAGATAAACTTGATGGCGTTCAGCTAGGAAATGAATTTTGGATAGTGCATGTCGATCTTGCCATCGCGAAATGTGAAGAATTGATACGACCATACAAAGGCTACAAATTGATTGGTCATGTAGTAGGAGCTGATATTGCGTGGCCATCAACTTATGTACGGTGCTCCTTTTAGTTTTGTTACTTTAATATTGTGATTTTGTTTCTTCCTAATAGTGCATTAATGGACTCTAATTTTTCATTGTAGATTGAAAAGATAAATGGATGATGCTATGGATGACCTTCAATGCAAGGTGAAGAATGGTGACATAGGTAGATAATCTTCATTACATTTAGATTTCATTCTGTTAGGAAATGATGTTCAAGTAAAATATTTATATCATGTCTTATGTGGATAGTTCTCTATGTAATGCAATAATTTTTTTTTAATATATGAGTGTTCTTTTTAGCCATGCTATGGCCGATGATGATTTTTTTACTTTGACTTCTACACACTTATAATCATTGCAGCAACCTAATTATATCCATTGCCAAAATAGCAAAACTCATCTGTATGGCAAGTACCAATACTTCTACGCATTGTGACAATATAATTATATCCATTGTTAAAATAGTAAAAGTCATCCATGCATGGTAAGTACCAATGCATACAAGTGTAGTTACAACCTGACTATATTCGTTGCTACTTTGCAACGCCTTTTTATATCTATTACCAATGCTTATTTATATGTTGTAATAGACTCTCGCAGCGGCCTCAATGGCAACACATAGTAAATGCATTGGTATAGACCGTACCAACACTTATTTGGATTTTTACCAACACATATGTGCGTTGTTAAAGAGGTGTTCATCTTGTAGTGTAGGTCAGTGAGTTTGTTTATAAAAAGATTGGTTTAAACTTCACAAATTTAATAACTAATTCGAATCAACTTCAAAACGAGTGAAACCAATTTTGTTGGCTTCCATTTATAATGTACTTTGACTTGGTATAATTTTGAAACATGTTTTTGTCCCAAAAAATTTCAAAGTTAGAATTAATTTTGGTAAAGAATTATTTTTGCACTAGAAATTGAATTAACTTCAAAATTTCGTAAGAAATTCATGTGTACTCCAAATGGGGTGAACCAATTTTTGTTGTTCATAACATTTTATTCTCTAGTTAACCATATAAAGCTTATCCCCACAACTGTTCCACAATTTTTTTGCGAAAACAATAATTCTCGGACATAAGCTAGAGAACTATGATTTTTCTGGATTTTCTTCCAATTTGATTTTCAAACGGCTATAACTTTCCCATACAACCTCCAAATCCAATAATTATTTCACCTAAATTCATATAAAAATCTTAATCTTGCTACTGTGTAAATTTCATGCATTTTTTAGCAATTTGATTTTTTTTTCTACTTTATTTGGTGTTTATTGCAATATCGTTCTTTCGATAGATTTTTGGCGATCCAAACATATTCGTGAGTGTGACCAGAGGGTAATCGAGAGTGGTACCAGCAAAGGCAAGCAATCCCCTCCTTTGATGCATGTTGCTTTCCTATTAGTTTCGAAAAGTATTTATGTTGTTTTTCAAGTATTTTATGCACTGCTTTAATTTTGAATACTTGTATGTCAAATGGGTAGTTTAGTTATATCCTACTTGCTGCATTACCTTCCTTGAATGTTGATGTTCCCTTGTTCAGTTGATTGCCTAGGTTATATATTATATGGGATTGTTTGTGATATTTAGAACGATGCTTAGTCATGCTAGTAGTTGTAGTTGAAAGCGCTTGATGGAGCTAGTCCATCGGCTAGTGAAGTGAATTGAATTGAATTTTGATGAAATTTTATGGAATTTGAGGAATGTCTCCTGATCTTCGAATCTAGTGTTGTGGACTTGTTGGGTGGGTTTTATTGTGTGTTTGACTTGGACGGGTGATAGGGTGATCACGGGAGGTTGTCTCGGATTCGTGTAGCCCGATTTGGGTGATTAAGGACCGGTCTGTGGTGTGATGAATCAAGTCTTACATGCAACAACACGCCAGGATAACGGCAAAGGCTTGGCTTAATAATTTGTCGTGTTTTAGTTGTCAAACCACAATTAGGTTGACAAGTGTTGTTTTTGTTGGAAATAAGGAGCACCGGTAGTTGCCGAGGCTTTACCGGTTGCTAGTGTTTTGTTATTGTTGTCTTGTTAATCTAGTGGGGGCATGTTAAGTTTCATCTTACATGCCCTTAAGGGTTGTTTGTGCGCAAGGGACGGACTTACACAATGAGCACTACTACAAAACAAGCTATAGAAGATGCCTCATCACAGACGGTTCCTTTGGAACCATCTGTGATGAAATTATCACAGATGGTTCAACAGGAACCATCTATGTTGGGTCTGTCGGGGCCAGGTACCAACATATCACAGACGGTTCTTATTACGAACCGTCTGTGATAGGCACCTATCACAGACAATTTTTTAATAGAACTGTTTGTGATAGTTCACAGACGGTTCTATTAAAAACCCGTCTGTGATAATCACCGTTATCACAGACGGTTCTTGAGAACAACCGTCTGTGAATTAACACAGACGGTTCTAGTTACAAACCGTTTGTGATAGTTACGTATCACAGACGGTTTTTAACAAGAACCGTCTCTGATTGTTGGGCGGGAAACGAAAATTTGAACATAATGGGTGGGCTGCCGAAACTCGCTTTATATAACCTTACGCCTGCGCCATCTCATACCTCCATCTCCTCCTCTGCGCTGTCTCTCCTCCTCACACCTTGCACCCCGGCCTCCCCCGAGTTTGTCACCCGCGGCCTCCTCCAACTCGCCCCAGCCTCATCGTCACCGGCCTCCTCCGATCCATCGCCCCCAGCCTCCTCCACCTCGCCCCGGCCTCATCGTCACTGGCCTCCCATGACCTCGTCGCCCTCGGCCTCCGCCACTTCGTCGCCCCGGCCTCCCACGACCTCACTCTCTCTACTCCCCCCTTTGCTCTGTGATGTCAATTACTGAGAGCTAGTGTTAGTGCTCTGTAAATGGATTGAGTTGATGCTACTGCGATGTGGGTGTGTGGGTGATGCTACTGCTTATGTGTAGTTCATGTTGAGTTATTTGGTTTGGGCAAAAATATAGATGGTAGATCGCGCACTGTTCGGTAAAAACCGCTATAACTTTTGCATACGAACTCGGATTGCGACGTTCTTTGGCTCTCTGGAAAGCTAACGAAAAGTCCATATCAAATTCATTCACGAGGCTCAAGAGACTCCAGACAAAGTGGAAACCCGCAAAAAAGGTCGTTTAGTGCCTCAAAACAGCCTTCAAAGTTTTAGCAGCCGTTTTCGGTTTTTTTTTTTTGCCAACAGAAAAGGCTATCACAGACGGTTTTGAACAAGAACCATCTCTGAAACTCATCACAAATGGTTCTGAACAAGAAGCGTCGTGAAAAATCATCATCAGAGCGGTTACGAACAAGAACCGCTGTGATAACAATTATCCTGAGCGGTTCTTGTTCGTAACCGCGTGGTGATATTTTCACGAGCGGTTCTTGTTGAACCAAATGCGTCAGTGATATTTTCACAGACGGTTCTTGTTCAGAACCGTCTGTGATGAGTTTTCACAGACGGTTCAAAAACCATCTGTGATGACCTCATATCATCACAGATGAACAAATTCAGATAGTTCAGAAACCGTTTGTGATGACGGTTCTGAACCATCTGTGATGAGGTTTTCCCTAGTAGTGGAGGCTCAGCCGTGGTTTAGGCGAACGATAGCCTGCCATGGAGTATTGTCCTCGGGTGGTTTGCTTGTTAGGACATGACATTGTAACGGCCTCGTTATGATATCTCAGTCACACTCCTATGGAAGAGTGCTTTGGCCGACATTGAGAGATATTCATATCGTGTGGGTAAAGTTGTACACCTCTGTAGAGTTTATAAATCTATTCGAATAGCCATGTCCCTAGTCATGGACATCGCTTGTGGGAAAGCATGCATAGTTAGAGAATGGGAAGGATGGTATTTGGGTCAAGTATGTTTGGAAATATTATGTTGTCACGAACGGAAAGTTTGCGTGTTGATTTGTTAAGTAATGATATGTGTCACGAATGGGAAGTTCGTGTGTTGATTATAAATTGGAGTATCTACTGTTTGTTGATCATCAATTGGAATACCTACTATTATATAATGTTTCTAAATGTTTAACAAATGGCAATTTGAATCTATACCGGTTATCTCAATGAAAAATCTTGCTTTATGCTGAAAATGAACCGTTTTAGCCATCCTTTGATACGTGAATGCATTTATTATATATTGCTATTTGTAAGTCTTGCGAGTACGTTTTTGTACTCAGTCGGATTGTCCATGCTGCAGGTGAGAACATGGTACAAATCGGGTTTAGTACAGTAGATGCAATGGCTTTAACTCCAGTTGATTGCTTGTGGGTTTGGGCATGCTAACTTGATTATTTAATTTTATTTCTTTATTTACTTCCGCTGCGATTTATTCTTTTATGATTAAATTTGGTCAGTCGACCCTCTTGTGCAAAATTGGACCATAAGGTTCTATTTGTTGATGTCGTAATATTGATTCTATCATTCTTGCTTATTTGAGTATGTATGTGATGCAATGTTTTGTTGGATATGTGCATGTTAGGCATTGATCCTTGGGAGCTAACATGAGATACATATCCGGGCATTCGAAATCATTTCATCTCTCGATTAAGGGTTGTGCCTCTGGTGCAATCACTTGACTTGAAACGGAATCCGATTCCGGGGTCCCCACAGTTTGTGCTATCCTATATATCACAGGCGGTTTTTGGTAGTAGCCGTCTATGATAGTTTGCATTCACAGATGGTTTTTAGTAGTAGACTTCTATGATAGTTTGCATTCACAAACGGTTTTTAGTGGTAGCCGTCTATGATAGTTTGCATTCACAGATGGTTTATTTCACAAAATCGTTTGTGATAGTTCGTTCTATACTTAAATATTTTGGTTTTTCGGCTAGCCTCAGGTAATGCTAGCCATGCCCTCTGAAAACAAGCAAACAGAAAACAGATATATCACAATTGATTTGATATAGAACAACTCAAAGTGATTTAAAAACTCAATATCAATTACAGAGTGATTTGAATTACAACTCAAAGTGAACGCGGTGGCGGCGGGGACCAACTAGAATGGAAGCCCGTGGGGATTACCTTCTCCACGGGGGTGGCGTCACAGGCCGGCGTGGCCGAAGGCAGCGTTGGTGGCGGGGAGAGCGCACGGGCGGCGTGGGCGTGAGGCGTCGCCGGTGGCTTAGCGGCACGGTGGGGGAGATGGCATGCGCACGGGCACGACGGCTGCACGTGGAGCACGCAGAGCCGCTTGGGGAGGCTCGGGGGCAAGCGAGGAGGCGGCGCGACGGGCCGAAGGCGTAGAAGAAGGAGACAGTGTGGGGATGGCTCCTCGACGGTAGAGAGGACAAATCGGGGAGAGGGAAAGGTAGAGGAGGGTTGAGCGCGCGTGGTGACAAGGTTGATTGGGCGATTACTTCGCTGGAGCGGTGGATTAGGTGATAGGCGGCGGTGCCGGCTTTGGGGAAGAAATGTGGACGCGATGGCGGTTGTGCTCCAGGAGAGGGAATGGGGGTATGGGAGAATGGAGGAGGAATGGGAAGTAGAGAGGAGGCTCGGCTCTTTTATAGGCATCGATGGAGGAAGCAAGGCGGCAAGGACAGGGCGGGTAGTGCGAGCAGGGCATGGGCAGGGGAAGGGTGTGGCGCTCGGGCGTGCGGTGCGCTGGCATAGTGGCAGGGAGTTGGCACATGGAAGTGCAGCATGGCGTGCATGCAAGGCGGCGGTGAGCTCGGGAGACATGGTGCATGGCTACGTAGGCAGCCAGGAGAAGGAGGGAGAGAGAAAAAGAAAGGAAAGAAAGGAAAAGAAAAAGGAAGGAAAGGAAAGAAAGAATTTTCATGGAGTATTCAAGTTGCGAAATTTGATTTTTGGAATTTGGTGAAGAATTAGAACTGAGATGATCAAATTTGAATTTGAATATGAGATCATGAATGTAAATATATGCACAAACTCCATCTGAATTCCAAATATTTGAATTAATTAATTTAAATTTAAAAGTTTAGAAAAAGACCAAAATCCGGGATGTTACAAGTAGTAGGGTTCCACATACCTCAACAAATCCACAAGTGAGATCTCATCGGATCCCACATCCAATCTCAAAATTCTTCCCTTCATGTACTCTGTTCTTCCATCGTTGCATGTGAGGTAAGATTGGACACAAAGCTCTACACTATATATTCTCTTTAGATCCTACCTACAATAGTTAAAAAACAAAATTTTACACTGTTAAAAAATGAGACTCAAATGCATCTTCGTGCTATCACTGCTGTCACATTCCACGGCCTAGCTGACATGTCTGCTCTCACATTCGTCTCAAATCCATACAAACCCAAATTCCTCAAGACTAATATGCATACAACAAAAAGGAAATTGAAATCGAAATAAAATAGATTCTTTGCTTACCCATGAGCAACTTCAGACAGATCCATGCTTCCTTAACCCTCCAACTACATGCTCAACACTGTGCAAGAAAACTAGGGTTAGATTTGCTGCCGAAAATGCAAACCAAAACACCAAATTCGTGGATGGAGGTAGGAGATCTCACCTACGGGAACTCCGACACGGTGCTCTTCGAGGGAGATTTGCTGTTCGCAAGAGGGAGGAGGGCACTGCCTAAGGAAGTCGGACGAACGAGAGAAGGGGAGGAAGAGGAGTGAGATACCGAGAAGGGGGAGGTGAGTGCGGACAGGGACGAACGAGGGAGAGAGCCTTAATAAAACCTAATTCTTCAGGGGTAATTTGGTCATTTCATATGCGAGCTAACAGCAAAGCAAGGAGATGTCACGGGCATGGCATTTCGCGGAACAAAAAGAAGGCACGATGGTATTAAAATGAACTGGGAGAATGCAATGGTATTAAAGTGAACCGCGCGGTGTGTTCGTGATGCTACCAAACCGATTTTGCCAAAAATTTATGTATATGCAGAGTACTTATATATCTAGTGAAAACTATTATTTTGATGATAAATTGAAAATCATTTTGGCTTGTGAATTAACATTAAAAGAATCCTAAAACAGCGATAGCCTAACGAGTATTGGTGTAATACCCTGGCCTGCTCGTAGTACGGCCCATGTGGCCCATGAGGAGTCATGTGGTGTGATTAGTCCCATATTACTTGTCTAAAGTGAGTTGTAGTAGTATATAATGCCTGTTGGGTCCAAACTTAGCACCTCCGGGTTAACCTTTTTACTCGAAGCAAGGACAAAAGTGTAAGTGGGGTGCTATGTGTGCGCGGGTCCGCCCCATGGTGGACTGGGCATTGAGCGGATTTTGGGCCAGGGTGTTACAATTGGATCATCGTTGGAGTTGCGGGAATCAACTACTTAGTTCCCGTAGTGCATTGTCTTATTTAATTTTGAGTTAATTTTAATTTTGTTTGAATTTGGCTTATTTTCGCGTATAGATTTCGATGACTTCGGAGAGTCGGATTTCGACAACGTTTGAGAACAACAACTAATTGAGCAAGGCAAGTTACATCTTTGATCATATTTGAATCCCAGTATTTTAAATTATTTAGATTCTGTTTAAATTATTATTGCATGCTTATTTCTATTCAATCTAATTTAAATACATGTTTTAAATTATAGTTATGTCTAAATCCTTTGTACTGCCAATCTCGACATTGAAATAAACCTACATTGACAGATTAGATGAAAATCTAGTTTATGCAATAGTATGAACTAGAACATTTTGGGAAAAAATTATGCTTAGCCATGCTTAGAGCTGAAATATTTGATTTGGAAATTTACAGCCAAAAATCAAATGTTGTTTAAATGTTATCCATGGCATTGGTGTGTCATGAAAGTTTACAAATGATTTGAAAACTAAAATAAAAGTAAAAATTGGTTTGTACTTGGGCGAAATGGATAGTTGGTGAGTATAGGTTTATGCACGGACTCAATTCGGGAATGGTTGAGGCCTAGGGGTTATTTTGGAAGTCGACCAAGTCAGTTAAGGACCGGTCTTTGAGTGTATTTTGCTATGCCCCACCGTACTACCACAAGTCTGAAATGGGACAGGCTAAGCTAAATAATTTGCAATGTCTCATTGTTAGTTGTGCCATTTTGATGTGTGGGTGTCGGTTAGACAGTATTCCCACTTGGTGCAAGGCGGGGCTTCCGATGGGTGTTTAGCCCAATGAAAGTGAAACTTTAGCGCCGCAAGAAGGGGCTTCTGGCGGATGGTTAGTCCAAAGGAAGTGAAAACTTAGCGAGGCATAACTACATTGGAATGGCGCATTGTAAAGGTCTCGTGATAATCACTTAGTCGCACACCATCGGAAGTGTGTGAAGCGGACATTAGAAGTTGATTATCTCTTGTGGGTAAAGTTGTACAACCTCTGTAGAGTGTAAAACTATTCGAATAGCCGTGTCCATGGTCATAGACATGCTAGCAAAGCCACTCAAAGTTAGACTTTGGTTTTGATTTCAAAAGATTTTGACAAATGATTTCGGATAGCTTATCCAATTGGGAAATTGGGCGGTTAGCCATGTGGAGAGTATCCATCACCATATTTCATATGGAGGTTATCCTACTATAAAACTTGAGAGTTTATAAAATAAATTTTAGTTATAGAATAACTGCTTTGGAACTTAGTACAAATATTTATCTGCGGTTCTACTCGAAAAGATCGGGCCACCCCGTATCACATAAGTAGAAACCTCTATCCTCTTGGGCATCCAAGTGGATGGAAAGGCAAGTGGCATCATGCAAGCTCTTTATTGCATGCATGAGTGTGACCTACACAGTTTTCTCATATGTTCAATCAACCAACTTCACCTCTTAGTATGGACACCTCCATGTTTTTTTTTCCGACTTTGACTCTTTTACCACTTCTAACTTTGTCAATTTTTACCACCCACAAAGGGGAGAGGATGACGGACTAATAGCGATTATCCTAATTTACTGTAACACAAAAGGTGCAAATCATGAATCTTTTACAATTTAGTCCATATATTTTATACAAAATTACAAACAAGAACATCATAGAAAAGAACAACACCATTACTTAGCTAGTAAGCACCAGGACAGCTATAGCAGCCAGCTATGCTCTAGGCAACACAAGAAGAAACCTCCCTCCTCTTGGCCATCCAAGTGGATGGAAAGGCAAGTGGCACCATGCATGCTCTTTATTTATTGCATGCATGAGTGCCACCTACATACTTTTCTCATCCGTTCAATCAACCGACTTCACCTCTTCGTATAGACACCTCCAAGTTTTTTTTCCAACTTTGACTCTTTTACCACTTCTAACTTTGTCCTTTTTTACCACCCACACAAGGAGAGGATGAGGGACCAATAGTGATTCTCATATTTTATGACAACACAAACGGTGCAAATCATTAATCTTTTACAATTTAGTCCATAGATTTTATACATAATTACTAACAAGGACATCATAGAAAAGACCAGCACAACTATAGTATAGCCAGCTAAGCTCTAGGCAGCACAAGTAGAAACCTCCCTCCTCTTGGCCATCCAAGTGAATGGAAAGGCTAGTGGCACCATGCATGTTCTGTATTGCATGCATGAGTGCCACCTACACACTTTTTTCATTTGCTCAGTCAACCGACTTCACCTCTTTGTGTGGACACCTCCAAGTTTTTTTTTTTCCAATTTTCACTCTTTTACCACTTCTAACTTTGTCCTTTTTTTACCACCCACACAGGGGAGAGGATGAGGGACTAATAGTGATTATCCTATTTTACTGCATCACAAAAGGTGCAAATAAAGAATCTCTTAGTATTTAGTCTGTTCCAGTTGACTAGATATGCTATTACTATTACAAGCAGTTATACAAAATAATTTAATGTCGATAAATGTAAATATCTTTTGTTCTACGTACAGCGAAATTGTATAACCAAACAAAAAATCTAGAAAGTAGTGTATGTGAAAGTAGTGTATCTAACTCTTGTTGAGGTGGTGGAGTTATGGGTGTACGATTCCACCCACCAAATTTGAAATCCTGATGTCCATCTTTATGTGTGTGGTGGTGGTGTGTGTGCGCGTGTGCGTTTTCTTTGTAATCAAAAAAAAATCAGCATTTACAGGTGTAGTCGATACATAAAAGTTTATGTATATGCAGAGTACATATATATCTAGTGAAAACTATTATTTTGATGATAAATTGAAAATAATTTTGGCTTGTGAATTAACATTAAAAGAATCCTAAAACAGCAATAGCCTAACGAGTATTGGATCATCGTCGGAGTTGCGGGAATCAACTACTTCAGAGTTCCCGTAGTGCGTTGTCTTATAATTAGCCTTCTCTAGCTACCACAACAATAAAATAACAAAAATTGTACATCATGCATTGGCACGCACTTCTCACACGCTAGTTGAATAATCTGGAAACAATTCATTGCATTTAAATCCAGATAGAAGGATAGCTGGTATTTACTGGCTACAACCACTACATTTCATAACCGAATCCTAAGAGAAATCCTCAAATAAATACGATGAAAGAAAGATATGCTTACCTCGGTGCAGCCCACGAAATTCTTGTTTAGGACCCACAGGAATCCCTATCCCGGTTTTTGGCCTTAAATACGGAGCCCTAAGCCGCTCCTCAAGGATTGAGACTGCACTGAGGTAAGACTGTGATCGGGTGGTGGCCGCGTCGAGTTTGCTTCATAGGATATAGACTGTGATCAAGACTCTATCCTTCGGCGAGCTGTGCCTGTGCTTGGTTATCCAGTCCGACCTACAGCGAAGCTGCGAAGCGAACGCCATGTCACCTGGACGCCCCATCTCCACCAACACCCCTGAAGGACGCCCCGTCTCCACCAACGGCAGCGCGGCCGGCTCGTCCGACGTTGGCGGGGACACCATCTCCCGCCTCCATGACGAGGTCCTCTTGAACATCCTGGGCCGCCTCCGTGCCGAGGAAGCCGCCCGGACCGCCGTCCTCTCCCGTCGCTGGCGCAACCTTTGGAATTTACTGGCCCGTGAGAATTAGAAGCTAGCTAGCGTATGGAGATTGGAGAATAAACGGGTTCTTGTAACTCGATTGATCGATTATTGTTGCCTGTCGATCTAGATCTGAAAATTGCCGTAATAATCTCGAATAAGATGTAATATTAATTGTCGCTTTAATTCTGAGACTACCAGAAACCGTTTATTTTCCGAGTGCCTATATGTTTATCGAGTGTTAGCACGAAAACTAGGGCACTCAGGACGGGAAGTCAACACTCGGTAGAAATAATTTTCCCGAGTGCGTATATTTTGTATACACTCGGGTGAACAGTCAGTACTCAGTAGCCACGCCATTTTTTCCCCTGCCGCGCTCTTTTTTCCGGGCTGCGCTCTTTTTTTTGCTTCGCGTCGGTCCACTCGATTTAACCCCAATCCCCATGGAGTTCTCCCCTGCACGCCTCCCCCTCTGCTCCTCCCTCTCGGCCGCGCCACTCCCTCCAGCATCGCGCCTCACAGGTTCCTTCCCGGCTCGGCCACTCTCCCATGCCTTCTCGGCACCGCCCCACCGGCTCTCCCTCTCTCTGGCCAGGCCCCTCACTACTATAGAAAAGGCCTTCACAGACGGTTCAAAAACGTCATCACAGACGGTTTCTTGAGCCGTCTGAGTTTATGGGTCAGTGATGCATGAGGTCATCACAGACGGTTTTCAAACCGTTTGTAATGTATACTATCACAGACGGTCTCAGCCACAAACCGTCTGTGATGACTACATAACACAGACGGTTTGTGGCTGAAACCGTCTGTGATGACTTTTCTCTATAAAGCCACCAAGCAGTGACTGCTTGTGCCTTTAAAACCGGCATCATAAATATATTATATTTCTATTGTTCCTAGCACCTCGGCCACTTCGGTGGAAGTCACCGCATGACATGTAGGAGCAACCAACAACGATGGCAAGCTCATTGAGCCTGCAAATTTAAAAATGCGTTTGCCTCAATAGCGTCGGGACATCCAATTACTTGGTTGCTAATACATGATGCCACTTCGATCTAAAGTGGTACTCGAGGGACTACTTAACAATACATACATAATATATATATATATATAATACCGGTTTTAAAGGCACAAGCGTACAACGCTGGAGACTTTATAGAGAAGAGATTAGGAATGGAATGGTAGGACGACGTACCTAGGACGCAAGGTAGGAGAACTTGACCTGTATGAACACAGTTACACAAACAAATGTGAAATGAATGGCGAGAAGCAACAGATGACATCTTAACAAATTGACAAATCGACAAATAAGTCATAACATACATATCACACATTTTATACATCTATTTTTGCAAATCATTAATCATACATATCAACAGCCCATGGTTCACCAAGCAAGTTTCCACTATCAATAGCAGACAACACTTGACACTTCTGAATAAGTCATAACTCATAACAATATAACATATCAACAGCCCATGGTTCACCAAGCAAGTTTCACTATCAATAGCAGACAACACTTAACACTTCTGAATAAGTCATAACTCATAACAATATAACATATCAACAGCTCATACCTAATAAGTCATAACATATCAAGCTCCATCCGAACCCACAGCATGAACTAAGCAAGATGCATAGAATGCACATACACCAATAGCCCTCAGTTGACATCACAGAGCAAGGGTGTCCAAACCCGGCCACCACACCAGTAGTAGCCCTCGGCATCCATCGCAGAGCACTAGCCATTTCCATCACAGAGCAAGGGGGGTAGAGACAGAGAGGGAGCAAGGTAGGGTTACCTCAGTACAGTGCAACCACGGTGCGACCCCACCACCAGCACAACCCTTATCCATCTCCTTCACCTTGCATAAATCACACAAACATTAGGACACAACTTAAAGCCCAAGCATAAAAATCAAACTCAACACAAGACATTAAGCTAACAGATCTAGAGAGGGAGGATGGGGAAAGCAAAGACCGGCCAGGACCTGAGCGCAGGAGGCCGAGCAGGAGAACCAAGCCATGGCGGCGCAGGCGACATGCGGGGCCAAGCCCAGTGGCTTGGGTGGATGCGTCACCGTAGTTGTGGCACGACCCTGACACTGCACAAGACACTACTATCTTGTGCAGTGCAGAGTGGTGTCACAACCGGCAACATTTACGGCGACGGGTTGGGCGGCGGCGGCGACGGGTTGGCGGTGGCATCGAGGTGGGGAGGAGCGGAGTAAATCTTGTTGGGAAGTGACGAGTTAGGCGGGCGCAAACCCTAGCGGAGCTGGGAGTGACGAGAGTTAGGGTGGCGCAAACCCTAGCGGCGAGCTCGTACTAATAAAGAGACTTATCACGACGGTTCTATTATGGAACCGTCGGTGATAATATCCTGACAGTTCCATTATGGAACCGTCCGTGATATCAGTTTTTCTCAAGTATATTTATCTTGTATATACACTTACATGACATGAAGAAATTACATGTTTATATGTCAATATTGTCATTTAAATATCAATGAAAATTTGCTTTAACTATATATACATATATATATATATATATATATATATATATATATATATATATATATAGCAATAATTCAACATATAATTAATATAGTAACTTCTCACCTCCAAATTTTTTTTTTCATTTTGATTTTTCATATATATGGCCAAACAGTGTGGCCAGTCGCTTACAAAAAGATTAAAAAAAAAAGTAGAAATCTATAAATAAACAAAGTTTTTCTAGTGGCGGAGGTAGACTGCTATCTCCGTCTTCAATACTTCATAGGCGATGGCGTCGGCATCGGACGGTTCCTGATCATCAGCGAATGAAGCCTAAAATGCGTCCACCCGCTGACGCGCTCGTTCAAGTGTCTCTCGAAGACCCTCGGACTGTTGAACCAAGAAGAATTGAGCCCATAGGCTCTCTTCCCTTGCTTGAGGGGCCTCGGCCTGGTCGACTCGGTCGCCTGCCGCCTTGATTACGCAGTCCAAGTGACGGCAAGCCTCCTGGAGACATGCAACGTCGTTTTGGAGGACTACGTCGATGACACGGTAAAATCGCCGAAAGTGGGAGATCACCCAGAAGACACGGCGGAGGAGGATGTCAAGACGGCGGAAGGTGGCTGTCACCTGCTCCGGCAAATTCTCCGCCGGCAGAGGAGTGAAGACACTGTTGATCAAATAGTGTTTTTCCGCTGCACGGTTCAACGTACACCGAGAGAAGTGCTCGTACAGTGAGTCCAGGAAGGCCATCAATGCCGGCGACAAGGAAGAGGCAGTCATTTCTGTTTTTTTTATAAGTATGTGGGGATGATCATCTTGGATGGCGGATGATCCTTTTTATAAAACAAGGAATAAATTCGGGCGTGAGGCGAAGAGACGATCGGGAGGCGGCGGATGGCGGCAAACAGAGCGCGATCGGATTTAAAGAAACTCACCATGGAGCTGTAGCGATATTATCATAGACGGTTCGTGTTGAAAACCGTCTATGATATGTGGTAATTTCACAGACGGTTATTGTTAAGAACCGTCTGTGATGTTTCACAGACGGTTCTTGTTGAAAACCGTCTGTGATATGTAGCATTATCACAGACGGTTATTAATAAGAATTGTCTGTGATACATCACAGACG
The DNA here is from genome assembly GCA_036346405.1 of Phyllostachys edulis. Classification (NCBI taxonomy): domain Eukaryota; kingdom Viridiplantae; phylum Streptophyta; class Magnoliopsida; order Poales; family Poaceae; genus Phyllostachys; species Phyllostachys edulis. Next base: position 73,318,724 of record CM070545.1, read on the forward strand.
GTTTTCAACACGAACCGTCTGTGATATTATCTCTTTACAGACGGTTTTTAGCGCACCCAGTAACGCAGATGGTCTCTAAACCAAAACCGCTTGTGATTTAATGTAATACAGACGGTTTTGGTCAACCGTCTGTGATTAGGCGTCCAGTATTAGCCTTTTTGTAGTAGTGCCTGCTACCGGCGGTCCCGCTTCATCAACCATCAATGGCGCCACCGCTCGATCAGTGCCCCCGCCCCCCCGCCTCCTAGCCCACGCGCCTCCCTGCCTGGCTGCTCGTGCCTGTACCGCGGCTTCCCCATGGGGTTAGGGTTTTTTTGGATTTACAGGCTGAGGTTTGACCGAATTTTTACACTAAGCAAACTAAGTCCAAATTTTATGAAACTTTTTGTGAGGGCTCCTGACCTAGTGTTGTTTATTATGTAAATTTTCTAGGACTTTTATTGTCTGTGATTTTCTCTAAAAATCTTACAACTTCTACATCGAGAGCAAAATGTCGAAACCCTAACTACAGTCTCCAAGGTACTCTCTACTAGAGAAAGCGGTGTGGCCGTCATAAACCCTCACTATTGCCATCCTGCACATCTAGTAGGACCTATAGGCTATAGCGAAGCAAACACCGCGGCTCGTGGACATGTCCACCAATAGCTACGCCCCAGAAGGACATCCTGTCTCCACCAAAGGGGGTGTGGCCGACTCCTCTGTATGGTTTTGTTTACCGCTAGGGAAAAATACCAGAGGTTACCGAGATCTCGGGCAAATCTCAGCCGAGATTTTTTTAAAAAATTTGAATTCAAATTTGGTTACCAGCATGCATGAACTCTTGCATACGTATGTATAGTATAAAGCATGCATGAACTCTTTCATACGTATGTATAGTACGTACACGACGGGATTACAGGATGTTTAATTGAGCCCACGTGCACCTCCTGCTGGTGCGCTCACACGGTACTGCACAGTGCTGCTCTCTTTGTCTGCAGTGGCTCCCTCAGACGGCTCGGTCCCGGCCCTGCACCGCGCCCGGCCGGCTCTGCCTCCGGCCGCCGGCCAACTCCTGACTTGGTGTTCCTCCACTGGACTTGATTCCCCCTCGCTTCCCCTTCTGATACTTCGGTTACCTGATTTGAGTTTTGATTATTGTCCTAATGTTGGTTACTTGTTGCATGTAGGTCTTATTGTGAGGATTATGTCGTTTCGGGTGGCCGCGCCCATGGTCACCGTCAGGGCGGTGGCGGTTGCTGCTGTGGTCTCCGACTAGCGCACCATCTCTGGAAAATTCGCCAAGCTCAAGGAGCAGGGGAAGGTGAGCTCTTCTGAGGCCCTCCTTGATTCGTGATTTTATTTACTAACCCCCATGTATGATGTTGGGTGGTAATTTTTGTTTTCTTTTGGTTTGGAGGAGTTGGATTGATGGGGGGCGAGGTCGAATCCGGTAGGGGCCATTGAGCCATTTTGTTGTTCCATTTCGTCGTGTTAGATTGGATTGGGTGGATGGGCAGCTTTAGGATGCACCAAATCGTGTGAGCTGTGGTCAATAGATTGCTTCATGCTAGTATTATTTGCATTTAAGGTTAAATTCGTGCTGCAGTGATCTCGATTGATCATGATTTCTGATGCTATGAGCTGTGAAAGTTCCAGTGCTGTCTGTTCATGCCTTGGCCATGTTAATCTAGTGCAATTTTCTCGCGTAAGGATGTAAATAATGTTTAGGATGCACTTTGCCAATGAAAGCCGGTTCTTGGAAGAGATTAATGTCGAATGGATTTCACCGCTTTGTCATGTTTCTTTTTCGTAACTTTTAGTGCCAATATCAGTCCACATGTTTGTCTTTGTCATATTTATAATCAAGTTTACGAAGCGATATTTTTCGAGATCAAGCATTAAGTTCACACATCACCCTTGTATTTTCCTTTTTGCAATATGGTTCAAGTTGTCTATTTGTTTTCTAATGTCTCGCAAAAGCATCAAGATTCTTGATGCGTGCGGATGGTCCTGAAAACAAGACCTCAATCGAGGTATGTGCTATTTTCAATGACCTTTATTAAAAAGTTTGGTTGTCTAGGTAAGTTTGTTTGGGATGATGTTTTATAAGTGGTATAGATTCAAATATTATTAAAATCTGCACACCAGAACCTATGTAATTTTGCCCATTCTTAAAATTTAAAGTTTATGTAACTCAAATGTAAGTGGCTTCATACTTATTATATTAATACCATTTTTATGTGAGGTTTGATTTGATCTTTCCTTACATTGAGGCATCTGTCTTGATGTGTTTCTTCCGTTAACAGTGATACTGAACCTTGTGACACGGAAGATAAACAACTTTCATTGTCTTTGTCTCACAGCAGGCAACTTCAATATGTGGTACGTAATATCTTCAGCACTAAGGTTGATATGTTGTAGTCATGATTTAGGATTTATTCATTGTTATGCTTTTTTGTTATGATTTAGTAATAAAAAATAAGAGGGAGGTCTGGAAAGGAGGTTTATTAATACCATCAAGCTAACAGATCCGGCTTCTGTGAAAATCTGATGGACAATTGTATATGTAGAAAGGAAGAACTTTGAATCTTACTACAGATTCTACCTTATTTTCCTTTTGGTCAATCTAAAACACCATAGTCTGCTAAGCGTTCATTAATTTTGCTTCAATCTAAAACTCAACGGGCTAAAGGATTAGCTTAGGAGGCTTGAAGCAGATCTTGCAGAAGCTCTGTCCAGTAAGTACAAGTATTTCTTCACTCTTGTGCGCTTTTGGATTGTATCTTGATGATGTAATAGTGAAATGTACATTCATCTAATTTCTGCTTTTTTATAGATAGTCCGTTGTATGCACTATTTCATTTTATGGTAGATAGTGTGCTGCATGCACTATTTCATTTTATGGTTACTATTTGGTTTCATATTGGTCTCCTTATCTTCTATTGCATTTCATTGAAGGTCTAAAATCATGTGAAATTTATCTGCACTCCAAGTAAACAAAGGGTCAAAACATAAGCTCATTGATGAGTCAGTTTTGAATTCCACTTCGCAACCAACGAGCAAAGACAGACCTTGGTCATGGATCGAGGGCTAGGAGAGCTGAATATGCAAATGCCATATCAAATCAACTTGAAGGTAACTTAAGATCACAGTTCTAGTACTAGAATTTCATGTGAGATAGGTACCTTTTATGACATTCGATCATACATTTGATTTTTTGGGATATTTGGCTCTTCTTTAGTAGAGTACAAGTCATTTAAGACCGAGAATCTTTTAGGAGATAATTTGGTTTTATTTTGTTAAGGAGCGCCTATTTTGGTTTATTTGCACTAGTATTGCTCGGTCTCTAAAGTCTAAACCTAGCAGGAGGAATTAGAAGTGCTTTAGTTGGCTTTAATAATAATAAGTCAAATTAGTACTGTTCGAGGGGTTCTTTTGAGCTCTTAGGTCCGATATATTTTTATCCTTGAAGTTCTGATCCTCTAAACCCTAGGTCTCTTTTTTTTCTGTACACATTTGTAGCTACATTGATGCCAACTTGATTGTTTTGTTAGAATCCTTGGTCCTTGGCTATACAGTATGCAGAACCCTAAATCTACATGCCTTAATATATGTTAGTTTCATGGCAGCTATTGAATCTCTTGAAGCTAATAGTGATGCGACAGGGAAAAAGAACCTAGGGGAAGCTATTTTTTGGTACAGTAAGTTTCTTTGTATTCAAGTTGTTGGAGGAAAGGTAATGAAAGTTTTAATGACACGGTCAATTAAATTAGCTTGATGCCATGGTGTGTGATAGTTACCTTTTTTCTTTTCTAAGGGGTGAAATTGGTCTTCAACAAAATTGACATGCAAAGTCTTGATGATGAGTATTTGTTTTGCATAAAGCTCAACAAAGATATATACAGCTGTGAGTTACAAGTTTCTTGACTGAGCCGTGTAATATTCATATTGTATGGTTCATATGATTATATTGTTTGAAAATGTATAGTTTTTAAAAGTTCTTTTTGTGTTGATAACAGTACTTTAATGTGTTCCACTTCTGAAAGATTCTGAAGAACTGATGAAGGATCTGAACTGCACTAACGAGTCTTTCTTCAATGTGTTGATAACTGTTAGCTGTCCGGAGATACATCTGACGTAAATACCGCTGCAGAACTAAGAAAAAGGCTAACATAATTCTTTTGATTTTATGGCGAGCAAGAACTTTTGTAGAGAACACAGAAGGGGCAATCCTATTGATGCCAGCGAATTGTTGGCTTCAAAGATTGAAATAAAATGTCTTTTGGGTGGGGTTGTCTACTCCATGGATGTATATCGGCTCATCATAGCAGACTGTATTTAGTCTGAAATCTTAATGTTGTGCTGAGTGTGAGGGGTATATATGTTAATGTTGTATTGTGAACTCGAACATTATGTCAATCTGTTGAATCTATATATGTAATGATTTGTGGCTAATTGGTGGTATTTTTCTTGTTGTGGAATGTATGGTCTGTTTGATTGCTGAGTTTCCTATCAGCGTGGCTCAAAATGAAACACATTGTTCGTACAAAATCGGTGATTTCCAGTGTCCTTAGTTGACATACACTCGGGAAAAACCAACTATCCCCGAGTGTCCTTGGTTGACATACACTCGGGAACAATCAACTATTTCCAAGTGTCCTTGGTTGACATACACTCGGGAAAGTATTCTGTTACAGTGGTTGAACCTGTTATGCCAACTATTCTCCCGAGTGTTGGATGTTTCCTGAGTGTAAATCTAAACACTCGGGAAAGTTATTTCTCCTGAATGTAACTCTCGGGAAATCAGTTTTTACCCAACTAAACGATCCCGAGTGTTTTTTCCCAACGGCCAACTTTCGGGAATTAGTATCCTGAGTGTTTTGGGTACTCGAGAAATTAACGGTTTCTGGTATGCCTCTTTCTTGTCTATTGAGATTTGTTTATTTAGTAAAAATCCTTGTTTCCAGCTAGCTGAATGCCATGGGTAGAGATCGGATTGAGAGGGTAGATTTATTGTTTAATAAATCTGAAGCGCCTGTGTGCATCGATCACATGTACTGCTTTGAGCAGCTTGTGATACTTTTAGGCTAGATATACTCAGGGACACGATCTAGTCAAATTGATCGAGCAAAATGTTTTGTAAGTGCAGTTATTGTACGTACACCAGCTGAAATTATTGATGTATTCAATGTGAAACTCGAAGCAAGTACTACTAATCAGAATTTCCATGTGGTAAAGAAATTGCAGAATGTTACCTAGTTATAATTTACTAAATAGTTGGGGTAAAGCTCGTCATGGTCTTGCTGTTGCATCTCCATTGCATGTGAAACTCGAAGCAAGTACAACTTGTCAGAATGATTGCTGTTATGCAAAGGTTTATAGGCCTCATGGCAACAAGCTCTATATACAGGGGCGGAGCTAGCAGGGGTGCCGGGTATGCACCGGCACCTCCAAAAATCGGAAGAACAAGGGATCAGTTCCTCCCTCCCTAGACCCCAGTTCCAATTCCCCAACAGCCAACGTGTCGCGACGACCAGGAAGGAAGCGGTGGCGGCTGCTGGAGTAAGGGCGGCCGGCGCGGGGCTGGGCACGGAGCAGAGAGGAGGCGAGGCGACCGTGGCGCGACGCGGAGACGACGGAGGGCTGCAACACGCCAAAGACGGGCGCCGCAGCAGCATGGCGGCTGGATCGGGGAGCCGGGAGCCCGGGACGGCGAGACTAGGCCGGTGCCCGTGGCCTGGTGCCTACCTGTCTGGTGATTTGCCGATTTGGTGAAGGAGCCAAGCAAGTGTCCAGCTAAGGTGAGTAATCGGCATTCCATAGCTTGTACAATAAACAGAATTGCACTTTGGTCTAAAAAGTCTAAGTTACAAGAACCTAGATATCACTCTGAGAACAAGCATCGTCAATGTATACACTGGCATAATTCAATTGCATTTGTAGGCGCTTGGCAGTCTATCACTGGGGTCCCGAAAGCAGGGAATTCCAGAGGAAAGGATCCCTCATACCGCTAATATGCGGTGGGCTCTGCATGATCAATCCTAGACAGACACAGACACAGACAGTGACAATAGTTAGCAAGGAGAGCACCGCAGGCCTATTGGACAAAAACCTGTTTGAATGGGGACGGTAAGCAAGGTGCTGGACACACTGTCTGCAGCTGAGTGGCCGCTTGTCGCTCTGTTGGCTCTTTTGCACATCAAATGTGGCTTGATCAGTAGACTTCAGTTGACTCGCATGCTTTACAGTGATATCAGTGCTGGGCATCGCAACAAACACATGAGCGTTGGGTAACCTGCTGTCAATTTTGCTCTGAACCATCTGAATGTAAGATATGTGGTCTCTCTTCCGAGTGTAATCCTCTGGAGTGAAGCCAGTAGCATCACGAGCATTCTTCCACGCTTTGATTCCCAGCTGTGACATTTAGGCAGAGTTCAAAAACAAAACACTGGCAGAAAAATTGTAGGTAGAAGCCAAAAGTAACCATAGTTTTCTTGTTCACGACAAATTATCAAATTCCCAAAGTAAATGAAAAGGTTGAAGGTAAACCATCTTTGATCCAACACTTCACATAGAACTCTGATGTGATACAATATACCTCTCTCCAAGATCTACTCAACACTCACAAAACGGTTATCTAATCTTCAGGACTTGATTACCACACAAACTAAGTTTTGACAAAATCATTGTACAAATTATAGAATTGAGTGTGAAGTGTGCACCTCTATCATCTAATTTCTAGCTCCGCCACTGTCTATATATGAGTTGAGCATCGATACAAATTGAAAGCTAGCAATGTCACCATGCTTTATCTTCTGCAGTGAATACTCGATAGTGATGAATTGCCACACATGGACCGTATTCCAAACTATTTAGCTGCACACAGTTTCGAGGTGCCGCCGGATCTAGTGAGGTTCAGTGTTTCACTGTTTGTGCCATGCTGCTCTGTGAGCTATACTGATATGTTTTAGCTAGATATACTCTGGGACATAATATAGTCAATTTGATCAAGCAAAATATTATGTAAGTGCAGTTAGAGTTACAGACGCCCGCTTCTGAAATGATCCACTGATTCTAGAGAAAATTGCATGGTAGGTTCCTGAACTTGCGAGGTTATGTCACTTAGCTCCCTGAACTTGTATTTTATTTTCTCAGCTCCCTGAACTTGCGAGGTTTTGCTAATAGCTCCCAAAACATAAATTTTACTTTCTCAGTCCCCTGAACTTGCAAGGTTGTGCCACTTAGCTCTCAGAACTTGCGTTGAATCAAAGTTCGTCGGATGCGATACCAGCGAGTTCGCCCCCTCCGAGTCTGGTGGACTCGTCGCCGCCTTGTTCCGGTCATGTTCATCGTCCCCATCACCTCACGCTGACAAAAACAGATTCTTCGGATCCGAGAACGCACCGTGCTCACATCTTTGCTGGAGCTCCACCGTTACAGCTTGCCACCATGCTCGCCCTTGCCTTCTCTGAGTCGGTCGTGAGAGAGCGAGAAGTACATTCCCAGTGCCCCATTTGCACCACAAGTCCATTCGGCCATTTGCTAACAGAAAAAACTAAGCTGGCGAATCACATTGCCAGAGCAGGGGCACAATACTTCTCTCTCTCACCGCCATCTCAGAAGAAGCGAGGGCGAGGACGGCAGCAAGCCGCGACGGTGGAGCTCCGACAAAGACGCGAGCACGGTGCGTTCCGGGGCCCAAAGAATTCATTTTTGTCGGCGTGAGGTGACGGGGACAATGAACACGACCGGAACGTGGCTATGACGAGTCCACCAGACTCAGAGGGGATAAAGTCATCAGCATCCGATGAACTTTGCTTCAATGCAAGTTCAAGGAGTTAAGTGACATAACCTCGTAAGTTCAGGGAGCTGAGAAAGTAAAATACAAATTTAGAAAGCTAAGAGACACAACCTCGCAAGTTCAGAGACCTACAGTGCAATTTTCTCTTGATTCAATGTAAAATTCCAAGCAAACTACCGATAAGAATATCCATGTGGTAAAGAACTTGTAGAAAATATAACCTAGCTATAATTTACTAGTTGATTAGTTGGCGTAAAGCTCGTAATGAGCATGGTTTTAGCAAAGTGCTGTGCTTGGAACCAGCATGGTGGCCGCATCGGGTTGCTTCATAGGATATAGACCGTCGTCATTAGACGCTACCCTTTGCCGAGCTGTGCTTGGCTATCCTGAGTTCCCTGATCGAGAGGGAAGTAGGGAGCTTATCTCTATTGGGATGTCTTCTATGGGTGAAAACATGCAGGTCCGCAGGTAGCACTACTTCGCCTCTTCCCTGGCCGAACCTCTTGTGTCCGTCAACCCGCCTCATCCCCTTTTGCTCCTCTCCCTTTTCCTCTCCAGGCGGCAGCAGCGCAACAGCAGGGAATAGGGAGCAGGTTTTCTCATTCAGTGTTTATGGCCAAAGAGGAAATCTAGACAAGGCTATTGAAATGTTTACTGCTAGGTCTCTGAATTTTTATTTCTCCAGGGAGGCACCAGTAGGCGTCTTTCATTGGTGATAACTTCTAAGGAAGATGGAAAGATGAAGGAAGATGGTATCAGGCCTGGAAAGGTACTCTTTCATTGGAGATAGCTTCCAAAATTGTCGTTAAGAAGCATGAAATGGTATTAGTTCTGCCTTGAGATTAATCAGTATTGCTGATTTGAACCTAATTTGCAATTTCGTCCAAAATTCGTCCAAATTTTGAACGTCGGTTTGAACACTTTGCTGAAATTTTGGACCGAAATTCCGAAATTTCAATGATTTCGGTTGTTTCGCCCCATAGCGATTTTTCTTTTCAGAAAAAAGAGTTTTCCCTGACTGTACTTCAGCTACCGTCTACTTTGGCGGTTTGGCCCACATCAAGTAACAAGTCAGACATCAGTCCAAGAACATGGAAACCCTAAGTCACTCAGCACTCATTTTCGCTAGCTGCTTGATTCCCCATTTCCCCTCCTGTCTTTGCCTGCCTCCCTCCACGACCAACCGTCTCCACCACCGCGAGCCGCTCCGACGACGTCGTCTTCTCCTCCTTCAGCATCTCCTCCGGCTGCGACCGCATCAGCCACCGTGGCACCGTCCGGGAGGACATTCAGGGCAAGGTCGTGTCCAAGTCTCCAAGTTGCCCCTCAAGGAGGGCGCCCGCACCACGACCCTTTCCTCTTGCTGGCGCGGCATCTGGGCCTCCACCCCCCTCGTCCTCGACGACAGCCAGATCCTCTCAGCCGGCGCAGACGGCACGGGCGCCGGCGGCGGATCTGACGCCGTGGTAAGGACAGTCTCACGCGTCCTCGCGTCCCACTCCCACCCGAGTCCGTTTCGCTCCGTCCACCAGCGCGCTCTCAAGGAGTGGATCCGGGCCTTGGCTGCCAAGGGCGTCGGCGATCTCCTCATCCTCAACCGCTGGTGGCCGACCGACCTGACCCTCCCAGCTGAGATCCTCCGCTGCGCGCCTGCGCCTCCCTGGAACGCCTGTACGTGGCCCTCTGCCACCTACCGGACGTTTCAAAGCCGCGCGTGGTCGACTTCCCTAAACTGCGGGAGCTCGTCCTACGCGTGGTCGACTTCCCTAAACTGCGGGAGCTCGTCCTATGCGATATGCCACGCCTTCTTGCCGGCAGTGGACCTCGGCCCCTTGCTCGCCGGCAGCCCTGAACTGGAGAAGCTCGCTTTCGTCGAAAGCTATGGCTTGCCCAAATACATCGACATCCGCAGTCCCAGGCTGAAATGCTTGCGCACTATAATTTTCCATGTCTTTAATTCTATGGTCGATGCAGCTAGCCTTTATATCTTATTTTGCTATACTGTAGGAGGGGACGAAGGCCAGCCCCGCTGTGGTGATTCCTAGTGTTGAGACATTGGAGTCGAAGAGGAAGTAAGGATTGTGCTGTCTTTTCTGAGATTATTTCCGAATATTAAGAATCTATATGTAAACGTAACACATCCGATCCCTAGCTTGCGCATCATAGCTAATTCACCTACAATATTCATCGGTGGAATGATTGTCATATATGCATATGTTTTGCAGTCTGCTGTACCTCCAATTTGACCTCAAAGTGAGCTTGATCTCAAGTTCTGGAAAAGGAACATTGGTTCCATTGAATGTGTTTAGTCACAACTTAGGAAGCTCGCATTTTATGAGTTCCAAGGGGAGGGTGGCAGCGAGCTTTCATTCATTAAAAGCATTGCGGAAACAGCTAGCTTCCTGAAGGAGATGCTTATTCTCCTTGCCGATGGTATTGTTGATTTGCTAGATGAGATGGAGAGCAGATTAATGAACAATTTGTCTGCAGCTATATGGGCCAGTGATGCAACTAAGTGGGGTATCTCCCAATGTAACCGCAGTGTGTGGAACTACAACTCTACAAGACAGCGTCTGATCTATCTCATGACCCTTTTGATTACATGAGTTGTGCCTGCCTACTTCATAATCCTAGAATTTCTGCAACTGGTTACCTTTCTGTTGAAGTTCCTCCCATACAATAAGACGCTTTAATTTAGAAGCATTTCAAATGTAGTGGATTCTTGTCATTCAGCACCTCTAGCTTGAACTTCTAAAGCTGTAAAGTTAGTTGAGATGCTCTCTGTTCTCTTAATTCTGACATGCTAGCTTATTGATCGTAACCTGAGCTTTGGCTCAAATGTGCTATAGCCAAAGTGCTATAGAATAGTAGATCCTTGTTCCAAAGATTAGCTCAAAGCCTCAAACTAGTCATCAACCCGTCGCACAGGCTAGATGCTTAAAAGATGAAGTTTGGTGTTAAATATTCTTACTGGATTACAATCAAACTTTAATGACTATTGCCTTAGTTTATTTTGACGAATGAAACTTTCACATGTTTTAACCTTCATAATTTTCATTCAAACATGTATAACATTTGGATACTGATGTTTCATTCAGAATTTTTAGTCAGTTTTGAAAACTTAATTTAAAATTTAATTTATCTAATTTTAATCCAAAATTCAGAGTTTTCAAGTATTAAAAGCGGACTTTAAATTCCAATTTTCATGGTAAGTTAGATGTAATTTGTAACGTCCCATTTTCGGACAGCAAATAGTGCTGCTATTTTCGGTTTTCGTTTCCCGCCGTAATTCAAATTAGCAAACTATTTGCGAAAACCTCCTTCCTTCTTTTGCTCGGGTTTGTGTTTCAAATATCTTCGAACCTTGAAATTCAAATTCAAGTTTGAATTTTCTATCTTTCAAAGTTTTGGCCCAATTTCCCATTTTACCCTTCCTTTTCTTCAGCTCACCGAAGTTCTTTCTTGGGCCGGCCCAAGCCCCTTTGCCCCCCGGGCCCTTTTGCATTCAGCCTAGCAACCCACCCCGGCCTGTTCTCCTTTTCCTTGGCCCTTTTGGCCCAGCCACTTTGCCCTAGCCCAACTCCCCTCCGACCTCTTCCTTTTCTTTCAGCCGCTGGCCTAGCCCCACGCCCCGGCGCCATCTTCTTCCCTGTCACATTCCCATTTTTGGTTCGGAAATAGTGAATACAAATTTGGTTTTCGGCTTTCACTCGTATGTCAAATTATCAAGTATTTTCAAAAATCTTCTTCTTCATCTAAGCTCGGGTTTGTGTTTCAAACCTTTTCGCAACTTCGGAATTCAAATTTGAATTTGAATTTGTCTTTTCAGGATTTTGGGCCCCTTTCTTACCATGCCTTTCCTTTCAGTTGGGCTCAGCCCGCTTAGCCCACTTCTCCTTCCCCTTGGCCGGCCCAGTCCAGCTCCTCCCTAGCCTAGCTGGCCCACTTCCCTATTTGCTCACCTTGGCCTCCCTTGGCCCAGCAGCACCCCCCGTGCTTCTCCTTCCTTCAGTCAAACCAGCCGACGCCCACGGCATTCCTTCTCCCTCTCACTCGTGCTTCTCTGCTCCTGCCTGCAGCGCCTGGTCACCACAATCGTGCGCAGCCAACTGCTCCCGCCTGCACCCGGTCGTCACCCCACGAGCTCCCTGCTATAGCGTCGCCTCCGCCACCTGCTCCAGTGGACTTCGGCGTCCACTACACCCCGCCTCGTCGCCCCGTCGCTTCGCCAGTCAGGCGCTAATGCCTTGCACGCATGCCCACGTCGTCACAGAGCCTCTGCCGTCATGTCGCCCGTGCCTGCCAAGCCATCCTCGCCAACTCACTGTGGCCGCCCGAGTCGCGCCATGACACCATCGCTGCACCTGCTCCCGTCGCGTCGCGCTGACGTCGCCCCATCATGCGCGGCCCTCGCAGCCTCAACGGTTGCGACACCCACGCTTGCTAGGCAGTCCTTTGTTGCAAGCACTTTCTGTTTTCTTCTTTTGTAGACGTTGTGTTTGTATCTTGTGTCATGACTTAGCATGGCCTATATGCTGTGCTTCACGAGTCATGTAACACCTAACCCCTTAATATAATACAGCCACTCTAGGCTTTGTATTGTACTTGATTCTTTCTCCTCGTTGGTTTAAAGTTCTTCTGTGTGTGCTCTAGAGGGCTAGTAAACCCTTATATGACTCGTCTAGTTCTAAGCTATGTTGTTCCCTCCGATGGAGCCAAAGAGAGCAGCAGTCCAAGTCTTCCCCCCTTGTTCTCTCTCGTCTAGTGTGCTTTTCCCTCTCGCCTATCGTGCTTTCTTCCTCTCATCTATGAAACCTAGGAAGAATTGTTGAAGATTGTTCAAATGAGTAAATAGCATGAAAGCTATTCTTGTTGGGATTAACTAGTATGTTGGATGCCAAGCTAGATAGTTTTGGAAGTCATAAGATACGACTGGTTTTGGGAATTGACAATATTAAGATTTGTCAATGTTATAAGAAGTTCTTGTGGACACTAAAGTATGATGGATAAGCCTTGATTATAAATGATTTAAAGAATAGTATATCAGTAGATTATATCGATTATGGAGAAAGAAAATGATCATGGAAGAAAATTTTGATTGATCATAAGGGATATAGGAATCTGAAGTACCGATTTGATTATTAAGAAAAATTGGATTTTCATATTGATTCATGATATCAATTTTGGATGAACTAGTTGAATCTGGATTGGATTATAGAAGTATAATTGGAAGTTAGATTATAGAAAGGTATTACGGTTGGATTTTGATTAAAGAATTACCTGATTATGGAAAAATTGGATTATAGGATTACCAATTCAGGATGTTGATTTTGGTAAAGTGGATTGAATCAATGAAATGTGAAATTAATTGGATATGTTGGTAATGTTGGATTCAATTGGATATGCTTGAATAAAGAAGTTGGGATTTATCAATTTTGGTTGGATTATAGAGATATGCCTTAATCGGATTATAAAAGGATATAATTGTAGGATGTTGGATCATACAAGCATATGATTGAAGGATAGCTTACTGATATTGGAATTGGACTAAATAATTATTGGATAGATGGTGATAAAATAATTCGGCGGATTAAATTGAATTTATGAATTTAAGCAGCCTTCTGGAAGGTTCTATAATGCAGATATTGGATTTATATAAAGACATTCTGAAGAATCGCAATTGATAAATATGCTTGAGGAGTTAAGTGAATGATGTCATGTATTTAGTCAAGAATTTTGGAAGAAACAATTGCGCGATTATAATCTTTGTTGAATCTCACCCCAAAAAGGGACAAAATGAAATTTAGCATGATCTGGAGTTCATTGGATTGGAAGATGTAATTATTACTACTAGATTTTGTGGATTTATGAAGTGAAGAAATCATGAAATCCAAGTGGTGAATCTATTGGATTGGCGGAAGAAAGATTTGGGAATTATATTATCATATCCATAGAATATGAGAGATTAATTAAATAATTGGTTGTTCTTTTAATTGGGTGACTTTATGCTATGCTGGAATGGTGGATTCCAATAATAGTGAGACCTAGATCTAGCAATTTGGAAGACGAAATTGGTAGCTTCTAGTTGGCACTCCACTACATGGTTATGAACCAGCAGTTGGCATCAGTTTACCAAGTTGCAGTGCACCACCAGATAGCTTATCTTCGTTGTTTCAACTGTGGAAAAAGAGGACATTTTGCCAACGAGTGCCCTCAACCAGTCACCCCAGTGAGATTCTTCAAGACCCTACCGGCTCGAAGCTAGACTTCAGCTTCAAGCAAAAGTCATCAGACCTCGCACGCATCGAGAGATGCTTCAACACCAAGCCGCGGACGCATGGACCACGTCACCACCAAAGAAGCCCAAGCAACTTCAGGAGTAATAAGAGGTACGTTCTCTGTCTAGCTTGGGAAGCTCGAATCTCAAGGTTGAGATTCCGTTTAAGTAGGGTAGGGTTGTCACATTCCTATTTTCGATTCAGGAATAGTGAACACTAATTTGGTTTTCAGCTTTCACTCGTATGTCAAATTATCAAGTATTTTCAAAAATCTTCTTCTTCATCTAAGCTCGGGTTTGTGTTTCAAACCTTTTCGCAACTTCGAAATTCAAATTTGAATTTGAATTTCTCTTTTTAGGATTTTGGGCCCCTTTCTTACCTTGCCTTTCCTTTCAGTTGGGCTCAACCTGCTTAGCCCACTTCTCCTTCCCCTTTGGCCGGCCAAGTCCAGCTCCTCCCTAGCCCAGCCAGCCCACTTCCCTATTTGCTCACCTTGGCCTCCCTTGGCCCAGCAATACCCCCCGTGCTTCTTCTTCCTTCGGTCAAACCAGTGACGCCCACGCCATTCCTTCTCCCTCTCACTCGTGCTTCTCTGCTCCCGCCTGCAGCGTCTGGTCGCCACCCTCATGCGCAGCCAACTGCTCCCGCCTGCACCTGGTCGTCACCCCACGAGCTCCCTACTGCAGTGTCGCCTCCGCCACCTGCTCCAATGGACTTCGGCATCCACTGCACCCCGCCTCGTCACCCCGTCGGTTCGCCAGTCAGGCGCTAACGCTTTGCATGCATGCGGCGCGTGCCACGGAGCCTCTGCTGCCCTCGCCTGCCAGGATCGCTAAGCCGTCTCGCCAACTCGCTGTGGCCCCCTGAGTCGTGCCATGACGCCATCGCTGCACCTGCTCCCGTCGCGTCTGTAATACCCCGATTTATTCTAAAGAAGAAATCATTCAAAAGAGAAGAATAGAATTAAGAAAGAGGAGTTTTTCGCTTTTTTTCGGCAACCTGGGCCGCAGGCCTTGGCCCAGGAGGCCCATGGGGGGCCGGCCACCTATAAAAGAAGGGGAAAACCCTAGGCCAGCACTGTAGCTACAGTATCCACCACTACTGTGGCAGCGGTGCTACTGATTCCACTGCCTCTTGAGCTGCCCTTCCCGCTAGGTGTTCGCAAAGGAAGGAGAAGGAGGGACTGCAGATTGGTTGCCCGAAAGGAGGGACGAGGGATCTTCTTCGTGGGAGATCATTCAGCGTCTCCCTAAGGTTCTTCAAGGGTAACGAGAGTCGTTCCTCGCTGTTTAATTAAGAATAGATGCAAAACCGATTAGATTTGATTGGATCAAAGTCTGTCTGCAGTAGATCAAATCTGTCCAGTATGTTGCGCAGGTTGTTTCGACGTCTTAGAGGCCGAATCAGAAGTCTTGATCTGCTAGAGATATCTAGATTATGTTCTTAACTTTCTTTTTCCACCGAGTTCACCTGATTCCGTCGCTCGAGTCAAAATTTATGATAGATTTAGTATCTGCTGTCCAGATTTCTGACGAGATTAATCTGTTTTGTTATTTCATAAAATATGAAAATGTAATTGGAAGAATCTGGGTTTTCACCCAACTAGGTTATTGTAGGTAATTTGATAACCTTTCCAGATTGTTAAAGAATGATCAATTCAGAGTTATAGATTAAAAGTTATGATCGTTTTAGTGCTGCTGTTTATGCTGTTAGACAGTTTCTGTGCTGAAAGTTCATCTGTCTGTTAGCGTACTAATTTGGCCGAATTGGATCATCTTGTTAACTAGAGTATTGTAGATTTGTTAGTTAAAAATCCACAGAAACTAGATTCACCTCATTCGGAGTTCCAGATCAAGAGATATGTTGTTTACCGTGCTGCTGTTCAGTGGCGTTATTTGACTGAATGCGTTGGTTTCAGTTTAGGGTTTCTAGATAAATCTTGATTCACCGGGGAAGCGATGTAGAACGTTGTTAAGTAGTGTCGTGTTCATCGCATTCTTATTTTAGTTATTTAATTGTTTAGGAGGTGAAGCTTCGGGTTTAGGAGCACCACTTTTTCCTGCTAACGCGTCGCATCGCAGGAGGCAAGTACATTGCTTATCTTAATGATTGTGATTGATGAATGCTTTTATGATTATACTGTGAGTTCTTATGATTCAAGAGAATTTGGATTGTCTATGGTCTTTCATATGTGTTGAATCCATGATTGGAGATGATAATATTTAAGTTCATGTTCCTTCCATATGTGTGTTATCTCCATGATTAGAGAGCGTGTCTTTTCAATATACATATTTCATTCCATGCATTCATTATTCATGTTCCATCCACGGGAGTGGATTAAAAAGACCCATCAATTCCAGGATGGGCACGTAAGACCCACCATTTCAATGTGGGCCCCACTATTCCAATGTGGGTGTTTTGGAACACCCGTATGAAATGTTCTTCATACGGGACTTAGATCCCCGCATTTTTGTTAAGATGCGGGCTTAAGTGAACACCGACGGGTGTGTCACTAGCAATACCGGTATATGCATGTGTGTAGTCCCTCCATTCCATTCACTTCATTCATTCCATTCATTCAAATACTCGTTCTGTGATTTCTTCATATGGTTCGATGATGTTGACTTGTTAATGTTTGTGGTATGTTCTATTTATTCACTGTACTTGCTGAGTCTTGGACTCACACTTGTTTGTTTATTTATTTATTTAGGTAACCACTGATGTTGGCTCATTTGGGTGGAAGTAGACACGCACTACTCATTCACAGCATCCTATTCAAGTTCAAGATTATAAATTAGTTCTATCTTTCACTTATTATTGACGAACTGTAATAAATAAGTTTAGATGGAGAAGGAAGGATACCTTCTCCTTGATACTGATTGATTTATTATTGCTTGTGAACCTTGTTTAACGATGAACTGTAATAAATACATTTAAATGGTGAAGGAAGGATACCTTCTCCATGTTGGGTTGTTTTATTTATGCCTTTAGATGTTATATCATTCATATTCTTCCGCAATGTGGCTGTATGTTAGAGTATTTAAGTGACATCTTGACTTCCAAATAGCTGTGGTGTTCTGTTGTCGTCCGACGTCGCCCCATCACGCTTCGACCCTCGCAATTTCTCGTGCCGCGATGCCCACGCTTGTTAGGCAGTCCTTTGTTGCAAGCACTTTCTGTTTTCTTCTTTTGTAGACGTTGTGTTTGTATCTTGTGTTGTGACTTAGCATGGCCTATATGCTATGCTTCAGGAGTCATGTAACACCTAACCCCTTAATATAATGCAGTCGCTCTAGGCTTTGTATTGTACTTGATTCTTTCTCCTCGTTGGTTTAAAGTTCTTCTGTGTGTGCTCTAGAGGGCCAGTAAACCCTCATATCACTCGTCTAGTTCTAAGCTGAGTTGTTCCCTCCGATGGAGCCAAAGAGAGCAGCAGTCCAAGTCTTCCCCCTTGTTCTCTCTCATCTAGTGTGCTTTTCCCTCTCACCTATCATGCTTTCTTCCTCTAATCTATGAAACCTGGGAAGAATTGTTGAAGATTGTTCAAATGAGTAAATCGCATGAAAGCTATTCTTGTTGGGATTAACTAGTATGTTGGATGCCAAGCTAGATAGTTTTGGAAGTCATGAGATAGGACTAACTTTGGGAATTGACAATCTTAATATTTGTCGATGTTATAAGAAGTTCTTTTGGACACTAGAGTATGATGGATAAGCCTTGATTATAAATGGTTTAAAGAATAGTATATCAGTAGATTATATCGATTATGGAGAAAGAAAATGATCATGGAAGAAAATTTTGATTGATCATAAGGGATACAGGAATCTAAAGTACCGATTTGATTATTAAGAAAAATTGGATTTTCATATTGATTCATGATATTGATTTTGGAAGAACTAGTTGAATCTGGATTGGATTATAGAAGTATAATTGGAAGTTAGATTATAGAAATGTATTACGGTTGGATTTTGATTAAAGAATTACCTGATTATGGAAAAATTGGATTGTAGGAATATTACCAATTCAGGATGTTGATTTTGGTAAAGTGGATTGAATCAATGAAATGTGAAATTAATTGGATATGTTGGTAACGTTGGATTCAATTGGATATGCTTGAATAAAGAAGTTGGGATTTATCAATTTTGGTTGGATTATAGAGATATGCCTTGATCAGATTATAAAAGGATATAATTGTAGGATGTTGGATCATACAAGCATATGATTGAAGGATACCTTACTGATATTGAAATTGGACTAAATAATTATTGGATAGATGGTGATAAAATAATTCGGCGGATTAAATTGAATTTATGAATTTAAGCAACCTTCTAGAAGGTTCTATAATGCAGATATTGGATTTATATAAAGACATTCTAAAGAATCGCAATTGATAAATATGCTTGAGGAGTTAAGTGAATGATGTCATGGATTTAGTCAAGAATTTTGGAAGAAACAATTGCGCGATTATAATCTTTGTTCAATCTCGCCCCAAAAAGGGACAGAATGAAATTTAGCATGATCTAGAGTTCATTGGATTGGAAGATGTAATTATTGCTACTAGATTTTGTGGATTTATGAAGTGAAGAAATCATGAAACCCAAGTGGTGAATCTATTGGATTGGCGGAAGAAAGATTTGGGAATTATGTTATCATATCCATAGAATATGAGAGATTAATTAAATAATTGGATGTTCTTTTAATTGGGTGACTTTATGCTCTGCTGGAATGGTGGATTCCAATAATAGTGAGACCTGGATCTAGCAATTTGGAAGACGAAATTGTTAGCTTCTAGTTGGCACTCCAGTACATGGTTATGAACCAACAGTTGGCATCAGTTTACCAAGTTGCAGCGCACCACCAAATAGCTCATCTTCGTTGTTTCAACCGTGTAAAAAGAGGACATTTTGCCAACGAGTGCCCTCAACTAGTCACCTCGGTGAGATTCTTCAAGACCCTACCGGCTCGAAGCCAGACTTTAGCTTTAAGCACAAGTCATCAGACCTCGCACGCATCTAGAGATGCTTCAACACTAAGCTGCAGACGCATGGACCACGTCACCACCAAAGAAGCCCAAGCAGCTTCAGGAGTAATAAGAGGTACGTTCTCTGTCTAGCTTGGGAAGCTCGAATCTTGGGGTCGAGATTCTGTTTAAGTAGGGTAGGGTTGTCACATTCCCATTTTCGGTTCGGGAATAGTGAATACTAATTTGGTTTTCAGCTTTCACTCGTATGTCAAATTATCAAGTATTTTCAAAAATCTTCTTCTTCCTCCAAGCACGGGTTTGTGTTTCAAACCTTTTCGAACTTCGGAACTCAAATTTGAATTTGAATTTCTATTTTTAGGATTTTGGGCCCCTTTCTTACCTTTCCTTTACTTTCAATTGGGCTCAGCCTGCTTACCCCATTTCTCCTTCCCCTTTGGCCATCCCAGTCCAGCTCCTCCCTAGCCCAGCCAGCCCACTTCCCTATTTGCTCACCTTGGCCTCCCTTGGCCCAGCAGCACCCCCCGTGCTTCTTGTTCCTTCGGTCAAACCAGCCGACGCCCACACCATTCCTTCTCCCTCTCACTCGTGCGTCTCTGCTCCTACTTGTAGCGCCTAGTCGCCACCCTCGTGCGCAGCCAACTGCTCCCGCCTGCACCCGGTCGTCACCCTATGAGCTCCTTGATGCAGTGTCGGCTCCGCCACCTACTCCAGTGCACTTTGGCGTCCACTGCACCCCGCCTTGTCGCCCCGTCGCTTCGCTAGTCTGGCGCTAACGCCTTGCACGCATGCCTGCGTCATCACGGAGCCTCTGCCGTCCTGTCGCTCGTGCTTGCTGAGCCGTCCTCGCCAACTCACTGTGGCCGCCCGAGTCGCGCCATGACGCCATCGCTGCACCTGCTCCCGTCGCATCGCGCTGACGTCGCCCCATCACGCTCGGCCCTCGCAGCCTCAACGGCCGCGACGCCCACGCGGCTATAAAGCCAGGGCGCCCCTTGCCATCTTCCCCCTTGCCTCCTTGTTCCTCCTCCCACCTAGACCGCCCGCTCCGGCCCCACCGCCACCAGCACCGCTCTCGCCTTGGCCGCGCCGCCTCCCCATCGCCTCGCTGCTCTGGCCCCACCGCCACCCCGCCGACCCTGTCACTGGGTGCTCCACAATGCAAGGAAGCTTCCCCCCACCTCCTTCCTTCCTCCCCGCCACCGAGACGTGCCGCCGCCGCTGCTCCTTCTCCCCCATTGCTGGCTGCCGCCGCCGGACCGCCATGGCCACTCCCGAGCCACCCCGGCTCCACCTCCGGGTTCCCCTCGCCATCACATCGTGCCACAAGGCCACTTGCCCTCCACGCCACCCCGCCACGGCGCCATCAAGATAGTCGTCATGTCGCCCATGGAGCCCGCCGCCCTTTTGTCTTTATTCTTTGTTGCGCCGTGTGGTTCCAGCGCCGCCGCCGCCCGCCGCTCGTGGGGCCCCAATCCACACCGGGTTTCGATTCGCTCGTTGCTTGGCCTCCCTGCGCCGCTGCTCACCGGCACCGCCACCCTCTCTGCCGCCCGAGCGCCTCCCCTGCTCCCCCTGTGTGCTCCCTTGTCTCTCTCTCTCTCTCTCTCTCTCTCTCTCTCTCAATGGAACATGGGCCTCCCTTGTCAAAGGCCCTTGGCCTCTTCTCTCTTCCCCCTTGTCTCTCTTACAAGTGGGCCCAGGCCCTTGTAGTGGCAGCCAAAGCCATGTGAAAGCACTACGCATGGACTTGGTCCATGCACTGTTGTGTGCACCAATCCTCTTTCCTCTTTTGATTTAATTCCAAGTTCAAACTTTGGACGCTCCATTCTCCCTCGTCGTAACTGCAAAAATTATGAATTTAATTTCTAAAATTTTGTAAATTCAAGATCTTGCTAATAGCATAGGTCTTGTTCAATTTGGAGTTCATTTGTATATTCTTGTGTATTTATTTGCTCTCTTTGCCGTTGTGCCTTTTTTCTAGTATATTCGCCTGATTAGGATTTGAAGGCGCGGAATGTCTCCTAGTTGATCAAGCAAAAGAATATCAAGATCCTCTTACCTATAACCAAGGTGAGTCAATACTTTGATCATATTGAGCCTACATTTTATGCAAATTATATTAATTTAAATTACCAAAAATTACATACTTTAATTCTTTAATCAAATGTATGTTAAAGCTTAAGGTAGTTAAATACCCATTTGAAGATTAATTAATTAATATGCCATCCATTGATATTAAATCCATTATTTCTTGTCACCTTAGTAAAAAAAAATGGTAATACTAGTTATAAGTTGTACTTAAGCGACATGCTAGTCTTGCTTAAGTATTGGGGTATTAAATACCCCAATCATCATCCTTTAAACATAAAAGTGATTTTAGGCAGTCATTGTGGGAAATGACTGAGCTGGTTGAATTGGTGTGTTTTAGTCCTCAAAAACCCTAATAATTGATGTTCCCATCTAGGCGGATGGTATGATGGATGATGTGATGGTGGGTGCTAATGCAGCCGAAGGGATACTAGTATGTTGGTGGGTGCTAATATAGCCCAAGGGAATACTAGTATGTAGAATGAACCGCCTAGATAACCCTAAGGACTTAATCTTGTCATGACCTCCTGTGTAAGACAAGTACAACCACAAGTCTGTAAAGTACAACCTGGCTAAATAATTTGTATCCATCAGTACGAGTTGCACCAGGTAGATGTCCCGCGACGCCGTAAGCCCTTGTGGCGAAGGGTGTCTAGGCGCACGACATAAGTCGTTAAGAGGGTGCAAGAGGGGGTCTGGGTAAGGGATAACGGATCTAAACAGAGGTAACCCTTCGAAGACGAAACCTTAGTGGGTGTAACTAATACTGCTGGAGGCATTGTAATGGTCTTATGGTGACCTCCCCTTGATTCACACGTCTAAGGAAACATGTGTATATATCAAGACAATTATCTCTTGTGGGTAAAGTGTACAGTCTCTACAGAGTATTAAACTGTTTAAACAGCCGCGCCTACGGTCAAAGGCGGACATGGGAACTTTACTTGAGTTAGTTCTATTTCAAAAATCTTTGTGGGTGGGATGAAAATGTGGAGGGCTCACCTAGCCCAGAGATTGGATTTTTCCTGAGCCTTCAAGCTCAGCAGTGGTAATAATTGGAGATAGCTCCAATCAAAAGATGCATGGTGTAGAGTTTCTGATGGAGGGAACCTCTACTGAAATAAATATTGCACAATTACTCTCTTTAATCAAATGCAATTTGTTAAAATGGTAAGTGATAAGACTTTGTAATTATGATAATTGAAAATGTTGCTTTAGCAAATAAAAGAACCCGAGCCATCCTTGTTTAGCCTTGCATGTATATTATTGCATTGTGTGTTGGCTCGCGAGCACGGAAGTTGTGCTCATTCTCGCTCTTTTCCCCAAAACCCTCAGAAGCAGGAAATCCCAATAACTACACATACTACGAGGATCCAGAAGCTGGATGCCCAAGAGATGGTGAAGCGTAGCTTAGTTTCTTTTAGTCTAGATCTCGCCTCAATCTAGTTGACTCCGTTGGTGCTTGCATGCATCCAATATTATCCAAGTCCTTGATTAATATCGGGCGCACATAGGTTTCCCCAGTCACTTGCCTGTGGAGAGATGTGTTCTCACCCTTTTTTGCTTCTGTTGTCGCCTCCACTACTTTTGTAATGTATTATGTTTGGCCTGTTCGGCCCTTTTTGTAAAACCCGACCCAATGTGGTCTATGTAAACTCTGATGTGCTAATTAATAAATAGTATGGTTTAATCTACGCCATGTATGGATTGATTCAGTGATGTATCTATGAGTGCTATCTACTGATCCAGAGAATAGCACAGTGTTTTCACAGAGGATTTGGATTCTTGGAAATCCGAGTCCGACATTCCCCCGGTCAAGCTGCAGCGGGCGCCCTCTCTCTGCCGCGCCCACACACGCCCGTGAGCTCCCCCTTTACTTCTCTCGTGCACGCCATCGCATGAGGCTGCCTGCCACCAC
Source organism: Phyllostachys edulis (assembly GCA_036346405.1). Classification (NCBI taxonomy): domain Eukaryota; kingdom Viridiplantae; phylum Streptophyta; class Magnoliopsida; order Poales; family Poaceae; genus Phyllostachys; species Phyllostachys edulis. The sequence continues at coordinate 73,341,769 of CM070545.1, forward strand.
GTGTGTTCATGCCACCGCCTGCCACTCCCTGGCACCGCCACCCACCTCTGCGTGCTCTCTGTGCCACCGCACCAACCCTCGCTGCGCCTCACCTACGCCCTCGCCCCGTCCTATCCGTGCGTAGAGCTTGCACACGCCAACGTTGCATCGGGACCGTGCGCCGCCCAGCCTCTCCAATGGCTCCATTGCCTCCTTGCTCGGCTATAAGAGCCCCCTTGCCTTCCCATGTGCCTCCCCTCGTCATCCCCTTGCTGCTCCTCCCAGCGCTCTTCGCCGAGCGACACTGAAGCAGCCACCCACATTGTTGGCCGTGCCACCTCCCTGCCGTTCAACTGCTCTAGCACCGCTCCCATGCCGCCACCCCCGTCACGAGGCACCCCCGACACCGAGGAACCCATCCCCTACCACCATTCGTCTTCCCCGCCGCCGAGACAAGCCGCCACCACCGCTCCTCCTCCTCCGCTCCCGGTTGCCATCGCCAAGCTGCTATGGGCCGCCTACGCTCATGGAGCCGCCGCCGCACCCTCTCCTCTCCGGCGCCGCTGCCGCCGCTCATGGCCTCCCTGCCACCACCGGGTCCCAACTCGCCAGCCTCCCCAAGCCACCACTCGCCGACGCCGCCTCCGCTCCCGACCACCCGAGCGCCTCCCCTTCTGCTCCCTTCTCTCTGAACCAAAGGCTTGAATGGGGATGAGTTCTTGAGGGCCCCACCTGTCATTAGCTTAAGCCCTTCCCTCTCTCTTCCAAGTGGGCCCCCTTTTTTCTGTACCCATGGACCAGCGCCCTAGTGCACGTGAGCTCGGTCCATTGCACTGTGCTGTGCACTATTCTCTCTCTCTCTCTCTCTCTCTCTCTCTCTCTCTCCCAATTCAATTCAATCTTCGTAAATCCCGTTCTCCTCCGTTATAGCTCCAAAAATTATGAAATTAGTTTCTAAAATTTTGTAAATTCAAGATCTTCCTAATGGCATAGGTCTTGTTAAATTTGGAGTTCATTTGTTTATTATTTTGTATTTATTTGCTCTCTTTACTTGTTTGTGCCTTTTTCCGGTACGTTCGTCCGATTAGGAATTGAAAACACGGAAGACTTCCAACTTGATCAAGCACAAGAATATCAAGATCCTCTTGCCTATAACTAAGGCGAGTCAATACTTTGATCATATTGAGCCTACATTTTATGCAAATTATATTCATTTAAATTACCAAAATTGCATGCTTTATTTCTTTAATCAAATGTATGTTAAAGCTTAAGGTAAATAAATACCCATTTGATGATTAATTAATTAATATACCATCCCTTGATATTTGAATCCATTATTCCATGTCATCCTAGTAACTAAATGGTAAATACTAGTTATAGGTTGTACTTAAGCGACATGCTAGTCTTGCTTAAGTACCGGGACATTAAATGTCCCAATCATCATCTTTTAAACATGAAAATGGATTTGGACAGTCATTGTGGGGAAATGACTGAGATGGTTGAATTGATGTATTTTACTCCTAAAAAACCCTAATTGTTGTTCCTATCTGGGCGGATGATATGATGAATGGTGTAATGTGGTTAGGTGCTAATGCAGCCTAAGGAATATTTGTGTATGTAATAAACCGCCCAGATAACCTCTAAGGACTTAATCTTGTCATGACCCCCTGTGTAAAACAAGTACAACCATAAGTCTGCAAACTGCAACTTGGCTTAGTAAATTTATTGGACCCTGAAAGTTTCTCACTAGTGGAGCAATGAAAATGCGCAAGCGTGTGGTACATCCAGCTTGAATGGGACACCGATACAAGGTGAAGTTTCCAACGTTGTGGGTAGTCCAACTACGCTAGATGCTGCGGTACAACAATCCCATGCAACGTATGGGCGTAACCCCATATGGGTGAGATGATGGAAGGGGCGAGGTAATTTGAAATGTTACTATGATGGTCGCTCAACTACATGACTAAGGAATCGTGTGGGGTAATGAGTATGACTATCTCTTGTGGGTACAGTGTACAAAACCTCTGCAAAGTCTAAACTGTTTAAACAGCCACGCCTACAGTCAAAGGCGAACATGGGAACTTTACTTGAGTTAGTTCTATTTCAAAACCTTTGTGGGTGGTATGAAAAATGTGGTGGGCTCACCTAGCCCTGAGATTGGATTTTCCCTAAGTTTCAAACTCAGTGTGGTGATAAATGGAGGTAGCTCCAATCAAAAGAAGCATAGGTAGAGTTTCCGACGAAGGGAACCTCTGCTATTATCAAATATTTCACAATTACTCTCTTTAATAAAATGCAATTTGTTAAAATGATAAGTGATAGGAATTTGTAATTATGATAATTGAAAATATTGCTTTAGCAAATAAAAGAACCCGAGCCATCCTTGTTAAGCCTTACATGTATATTATTGCATTGTGTGTTGGCTCACGAGCACAGAAGTTGTGCTCATTCTCGCTCTTCTCTCAAAACCCTCAGAAGTAGGAAATCCTGAAGATTACGACTACTACAAAGATCCCGAAGTTGAAGGCCCAAGAGATGATGAGGATTAGTTTAGCTCCTTTAGTCTAGATCTCGCCTCAGTCTAGCTGACTCCGTTGGTACTTGCGTACATCCAATATTATCTAGGTCCTTGGTTAATATCGGACACACGCAGGTTTCCCCAGTCACTTGCCTGTGGAGAGATGTGCTCTCACCCTTTTTGCTTTCGTTGTCGCTTCTGCTACTTATGTAATGTAATCTTTGGTCTGTTCGGCCCTTGTTGTAAAAATTGACCCAATGCGGTCTATGTAAACCCTGATATGTTAAATGGATGAATGGCATGGTTTACTTCATGCCAGTATGAAATGATTCAGCAATGTGCATGTGAGTGCTATCGACTGATCCAGATAATAGCACAATGTTTTCATAGAGGATTTGGATTCTCGGAATCCGGGTCTGACATAATCAAAGCTATTGTAATCGAAGGATCCATTTGGTGAACAATTTAATATTTTTCATTAATTAATTTGAATATTTCTTTTAATTATTGGGGGGGGGGCGGGGGGGGGGGGTTGGTTTTTCTCTCTTAGGATTAAAGTGAAATCTTTTGGAGAAAATCAGCTTGTTCTTCTGTCGTGCAGTCTCTATAGAATTACTGTTGTTGCGGACATGGATATAAATTAATCTCCAAGAAAAGCCACCACGGTTCGTTGCCTAAGTGCCTCCGATCTAGGCTTGATTAAGTTATAAAACACCACCATGTGCTGTTTACCACCAAGATGACACGATAGATCTTGTTCTTCTTGGACACAAATTCATTGGAGCTTATGCTTGTAGAAATCCCTTACTATCTCCAATTTGCTTCTTGTAATTCATCTTCGATGCTGCTAGATGCATGCATGCATATCTACTATCCTTGTGCAGTCTAACTCCTGGTTTGGCACAGCGTATGTTGCCGTGTACTGCCGTGCACACAGACTTAAAGTATTGCTAATACCATATTTGATCCACTGCATGTCTGCATGCACGTGAGATATGCACTCTTCGGATCGGATTTCTTCTTCAAACGAATCCGTCCTTTTTTTACTTGTACATCTCTGGACAGATCAGATGCGTCCTTCCTTCTCTCCGGCCAAGTGTTGTACACGCGTCTCTTTTTCTTTTGCTTCATGCTTCATATGTTTATTTCCTTGTCTGTAATAGGCATGCATATATTTTCCATTACATACAAACATGATATTTTATCTTTAGCTTCATCTATCCAGCACCGTATAAACATGTCCGTAATAGGCATCCATACATTTTTTGGGATCCAAACTCTCATATAAACATGTCCGTATTGTTGTTGATGTATATTGAAGTAGGAGTCAATTGGTCATGTATGCATGAGAAATATGAGTGTTAGACGGACATGCCATATATACACACGATTTAAGTGGTATATGAGAAATAAGAGTGCGTACTCCTAAGAAGGGTGGATATCGAGCCAGGTAATTATTTTACCGAGCTTTTCCCGAAATTGTCACAGTTTGATTTAATATCATTTTATTTACAGTTAGGAAGTATTTTTAGAACCGAACTAACGAGCAGAGCCGAACCAGAGTGAAATCCACCCCTATCATTTTATCTCATTGTTTAATCAAATAATGAGTCTAATTGGAATAATTTTGAACCAAGCCAACGAGCCCAATTAACGACCTTTTTTCCACCCCTGCCGAGAGTACCGTGTGCATGTGCGTGTGTGGCTTTCCATAATTCTCCAATTAATGCAAGAATTTATAGCTATTTTTTAATCTTGATTAATGTGGGATTTAATTTCTAGATATTTTTCTTTTCTCGATTAATGTAGTAATTTCTATATTTTTTTACATCCTAGGATTAACATAGGAGCTCCTGGTGAAGCCTCTGATCAGCATAGATATAGATACATGAAGTCCAGAGTTTGAATGATTTATGCCTGCATTTCAGCTAGGAGAAGATTACTTAGAAGCATATCGATATAGGCGAAAGGTAGCACGAATGTAACACACACTAACCTGTAAACCAGATAGGAAAAAAAAAATGATAAGAAAGATACGGTGTATATCCAATTAATCCTTGAACAGCTTGGAAAGAGATGGGATCAGATGGGAAATAATCCGTGTTGTCAACCCACATTATGAGGGAAAGGGAGCTAGCTAGGTTTCACGTACAATTAATGCTTGTACGTACCGCTATTCTGATCCGACAAACATCCACTATTGGAATCAATGGCTGGAACACTTGTGCAACATCAGCATTTGCATTTTTGCTTTGAACATTTTACAGTGCGATGACATGCACTTGGATCATATCGATGCAGTCAGTATATTCTTGTTCATTATAACTCCATTCAGAGAAAAAAGAAAACAGCACAAATTAATTATTTAGTGGGCCAAATCCGGCAATACTCCAACTTCTCCTACATCGAGCCCAAAATATCGAAACCCTAGCCGTAGTCTCCAAGGAGACTCTACTAGAAAAAGCAGTGCAGCCGTCATAAACCCTCACTATTGCCCTCCTGTACATCCAGTCCTACCTACAGCGAAGTGAACGCCACGGCTCCCCACCAATAGCTACACCACCTGCTCCACCCATGGAATTTTTTTTCGATACGGCCGATTTGGAACCGTATTATTTGCAGTTTTGACCGTATAGAAATTGTATTTGCAAAAATAGCAAGTCGGGCACACGGCCATCGTGCAACATTAGCGCTGGCACACGGTGACGTCGTCGGGGCGCACGGTGACGTCACCGTCTTGCGCGCCGACGACGTCACCGCGGCGCCGCCCGACGACATGTGCCCCCGCCACTCACCATCTGGTCCCGCCACCTCACCGGCCCCACTACGTCGTATTGGCAAGAAGGGTTATATTATCTTGCCACATGGTGATGGCCATGGCCACCAGCGCCGACCAAATAGGAGCAGGGTTAGCCCTAGGTTAGGTTAGGTTAGTTAATTAGGTTAGTTAGATAATTATGGAAATAACGATAAAAATTCTAAAAGAAATTATGGAGAATTTACACAAGCAAGTACAAGGTGTCAAGAGGCTCCACAAAAAATTATTCGTTCAAAATTTTTATCGCTATTTCGTATAGGTGTCATGTTCGTACGAATCAATAAATGTACAACATAAGCTCCAAAAATTATGAATTTTATTTCGTATAGGTGGCGTGGAAGAAGATGGCCGGGCCGCAGGGCCGGGTGTTGGCACTACCGGAGGACGGCCACCGGTGCACGAGCACCGGCTGCGGCATGACGGAAGGGTGGGACAACTACGTCGTCTTCTGCAGCGACGGCTGTATGATTAGGCATGAGTACGGCAAGTTCTTTGCACAGGTGTTGAACTACTTGTCATAAAATTACTTCTGCTGCTACTTATTGTTCTTATTTGAATTTGGCCGATCGGCCATCATGTAATAGTTGTAGACTTAACTATTATGTTGTATGTCTTTTGGATTATCAATGTATGTTTGTTGTATGACTGTGATTGATGTTGAATGAGGGTATGAACATGTTGGTCGCTGATCTTGGGAGCCAACATGATCACATACCCGCTGTTGATGAATTCCCTTTTAACTCATTAAGTGTGGACTTAAACTGTTTGGAGGACCAGTTATCATGTAGTGCTTATAGTGGAGCAGTACGCATGATCATCGGAGCTCTAGTTCAATTAGGACTTCGATCTCAATTAGATGGAGTTAAGTTAGAATTCATTTACTTGAGGCCCAGAGTTATTTCCATAAGACCGGGAAAGCCTCGGTCTTACGAAAATAACCGGGGGTCCTCACAGAAGGCCATGGATAGCTCAAATGATAAAATGTATTGCCAGAGGTACATCAGTACATGCACAATCAATCAGCATGCACAAATATGCAAGCCGTAGAATGGGACAACTTTTTCAAAGGATGATCCTAATTAATGCAAATTTATTATATTATTAAAACAATAGAAAAAGAAGCCATCACATTGGCTTTTATTCTCAATAGCTAGAAATTCTCACGTTAATCGGTGGAAAAGGAAAAAGATCTGCACCGTGTATTGTGGTGGGAATAGATTATAATGGTCTAGAATAATAAAAAAGAGTTAATGTCAAGTACAATTTAGAAATAACAGAAATTTAGAATAAAAATGAAAAATAAAATGAAAATAGTTATTAGAGTCCATGTCAAGTACAATCTAGAAATAACTGAAATTAGAATAAAAAATAAAATAAATTTAGCAATTTTATTTTCATACAATTCCTAAGTAAATAACTAAATAAAAATAATTCGGATTAAATATTAAACAAAAATTAGCAATTTAATTTGTAAACCAATTCCAACAAAAATAACTAAAATTGGAAATAAAAAATAAAATAAAATTAGCAAGTTGATTTTGATACGAGTTACAAAGCAAAATCCCTTAATAATTGTAATTCAGACAACAAATAAAGAACAATTAGCAATTGGATTTGTATATGAATTCCAACCAAAAGTTACTAAATTTGGAATAAAAAATAAAATACAATTGCAAATTTATTTAAAGTACAAATTCAAAGCAAAAATTCTAAATAATAATAATTTAGAATAAAAACTAAAAATAGCAATTAGATTTGTATATGAATACCAACAAATAATAATAATATGGAATAAAAATTTTAAAAATATTGCAAATTGAGTGAAATCCTAAATAAATATAATGCGTAATAAAAACTTAGAAACTAGCAATTAGATTTGTATACAATTCCAAAAAACAAATAACTAAAACTCAAAATAAAAAATAAAATAAAATTAGCAATTCAATTTTGATATGAATTCCAAAGTAAAATCTCTAAATAAATATCATTCTGAATTAAAATTAAATAAAAAAATAGCAATTGTTTTTTTACAAATTCCAATCAAAAGTAATTGAAATAGTAAGTAAAATAAAATTAAAAATTTTTCATGCAAATTCCAAAGTAAAATTCCTAAATGATATAATTTGTAATAAAAAATAAAGAAAAATTAGCAATTGGATTTGTATATGAATTCCAACCAAAATAATTAAAATTCGAATAAAAAGAAAAGAAAACTTGCAATTTTATTTCCATACCAATCCCAAAGTAAAAATATCCCTAAATAACTAAAACTTGGGATAGATTAAATAAAATCAATAATTTAATTTGTATACGAACCCCAATAAAAATAACTAAGATTTTAAATTAAAATAAATTTTATAATGGAGAAAGCACGAATGGTGTCAGAAGAGACCATGAAAGACTGCAATGGCATTGATCTATCCTGCAAGAAGACATTGACGCACAGCGAAGTGAAGAGTCGAGGTGGTAGTGATGGAGATGAGGACAATATTGTGCTGCTCACCTTAGACATTCGATGAGGACAATGTCGTGCTACTCACCGAAGCCGTTGAATAGAAATACCAGAGTCGAAGGGAGCCAATGGTCGTGATGACGAACGGTAAGCGTCGACGTTGTTGAAGAAGTTAGTGGTTAAAGAAGCTCGATGATGGAGAAGCCTTAGTAGAGAGGAGATGAAGCTTTGCGTTAAAGACTAGCTATGGACGAATATGGGGTCATCGAGTAGCTCGGAGCGTGCCAGTACTGGTGAGGGGCACGGTGTCACCAGCGTTGGCAAGAAGATTCTCCATATCGTTAAATAGCGCCTAAAGCAGACATACCAACATCTGTGAAGAAAGGATGACGCCGCGGTTAGTGAGGAAACCACAACGTTGAGTTGGGTAATGTCTAACAAGAGGAGCGATCAATTAGGGAGAAGATGAGCGTTTCTAAGAACCCACCCAACAACTTATTACATATGCTTAGTGATTTTCTTCTCTCAAAGCTCATACTTTAATTATGTTACTCGAATTGTATTTTCCTTCAAGTTTCTATTGTCATTTCCAATATTTATAATATCTTAAAAATCTAAGTAGCCTACAGGATACGTTATATCATTTGATACTACAAATTTAGAAACAAATCAGGCCGCGCAAATGCCCGGTCCAGCCTGCTAGTTATAAAATATAGGATTAAGTACATTCTTCGTCCCTCAACTATACCCGATGATTAATTTTCGTCCCTCAACCGAAATACCGGATATAATGACCCTCCAAGTTTACATACCGGACAAAAACTATCCCTCTACCTGTTTTAGAGTGGTTTTGACCGGTGTTTGATGTAACGTCCCAAAATTTGGTTTTTCAAAAATCTTTTGAGTAGTTTAGATCCCTGGAAAATTTCACCAATTTTATTCGGATTAATAAAGCTTAATTGGGAATTTTCTAAATTAAAAATATTTAATTTGACTAATCTAAACATCAATTAAATAAAAATCTGTGTTATTTGGCTTCCTTGTGTTCCAAGGAATTTTCTGGTATTTTCTGAGTTTTTTCTGGATTTGTTTGCTATTTATTTGGATCTCCTCGATTTTTGGAATTTTCTTTAATTCCGAAAATCCTGATTTTTCTCTCTCCTGCCGCACTGCTACAGTACCGTCGGGACACTGTTTATCCGGATCCATGTGCCACAGTAAATCGCGACTACTGTTCATCTGCAACCTCTAGCCGAGAGTTCAAAACCGATTCTCTCCCGTGCGTATCTCAACTTCTAAATTTCATATCTTTCTCCTCGGTGCGTAGAAAAGCGAGCCGTTTGCGCTCACGCGTCCGTGTTGATCTCCTCTTCCAATCCCCTAAATTGGTTTCCTCCGCATCATCCTCGTTTCGTCGCAATCTGCAGAAAACCGAGCTTCAACCGAAATTCTTCTCCGACGAACTGCGCCTTCGTCCGACGTCCTCCGGCCGAACCGTCGGCGGCGTTGGCTTCGCGTCGTCGTCCTCTACGTCATGCTTCCTTCCCCTTCGCCCGAAGATCGCCGGAGCACCGTCAGCCATGTCGAGCCATGACGTTCGTCGAGCCCCTCGCTTCCTCGGTGAGTTTCTCTAAAATCCGATCGCGTCATCTCGTGCCCCTCGTTCATACCTATTTTTCCCCTCTTTTAGATTCAAATTTCATCCACCGTGCGCTGAGAATCGAGCGTTCTTTCGCCTCTTGTACGCCGTCCTTCTCCGGCCAATTACTCCGCAACCGTTGATCCCCTGCCTTCAACTCCACCACCGTTGGATTCGCATCGCCGCGTTCTACGCTGTGCTCACCTCCCTTTTCACAGAGCATCGCCGGAAGCGTTACGCGTCCGTGAGGCCGCCGTGGTCGCCGTTCTTCGCGTCGCTGCCGTCGCATGGAGCCGAATCTTGATGTCTGGACCGCGTCATCATCTCCGCCTCGTCGTTTCCTTTCCATTTTGCCCTTTCGCCGCCGTCGCCTCGCCTTCATCTGCCGCCGACATGGTGCATCAAAATCAGCCTATAGCTCTGTTGTTTTCGGTTCTGTTCTTTGTTCGTGTTTGTACAGGTAGCAGCTAAACAACTTGTTCTCTGATACTTCTGTCTTTCTTTCCTTTCTTTGATGTGTAGAGCCAAACATCTATCCTTTGCTTTGCCATCTAAATCTCAAAATCTGCCATCTTGCGCCATAACAGGCCGAGTACCTCCTTGCCCTCCGTGATGTTGCCCTCTGTTGGTTTTCTTTTGGTTCATTCCTTGTCTGATGATTAGGCCAAGCATCATCTTAATTTCCCTTGCATTAATTCTCTAATCTTTGCTTTGCCTTCTCATCACTAAAATCCTTGCCATCTTCTGCCAATTCCATGCGTCCAGAACAGGCCATGCTTGTCTCTGTTCTATCTTCATTTCAACATATGTGATCTCTGTTCTCTCTTTTGCTTTGCCACCACAATGTCAAATCCTTGCCACCAGATGGTGAAGCCTCTGTTCTATGTCTCTTCTCTGGGCAATGCATGTAGAAACTTGCCAACGCAGGCTGTGGCTTTCTCTCTGTTCATCTTCTCTCTTTGTTGAGGAGTCCCCACTTGTCATTCAAACAATCAATCCATACATCTAATACTTTCCCTTCCATGTGGACCCTTTTGCCATCCTTATCATCCAAGCCATATATCTATCTCTCTCTAACATGTTGACCCCACATGTCATACACCTAATTAGAAACCCTAATTATCTCTCACTCTTACATGCGGGTCCCGCATGTCAGTCAACCTTTGGTCAAACCTTAGCCATGAGCTTGGTCCACCCTGGACTAGCATATCTCTGTGGACCTGGTCTTTAGACCAGTGGCCCACGTGTCAACCCCTAATCTTATTTCGGGAATTAATTTAATTCTTGAAAACCCTTTTATTCAGTTGGTTCCACTTGCCGCTCTCTCTACCTTATTTCTGGAATTATTTTAATTCTAGAAATTCATAAATACCAGTCAGTCCCGCCTGTCATCCACAGTTCCTTTCAGAAATTAATTTAATTTCTGATGTTCAATTATCCAGTTGGTCCCACATGTCATTCACTATCTTTGTCCTCTCTTACTTACCAGTGGACCCCACTTGTAAGTCTCTAATTTCTTTTATTTTATTTGATCCAAAGGAATATTCTCTGAATATTCTTTTATCTCTAATTTCATCATTTCATATGGTCTTCCAAAGCTCATATCCTTTGAATCCGAACTCCGATTGAGTTCATTCAAATTCCTAAATTCATCTCAATTCAGTATCCAGTTATCTGAGATTATTTATTTATTTGGAGTTGTTGCTTTACATTATTTATTTGGTTTATTTGCTTGTTTGAGTAGACGTTGATCATGGAAGTCTTGATCAAGAAGGAGCAGAAGATCAAGGAAGTAGAAGATTAAAGTTAAATAAGATCGTCATTGCTAGCAAGGCAAGTTGTACCTTTGATCATATTGAATCCCAGTTTTCAAAGGTTATTTTGATTCAAATTATTGCATTTACTTTAAGTATTTATTTAAATGCTTTTGGGTGTAGCTATTATCCCATTTGTTATAACCTCCTCGCCTATTTGATATGTCATAATCTTTTGTCACCCTAGCTTGGTTATTTATTAGTTGGTATTATTGTAGCACCAACGTGGGTTGGTTAATACGATTAGATTGCTTAGCCATGCCATGAGTCACCTTTTCATGTAAAGTTGCAATTATTAACTTGACTAAGTGACTATGGAACTATGTGATAAAACCTGTGTGTCTTGTGTGCTATTATGGCATGTGTTGCACTTAACCAACTGGGTGGGAAAGGATTTAGACTGAGGCAAGTGGTGGATACTGTGTGAAATGGTGGAATCTGTGTGATCTGTGTGGACAATAATCTGTGTGATCTGTGTGGACAATAATCTGTGTGATCTGTGTGAATAATAATCTGTGTGTCTGTGTGGTTTAGTTGGCATGTGGAAGTCTTGCCTTGGTCAATTAAGGACCTCACCATGTGCGCCATTGAACTGGGCCTTAACCATACAACCACATGTCTGGTATGGGACGGACCGCTAATTAATTAGCGATGTTTTGATTGATTGCTTTTGGTTGACAATTCAGCGCAAGAGAGGGCCAAAGGCTAAACCTTAGCGAAAGCGAATCGGGTCAAAGCAGACTTTGTAAAGGCCTTGTCACGTGCTCTAGGCGCTTACCTAAGGTAGTGTGCGATGGTATCGACGGATGCCAAACAAACTAGAGAATTCGTGTCTTGTGGGTAAAATTGTACAACCTCTGCAGAGTGTAAAACTATTGAATAGCCGTGTCGCGGTTATGGGCGTGTTTCGGGATTTCACACTAGGGTAGATCTTCATAAAAGCTGTGTGGGAAGGGAGCTGTGTGATCTAAATCATATGGCTATGTGAATAATCTGTTTAGGGTGTGTGTGTCTTTGTGAAATCAAATTGTTAAATTATGATTATCTATTTGTTTTACTTGGTTTTCAATCTATTATTTGTATTCAATTGCAAATGTTGCATTTACGCAAAATAACCACGAATGCTATTCCTTGGAATAAGCTCGCATCTATAAATTGCATTTACGTGGTATGACTTGCAGTCTTGTGTGTACTCACGCTTGCTTTGACGAATCAAGCGTAATCGGAAGGAATCGCCATCAACAAGGTCTACTTCAAGGATCGTGGAGAACTAGGTCGCGACCCAATTGATTGCTGTGGGCATATGGATGGGTTTCACCGAGTTATCCTGTTTGTTCGCCGCAGACTTCATTGAGCTTTTCGCCTTCTAAGGCATTAATTGTAAGCTTTGACCTTAAGGTCTTTACTCTGATGTTTATTGTTATTTGCCTATTTATTAGTTATCCTTGTATATGGAATTGATATTTCACTGATGTTGTCACTGTGTGCACTAGCGTGATCCTAGACTAGTGCAGTATACACAGAGGGTCCAGAATTATATTTTTGGGTCCCGACATTTGACCTACGTGGCATTCAAGCCGGATAAAAAATTACCTCGGTCACATCTCATCCCCACCCCACTGCATCTCCTCCCCCACCCCGGCGACCCCGCCATGCTCCTCGCCTCTATGCCTCTCCTCTTCCTCGTCGGCGTCCACCTCCCCACCCGCTACGGCCTCCGCCTACACCTCCATCTCCCCCTCGCGTTCGTAGCGCCTGCGTTCCCCAGCCTTCCATCCACCCCAACACCTTCGTTCCTTCCACCTCCCTCAGATCCGCCGCCTCCACCCCCTCATGGAGGTAGACTCGGGAGCTCGGAGAAGGCGGGATGCGCGGGAGGAGGGTGGAGGCGGAGGCGAGGAAGAACTATGCGTGGACCCGATGGGCCGCTTGCTGCCGTCGTGGGTGCCAAGGCGGGACTCGTGCGGCGGGCGCGGCGGAGTAGGTGGGTTCGAGGGCATGGCGTGTGACGATCTCGGCGGGGTCGCCAACGTCTTGCTGTAGGGGAAGGGCCTAGTGGGGACGCTCTCCCTGGCCGTCGCGGGGCTCCGGTCGCTCACCGGGCTCTACCTCCACTACAACGCGCTCCACAGCGGCGTGCCCCTGGAGCTCGCTAACCTCACCCAGCTCACCGACCTCTACCTTGACGTCAACAACATTGTTGAATTGTTTGGATTGATTCGATTCCTTCTTTTTTATTCTCGTCGCCTCTCCTGGCTTGGCGTTTCTTGATCCCAAAATGTGTGCTTGGGCTACCATATCCGTTGGATTTTCCCGGGAGGATTTAATTTATCGGGACAACTTGCAAGCAGCTCTTGTTGTTTGATTGCAACGTTTCTTGGCTGATACCTATGATTTGGTCATGGATTCATTTACCTTCGATCTTGGTTTGCTTGCCATTTTGCCACTCTTCCGTTACTACTCTTGACTCTTGAGTGGCTTTGGTGTGTCTTGGGAGGGCTACTTCAATGGAGCTAACCGCTCTTGCTCAAACTTATCTCTTCTTATTAGCGGTACCAATCGATGAATCGGATGAAGCATTGAATAAGATGTTGTTACGATCTACTTTGTTCTTACTAAATTGGAGCGCTGACATATATAAACTATTCCTTTTGTCTCGACCGATTTATTGTTCTTTGTTGTTGATGTGTTCGATGCAGTGCAAATTGCTACAACCACTCACCGGAGCATCCCCACGCAGCTCGGGCTCTTGACCAAGACGGGGTTCTCGGCGGGCGCACGGCGACCACCTTCTTGTTGAGCAGTCTTTGGCGACCGCCTTCTTCTTTGCTCGCCAAGGCCTGCGTCACCGGCATGCTCCGCTCGGAGCATCACGTCGCTCCCACCGCTTGCGACCGTTGCTGCTGATCTCCTGGGGCTCACCTCCCACGCGACCACGCTCGCGCTCTCCGCCGCCGACGCCATCGCATACTCGATGGCCGTCGACGTCGCCACCGTGGTCTACAATCACACTGTCGTGGTGGCTGCCATGGAGTGCTGCTTCGGCCACACCACTGTGCTCAGGGTGTGCGTCGTCATCAGGGGCTGCGTGCCCACGGATCTAGCGCTGGGGCTGCCCACCAACCTCGGCATGCGGCTGTGGAGGCGCTATTCCAGCTCCGGGTCATCTCGCAACGCTGGAGGGTCGGGAAGCTCACTCCAGGGGTCGCCGGCGAGCCCAGGGGTCACCGGCGAGGCCTTCTCGATCGCCTACATCCACGCGCTCTGCGTCGTCCTCGAGTTCATCGTCAGCTGCATGTTCTACAGGAGCTGCAAGAGGAGTGAACCTGATGAGCTGAGAGAGTTCTGATTTTTTTTTTTTGGCCAAGAATGCCACGTGGGTCCAAAACCGCTCTAAAGCAGATGGAGGGATAGTTTTTGTTCGGTATGTAAACTTGGAGGGTCATTATATCCGATATTTCGGTTGAAGGACGAAAATTAATCATCGGGTATAGTTGAGGGACGAAGAATGTACTTAATCCTAAAATATAAGCAATACATTGTCTAAGATATCACTAAATTTCCATGATTTCTATCAGCATCAAGCTTCAAGCTACAGATAAGTAGGTAAATCACATCAAATGCAGACATGTATCGTGGGTAAATAACAGTAGTGTTTTGCATGAACCATAGTACTGCTAACTTCAACGCTTACAGCTTCTCATGCTAGTCCAAAACTGTCCTCATATATTCAGTAAACACAGGCCAAAAAAACTAAAAGTGTGCCTTGCATGTAGAAACTTCAACAGAAGAGTAATAGCCACCTTTAGTTCATCAGCGAAAAGGATCATCGATAGAAAGATCGGATGCTCTGTGGAAGCTCAAAACTTCAGGGCCCGCAAGCAACATCGCACAGCCTCCACTGGCCCTTTCTTCAGAATCCAGAGCACTCAGTAGAACCTTCATCTCGTCAGCCGAAGAATGTTTTTCGTCAGACAACTCTAGTGTCAACTTCTGCAGCTCCTCTGCTCTCGGGGAGAGGTACTTAAGGAATGCAATCTCACTTGGATCCCCTCGGAACTCATGGAGAACCACCTTCTTGATGTGTGACCGCACGCATTCAACGGGACCGAGATCCCCGAAGAACTCAAGATCATCCTTGCCAGTGGGTTCATAAGCTATAGCAGACTGCAAAATCAGTAAACAGAGTTCAGTTACAGAAGGACCATGATAGTGAATTAGTGATCAATGGTGCAAATGCCAAATGACTGAATTCACTTGTGTGATTTCCATCACCTCCACCTGCAGGGTCTCAACGTTGGGAAAGCATCCGAGGAAGCTGACCAGCATCTGGACTTCCCTGAAGGCACCCAAATTCACCTTTAGTGCCAAGATTTTAACGCTTGGAACCACAGAGCTTGGGCTCGCCTTTGTGTCAGCCTGCTATGCGCGCAACTCATTGAAAGAAAGGAAGACCATAAATCATCGGCACATGCATACAGATTATAGTCATTACACGATCATACACGGAGATTTTTTTTTCGGCCGAAAATCGGCCCAATCGGTTCTGCCGGTCCACCCGGTTGGATTTCAAATCGGGCCCGAAAATTTCGGCTCAGTCCATTCGGCCTCCTCGCTCGCATTCTCGTCGCACGGCCCGGTCCATTTTGTCGCGCGTGCGTCCGGATCGATCCCTTCCCCAGTCCCCTCTTCCCCTGCGGCGGCAACCCATTCCCCATTCTCCGCATCTTCTTCCTCCCCAATCTCTCCCCGATCCTTGCATCCGGCTGGGCCGCCGAGCCGACCACCGCGCTCCGCCTCGCCTGCAACCTCCGCGGCGTGCGCCCCGTCGCCGAGTTCGGCCACCTCCAAAGTCCGACTCCTAGCCAATACGGAAAAATACTCTAGGGTTTCCCTGTTTCCCCAATCCCCACCACAACTCCCGAGCCGCCGCCGCCGCCGCCGCAAACGCACCGATGGGGCGCAAGGACAGGGACACCCACGCTGCCGGCAAGAAGGAGAGGCCGATATCCGTCTCCGCCATGATCGCTTCCATGGAGGCGCCGTCGTCCAACGCGAAACCCTCCAAGGCGGCCTCCAAGCCCAAGCCAGCCAAGGCACCCGCTTCGTCCTACATGGCCGACATCGACCTGCCCCCCTCCGACGACGACGAGGACGAGGCCGATCTCGCGGCCGTCGCCGCCACGCGCAAGCCGTCCCGCGCCACGGTCGACCTTAACGCCGCCGCGCCCTCCCAAAAGGACGCCAAGAAGAAGGAGAAGCGCGACCACGAGGCGGCGGCGCAGGCCGCGGCCGCCAGGCGGGAGGCGTTGCGCGACGACCGCGACGCCTTCTCCGTCGCGATCGGCGCGCGCGTGCCGGCAGCCGGCGGGGACGCCGCGGCCGCCGACAACGTCAGGGACGTCGTGCTCGACAACTTCTCCGTGTCCGCGCGGGGCGTGAAGCTGCTCGACGGCGCCTCGCTGCGGGTCTCGCACGGCCGGCGCTACGGCCTCGTGGGGCCCAACGGCAAGGGCAAGTCCACCCTGCTGAAGCTGCTCGCGTGGCGGCAGCTCCCGGTGCCACGGAGCATCGACGTGCTCCTCGTGGAGCAGGAGGTCGTCGGCGACGACTGCCCGGCGATCGAGGCGGTGGTCGCGGCCGACGAGGAGCTCACCGCGCTCCGCGACGAGCGCGACAGGCTCGAGGCCTCCAACAACGCCGAGGACAACGACCGGCTCGCCGAGGTGTACGAGAAGCTCAACCTCCGCGGCTCGGATGCCGCCCGGGCGCGCGCGTCCAAGATCCTAGCCGGGCTGGGGTTCGACCATGCGATGCAGGCGAGGGCCACCGAGTCGTTCAGCGGGGGCTGGAGGATGCGCATCTCGCTCGCCCGTGCGCTCTTCATGCAACCGACACTTCTCCTCCTCGACGAGCCGACCAACCACCTCGACCTCCGAGCCGTGCTCTGGTTGGAGGAGTACCTCTCCTCGCAGTGGAAGAAGACGCTCATCGTTGTGTCCCATGACCGGGACTTCTTGAACACGGTGTGTAACCACATCATCCACTTGCACGATAAGAAGCTCCATGACTACCGCGGCAACTTCGACGATTTCGAAAGCGGCTTTGAGCAGAAGAGGACCAAGGCGATCCGGGAGCATGAGAAGTACGAGAAGCAGGAGAAGGCAGCTAGGAGAAGTGGGAACAAGGCCGCACATGACAAGGTTGTTAGGCAGGCCATGTCAAAGGCAGACAACAGCAAGGGGAAGGGGAAGAATGCAGCAAATGTTCATGACGACCAGCAACCGGTGATTGTACCACAGAAGTGGCATGACTATAGTGTCAAGTTCCACTTCCCAGAGCCCACTGAACTCACACGACCACTCCTTCAGCTTACTGAGGCAGGGTTCAGCTATCCAGGTCGGCCAGACTTCAAGCTGTCAGACGTCGACGTCGACATTGACATGGGAACACGTGTCGCTATCGTCGGGCCCAACGGGGCAGGGAAGTCCACTCTGCTTAAGTTACTTGCCGGTGATCTTGTGCCAACTGAAGGTGAGGTGAGGAGGAGCCAGAAGCTGAGGATCGGGCAATACTCGCAGCATTTTGTCGACGTATTGACAATGGAGGAGAACGCTGTTGAGTATCTGCTCAGGATCCACCCTGACCAGGAGGGGATGAGCAAGGCGGAGGCTGTCCGTGCCAAGCTTGGCAAGTTTGGGTTGCCGAAAGAAAACCACCTCACTCCGATCGTGAAACTATCCGGAGGCCAGAAAGCCCGCGTCGTCTTCACTTCGATAGCAATGGAGCATCCCCACGTCCTATTGCTGGATGAGCCCACAAATCACCTGGACATGCAGAGCATTGACGCATTGGCTGATGCGCTGGATGGATTCACTGGAGGTGTTGTCTTGGTCAGCCATGACTCGCGACTGATATCTCGAGTTTGCGAGGACGAGACGAGGAGCCGGATATGGGTTGTGCAAGATGGCACCGTGGACGCGTACGATGGCACGTTTGAGGACTACAAGGATGAGCTCATGGAAGAAATAAAGAAAGAAGTCGCAGACTAATGCTGCTCCTTGTGAGATGATGCACATTGACATTTCTTTGTAGGATAGGCTGGTTTCTTGCCCTGAAAATTGTCATTACCAGTTTTTATTTTCGGGGTATTTCTTGATGTTCTTTTTTTCCAGGAGCCTGTGACATACATTTACCCCTGTTTGTCTTGGGCATATTTGGCTTGTCATAAAATTTAGACCCCAGTTCTCGCAACCAAAATCTGATGTATGCGGGTAAGTGATGAAGTTCAGCTTTTCGCTGCCTTTGAATTGGTGAGACGAATCTTGCCATATTTTAGCTGTGAATCACGCAAACTCAGCTAGTCAGTTTGCACAACACCCCAAAATTTGGCTATCTTAGATTACAACAAGACATACACTTCTCTGCATCCTCTGCAGTTCTATTGAAACTACATCTGCAGAACACTAAGAACAGAATTTTGATACTCCGCTCATTCTACAGCAGCGTATAAATCAATACATAAAGGCATGTGAACTTTGTGCTATATAGCAGAACGATCTAACATAAAGCCATAACACAGAGACACACAGGCACCTAAATTCTACTATGTCCAATGTTATGAAATTTCATGACACGCTTGGCTGAATGCATCTGAGAATACAAGGCGGGGCCCTAATTACTCACAGCATCAGCATGCAATCCAAGCTACAACAAAGAAATCACAAGTAGAGTCTTTGCCAAGTAAGGGGTGGATATCGAGCTAGGTACTCATTTTACTAAGCTTTTTCTGAAATTGACATAGTTTGATTTAATATCATGTTATTTATAGTTTGGAAGTATCTTTAGAACCAAGCTAACGAGCTGAGTCAGAACGAAATTCAATTTCATTTGAAATTGACTTATTTCAATGTTTAACCAATTAACGAGTGTAATTAGAGCAATTTTGAACCAAACCAACGAGTCCCCACTAACGAGCTTTTTTTCCACCCAAATGCCACGTCGCCATGATGCACGGGATAATTTATCAACCTAGCTTGTATAACTGTACATCAAAATGGATTTCTGGTAGAAGAAATCAGACACCATAGATAGTGGTGATAATTGAATTGGCAGAGGTGCATGTATGTTCGATCAGCATGTACAATCTGCAGGACATAGAATGTGCTGCCTAGTGATGTATGGAACAAGTTTTATAGGAGCATTACGATGAAAATGACGAGATAGTAAGCATTAAGCAATATAATGTCTCAGATGTCGCTAATTATCCATTACTTCTATCAGCATCAAGCCGCAAATAGATAGATACATAGATAGGGAAACGGCATCGAATACAGATCAATGTCGATCACAGACAGTAGATAACATGGTAAATAACACTAGTCTTATGAGTGAACCATAGTACTCTAACTTCAACACTTGCAGCTACTCATGCTAGCCCGAAATCTGCCCTATTATCTTTAGAAAATACACGCCTACAGACTAAAAGAGTGCCTTGCATGTAGAAGTGTGAATAATTCCCCAAAAAAGCTTCAACCATGAAATATATAGCCGCCTTCGAGTTCATCAGTGAAAAGGGTCATCGACAGAAAGATCAGATGCTTTCTGGAAGCTCCAAACATTCTCCACTCTAGGCCCACAAATCAACATTAAACATTCCTCAGAGGCCCATTTTGCGTATGACAGCATGCCTAGCTTGTTTGTCAACTTATTCACCTCATCCGCCGAAGCACATTTTTCTTTGGTCGAGATAACCAGTAAAGCCAGCAGCTCCTGCGCACTCCTGCCGATGAACTTGAGGAATTCAAACTCGCTTGGATCCCCTCGGAATTCATGGAGAACAATCTTCTTGACGTTTGACTTCAGTCATCCAATAGGATGGATCTCCCACCAGAAGTTGGAATGGTGCCTTCCAGTGGGTCGATCAGCAATAGCAGACTGCAAAATCAGTGAACAGTTCAATTACAGATGGACCATGCAGGAAGCAATCTGATGCTAGCAATTGATCATGCGAATTCCAAATGATCAACTGAATGAATGTGTGAGATGTCACCTCGATATGGAGCATATCAACGTTGGGAAAGCATCTGGGGAAGCTGGCCATCATCTTGACCTCCTTGAAGACACCCAAATTCACCTTCAAAGCTAAGATCTTGATGCTTGGGACCAGGGTGCTTGGGCTCACCTTTGTGATACCGCAAGGCTTCCGATGGATGGTGAGTGGTGGCCGAAGTTCTTCGGCAGCTTGCAGGTTCGAGCGTAGAAGGTAGCGAGATACAGGAGGAGGCGGGTTGTCGCCTTCCTGACCACGATGAGGTTGATCCTCAGCCATGATAGGAAGCTCTAAGAACCTGATGAACTCGTAAGATGTATTCTTTATTGAATCTCCTGATTACAATGTCTTCTCTTTATATAGATAAAGATCCTAGCAAACTGAAACTAACTCGGAGATAACTAGGAAAGGAAACTATTCATTGTATGGAAACTATTCATCGTATTCTAAACAGACTACTGCTTGCGTGCCATTCGGGCGCTGCATCAATTGTGTTGCTACCGGACTCTGCATTGAATGCTCCTACTGCTGTCGACCCTGAATTGGACAGTGCTGCTGGTCCATGAGTCTTGTTACGGCGGCTGAACGTCCGACCCCAACAAGAGTCCATAACATTCCCTCTCTCCTGGAGAATTAGCTCGTCCTCAAGCTAGAATTCAGGGTAGCGAGTAGCGACGCCGAAATTCCGATAGTGGTTCCCAAGTAGCGTCCACAGCTGAGAGCCCCTACCAACGAACCAACAACTCGCAAACACCACCACGTAGTCTAGACAACCTTCTCGGGAGTAGTAACAACTCGACATGTAATATAGTTGGCAAAGCCACAACATGCTCTGGAGGATCACCACGATGTGGTTTTAATAGTGCCACATGAAACATATCATGTATATGAGCGCGAGGTGGCAATTCCAAACAGTAAGCAACAGAACCAATTCTTTCCGCAACACGAAAAGGACCATAGTACCTTGGAGCGAGTTTAGACTGCGGCTGAGATGAAACCGAGGAAATTGGTCGATGTTGCAATCTCAGCCATACCCATTGTCCCACAGAAAATGAAACGGCGCGATGTCCATGATCATGCTGCTCCTTCATGCGTGTTTGAGCCTGTAGAAAAAGATCGCGAATCTCTGACAAGAATTCATCCGATCACGAAGCTGGACATCCACAGCAGCCACGAGCAACGTCTGATTCATAAGCAACCAAAGCTGGAGGATCACGACCATATACGACGCGAAAGGGTGTACTCCTCAGAGCCGTTTGAAAAGAAGAGTTATAACAAAATTCAGCCCATGGTAACCACTGTACCCAATTCTTGGGTTGATCGCCGGATAAGCAACGAAGATACATAGCATTCACTCGATTCACAACTTTTGTCTAACCATCTGATTGTGGATGAAATGCCGAGCTCAAATGCAACTTAATGCCTGATAAACGAAACAGCTCGGTCCAAAAATTGCTTGTAAAAATGGGATCGCGATCACTAACGATTGAAGAGGGAATACCATGTAAACGCACGATCTCATCAAAAAAAAATGCTCGAGCAACAGAACTGGCCGTATATGGATGACCCAAGGTAATGAAGTGGGCGTATTTGGAGAAACGATCAACTACTGAAAGAATGGCAGACTTGCCGTGTACCTTCGGAAGACCTTCAACAAAATCCATAGAAATATCCGCCCAAATTGCAGTAGGTATAGTCAATGGTTGTAAGAGACCAGCTGGGTGTAGATGTTCATTTTATTATACCGACACACAATGCAACTAGCAACAAAGTCTCGGACCAATTTGGATAAAGCAGGGTTGTGAAAAGAAGCTCTTAAACGGTGTAATGTCTTTTGAATTCCTTCATGTCCAGCATTATGTGCATCCGCAATGAGTTGTGGCCATAATGATGAAGATGCCGCTAGAAAGATACGCCCTTTGTAGACCAATAAGCCATCTACAATACTCCAGCCATCCTCAGCTTGGCCCTCAACAATTTTATGACGCAAAGAAGATAATTGGGCGTGTTGTTGACCTCCACACGGATCTGATCAAACAAAGAGAACTGTGGCGAAGACAATGCATGTACAGACAAGACTTCATCTCGGCGAGAAAGAGCATCAGCAGCAGTATTTTGCTTGCCCGGTCGAAAAACCACAGTAAAATCAAACCCAAACAGTTTGCTTACCCAATGGTGCTGAGGTATCGTTGACAAGCGTTGGTCGAGCAAGAACTTAAGACTATAATGATCTGTACGGATGGTGAACTCACGACCCCAAATGTAAGGTCGCCAATGACGAACTGCCTTAACAAATCCAATAAGTTCACGCTCATACGCTGCCAGCTTCGCATGATGAGGTGGTACTGCTCGGCTGAAAAACGCAATGGAGCGCTCACCTTGATGCAGAACCGCGCCAACTCTAGTTCCTGATGCGTCACAATCGACCATAAATGTTTTGGAAAAATCGGGCAGCTGTAATACGGGTGCAGAAGTAAGGGCTAATTTGAGTGCTTCAAACGCCTTTGAGGCCTCTTCCGACCAACCAAATGGCTCCTTTTTTAGTAACTTTGTTAAAGGAGCTACAATAACGCCATAATTTTTGATGAACTTACAATAATAACCGGTAAGTCCAAGAAATCCCCTTAGGGCCCGAACAGACTTTGGCAAAGGCCAATCGGCCACGGCGATCAACTTGTCTAGGTCCATTGCTACGCCATGGCCAGAGATGATATGGCCTAAGAAAGCCATGGGCGTCATCCCGAAGAAACACTTAGAGCGCTTGAGTACCAACTGATGATGACGAAGGAGTTGAAAGACTGATCGGACATGCTGTAGATATGCCGCCCAAGACGTACTGTAGATCAAGATGTCATCAAAAAACACAAGCACAAATTTTCGAAGGTAGGGTTTGAGAACCTCATTCATGAGGGATTGGAAGGTCGCTGGCGCATTAGTTAATCCGAAGGCCATCACCAAAAATTCAAAGTGGCCATGATGAGTACGAAACGCTGTTTTTTCGATATCATCCGAGCACATGCGTACTTGATGATACCCACTACGATGATCGAGCTTGGTAAAAAATTTGGATCCTTCCCGCTCATTAAGAAGTTCATCAACAATCGGGATAGGGAACTTATCTTTGATAGTTCGCCCATTGAGGGCCTTGTAGTCAACGCAAAATCGCCAAGATGCATCATGCTTCTTAACGAGCAGAACTGGTGATGAAAACGCCGATGTGTTGTCCCGTATAATCCCTTGTGCGAGCATGTCTTCACACTGTTTCTCGATTTCATCTTTTTGCAATTGTGGGTATCGGTAAGTGCGTACCGCCACCGCTTCCGTATTTTGCTTGAGAGGAATTCTGTGGTCGTGGCGTCTCACCGGCGGCAGACCTCGAGGTGATTCGAATAGATCGTCGAACTCGTGTTGTAGTGCCGACATGATATCTTCCCCAACCACATTGTGTGTATGTATTGTCGCTGGTGCAGCCATGCCCTGCCATGTGACGCGATGATCCACCCGCCAAAAAGACATGGAGAGGAGCTCAAAATCCCAGACGATCGGCCCCAACATCTGTAGCCAATGGACGCCCAGAATCAACTCGAATGCATCAAGCGGAATTGCAAAGAGATCGATGTGGAAGGCCTCGCCGTCGATGGCTAGTGTCACGCTGTTACAACGTCCCGTGCACTGGACACGATCACCGTCAGGATCGCTACGCTTAGACCTTGCGGTCGTGCAAGCGAGCCCAAGCGCCGCACCGTTCCTCGTAAATAAAATTGTGTGTGGATCCTGAGTCGACCAGCGCTAGCATTGTTTGACTAGCTATTTGAACTTGAAGTTGCATGGTGCGGCTTGCCCGAATTCCAGTGAGAGCATGCAGAGAAATTTCTGCCTGTTCGAGCAGTTCCTCAGCTGCATCCTCCTCTTCTATTTCCAACATGTATATTCCCTTCATTGAGCAAGTATGGTTTCTGTGAAACTTTTCCAGACAATTGTAACACAACCCTTTGGCTCGACGGTCAGCCATCTCCTCTGTGGATAGGTGGCGGAACTTGGATCGTGGTGGCGCGGGGCGAAGGCCCGGTGGTGGAGCTGCCATTGTCGTCGTCTGCAGTGGATGTCCTGGAATGGGCCGAGTGCTTGAGGCGGGAACCGATGCCGAGGGCGCTAGTGGTTTCTGCCGCACAGGAAGCTTTGGTTCGGCAGGTTCTTCCTGGAGCCTCATCTCATATGCCCTGGCAAGACTCATAGCTGTCTGCAAATTGGTTGGGTGTTGTAGTTCCACATCTGTGCGTAATGGCTTCAAGAGCCCGGTAGTGAAAAGCTGGACTTGTTGCATTGGCGAGAGCGGATCAGCGTGGCAAAGGAGAGCTAAAAATTGGCGCTGATAATCCTCTATTGTCCCTGTGTGGCATAGCTGCGCTAATTCTCCCAATGGATTACTGCGGATGGGAGGACCGAAGCGCATGTTCACAAAATCAGCAAATCTCGGCCAAGTTAGGACACCCTCATCCCATTCCAACTGGTAGAACCATTGCTGAGCAACGCCCGTGAGGTGATAAGATGCAAGCCAAACCTTCTCTTCATCCATTGTTCGCTGGCCGCGAAAAAATTGTTCGCATCTGTTAAGCCAGGGCAGTGGGCCGTCTTCCCCATCGTAGGTCGGAAAGTTGAGCTTGTGGTACCGTGGTGCACCCTGATGCTCTTCTTCACATCCTTCTCTGCTGGCAATAGCGCCAAGCTGTTGGGACAGCCTTCGTTTGGTTGAAATTTTTGGAGGTTCTTTGGTTTGTAGTGCTGCGATGGCTGCCGCGTTAGCTGCTTGCTGATTGCGTAGCTCGTGGAGCTCATCTCGCAATGCTTGTTTGTTGCTGAGGTTCTGTTTCAGCATATGGTCAAGCTGCAAGCTCAGATCATCGAGAGACTTGGGTTCGCTCATACTCGGTTGTGGATTCGAAGGCAGCGAGGTATGCGCGGTGGTAGGCTCTGATACCAAATTGATACGGCGAGGCTTCCGATGGATGGTGAGTGGTGGCCGAAGTTCTTCGGCAGCTTGCATGTTCGAGCGAGAAGGTAGCGAGATACTGAGGAGGCGGGTTGTCACCTTCCCGACCACGATGAGGTTGATCCTCACCGTGATAGGAAGCTCGAGAACCGATGAACTTGTAAGATGTATTCTTTATTGAATCTCCGACACAATGTCTTCTTTATATAGATAAAGATCCTAGCAAACTGAAACTAACTCGAGATAACTAGGAAAGGAAACTATTCATTGTATGGAAACTATTCATCGTATTCTAAACAGACTCATCGCTGCGTGCTATTGAACGCCGCATCAATTGTGTTACTACCGGACTCTGCATTGTCTCCTGCTGCTGTCGACCCTGAATTGGACAATGCTGCTGGTCCATGAGTCTTGTTACAGTGGCTGAACGTCCGACCCCAATAAGAGTCCATAACATTTGTGTCAACCTGCAATGATGCAATGCACAAGAGGAAAATGTCATGGGTCACTGGCGCATGTAGATCAAATTTCGTTATTGGGATTTGGGAGAGATGCAAAGGTGGTACCTTGATGACGTTGTCGCCGATCTACAGCCGGTGAACTCTTGGCTCCAAGTAGCCGAGCACCCGCAACTCCGGTGCAGAAGCAATCTTGATCTTCACAGGAACTGAGGAACCTCATCACCTGTACAGAAGACGTGTGCCACAGGATGATCCGCTCCAGGTGCGAGGCGTCCACCACGACGACCTCCTCCGCCATGGACAACCAGAGGAGCACGCACTGGAGGCTTTGGCTGGTAAGGTGGACGCGCTCAAGGGTGTTGTTGAGGACGAGCGCCAAGGTCTACAGCACGGGGCTACAGGCGAGCATGTGGTCGAGGTCGCTCATGACGGTTGTGAACATGCGGAGCTCCCGGAGTTGGGGGAAGACGTCGGCGGTGTCCGGGAGGGAACATAGTGGAAGTATCGTCCAATGTCTTCGACCGCCGATCGTCTCCTCTAGCAGTTTTTCGTGTTTTCTACGTATGTTACGCATTGTCCTCGATCAACGTAGCTGCGATCATAGCAATGTCTCTACGACATCCATACGTCCAGGGGTAGAACGTCGTGCGCCGATGTTCTAGCACCAGCACGCATGGTAAGGCTTTCAGGGAGGTGGTAGCTAGGTTTCGGTGAGTGGTGCAACCTTAATCCCAAAAGCCCTAAACATCCCCTTATAAAGAGCTACTAATAGATCTAATACAAACTAATTTGTTCCAACCTATTAAGTATGTGACTATAAATTCATGCGTAGTCGGCCATGACCCAGAAACTCCTTTTCGATCCACAAACCTGTAGCGGTTCCTAGCAGGACACAACGACTCCTAAATACACATAAAGATTATATCGGACGAACCTTGTGCAATATGATCTTCGGCCAAGTCCTTGTCATTCACGACCAGTTCGCATCTAGTCACAACTAAGTTGTAACACCTTATGACCAGTTTGTAATCATGTACGACCAATCTGTATCCTCATTACACCAGTTCGCATCTAGTCAGACTAAATAACCTGCTTGTGTATTCTCCTTTTGCCTAACGATATCAGATCGAATTCCAGGTGAGAAATATGTTATCTATGGAATATTCAATCTTTTGTCGATCTAGTGACGGATAACTTTGTGTGGTTGACTCTTCGACTACTTGTGGCACATCCATGCACTTCCTTTATCCAAGCATATCGAGGGACCCAGAGATATCTCTCCTGTTATGTTAGGAGGGACAAATCCTATATCCGACCAGTCATATCCATTCGTATGTTTCATAGCATATCCGAAAACTACATTTATAACTACTCAGTTACATAGTAACGTTTGGTAACCCCTAAGTATACTGTTACATATGTAGGAAACAATGTTGATCTCAAGCCTAAGAATTATACATCATTATTGATTGAGACCAACTGATGACACATAGAAACATAATAATCTCAATAGTGTCTCAAAGTTAGACCTGTTCAAACGCTAGGCCGGGCTGGGCCTGCAAAAGCCCGGTGACAAAACACCGAGCCCGAGCAGGAATGAGGCCCGGCTCTAGTGCATTTTCCAAGCCCGAGCTCGGCTCGACACAAAATCCTCGAAGGTCGGCCGGTGGTACATACAGACATGTAATGAGATTGAATACAATGTCAAGCCATACTAAAGTCGAACAACTCATTACAACCAATTTAACTCCTTCACTTCACCAATCACCAAAGATATCGCTCATCTTCTCCTTCTTCAATACTCACATCCGGATCCGGGAGCATCGCTGGAGGAGAGTGCCACCGGAGGAGCACTGCTGAAGGAGCGCGCCGTGAGCGCCGCTGGAGGAGCGCCGCAGGGAGCGCCGCCGAGGAAGGAGCGTCGCCGAGGAAGCGCCCAGAAGGCGTCGCCGAGGAGAGCCGAAGCGAGGGAGCGCCGGTGGAAGCGCTGAAGCGAGGGAGCGCTTGGGGTGAGCGCCGAGCAAGAGGAAGCGCCGCCTGGGGGGAGCCGCCGTCTGGAGGAGTGCCGCCTGGAGGATCAGGAGAGCTCCTGGCCTCTTGCTAGGGTTGGGACGGAGATGGATTAGTGGCCTACTAGCCTTATGGCCTATGGGCCTTAGCCCTTATGGTGGAATGGTGCACAAGTGCAAGTGCAGACAGCAGTGGCTCGGGCTGGGCCGGACTTTTTTCGGGCTGAAATTTCTAGCCCGAGCCCGGCCTGAAAATAACTCTGGACTTACCTAACAGGCCCGAGCCCGGCCCAGGGTAAAAGCCCGGCCCGGCCCAAAAAAAACTTGTCGGACTCGGGCCGGGCCGCCCATAAACAGGTCTACTCAAAGTGGGTCAATCCAACATCATGTTCTCTAACATGTGCACACATTATTTATTCGATATCCCCATATCTATGACCAGTGAAACATGGTCATAAATCAATACGTGTACTGGCCTATAAGTCACTAGTGTCCCGGCTAGTGACATCCGACCAGGGATCTTTTACAATGATATCATACAACAATTAAAGAGATTCACCAACAAGTCACATAGTTGCTAATCTTTATAAATGATAATTCATCTAAGGAACATAATAACATTTATTCTATAATTTATAAACATAGACGTCATACAATCATCTCCATAATTGCTTCTTAGGGCATACCACTAACAGCAAAAGGCGCCCTGGTGGGTGGCGAGGACGCCGGAGAGGGTAGCGGTGAAGGCGCGCCAGTCGAAGGGGGCGAAGCGGTTGCCTTGTTTGTCGAGGACGAA
This sequence comes from Phyllostachys edulis, assembly GCA_036346405.1. NCBI lineage: Eukaryota > Viridiplantae > Streptophyta > Magnoliopsida > Poales > Poaceae > Phyllostachys > Phyllostachys edulis. Next base: position 73,370,297 of record CM070545.1, read on the forward strand.
CAGCGGTGTGGGTCAAGCGGTACAACCTCTGCAGAGTGTAAAACTATTCGAATAGCCTTGTCCACGGTCAAGGGCGAGCAAGGTGCATTTTCACATGGTAAATTTTGGTTTTGATTTCAAAATACTGAATTTTGGGAATCCAGGAGCAGTTGAGACCCTCGGATAGATAATCTGGCAGCTAGAGCCATATCCTTTGATCCTTGGCGGCTAGAGCCTTGATACTAGTAGTTGGTAGGTAGAACCTCCACTAGTTATATAATTAGTTTATTTATTGAAACTAATTTTGTCAAATGTGCTTTATGAAAACTATTGAAACTTAAAATATTGTTTTGTGCAAAAGAACCATATAAACCCCATTTGTTAAGGCTATGCATATGCATTTTTTCTCAAAACTTACAGAGTACTTTATGTACACACATGCCACGCACAAAAAAAAATATCAGAAGTATTCAAAGTTGCTAAGGAGGATTATAACTTCTACACGTATGGCTACAACGAAGGACGCCAGAGTACTAGGTCGCGAGCCCCACGTCGATTGCCTGTGAGCATATGGATGGGCCATCACTTGGAGTTATCTTCTTCCGCTGTAGTTTATTCGAGTTGTTTAGCCTGAAAGACAGTAATTGTAAGCTTCGACCATTAGGTCATTACTCTTTATTCTATATTATACAATAGTTTGACATTTGAAAGTTATGTGTTGATGTTCAATGATGTAACTGTGTGCACTAGTTATTGATCTAGGGACTAGTGCAGATATACACAGAGGGTTCCAGATTCGGAAATCCGGATCCCGACATTATATTTCTAATTTCTTATGAGAAGCAGATTTTGCTAATGAGCGAACCCTAAATATGTTACATTAATATTAGTAAGGCTGCATAGTCTGTCTTGACAAATGTGTTATATTGTTATGAGACGTAGATTCTTCTAATGAACGAACCATGATAACATGACTCGGAAAGTAAAAAAAAAAACAGTATACAAACAACAGAGTAAGTCTTGAGAGTACCTCCAAATTCAGTAATCAAATGGGTCACTCCGTGTCATGTCACTGGCTCTCTGGAAGCTCCAAGCATGGGACATGTCGTTACTCTCCACCACCACTGTAGCATCTGCAGACACACACCCTTCTGACGATAAACGCCTTAGCACAACATCTCTAGAGCAACCATCAGCCACTACAACACGCATCTCCTCCAACATTTGGGCTCTTTCCATGACAAACTTTACAAATGCCAGCTCATTGTCCTCGCCTCGGGCAGCTTCAAACACCAACTTATTGAGATGTGAATAAACACATTCAGTGTAGCCTACTTGATCCCAGAATTCCACCACAACATTGATCGGTGATTCAGAAGGAACTGACTGCATCCCACGCAAGTAAATTGCTTAATTCAATAGGCGCAAGCACAAATTACAACGTGAATGATGAAGTGGCAGGGAATTGATACCGTGATATACAACATCTCTAGGCATGGGAAGCATTTAAGCAAGAGGGGCACTAGCTTCACTTGCTCCTCAACGCCAAACTGCACCTTCATTGCTAATGTCCCGAGGGTCCGAACCATAGCACTTGGCTTCACCTTTATCCCATCCTACAATGCAAAGAAAAGCAATTACATAATCCAGTACCATCTAATTGTGGAAAGTAAGATTATGAGAGGAGCAAAACTCAGGCCACCTTGATGACAGTGGGACCGATCTTGAGCTGATGTAGTCCAAGATCAAGGTACCCGAGAACCTTCAGTTTGGGTGCGTTAATGATCTTGACGTGCGTGGAGGCGCCGGCAATCGGCTCCAACAGCAGCCGCTCCAGGCTGGGGGCATCGTCCAGGTGCACCTCTCTGACCATGGACATCCACACAACCAGGCACTGGAGGCTGCCCGACCAGATGTGAACGTATCTTGGGTAGTCCTGCGTCAGCACGAGCGCGAGGCTCTCGAGCTCGGGACAGCGCGGGAGCACGGCATGTACCTCGCTGTCCTGCATGGCGGACTGGACAATCCCGAGCTCCTGCAGGTTGAAGAAGGCCGGAGGGAGGCCGGACGGGTCCGGGAACTGGCAGAGGCCGAGCCAGAGGCGGCGGAGGGCGGCGCATCCGAGGAGACAGGAGGGGGGACGCCATTCGTCAGGCCAAGAGCCGTTCATGACGACGAGGTCATCGACGTCCTTGGCGGCGAGGGAGGCGAACCAGGAGGCAACGAGGTCGGGTTCTTGGGAGGCGAGGTGCGCGGAGGCGAGGCGGGCGGAGGCGACGGGGCCAGGGTGGGAGGCGAGCGCGGCGGTGACGGCGTCCCGGGCGAGGCCGGCGTCGTCGAGGCGGAGCGGGGTGGAGGCCCAGAGGCAGCGCCAGCGGGAGGAGAGGGCGGTGGTGCGGGCGGCGTCCTTGGTCGGGAGGCGGGAGATGATGTTGCGGAGGAGCGTGTCGGTGAGGCGGCTGATGCAGTCCTCGCCGTCGGCAGAGACGGAAGCGGAGGAGGAGGAGTACAGGAGAGCGGTGGCGGAGACGGGGGAAGGAGGGAGGTAGGAGAGGACGGCGGCGAGGGTTTCGTCCATGGTGGTGGTCGGCGCGAAGGAGGCGGCGTTGAAATGGGGAGAGTTTGTTCTGGCTCAGGGGAAGCGGGGCATACCCCGAGCCCGGCCTGGCCCGGCCCGACATACGGCAAGCCCGAGGCCCGGCCCGAAGCCCAAAAACGATTTTCCTGTTTTTTCAATTAAAAATATTTACATTTTTTCCAACAAACTATTGTTTTTAAATTATTTTCCTGCATTTTTTTATGCCGTCCGGCTTTCTTGGGCCGGGCTTGCAGGCTAGAAACCAAAGCCTGAGCCCGGAAAATAGGGCCGGACCGGGCTTGCCCATGAACAGGTCTGCCTGTCTGAGTGAGGCTAATGGGACGGAGGATGGAATTAAGGCAGCTAATGGGCTTTAGGTAACGGGCTAGACGTAATCTTTTCATTGGGCCGAGATCTACGTTGCTTGCTTTGTTTTTATTTTCTGAAAATTGAGGTAGAGGAGCAGTCTACATACATTGTTGAGCTTTTTCAAACAGCTTAGGCATTTGGATGAACCGATTAGGGCATCAAACCCAGTGTATTCAACCATCAAAGCTAACCCTTGGGGCCTGCTTGGAAAGAGGGATTTGGATCCAAATCCTTAGGATTTAGTCCAAATTTTAGCTAAATCCTAAAAATTACTAAAAGAATCCCTTTTTCCGAACAGACCCTCGGGGCAATCGGGCTGGCGCCCCTACCGACGGATGACTCACAATGTACCCACTTAGCATCTTTTAGCCTAGCCGCACTCAAGTAGACTATCGTTGACCAGTAACTCGCCATTCATTAAACCGTAAGGAGGTAAGAGTACCCTCTAAATTTTGGTCCTCGGTCCGCCACTGCATGTAACACTTGTTCCACTCCCATTAATCCGTGATCATTCAAAACCAATGCAAACAGAATTTTTTTTGACGTAAGTGCAAACAGAATTTCACAACAGCTAAAAGTTCCAAACAAAGAACATCAATGTTCCTACAGATTACGAAAACCCAAATTTCACAAACAGTGATCAGAACAAATTAAGTGACGACGCACCGTAATATCTAGATCAGCACGCACATATACGCACTGATCGACACTGACACGTACGAACTTAACCATGCATCGTACTACGCCGTGACCTCCTTATTCACCTCCGCCTCAGCGAGGCTCCCCTCAGTGGTGCTCTTCTCTCCCGGGACGGCCGCCGGCTCCGGCTCCTCCTCGTCGGCACCGCCGAGCACGACATCGAGTATCCCGAGCAGCTCGTCGGGCGCGACGAGCTGCGGGAAGTGGCCGACCGAGTCGATGGTCTCCATGGCGGCCCTGCAGCGCTTCATGCGGCCCTGCATGTACCGCCCGACGAACGGCGGCGAGGCGAAGTCGCCGGAGACGTGCACCAAGGTGCACGGCACGGCCACGCGGTCAAGCACCTCGCGCTGGTCGCCCAGGAAGATCATGCGCGCCAGGCCGTGCGCCACGCGCGGGTCCATGGCGAAGAAGCTCCGCGCCAGCCGCTCGACGGCGTACGGATCGGTGCTGCCGACGGCGAGCGGGACGAAGCCCTTGGCCCAGGAGTGGAAGTCCGACGAGATGTTGGTGAGCATCACGTCGATGTCCGACTTGTAGAACCCGCCCTCGTAGTCCTCCGAGTTCACATACCTGAGCACAGTATTAGTAGGATACGACGTCATATATACCACTTGAGTCTTGATACAATAATATTGCTGGAAAAATGATGAGAAATATCAAGATTCATGCTATAAACATTTTATTCACTACCTGAGGGCGGGGGGATTCCAAAGAAAAAAGTTGATCATGTACTTCTCAATTTACTTTACTTGTGTACAAAATTTGTAGTCAATTTTATTATGTGTTAGAGTGAAAAAAATGAGAAAATTTTGACATGATAAATCAAAAGGAAAGAAAAATACTGATTGCACCGATTACACCTAAAGGTGGGTTGCACCTGATTTGTTGTCCTCTAGCTAAGAACGAGTGCTTCTAAGCCACATATTTAAGTTCACAAGATTCTAACTAAATTGTAAAAAAAACTGAGTAGAAAGTTTTAAAAGTATCTACTTAAGTAAAAAAAAACAAATAGAACAATATGTGCAGCCTTCAAATAAAAGTTGTTTGAACTGAAGAAGAGGATGAAAAAACTTAGATGTTGTTTGATTTGGACCATGAATTGGTGGATCAGGTCGAACTAACCTAAACATGGGAGTATGGGACCTCGGATAAAACAATATTGGTCAATCATGGCCTTCCGTTAACAATGGTATTACTCTTGAGATAATCCTGCTTATGCTCGCGAATCTTTTTTGTCTTTGGCAACCACAAAATGATTTTGACAACCTTTGGAGCGCAGAAATTTTATAGGAAACAATTTAATACTCTTACACTGTCCGGGACAGATTGCCTGAACAACTGAAAAAGAAAAGAGAGCGAAATCTTTCTTAAAGACAAACCTAGTAGGGCGTAGCTAAGAGAAAAGGATGGTACCTTGGGGAGGCACCGACGAGAACGAGATGGGTGAAGAGGTCGGGCCGCTTGATGGACGCAATGCAGCCAACCATGCCGGCCATGGAGTGCCCCACGTACACCGCGCCGCTCAGCTTCATCTCGTCCATGAGCGCGATGAGCTCGTCGGCGAACCTGGAGAAGGTGTAGTGCTCCTCCTCGGCCTCGGCGGCGGCGCCGGAGAAGTCCCAGTCGAAGAGGAGCACCTGCGCGCGTCGTTCATCATGCTTATACAGAACACACATGCATCGTCGACTGCCATAGTGCCATGTATGCTAAGATGTCAGAGCTAGCAGGCATATGTAAGTACCTTGTTTCTCTGTGACAGGTGGGGCAGCACCTTGTCCCAGATGGCCTGGCTCCCTCCATAGCCATGGGAGAGAACTAGGGTCCTCTCCCCACACCCAGTGATTCTTGGATTCACGTACATGATGCTTCTCAACGAGAGAGAGAGAGAGAGAGAGAGAGAGAGAGAGAGTTGCTTATGGCTACCGTGTGTTTCCTCTCGCTCCATAGCCTGTATTTTATAGGACGGCAACTCCTTGTACATGCGGGCCAGGCATATCGATCTCGTTAGCCTTGTAACACAAAATTTCAAAACTTTTCAGTAACATACATAATTTTTCTTTAGTAAATATATAGGGAAGATATCAGGGTGAAAAACAGCACTTTTGTGAAAATGGTGCAAATCCCACTAAAAATGAGCGTACAAGTTTTACAACTTTCTCAAAAAAATTGTCATCTATAGGCAAGTGCATGGTTTATATCCATACAAAATTTCAAGAATAAAATCAATCTGGTTTGTGATATACCAAAAAGACAAATACGATGTGTAAGAGTATATCAATTACAATTTAAGTGTATATACTTGGGTGATATATGGATCAAACTTAAATTAAACTAGACCACACACATCCCTAAACTTACTTTGTGTAGTCGGGCATATACGCGCATAACTGATATATAGAAATCAAAAGGATGCATGTGACCTACTTGTCAGTGAGCCAAATATGTATCTGACTTATATTTCTAGATGTACTTGGATTTTTCTCGTTGTCGAATAGTATAGAAATGAGGGATATATATACTAGGTTTTCCCTTCTTTTTTGCGACAATATACTACGTTTTTGTAATGAGAAATCAAGCCTATCTACATCTTTGTGTGATAGACACGAGGAATTAACTGATATATGTGCAACATATATAAATGTAATTTTGATTGAAGCTTGTGGCGACAATTCACAGGTATGACTGATAGAAAAGTATGTGTCGCCAACATTGCCTCCAACAGATGATAACATACATGAAAGGAACGTCTGCATGGCCCGAGAATAGCGTTTGGTTCGTTGAATCATTTGGTTCTAAATCATCTAGTACGAAAAATGAGTTCATTCAGGTGTTTAGTTGGTTGAATGAAACCAAACCATTCGAGATAAGATGGTTCAAGAAATGAGAATATTTCATGTTTATGCTGTATCATCATGTTCGGAAAAAAAAATCCCGAACCACGCCGTTCACTCGAATTCCAAGGAGCGCATGGAAAAAATCGTTTGATTTACGAACTTCAAATGATCATATTTCCTAAACCGAGTATCCGATTTGCGATCCGATTGAACCGTTGTGTTCCTTGTCATTTAATCAACAAAACAAGACCACTCTTAGCATATTTTAGTGCAAAAAATATCATGCGGGCCCCACGTGTCATAACATTCCAAAGTTTAGTGCAATTCAAATACAACCTCATTCATCAAACCAAACACCATCTTGAACCAACCAGAACCATCCTATCCCACCAACCAAACAAAATCATGTATCATCCTATCCCACCAACCAAACACCATACTTGTATCATCTTATCCAGGACAATCCCATCCTACCTGTACCATCCTATCCCATTCAACCTCATCCCACCAACCAAACACACCCTAAATAACTGAGTGAAACGTTTTTTTTCTCTAGTCAAATGATGATCAATAACTTCTTACAACCATTTGCTTAATTTCAAGGGTGTAACCCCACCCCCCCCCTCTGAGTGCGCGCGCGCGCCATACTTTCTAGTTGTATGACCGAAAAGTAGAGAATAACATAAAAGTTTGCCGTGTGGAATTTTCTCTGATGGTAATGAGCATGGAGTTTGCCGCATTTTGGCACTGTTGACGTACGAACTAGCAAGTGTAGCCCATCCTCCGCATCAAGTAAAAAAATAGTACCACAGAGCCGCGCCGAGGTGACACACCCACGTCCGTGCCCCTAACGGCCGAAGATGCCAGGTCCGTACCCCTAGGGGCTAGAGCTCCTCTTATCTGTGCGCCCCCCCCCCCTCTCAGGCTGTCATTTTATGTGATTTTTTTTATGATTCGAATGGAAATCCATGATTTCAGGCATGCCCTAGATTCTCGATGTCGCATACATGCGCAAAAAACCTAGTGCGTCGCCCATGGGAGGGAATCCGATTCACTCCCATCATTTCGCGCTCGGCCTTCGTGCGGCTATAAAATCCGGCGATGCGCTCTTGTTCCTCTACACCAAAACCATTCTACCCTGCGTAGAGAGACAAAGAGGATTGAGCGAGCGAGAGACAGCGCAATCGGCCGAAATTAGTCCTAATTTCGCTGCCGATTTGAGAGTGTGTAGAGCAGTGTTTAGCGGTCGTTTTAGTAGTGTTAGTTCGACATCAAGTGAAGATCTTCGAGAGGAGGTAATTTTTGTCGTATGCATTATGTTTATTAATTGTGTAATTAGTGTCAAATTATGTAGTCATAATTATTTAGTCGTAGTTAGTTAGTCATAATTATTTAGTCATAATTAAAATAGTCATAATTAATTAGTCGTAATTAGTTAGTCCAAATTAGTTAGTATGTTAAAATAGTCGTAGTTAATTACTCGTAGTTAGTTTTAGTAAGTAATTAGTCAGTAACTACTATGTTAAATTAATTACTCGTAATTAAAATAGCCCTAACTAATCAACGTAATTAATTTGTTATAATTAATTAGGGTTAACTAATTAATCATAATTAATTAGTTCTAATTATTTATTGGTAATTAATTATTCATAATTAATTTAGTCATAAATAATTATTAAGTAATTAATTTAGTCATAATTAATTAGTCGTAGTTAGTTAGTCGTAATTAGTTAATCGTAATTAATTTAGTCATAATTTACTCGTAAGTAACTAATTAGTTGTAGTTAATTTTATAGTTTCTTTACTATCACTACTACAAAGCAGGCTATAGTAGGCGCCCATCACTGAGCGGTTCCTTTAGAACCGCTCGTGTTGGGTCTGTTCGACTTCTTGTTGGCGCCGCCACCAGCCGCCGCTTCTAGAGGTCTATCACGAGCGGTTCTTATTTAGAACCGCTCGTGATAATCATTATCACGACGGTTCATTAATAGAACGTCTCAGGAATTATCACGCATTCTATTCACAAACCGTCTGCGCGATAATCCGACCAATCACGAGCGGTTCTCAATAAGAACCGTGCGCGATAGTATATAAACGGTTCTAAATAAGAACAAATGCAGTGATAATTAGTTATCGCGCAGCGGTTCTAATTAAGAACCGTTTGTGATATCTGCTATCCTCTCGCGCTTTGCGCCTGCCGCCGCATCGCCGCTCTGGAGGCCTGTGTCACGTCAGCGGTTCTTTAATAGAACCGTGCATGAATCATCCTGACGGTTCTATTAAAGAACCGCAGTGATAGGTGTTATCAAGCGGTTCTTAACAAGAACCGTCTCTCGATTGTTGGGCGGAAAGCGAAAATTTGAACATAATGGGCGAGTGCCAAACTCGCTTATATAACCTCCATCTCCTCCTCTGTGGTCTCTCCTCCTCCATCTCCTCCTCTGCCATTTCTCCTCCTCTGCCATTTCTCCTCCTCACACCTTGCGCCCCGGCCTCCGCCGAGCTTGTCGCCCGCGGCCTCCGCCGAGCTTGTCGCCGGCGGCCTCCTCCAACTCATCCCGGCCTCATCGTCACCGGCCTCATCCGAACCATCACCCCCAGCCTCCTCCACCTCACCCCGACCTCGTCGTCACTGGCCTCCCACGACCTCGCCGCCCGGCCTCCTCCATTTAAATCGCCGGCCTCCCACGACCTCACTCTCTACTCCCCTTTGCTTTGTGATGTGGATTCTTGAGTTGATGCTCTTGTGATGTGGGTGATGCTCTTTGTGATGTGTGTAGTTCATGTTGAGTTATTTGGTTTGGGCAAAAATATGGATGGTAGATCGCGCACCGTTCGGTAAAATCATCATAACTTTTGCATACGAACTCCGATTGAGACGTTCTTTGGCTCGTTGGAAAGCTAACGAAAAGCTCAATCCGAAAATCCATAAGTTAAGGTCAGATTCTCTTCGCGAGGTCTCAAAAAAGTGAAAACCCCAAAAAGGTCATTTAGGGCCTCTAAACGACCTCAAAGTTTTAGCAAATTGTTTGGTTTTTGCCCACGAAAAAGGCTATCACAGCGGTTCTTAACAAGAACCGCTCAGGAACTCATCACGAGCGGTTACGAACAAGAACCATCGTGAAAATGTCATCACTGACGGTTTGTAAATGAAACCGTCGGTGATATTCTCGATCCGAGCGGTTTTTGATGAAAACCGTCGTGATAATAGCCTTCGCTGAGCGGTTTCAACAAAAACCGTGCAGCGATAGTGCGTATCGCGAGCGGTTTTGAACCGTCGTGATAATACTCATATCCGCAGACCAACAAATATAGGCGGTTCAAAAATGCGTGATGACGATTCGAACCGTGCGTGATGAGGCTTCCTGTAGTAGTGTATGCACTGTATACCCTGAAGTCGTTATTTTGGTTAGGTTGGATAGTGTGGTTATTTTTGTGGGGTAGGGAAATGTAGACTACGTAGTGCGACCTGTTTATTAGATTGTGTACAGTAAATTGGATTGTTGTGACTTTAGGTAATGTCAAACATGTAAGACTTACTTGTGTTTTATGGCGATGATTTTTTACGGGGTAGACCTGATGGGTTGGACCTGTCGAGATGCTAGTACAAGGTGGTCCAGGCAGAGGGGCTGGATGTCATCCGGTGCTCACGATAGATGACACTTTTCTCACTGGGAGGTACAATGGCACCATTCTCACTGCGGTGGCAGCCGATACGAATGACCAACTTCTTTTGGTTGCTTTTGTCATCGTAGATAATGAGAACGCATCCAGTTGGTTGTGGTTTCTGGCAAATGTCAAGCGGGCGGTTGTCGGAGACCGGCCCAATGTAGACCTTATCATAGACCGCAATGTTGGGTTGTTGTCCGCTCTCAACACCGTGAAGAATGAGACGGAACCCCCGTACCAGTGCAACGACATGGAAACCCGGTGGTGCATGAGGCATCTTGCATCGAACTTCTACACGCGATTCCACAGTTAGGAGCTAATGAAGACGTTCAAGACATTGTGCATGCAAAACCAGAGGCGGAAGTTTGAGGCCATCTAGAGAGACCTCGAACATTGGACTACGAGGCATATAAGGGAGTCCCCTCTAGAGGCACAGGAGAGACAACATGTAATACCTCGGCCTACTCGTATGCGGCCCATGTGGCCCATGAGGAGTTGTGTGGTGGGATTAGTCCCACATTGCTTGTCTAAAGTGAGTTGTACTAGTATATAATGCTGTTGGGTCCAAACATAGCACCTCCGGGTTAACCCTTTTACACGGCGAGGGCGAAAGTGTAAGTGGGGTGCTATGTGTGCGTGGGTCCGCCCCACTGGTGAAATTTGGGCATTGAGCGGATTTTGGGCGAGGTATTACAGATGGTATCGAGCATCAACCTTATTGCTGCAGGCGCGTGCGGGGGAGAACACGGGCATATGGCGCATGTGGTCCCGGAGTGGACACACGGCATGGCATATGTGCAAGCCTTCGACGCGCGGACGTGTCCGAGGGGTGGTTACGGGCATTTGTCAGCGTATCGGTGTCTTTGCCGAGAGGCGTCGGCCCTTAAGGGGTGAATGTAATACCTCGGCCTACTCGTATGCGGCCCATGTGGCCCATGAGGAGTTGTGTGGTGGGATTAGTCCCACATTGCTTGTCTAAAGTGAGTTGTACTAGTATATAATGCCTGTTGGGTCCAAACATAGCACCTCTGGGTTAACCCTTTTACACGAAGCGAGGACGAAAGTGTAAGTGGGGTGCTATGTGTGCGCGGGTCCGCCCCACGGTGGGCTGGGCATTGAGCGGATTTTGGGCCAAGGTGTTACACAACAAGGCACGCGAGGGGAATCCAGGAGCCCCATCAATTTATCCGAGTGGATTAATCTTCACATTCCTGAGTTGGAGAAATGGTCACAGCTGTACGACACCGACGGTGCGAGGTACTATATTATGACGGCCAACATATCCGAGGTGGACAACAACATGCTGAAAGGTGTGCGGTGCCTCTTCATCACCGCAGTCGTCGAGGAGACCTGGACTTGCACGATCGGTTACTTCATAAATAGAGCCACCGCAGTGAGACGGCAGCTGGAAGAAGGGAAGCGGTGCTCCGAGAACATGTAGAGGTATATTGACCAGAAGATGCAGAAAGCTCGTGCGCATGATATCCAGGTGATCGATGGTCTGAGGAGGAAGTATGAGATCTGGTTGAGGCAGAAATATGCCAATAGTCATACCGGGGGGAAAGGAAACATGCTTGCACCCTCGGTGATGTGGCTACAAGCCAAAGCTCCTGCATAAGCTATGCTTGCATGTGTACAAGGTGTGCGCACAAATCAGACAAATATCTACGCCATACATCTCCAAGTACTACAACATGCATGCACTATCTTTTCGGGACATGGAGTGTTGAGTTCCACTCATATGGCATGGACATAAACTACAGTGATCTTTGGCCGGATAGAGTGAAATAGGGCCCGAACATGGCCTTGAAGACAATAGGGAAAGGACAACAGCAGATGTAGCGCTCCCAAAATGACATGGATGATAGTCAACGTGGCCCAGAGCCGTGTGAGGAAGTGTTGGATATGCAAGACCCTTGGCCACTCCATGAAGGATTGCCCTAACAAACTGAGCTCGTCTAGGCGTTATTCCGTGTCATAATTAATTATACTATCTGCATGTTAGGGGACCATCATTTTATGTTAACAGGTATTATTATAATATTTGTGCCTTTGTGTATGTCATTTTATGTTAACGAGTAGTGTTATAATATTTGCATCTTTGTGTACGTCATTTTATGTTAACGGGTATGTATTTTGGTATTCTATTTGTTCTGAACTAACTCACCCTTGTTCTATGAGCTTGAGCATAACATTAAGTCGGTCTTAGAGATGTCGGACTTCTATGCGAAGATGCTGCGGAAGCACAAGTGGCCTTTTGAGAGGGCTAAAATGTACCCGGATCGTTCTATGAAGGATGTGCCAGTACCGCCATAGTTTCTATGCCCGCAATGCATGTGCAAAGAACCGACGAAGATCATTCAGTCGATACACCCGGTGACCGCCGCCCGAGCGTACTACACGTGCGAGAATATCCTCGTAAGCGAATCTTACACACACATCGATTTTTCACATCTTGCGTTGGATTTCACATATCCCTAACTTCATCCACGTATAATAACAGCGGAGATGCATTGCAACTTCTCCCAATGGATCGACGGCCCGAACATGTACGATAGAGTGTTCATCGAGCATAAGTACAAGTTCAACTACACGAAGAGACCTCAGACCTTCGAACAATGGAAACTTTACGTACCCGACCCTATTGAAGAGGCATCGGTTTACAAGGAGAAGGCTCCTTCTAGTGAGACCAGTGGCCATCCTAGCGCTCCCTATCACCTTGGCACACTCCGGATCGTTTAGGCAAGTTATGTTCAATTTGCATCCTGATTATTGATTTCGCCTTGCGTTCTGCTAATATCATTCAATATTCCAACCTGTCTCGTAGAATAGGGATGCCTTTGAACTGGCCGTCGCCGCGGGCGGTCAGGAGACAAGGGGAAGGGATCGATGGGGCCACCAATACTAATTAACTTCATTCCAATCCACCATATGTTTTATTCCAAAAAGGTGCACATGTATCCTATGTGATTTTCGGTTTGTTGATTTGTGCATGCTGTCGTTTCTAATGCACGTAACCAAACCATGCACACCATGTAATTCGCAACTACATTATGAAGTCTCTCAATTTTTATTCCCAGATTTTGTCAATTTCAAATTTCGTACTTTTTTTTCCAATCGATTCTCCAAAATAATACAATCGTGATAACATCGCGTGTGCTAACCCTAAACCCAAATATTAATATCACATGAAATAATTGAAACAATTTCCATTTGAAACATAAAAAATCACATGAAATGACAGTCGTGGGGGTCTATGCCCATAGGGCACGAACGAGAGGATGTCCGGCCCCCAGGGGCACGGACCTGGCATCTCTGGCCCCCAAGGGCACGATGGAGGCATGTCTGCCCCCAGGGGCATGAACAAGCTCACGTGTTGCCTCTGCACTGCTCTGCAGTGCCATTGTTGCACTTGACACAGAGGGGACTATATTTGCTAATTCGTGCGACAACAGTGCCAAATGCACCAAAAACTCAATGAGCATGTACACCTTATCTGTCTGAAATTTTGGCAAAAAAGAAATAGTATGAGCTTCCAGATATTTAGGCCATTATTTGTTATGTTGTGATCAAGTACAAAAACTAAGGCCACCAAGAAAATCAATTTAGGAGACTTGGCAAGAGCGTGTACAAGAAAAGGAACGAGAGTGATGATGATACGTAGGAGATAATAAGGTTTGGGGACAGCAAATTAATTAGAGCTAGCAGACTTAAAGCAATAATAATATACTACAAAGAACAATTCCTGTCCAGAAAGCTAAAACAAACAAAATTAAAGGCGCATATGGTCATGACAACAACAAAAAAAGACATAGGGGAAAAATAATTTCATAGGATATCAGTTGTTTTAACCGACCAAACAGCACAAACCACTTTTTGCGTATGGCATAGACACAAAACCTTCTATCCTTAAAAAAAACACACCAAACCTTCTGTACTTAAAAAAAACAAGACACAAAACCTTCCATCAAGAAAAGTATTTAGAACTGACTAATTAAAAAGTTACTATAACGTGAGTGTGCTTCCTCCATTGAAATCTTAAAAAAAAAGTACTACAAAACACATTGTAATAAGTTTTACTCCCTCCGATTTTATTTACTTGACGTCCCCTTCTCACTAACCATGTTACTTGACGTCAACTATTTAGGAACGGAGAGAGTATTAATTATACATTCATCTTTTGTCCCTAGCAATACATATACCTTTCATCACACAAAAAAAAAATGGAAGATGTGTATGATTTGAATCCTCTCCGTTGAAAGTTTGAAACTGGAGAGATTCCCGGCCCTGTGGTCCTAGAAAACAATTATTATGACATTGTCTCTCGCTTGTGGCTGATGAGAGGATCAAGGAAAAGTGGTAGTTTGTCGTGTGGCTGGGTAGGTGTCAACTTGATTGTGTAGTCCAAGCCAGCTAGGTACATGCACTTGCATTAGAAAAAAAATTAAACCACATGATCATTGATCAGCTTATGCTTAACAACCTCAGCCAACAACAACCTTGCACGTATAATTATTAGAGATCTACTTTGATCATCTCTAAGGATAAACTAATCCACATGATCTGGCATATGTCAAAACATATATGCAAGTGACATATATACGGTGGTGACTCGCTTGGCTTGTGGCGGCGTCAACCGCACAGCCTGTCCGAGCTCGAGTCTTGAACTCGGCTGGGGTGTCTCACCGGATTGTGCAGAAGCACGATTGTTGTTGAAGGATGTAAAAAGGGCGATGTACAGAGAGCTTTAGACTTAGGCAAATTCACGGTTTGGCGCTGCTCCGTGGCGTCTTCAGAGGTAAGGTGTTTCTTTTTCTTTAATGTAGATCGGATGGGGTAAAATCCCATCTTTTTTTTTTAAAAAAAAAAAGACATATATACTGTGGTGTGTATGTTACTTGTGGTCGCTATGCTCAAATTAGGACCAGGAAAATAATGATTCATGTAATGCACTCCTACTACGGTCAATAATTGAGGCTCATGCTCGATCGTAATCCAAAAGGTTTAGCTTGGTTGATATGGTTTATTTAGTCCTGAAGCGTTTGGATATTCTAAACATATAAGCTAGGAAAATACAACCCCCACTAATTAGCAGGCAGATAATGTCACCCCAACTGACTATGAATAGGACATGAGCATGTTACATCTCACACGCATACATACGACTATTCATCATTGACTTATGTATCGAGTAGTGCACTGGCTTATTAATTATCCTTGCTTCCAGAGGCCATGCTTTGATGAATATTGATCCATAAGTCGTCGGTACTAGAGTGTCAAAATTGATGACCAGCACTTGTCCCCAATACTCTGAAACTTCTAGGCAGTTTTCGTTGCTAGGTCACAGTGACCATCATAAATGTGCTCAAATTTCATCGGTTGGGAAGTTCATGTGCCAGTGGCTATTTATAACGATATGATTTCATATAAAATGAACCTCGCCTGTCCCACGTAATAAATGTATTGAGGAGTATCACAAAAATGGGTGAATGGCCCTGGTATGCAGTATGTGCGCGATATATATATATATATATATATATATATATATATATATATATATATATATATATATATATATATATATATATATATATATATATACACACACACATATATATATATATATATATACACACACGGGAATATTTACGGTGCACATGAGGGTTTTGGTGGACATATGTACATCTGTGATTTGGCCCTCGATTCAAAAATCTACGGTCAAGATTGTGATGCAAACTCACCTCCCACTTAAACCGAGTGTGTTTCAATCTGGCGGGGTTTTATAAAAGTACATTTAAGTGGGAGTTAGGATTACATCGTCGATCGTAGATTTGTGAATTGAGAGGCAGATCGCATGTGCATATGCCCACCAAAACCCTCATGTGCACCATATATATATATATATATATATATATATATATATATATATATATATATATATATATATATATATATATATATATATATATAATGAATGACCCTGGATGTGGTATGTGCAGACACACACACACACAACAAAAATGGGTGAATGGCCCTGGTATGTGTTATGCATATATATATATATATATATATATATATATATATATATATATATATATATATATATATATATATATATATATATCAAGATTTTCAATATACCACTTAAACGAACATATTACTTATGATCACTTTTAGTATACTTAAATACCAATTATAAGACACTCCAATGTGACTTGATTAAAAAAAATCCATTTGAGCCCTTTATTTTTGTTACATACCATTTTTCATATATAAAAGAACTATGCACATATTTTTTGCTAAAAAAAGTGGGCTTTAATGAAATTTTTTATAAAACTCACTTTAGGTATCTTATAATCATTATTGAAGTATACTCAAATAGATAAAGAGATATTATTTTACGCTCTAAGTAGTATAAGAGAAGTGAGAGCACGTACTCCCAGAAGTCATGACTTTCCAAACAAGATACGCATCAAAGATTTTCTGGCACATCTTATGGGTGATGATGTTCAGTTGATCTGATTGGGGCCGAAAAGGTCATGGATGGCACCACATACCTAAACGCGATAAGATAGCCACAAAAGGAGGAGACTGGTCAGAGGTTGCAAGGAGAGCCATCTTGCACATGTGGCCAGCTTGTTCTCTAATCACTATCCCGCAGATACATCCAAAACTCAGCTTTTCGCACATTGAGTACCAATGCCGGCCCTCGGCTGTTATCATCGTCGTTAGCATTAGTCATCATAGCTCGTCATACATGAGATGGCCAAAAAAAAAAATTAGAGAGGGAGAGATAAAGGGCTCGTGATGCGTGAGATGGCCAAAAAAAACATTAGAGAAAGGGCTCGTGATATATGAGATGGCCAAAAAAAAACATTAGAGAGAGAGGGAGACACTACTATAAATTGCCTTATCAGTCATACTGACATCATCGAATGCATGTATCAACAGGGCCTCACCCATTACGCTACGAAGAACCATGCCTTCCTTTGAGGAGAAAAGCGGTGCGGGAGCCTCGTTTTCGGTCGAGATCCATCCTTCGTCAGACTCCACTTCACGGGTTGTTCCATCACGAAACAACTTCTCCTCAAGCTCGTTGTTCATTACAGCGCCATTGAAATCAGTCACAGGGTCAATAACACGTTGCAGAGAAGATACAGGCAGATCCATCGACAGGGGGGCATGGTTGGTAGGACTGACGCTAACAAACTCTTCGGAAGGTTGGTCCTCCATTGGGGGGCCTCGCGAAAGATAGAGAGCGGGGTCTAGTTCCTCCGTGTTGCCATTCACCACATCCAAATTGTCTGGCAAATCCTCAACAACGATTGTTCTCTCTATCACCACCTCCAACAACCGGACCTAAGATGCGAGCACAATATCCTTGTACATGTCACAATCATCGGCAGACAAGATTGGCACCAACAAGGCATGCACCTTAGAACCTAGCCCTACGTCATATCGCCCCTACATTCCGACAACGACTCCCGACTGAAGGATCTAGACCCACCATTATATGTTAATGGAGTTTTGGTGATTAATGACAAATCTAAATTGCAAGACTAACATTTCCATTGTTATATATAATGCTTAGTCTCATTTGGATATAAAGGTGAAAATCAAAGAGGTATGCTTTCGACATCATAATTCTTATATCTTGTGGCATTCCTCGGATCCAAAATATAGGTTAAACTCCACCAAAAGGTTAATTTGAATATGTGCATATGGTCCCATTACACATTTGTGTATGCACACATTTAGGGGGAGTTCATTCTATATTTTGTGGTTTCATTAGTAATGATCCATATTATTCTCTTTCCACATAATCAAGGATCCTTACTTTGAAACATGTCCCTGAATATATTTAACTTGTGTAGTTGATATATTCATATGAGCATATGAGACTTGTGTAGTTCATATATGCTCATATAACCTTGAATATATTTAATTTGTGTAGTTAATATATTCATGTGTGTATATGAGACTTGTGTGCTCATATATCCTTTGAGTATATACAACTCGTGTAGTAGTCATATACTCATACCATTCTATATTCAATTACTTGCAATTGAAGTGATTATCATAAATTACCAATTTGGGAAAGATTGTGGTATCTTGTCCCAACTATTATGAGTTAATGGTATGGTGTGGTAAATAATGATAATCATATTGTTGGAACTAACATTTTCTATGAGTTGGATGAAATAGGTTATGTTCCATGAGGTTGATGATTTGGGATGACATCATGTGTTGATGGTCATCAAGTTAAAACTTGGTGTAAAGGATGCATCATGTGTTGATGCGCATCAAGTTCAAGATGAAGGAAATCATCGTGTGTCGATGATGTTCATGAAGAAGATATGATCATGTGTTGATCAAGTCAAGAGAAGCTTCATCATGCGTTGATGAAGGGCAAGCAAAGGATGTCATCATGTGTTGATGAGCATCAAGTCAAGAACTCGGAGTTGAAGCAAGGATGTGCATCATCAAGCTTCAAGAAGATGCTAAAGGGAAAGGTATGGCTAGCTAGGGCTAAGGATGTGTTCCTAGTCTTTTACCGGTCTCGGTGTTTGGATGGGAGACCAGATTGCTAGTATAGGTCGACGTACTATTAAGAGGGGTTTTTGACTAGTAGCTTGAGTTTGTCATGTGTTGATGGCTCATCGTGTTTGCTCTAGCTCACCTTAACATGTTGCCAATATTTGCAAATGTGTTTTGCAAATAGGTGTGGCTCATGGATATTCCTTGTAGCATGTGACTTAGTTTGCGAATGTATTTTGCAAATGGTTTAAGTCCATGTACCTTATTCCTTGTGGTATTGATTCTAAAAGTTGGCAAAAGTGTTTTGCAACTAGTTGAGAATCATGCCTTTGACTTGTGTTTGCATCACGTATCAATTTGGCAAATGTGTTTTACAAAATTGAGTTGAAACGAATGCAAAACTTTGCTTTCTGTTGAGAATCGGTAGTACCGGCATGTGTTACGCGGAACTACCGTATGAATTGAGCATGTGTTGCTCTGTCTTTATGCGGTAGTACCGGCGTGGACATTGCGGAACTACCGTTTCTAAAGGTATTACCGGCCTTGGTGGCGGTACGATTGTTTGTCTTTTGGCTCTCGGATCGAAAAACGTTAGATCTTGATCTAACGGTCCAAACGAGCGTGAACGTTCGGACCATCCGAGATGGTGGTGATTGTGAATCGTTAGATCTTGATCGAACGGTCCAAAACGCGTGAACGTTCGGACCGTCCGAACTTCCGTTGATCTCAGCCGTCCACGTGTCAAGATCATGTGTTGGTCTGTGCGGAAGTGGAGCGGTAGTACCGGCGCTATGTGCGCGGTACTACCGCACATCGGTAGGACCGGCGTTTTCCGTGCGGTTTTAAAATTCCAGTAGCGTTGCAATTTGGACTTGGCTCGCTCTGGAGTAGCGCGGTAGTACCGGATCATTGTGCGCGGTACGACCGGCTCGCTAAACTACCGTTCATGTGTTGACGGTACGTAAATTCCAGTACTAGTGTAATCTGGTCCTTAGCCAATTTTGAGCATGTGTTGCTCTCTTTGGCTAAGTGGTAGTACCGCAATGTGTTGGGCGGAACTACCGGTTAACGGAACGACCGTGTATGTGTTGGCGGTAGTTCCGAATCTCTTTGCAACGGCTAGTTTTATAGTTGTTACTGTGTATGCGGTAGTACCGGCCTTTCAATGGCGGTAGTACCGATTGTCTCGTTATTTTCAGGGACTTTGCTTCCAACGGCTAGTTTGGTTGTGTGGGCTATAAATACCCACCTTGGCCGTGTGTGGAAGGTTGCTGGTCAGGTGAAAAATATATCCAAGTGTTGTGGCTGTGTGCTAGACACTCTTTGAGCTAAGAGCAAGCCCTCTCTACTCTTATGTGCATGTGTTGCACTTAGTGAGTTTAGAGAGCAAACCCTAAGTGCATGTGTTGCCTTAGGTTGTGGATTTCGTATCCACAGAGCATTGACACTTGATTGGTTCAAGTGAGCGTTGGAGACTTGTTACTCTTGGTGTTTGCCGACACCTAGACGGCGTGGTGGCGTTGTTGCGCCGGTGAGCTTCTCAAAGAAGATTGTGAGAAGACCCGGGCGATTTGTGAGTGGTGTGGTGCTTGCCATCTCCGGAGTGGAGGAAAGAGCAACCCTAGTGGAGCGAGGTGTTGGTTTGGTTTGGAACCGGTCCAAGTGGTTGGACTTACCTCGGAGGAAGGCTTAATTCGTGGAGCCGGCCCAATTGGTTTGGGTTTCCCTCAACGTGGATTAGGGGAGACCGGCAAGTCTCCGATCACCACGGGAAAACATCGCCGTGTCATTGTGGTTTGATTACTTGTGCTTTACATTGTGCAATTTATATTCTTTCTAGTAAATTGTTTATTCATTGTGTATGAATGCTTGCTTCATCTTGTGCTATTTACTTTGCTAAAATTGAATTGCTCAAGTCATATGCTCAATAGTTATATTCTTCAATAGACTTGAATTGTTGGTGCACTTAGTTGAACCTAGTTGATTTAGGTCTTAATTGTGCAAAACCGTATTTGTATTAACTTCCGCATTAGAAATCGGTTTTAGCCAAAGAAGTTTTTAAAACGCCTATTCACCCCCCCTCTAGTCGGCCTCCTCGATCTTACAAGTGGTATCAAAGCTTGGTCTCTCATTTATTAGACTTAACCGTCTAGAGAGTAAAGGATGGCGACTAGAGATTTAGTGCACCTTGGTGAAGCACCTCTATTTGATGGTACAAATTATGCTCATTAGAAAATCCGCATGTCATGTTATTTTAAGGCCATGGGCCTAAATATATGGCGGATTGTAGATGTTGGCTTTTCTCCTCCATTGGATCAACTTGCTCCAACAATTGAGGAAGAGAAATGCTTACATCTCGACGCTCAAGCAACTAATGCTTTATTTAGTGCTTTGAGTGTAGATGTATTTGATGCCGTATGTGATCTCCAAAATGTTCATAAGATGTGGACCTATCTTCAAGAATATTATGAAAGGTCCATTTCAACTAATAAGGATTGCATACAAGAGTGGACGTCGGGAGAAGAATGCTCAATCTCTAACTCCGATGATGAAGAGTCCACAAGCCCCTCCATATCAACTTTTAGCTCCGATGATGAATCCTCAACTCCATGTACATCGCCTCATTGTTTTATGGCTAAAGGTAAAAAGGAGGTAAACGATAATAATGAACCTTCATATGATGAGTTGTTAGATATGTTAGAAGAACTAAATGATTATTTAGGAAAGGAGAAATCTAAATTCAAGGTTTTGAAGAATGAGTATATCTCACTTCAAAATGATTATAATGTTTTAAAAGATGAACATGAAATTCTCCTCCTAAATGAACTTAAAAAGCCTAAAGTGGATATTGGCATTGCTTGTGATTTATTAGATGATATGCCATCCAACAAAATATTGCAAAGTCAGTACTGCATGCTATATGAACGAAATATCATAATCAACATTGTACGAATAATAGCTAGAAACAATGAGATGCAAAAGATCCAAATCCTACACTATCTGAGTCTCTCGTACTTAGTCACGCTCGAGATCCTGTTCTCGAGACCGCCCAAACCACGTGTTTGGGACCGCTCAGAGCTTGCCTCCGAGTGTGACCTACACTACCCTAGATCCACGTGTCTAGGTACGCTCGAGATCCCGTTCTCAAGACCGTCCAAACCATGTGTTTGAGACTGCTCAGGGCTCATTCCTGAGTACGCGCCCAGGACTTCGCTCCTGGGTACGCCAAAGCTACACGCTCGGAGTGCCACGAACTACTCGTTCAGGAAATTTGGTATTCAGAAATGAGGTAAATCACATTAACAACTTCTTTTCAGTGGCAATGTCTAGTGGTCATGAGGCATGCATGCCACATGTTCCATACTAGAGCTTATTTTTGTCTTGTGGGACATTAACAACTTTATAACCATATTGTTGCAGATGTCATCCTTAACATAAGAAACAAGGAAGCATAAGAACTAATGGTCCTAATACACCTATACATGCAACAAAACAGCTAATGGAACAAGACATGATGCATACACGTGTAACCTTTAGCCCCATTGGAATACATCTAGAGTTCATTCAGACATATAACAATAACACTGTCACTAATAATTTAATGTTTGTTTCCTGATGGACTAACAAACTAAGCTGACACTTGAAGTCAACATGCTGATGCAAACATATTATCAAGCACCGGAAAATATGCTCATGATTGAGCTTTTTTGCATGTCCTTCATTAGCATGTGTCCCTATAACCGAACAACATACTTTTTAAACAAAGAATATCAAATCCAACAGGATGTTGATTGTATCTTTTTGGCAAACTTGTACACAAGAAGTCGAATATTTTTTGTAGTCAATCGAGAGTTACAAGAATATCTGATCCAACAACATGTTGATTGTATCTTTTTGGCAAACTAGTAGACAGGAAGTCGAATAGTGTATTGATATATACATCATTTATGTGATAAATATTCTTACTTATGTGTACAATGGAGTTAAATTGCTTCAGATATGTTCCCTAATGTTCCGATGATATTCAACTAAAGTTTTCCTATTGCCACAACTTTCAGTGTAGTGATCATTTGGCTCTAAGTTCATATTTACATAAGAAGGTGCTTCTAAGTGTGTTCCTTCTTACACTGCAAATAATCTGACTAAACCTGACTTATTCATGAGTCATGTGCCTAAACAACTCTTATTCTTGTTAGTTCACTACGAAAGGCACTATATAGTTACAATAGGGTGAGCAAAATCATAGAGACCAAGCGGTCCCAGCCTGTAGTCGTGAAGAGTCACAGAACCATTTTTTGCATGCATCTGATATTATAATTCAAGGTAAGTAAGATACATTGGTCCAAGAAGGCTTCAGAGAAAGCAAAAAAACTACTCAAGGGAAACTGCATTGTCTGTCAAGAATTACAATTTGTAACCTGGTAGCATCTACCATCTACATTTTACACAAAATTTCAGAGCATCTTGGCTGATACATCTCATTCATGGATATCGATACTTAGTAGGTTCTCGCAGGATTAGTTGCTAATGGAACAAGACATGATGCAAGCCAACATACACAACATTCATGCAAATGCATTTGACGAACACATTTTACTGAGGAAGTGAGGAGCACAATAATAAACGATGCAGTAAGAAACCCAAAAAAATGTATAGCAACATTTCGAAACAATCTAGCAGCTCACATAGCTACATTCATTTACTTGTGATGGCTTTATATATGTTCACATAGCATGCAATCTTTCAAGGTAAGCAAACAACATTCTCACATTGCAATCGCATTTCTAAATGGAACAATGAACTACAACAACATGCACGGTTTATTACCTTCGGGCTGGCAGGGGAAGAACGGCCGGCGTGGGAGAGGACGGCCGACGCGGAGGAGGACAGCCTCTGGGGTGGATGAAGATCGGTGGGGGAGGGGAGTCGGTGGGGGGAGGACGGCTGTCGAGGGGAGGCCTACTAGCGGGTGGGGGATGGCCGCCAAGGGGAGGCCTACCGCCGGGTGGACGGCAGCCGGCGGGGGAGGACTGCCGGGTGGAGGGCCGCCGAGTGGATGACAGCCAATGGGTGGGGGTGGCCGCCGAGGGGAATCCTACCGCCGGGTGGAGGGCCGCCGAGTGGATGACAGCCGACGGGTGGGGGTGGCCGCCGAGGGGAGCCCTACCGCTGGGTGGAGGGCAGTCGGCGAGTGGATGACGACCAACGGGGGAGGGTGGCCGGTGGGAGAGGACTGCCGGGTGGAGGGCCGTCGGGTGGATGATGGCCGGCGGGGGAGGATGTCCGACGGCGGGAGGAGCGAAGGCAGCGGGAGGGAGAGAAGCGCATGGGATTTAGGAGGAAGATGGGGAAATGTCTAACTAGTTGCGCCACCAGTTTTATGTCTCCACTGTCACGCCACAAAAGTTGGTGTGACAAGAAAATGAGTCACGCCATGAGATTTGGTGTGACAGATGCCACGCAAGGCCTCCATGCTGGCACATCGCTCCCGCAAGGCCTTACGTGGCATATTGGGCCACGTCGATACCTATGGCGTGACAGCACGGTCTTGCCACGCCACGGTAGATGGCGTGACCAAAGAGGTCAGAATTGAAAATAAAGTTCCCGAAAGATTAACTTTAAAATAATATTAAAAAAAGAATTAAATAATAAAAAAATTCTACTGTGGGTTCAACCGTCTTATGCCCTATTTGGAACACATGATTTTCTTAGAAATTTCGTAAGAACCCCTACGTGGTTTTTCTACACCCAGTATACTTTGAAATTGGAAAACCTTTTTAAATAAAAATTAAGGTAGGGGTCTCCCTTCCCAATCTTCCTAAAAAAATAGGTATAATCCTACAAAATACTCGTTTTCCAACAACAAATTGGTAGATGCGATTATACGATCAAGCATAACTTAATACGTACTGGGCATCTAGCTAAGTGCTTTTATATATACATTTGAAAGGGAAACTGTATATATATATATATATATATATATATATATATATACACACACACACACTATATGGCTTAGATCAGCACTCAACTTCCTGCATATATAGTTGGTTGGGTTGGATTTGTGCAAATTTCCATTAATCCAAATTAACCTCTACGTATGTCTCACAAATGAAACTAAAGATATGCATGCTTGGATAGTAAAAGGATTTTTGGGCCAAATTATGAAGGGAAATTTAGATAAACGCCACTGCTAAGTATCCGTATCAGAGAAATGCCATCGCTCTTTTCGATATTCAAAATATGCCACTGCAAACATCTTTTTCTCATAGAAATGCCACCGATCTACATATTTCACAAATATTGACGTTATTGCCCCCGTCTTCTTCGGTGAGTCACGAGTTGTTCCCGGCCAGAGATTGCCGTAGAAGGCATTGCCGTGGAGGTCGAGGCATTGCAGCGCCGAGAGCATGAGGAGCGCGTTGAGCCGGAGCTCGCCAGCGAGACCCATGCCGCTGAGGTTGATGGCGACGACGCGGCCGTCGGCGGCGGCGCGCGACGAGACGCCGCCCACGAGCGCTTGATGGAGTTCCGTGGCGCCGGACGCCGCGTCATCGCCCAGCTTCGCCAGCGCGCGCTGCTGGTCGTCCGCCACGGACGCGGCCAAAAGCGGCGATCCGCCGCTTCGTTAGCGTCGGCAATGGCGGCGCCAAAGGCCGGCGATAGCGGCACCAAAGAAGAAGAAGGCGGCCGCCATGAAGGGCGGGAGGCAGCCATGGTTTCGCGTCCTTATACTCTGGCGTGTGAGGCGCGTCGAGCCGGCTTCGCCGGCGAGACCCATGCCGCCGAGGTTGATAAGCGGCAATCGGCCGTCGGCGGCGGCACGCACGAGACGTCGGCCCACGAAACGCAGCGCGATGGAGTTCCGCCCGCAAGACCGGACGCGCGCCCACCGCCCAGCTCACGAAGCGCTGCTGCTGGTCGTCCCGCCACGGACGACGCGGCCAAAGCGGCAACGTCGCCGCTTCGTCGGTGTCGGCAATGGCGGCGCAAGACCGGCAGCAGAAGACGGCAAAGAAGAAGAAGGCGGCCGCCATGAAGGGTGGGGAGGCGGCCATGGTTTCGCGTCCTCTTATACGAGCATGTGAGGAGCGCGTCGAGCCGGAGGTCGCCGGCGAGACCCATGCATCTGAGGTTGACGGCGGTTGACGCACGAAATGCCATGGTTTTGCAAGGAGGAAGAGAACCAAATGGAGATGGCCGCTAACTTCTTGCGTCCTGCCGAGGTTCTTGGATGGCTTCACATGTCCAGCGCGGAGACGGCGGCGGCGTGGAGCTCTAAAAATGGGGGAGATGCAGCGTGGAGCTCTAAAAATGGGGGAGATGCAGCGTGGAGCAGTGTGAGGAGTGAGGAAGGAGAAGGTAGGGGTAATTTAGTCCAATACTGATAGAATACGTATACTAGTGGCATTTGTAGGATGTTCCAAGCTTTGTAGTGGCATATTTGGAATATCGAAATGAGCGATGGCATTTCTCTAAAACAAGCACTTTGCAGTGGCATTTATCTAAATTTACCAATTATGAAAACCTCTCTTGGGAAAATTTCCGAAATAATTATTACTACATATTACAATATTTATTTTTTGCTACTAAAAGTCCAAACCCCCCGTATATACGCACAGACCAAGTAAGCACTAAACAAAAAAAAGTTAATACCATTGGACCATATACACCCCTATTAAATGACATACTCCAACTACTTACGCATTTTTTTCTGCATTAAAGTAGGGGTATAGAGCGGAAATATTACAATAACTACACTTTGATTTCCTCAACAAACTTATATTGTAGGCAACGCTTCCCAAGACAATGGACTTATATTGCAGAGCGAGGGAGTGCATTGTTTATATCCTCTTACGAGCTATGAAAATGACGGAGCATAGTAGAGGTGGCCAAATGGGACGTGCCAGTTGGGCTGGCCCGAGGCACGACACTGTTGGCCCGGCCCAAGCACGGCATGGCCCGTATTGTTCATAATTTGGTGGCCGACCCGACATGAACAAAGGCTTGGTCCGTGCAAGGCGTGGCACGAAACTGCACAGCCCATGTATTGCGTGTGGGGAGACCGAGCCAGGAGGAGGGGAGGGTGGGGTGGCACCGGCGTGGAGGACGAAGAGGCTAACCGGCGGCTCAGTGCGGAGGAAGAAGGAGGAGAGGAAGAGGAGGAGGAGGGTGGGGCGGCGCCGTCGACCGGCGTGGAGGGAGGAGAAGGCGGTGGGGTTGGCTTGGGAAGGGAGGATATAACATCCCAATTTTCTAAGCTTTAAAAATCCTTTGAATAGTTAGTAGGGAGAAAATTCACCATTTAGATTTATTTGTTTTTAATTGAAAAGCTTAATATTGAACCTTGTGCATCAAAACAATTTAATATGATTAAAGTCAACATCAACAATGGTCAAAACTATTTTATTTGGGTTCTATGTGCTTGGATATATTTTCTAGATTTTTTTCCAAGTTCATTTGCTATTTTCTAATTGCCATTTGGAATTTCTGGTATTTTATAAAATAAAAAAGCTAATTAAAATCTCAGTAATCTCTTTGGGCCTAAACCTAAATCTTTTTCCTTTTTGGCCCATCTCCTGTGCGGCCCAGTGCCTCACGCGCGCGCTTTACTTCCCACTGACAGGTGGTCCCCGCATGTTAGTCTCTGCCTCTCTCTTTCCTTCGCGTGCACTCAAATCAGCCGAGCCATTCGATCGTGTTTGGACGGTCAAGATCTGATGACTGTTCGGACAGTCCGAACGTTCAAATCAATTTGAGCCATCCGATCAAGAATGGACAGTCAAGATCTGATGGGCTGTTCGGATGGTCCGAACATCACTCGCGATTTAGATCATCCGATCAAAATCGGACGGTTAGGACAAGTGGTCCGAAAGTCACCATTCGCTCGTGTTCGCTATCTTTCGCTGCCAAGTGGGCCCGCATTCGTCATCGTCTCTGACTCGATTTCATCTTCACCGAGTCACCGCCGTGTCCGCCATTGAAGAGCTTCAAGGCCCGTGCAACACTGGGACTTTCCCAACTAAAACCTTCCCGGTTTCTTTGCCAAACTCAATCCCCTATCTTTTCGTGTCCGTATCTGCTCTCAATCGGCATCGAATCGAACTCTATCTCTAAGATCAGTTGAACCCGAAGAAATCCCAAATTGGGGGTTTCCTTTTCCGAGCAGCCCCGGCCCTATAAAAGGCGCCCCTGGGATCGCTAGAGCACCCTCAACCCAAACCCCAACTCAATTTCGTCTTAGATCAATCCGAGCCACCACAATCAAGCTTTTAGGGGGGTTTTTTTGCCACCATCGGGTTTTCTTCAATTCCGCCGTCGTTGGTGACACCCTGCCCTCGTGGTCTGCACCATCGTGTTCCTTGTCACCAGCGCCACCTCCAGGACCCCTTCGCGTCATCGGAGCACCGCCGGAGCCTTCATACGACAAAATCCGAAGCTTCCCTCCACTTCGAGCTTGCCGGCGGTTATCTCCGTCGTCCTCTACCACCCGGAGTTGGTTCACCAGGTTCGCAATAACCTGGGCTTCATCCCAGTACCACCGCTGCGCAGAATCGCCCCCATTAAATCGTCTTTGTTGGTTCCGTGTGCCACCGCCGTCGTGCCGAGCCACGCCGAGCCACCTCGGCGCCCGGCTCGGCCCGTCGCGTCGCGTGTCATCTGACGTGGCACTGAGTCAGCGCTGAATCAGCACCCGCACGTCACCTCGCTCCAGATCGGTTCGGTAGACTTAGTCCACCGTGAACCAGGTCGCTGACGTGTGGGTCCCACACATCAGTGATTTCTTTTTCCTTTCTTATTCCGGTATTTTCAATTGGAAAATAATTCGGATTATTCTAAAATTAGGGTTTCTTTTAGATTCAAACTTCCAAAGCCCATATCTTTTCCATCCGAACTCCAATTGAGCCCATTCAAATTTCTAAATTCATCTAAATTCAAGATCTAGTGATCTAAGATTTTTATTTAATTTTTGGAGTTTGTTTTGTCTCTATTATTTATTTGTTTTATTTATTTGCTTCGTTTGTGAGTAGACGTTGATACTTCGGGAAGATTTGAAGAAGAAGGAGCACCTCAAGAGCAAGATTAGTACCTAGACCTATTTCAAGGCAAGTTATACCTTTGATCATATTGAAACCCAGTTTTCAAAATACTTTGATTCAAATTATTGCATTTACTTTAAGAATTTATTTAAATGCTTTTAGGTGTAGTTATTAATCCAACTTGTTATATCCACCTTGTCTATTTGTTATGTCTTAATCTTTTGTCACCCTAGATTAGTTTATTTAGTTGGTATTATCGTAGCACCAACATGGGTGGTTAGATACGATTAGATTGCTTAGCCATGCTACAAGTCATCATCTCATGTGAGTTGCAATTATAAACCTGACTAAGTGATAAAAACGGTGTGTACTGTGTGCTATTACTCGTGATGGTATGCGTTGCACTTAACCAACAGGGTGGGAAAAGATTTAGACTGAGGCAAGTGGTGGGTGAATTGGTGGACTCTGTGAATGGGAATGATAATCTCCGTGGCATAGTTAGAAATTGGAAGTCTTGCCTTGGTCAATTAAGGACTTAACTTTGTGCGTCATTGAACTCAGTCTTACTGTACGACCACATGCATGGTATGGGACATGCCTAACTTAGTAAGTTACGGAGTCTTGACATTGATTACTCAGGTTGTAGGTTAGGTACTCAGTGATGGGCGGAGGTGTGCTACCAAGTAGTACATCGCGGGACAGTTCGCCGCTTCCCTGTCCAATAGTGTGTGTCGTACTAATCGCTGTGTATGGCTTGGTGTGACGGTTCGTAAGCACACTGGGAGTGTCAATGCTGAGATGAAGTTTCTGAAATGTTTTGTTATGATTAGTGCTTGCAACACTAGTTGTATCTTGTGGGTAAAGTGTACAAACTCTGCAGAGTGTTAAATCAATCTATTCGAATAGCCACGTCCGCGGTCATGGACATGCTCGGGAATTTCACACGAGGGGTAGATTTTCATAAAAACCTTGGAAAAGGAGCTATGTGATCTAAGTCATATGGCTATGTGAATAACTTGTTTAGGCTATGTGTCTTTGTGAAATCAAACTGTTAAATTATTATTGTTATTTGTTTTACTTATTGCTTTCAATCTATTATTCGTATTTAACTGCAAATGTTGCATTTCTACAAAAGAACCACATAAGCCATTCCTTTGGAATAAGCCGTCATGTATAATTGCATTTTTGTGGTATGACTTGCAAGTACGGTTGTGTACTCATTCTTGCTAAATCAAATCAACAGAAGAGGAGGAGTCATCGCCTGTTTTCGAGTAGGAGTTCATCGAATGTGCTTGATCGTAGGGTCTTGATCCCAGTCGGTTGCCTGTGGCGAATTGATGGGATTCCGCTGAAGTTACCTGTTCCGCTACTGTTTAATTCTCTATCAGCCCTACGTGGCTTAATAAGTGTAAACTCGACCATAAGGCCAAAACCCTTATTTATTAATCAAATTACTCGTTTATGTTACTAATCGTCTTGTGTGGATCGATATTCATCTATGTTGACACTGTGTGCACTAGCATTATCCTGGACTAGTGCATTATACACAGAGGGTCCAGAATTGTATTTTTGGGTCCCAACAGAGGAGGAGGAAGAGGAGGGTGGGGCAGGGCAGCACTGGCGGCCAGCGTGGAGGGAGGAGGAAGAGGAGGCGGCGGGGCCAGCTCAGGAAGGGAGGGAGCGGGGAGGAGACGACTGGTGAGGAGGAAGGAGGCCGCGGCCAGAGCGGAGAGAGAAGATGGAGGATGCGGTGTGGCTAACACGGAAGGGAGGAGGCCAGGAGGGGTTAGCGACGGCGTGGTGGGCAACGGCAGTGG
Organism: Phyllostachys edulis; assembly: GCA_036346405.1. Classification (NCBI taxonomy): domain Eukaryota; kingdom Viridiplantae; phylum Streptophyta; class Magnoliopsida; order Poales; family Poaceae; genus Phyllostachys; species Phyllostachys edulis. The sequence goes on from CM070545.1 coordinate 73,400,823, forward strand.
CACCGTAGTAGTGCCGCACTGTCGCACACACGCGCAGGGGCACCATAGGGAGAGGAAGAGGAAAGGGTAGGAGGCAGGCGAATAGCAAAAAAAAATCAAAAAATCTCGAAATATTTTCTATAAAACCATACCCCCCCCTCCCCTCATTCAGCAGCACCATCCATTCCTCAACCTCTCTTTGAAAATCTGTTGTGCACAAATTCGTTGTGAGATAATTTTGGAAAATTCAATTTTCGGCAGCAAGTCAGTAAAAGATGTACAATTCTATTTTTTGCATACTTTTATTGTTAGTATTTGTTATGCTAAGATGAAAGTAATAATAGTGTTAGTTTCGGTTTTGCAGTTTTCATCAGGGATAGTTACGACAACTTTGCTCTTTGTGATTACAGACTTTCACCGGAGGAAATTGCATCCATGGAGGCTGTTGCGGCTGCCTCAACCCAACCGGAGTTCTTACCGGAAGGGCATGGTGGAGTTCCGTCATCAGCTCCACGGCAGCATCTTTGTCGACGACCACCGGAGCAAAGAGGTCGAGGTTGTTTACATCGGGAGTGTGGGAGAATTTCGAAAGAACAACTAAGCCAGACGTACAGGGAAATCAGGTACCATATGCTATTTGCAAAATTTGTTGCAATGAATTGTCTGCAAGGTCTACAGGTGTAACAGGGCACTTGTTTAGACATGCTACAAGATGTAAGGCCAAGGAAGGATTGGTGATGAGGCAGACGCAGCTGTAGTACAACCCCGAGGGTATGGTCCGTAGCTGGGACTATAATCTTGTGGTAGCCTGTCAATCTTTCTGTTGTTTAATTGCTTATGAGGATTTACCGTTAGGCTTTGGGGAGTCTAATGCTTTCTAAAATTACATTAGGACTGCGCATAATCCTAGATTTTCTACCATTTCTAGATAAACAACAACGAGAGATCTAGTAAAATACTACAATGAACGCTATAATAAAATAAAGGAACTATTTATAGGTGGAAGATATTTTGGAGAGAACACTACATAACCAAACTCAGCACTACACCAGAGCTTGCTTCACTACGTCGAGATGGACAAGATGCAATGGGACGAGATCCGCGAACAACCAAGGGCTGCTGGGGCACGGGACGACCAAGCAAGGGCAGCTGCGGCCCGAGTCCAGCAAGAGGAGCTTGCTAGGATGGCAGCTCTCTGCAATGACGCCCCCCGTAGCAGCAACCCCTACTAGAACGTTCCAACCAAGCGTTCGTCGCAACACCCGCCAGAGGGGGAGACGCCATCCCTCTGTTGGTGTAGGGACCCATGCAAGTTGTTCAAATCCAAGCAGCGGCTCAGCCTGGGCATGCGTTACTAGGATTGTGCAAACTACTCCTATGACTATCCCGACAGCCGTTAGGACACGAGCAGCTATCGGCAGCCGGTAAGGACCAGTTATAGTGTGTTCCCCTACTATTTCTCTTTCAAAGTACGCACTAACAACCTCTCCCATCTACCTGTAGTCCCCGGATCCGCTATATGGCTACCGTAAGTGGATCGACCTAGAGATCCACCCGCATGACCAGTGGACTCTCGACTACGATGAGTGGGATACCAAAAGGGCCTGCGAGATCTAGGAAGAGGAGCGCCATAACGACGAGCAAAAAGAGCGTATCTGTCGGGAGTCGAAAGCTCATCTCGAGGCGTGCAGGCGTAGGTAGCGCGAGGCTTGCGAGAGGGAGTGTGAGAAAAACAGGGAAATGGCGGCCAAGGTGAAAGTGGCCGGCGAGGAGTTCAACGCCGAGCTCACAAGAAAGGAAAAAATAGCACCGGTCCACGCAGTAGGTCGGACCATTCCGTACTAGTTCCCGAAAGGTCAAATTTATTTCCATTCCAAAAAGGCGCATATGTATCGTAGGAGTACTTCGGCTTGTTGCATCGTGCATGATGTTGTTTCTTATGCACGTAACCAAACCCTATGCGCTGTGTTATTCCAAGCTTTATTATAAAGTCTATTTTAATTCGCAACTTCAAATCTCATCGTCTTTTCGCATTCCATTCTTCGTGTAGCAAGGCATCCAACAACATGAAAAAACGAGTTCTGGAAGTAGGCACGAAATGGTCTACGACCACAAAGTGATGAAGAGCACCATCTATAATTCCAGTAGGATGTCTACGCATCTTTCATCAGCGGTACTGTCTAGCATATATCCATACTTGTGCCTCATGTTGTACCACACAATCCACATATTAGTCATTTTTTGCAGGATGAAGTATGTATCCACTACTACAGAAAAGGCCTTCACAGACGGTTCAAAACGCCAACACGAGGCGGGCCGTGAGCCGCTCGAGTTTATGGGTCAAGAATGACATGATCATCACATATGGTTTTCGAACCATCGTAATACATAATATCACGAGCGGTTATTATCGAAAACGAAATGCGTCTGTGATAGTCGGCTATCACAGACGGTTTGTAGATGCAACCGTCTATGATAGTCAACTATCACAGACGTTTTGTAGATGAAACCGTCTGTGATAGTTGATAATCACAAACGGTTGCATCTACAAAACGTCTGTGATAGTCGACAATCACAGACGGTTTCGACTATCACAGACGGTTTTATCTACAAACCGTCTATGATATTCTTTTGCATTGCTAAATCTAATTCTGTTTATTCGCTAGCCTCAGGAAATGCTAGCCATGCCCTCTGAAACAAGCACATCCAATTCGCATTCATTTCAGAAGCAAGCACATCATATTTGTATTCATTTCAGAAGCAAGCACATCAAATTCGCATTCATTTCAGAAACAAGCGCATCCAATTCACAAATCAATTAACTAAAATTAACCATTAATGTACATTTACACATATGTACCATTAAGTTCAATCTACACTGTGGAAACTCCCATCTGGATTTATGACCTGACTGTTCAGGAATGACGCAAGGTGTGATTGAACTTTTATGAGCTCACTCTGTTCCAACGCAGTTTCAGCGATAGTCGCAACCTGTCGCTAGGAAGATTAAAATCGTGCTTATATAAATTGGTAAGTATGTATGAAATAATTGTTTCAAGATTGACAAACCTGAGGATCATTGGTGATCGCGGAACCGATGAGTAGTTCCATGTTGTGGCAAACATAGTATCCACAGACGTTGCGGCCCGACGGCTGCTGGTGGTACTACAAAAATAGAATTGGTTAGTTCAAGAGGCATTACTACGAAGTGTTATATAGGATTAATGTGTACTAGCTAGCGAGTACCGGGAATTTTAGATTGTGTGATAGCGTCCTTCCCTTGTTTTTCTCTCCTTTAGCATAGTACACGCCGAACGCCCTACGTGACTCAAAGAAGTTAGCCTTAGCCATTGCAAAGGAAGGAAAGACTACAATAGAGTTTCTATGGAGGAAATGTGTTTACTTGTTGATTAAATACCGGATAACTGTGCAGTTGTGAGGGGTCCTCTGTAGGGAATATAGGTATATTACTGAGCTCCATTTTAGTATAATTACAATTAGAATCCAGTGGAACCTACACAAGTATGTCACCATGGTCATTAAACCTAAGTTCGTGTTGCTTATAAAGTACAAATCAACAAGTATAGTCAGTAGTGCAACACTTACTCCTGGTTGTAGGGCAAAAGTATGTATTCCTTGTTATGTCGAGGCAGCAAAAGTGCTATAACATAATTCAACGTATCCTCCTCGACAGCTCTTGTAAAAGCACACAAGCCATTAATATACTCTTCACTCACACGGTTCTCAGTGTACATCCAGCTTTGGTCCATCACACGGTTCATATTGAAAACCCTGAAAATAAATAAAAGGGTGACTTCGAAAGTATATTTTTTGAGGTTTAATTACGCTTTCCAACAGAGAAAGCGTATTTTTCTCTGAACTAAAGGTGGCTTTTTTTATTTTTACATTTTTCTAGATTTTATTAATTTACATGTGGGCCCTACTTGTTAGTGACTCATTTTTTATTTCATGATTTTATTTATAAAATCTATTGCGGTCCCACATGTCATAGACTCGTTAGTTTATTAACTAAATAATTAAAAATAGTAGGATTTGAAGCTCAAATTGGGCTTAAGGTGACATCGCATTGCTAATTGTCGTGGCTCGGGGCTCTAAGGTTGCCTAAGGCGAACCGACGGTGATGTCCCATGGCGGCGCCATGGGCTTCACTAGCGATTTAGGCATAAATGCTTGAAACTATTCAAATTAAAGGATGCTTATGCTCCAGTAGCTCACCTCAATCACGAGGAAGGTGTCAATGAAGTCGGGGAAGGTCCAAGGCGGCTGGTCGTCGATTGGTGAAAAGAGGCGACGGCGGCAAGCTCCTCGGCGTCAATAGCTGAAATGGACCACACGAGCGGGCTCAGTGAGGTGAGGCGATACTCAAACCGGGCACGGAGTGGCGATGGACTCACCGGGCTTGGAAATCTCCCGTAGTTACCGTAGCGCCAGAGATGGAGATCAAGAAGACTCTGTTGAGGACCTATGTACTGCACCGTCTATGATGAGTTAATTATCACGGACGATTTTTAAGAAAAACCGTCTATGATATGTAGTAATATCACAGACGGTTTTTGTTGAAAACCGTCTGTGAAGTATCCTGAGACGGTTCGACAAAAACCGCCTCGTGATATTTGGTAATATCACATACGGCTTTTTGTCAGAACCGTCTGTGATACTTCACAGATGGTTTTTAACAAAAACCGTCTATGATATGACCTCTTCACAGACGGTTTTTAGCGTGGAAAATAACACAGACGGTCGGTAAACAAAAACCGTTTGAGATTGTGTTTAATACAGACGGTTTCGATGAATCATCTGTAATCAGGCGTCCAGTATTAGCATTTTTGTAGTAGTGAATACTTCTGGGACATGACCTGGAAATATTGTGCGGGTGTTTATGATGGATATATATGCTGAAGTGTCAAAGGTTATCAATCCACAAAAAGATTACCGGTCCATATATGTATTTACTCTTAGTTAAAAGGATGGTGTTATATTTGGTTTACACATAGATTCTCTATTTTTAAGTTATGGATTGTTAATGGTTACATATACATGGTGTTATGTATCATCATAACTTCAATTGTTTTGTATCTTTCAAAAGGAAATCCTTTTGTTACCATCTTACCACTAAATCCTAAGGTTCCAAAACCAAAAATCAAGTCCGAACTAAATTCAACCGTGAGCTCGATTCAAAATTTAGGGTGTGTTTGGTTGAGTGAATGAAATGGTTCTGGTACCATATGGTTCGGGATATTGCATGATCACGTGTTTGGTTGCTTGCATCGAACCGATGCGTTAAGGACCGACACATTCCACGAGAGGGAATATTCGTTTGATATGCCAAATGTTTTCATTCCACAAAAACGACTGAACCACAAGGTTCAGCACCGCGTCGTTTGCTCCAGCTCCACATGCATTGCATTTATTGCACTTGAAAAATCTTAATCAGAGTTTAAACTATGACCTAAATCATCTCCTGCAAAGAAAACAGAGTTAAGTCCTTATAAAGACCTCTGTAAAAATAATTTATTCAAATACTATAATATTTATCATGATTAAATCTAATTTTCCTAAATTTTTGGAACTCTATTCAACCCACACAAAATTCAAACTCTATTCAACAACCTAAACTAGGTTTCAATTTAGTTTAAGCAAATAACACTTGAACAGTTAGGTTTCAGATTTTATTTGAGTATTAGCACATCCCAGGAACCTCCTCGAATTATTTCAGAATTTTAGGATTTTTTTTTGCTATTTTATAGAGCCCGAATCTGTTCGGACCGTCCGATCGGAATCGGACCATCCGAATGTCTCCTCCAATCGGACGGTCCGAACGTCTCCTCTGATTAGGCCCTGTCACGTCTTTATATGTGGTGTGACAAGCTTGCCTTGTCACGCCATGGGATATAGCGTGACAGATGCTACGTAAGCTCCACGCTAGCATGGTGCGCCGCCAAGGGCTTACGTGACAGCTTTGGTCACGCCGCTATAGATGACATGACAGTACGATTTTGCCACACCAAAGCAAGTGGCGTGACTAAAAGGGTCGGAATTGAAAATAAAGTTCGTGAAGGGTTAACTTTAAAATAAAATTTAAAAAAGAATTAAATAATAAAAAAATCCCCACAGTACTGGAAATAACTTGGCCTATCTAAAAACTAAAACTCGATCCATAAGCGAAAGTTATCATATTCTCAAATCTCAAATATTGATTATTGCACTTTTTTTTATATAAAAAAAATAAGTGAGAACTGAAAGAGTAGCTATTTGATTTGGTATTTCAACTTCAGGTATAAATCCAACAAGATTGCACAGAGCTTTCAGTTTGAAAATTAGGAGCTAGCGTGCACGTGAGAAGAGACATTTATTGGGCGGCGATCGATCACATGAGAAAATATGGAGTACACACGATCGAGTAGACGTTTTTCCTCACTTGCTATGCGATCGGGATGGATGGACGTGTGCTGCTGCTGGCCAACTGTATCTTTCCACTTATGGCGTACGTATGTGCCATTCCTGAACTAACGATTGGACAATAGATTGACGCCGCAATATAATTTGCTGCTTAATTACTTCTTTTCTAGATGATATTTAAATCCGTGAGGCCGAAACCTATAACCAATATGTTCGGAACTATTTAGATATTGGCTATACGAAAACGGTATCACTAGATTTATTGTCAAATCATATGTTTGATTAGGATGCTTCGTATTGTACGGCTAATCCCACACATGCAAATTTTCCTTTGTTTGCAAACGGGACAGTGGTTTTTATAACACTCTACTACTTGTTACTGTAGTCAAGCTCATGTATACATACATGTACACGCATGAGCTGGTGTCTGGAATTGCATGATGGTTAGGATCGGTGGCGGACGTCAGACTTAAATGTAGCCGGAGATCACTAAGGAAGATAGAATTGCCGAAATAATTGTTGGATGTACTGATTGAGCCTCAGAGTATATATAGTACAAGGTGACCAGATATGAAAGGGAATCATATTGGATATAAATCCTAACCGATTCTTATTCTATCTCTAATAATCTTGCCACACAAGACATGTACTCAAACATGCTTTTTTTGTTTTTTGATTTGTGATGTTGCAACCGTTGTCTGAGGATACTGCAACCGTTGTCCGGGGATACTGCAACCATTGTCCTAGGATGTTGCAACCGTTGTCCAGAGATTTTGCAACCATTGTCCTGGGATGTTGCAACCGCTGTTCGGGGATGTTGCAAGTGTTACATCTATAGAAAAAAAATATTGTATACTGTTCATGACGATGTTGTAATTTTTTCCAACGCCCACCACGCCAGGGAGTCTTTTATCTCCGTGCAAGCAACCAGAAAATAAATTCGTACATGCATACGACTCCTAGTCGTATGCGTGGCTTGAGTACTCGACTGAGCAAAGAATCAAAAGAATCAATCCCTTTAGCTAGGTTGCAGTGCTACTTAAACTATGCGTGGCTTGAGTACTCGACTGAGGAAACAATCAAAAGAATCAATCCTGTATGTACAGCGCGACAGGCCCGGACGTCCGATCCTAGGTCTTAAATCGGACGTCCGGGTGTAAGTTGACCCCTAATTATTATACTAACATAAAAGTCATAAAAATTTATTGTCAAAGTCATATATTGAGACTATGAACAAAGAGTAACACGATTTAAAAGGAACTAACAGAGTATTTATCTTGATACAAACGAAGGTAATTGTTAAGGTATGTTATATATATCACGCGGTCCAAGTAAGAAGGTGAAAAATGCATCATTCCCGTGCCCAGTTTTATGAAAAACAGCTGAGTTGGTCAGTTAGTCGATACCCCCACCAAACGATTAATCGGTCGCATAATCCAACAATTGATCGGCCATGTCCCGTTTAGTCGGACGTTTTTTCCTATCTAAAACTTAATTTATAATGTTGTGTAACATTGTTCACATTATGTACCATACAGATGAAGTATAAATTACCACATGTAGATTATGGCAAATGATGTTTTGCGTAGAAATAGTTTACTATAATTTGGGTAAATAAAATGTTTTAAATCAATTTAAAATATAAATAAATATATTTTTAAGAACGTATAGTCGTCCGATAAACTCCAATTAATCGACCATATCCCGATTAATCTGTTAGTGGTACCGTCGGTCCGACCAGCGCGTAGCCTTTTCCAAAATTGTTTACTGTACTGTGCCGCCCTGTGCAGCTGGCTGATAGCTACTAGATGTGCAAACATTATCTATTTTGCTTTGTAAGATTATTACAGGTTATCATCTCATGCCACCAGGAGAAGTCCTTTATATGTAAGGAGTGCACGTTGCACACACTGCACGTGTAACATCATATGTTTTTTTTAAAAAAAAACCGGACGCAGGAGGAGGGAGGAAGGAGTGGGCATGGAGAGCTAGGGTTTTGGATGGACAAGTGGCGGGAGGAGGAGAGGGTTTTGTTGAATGACAAAACGTATATAATTACCCTAACTTCGGGAGTGAAGTCGGAATAAGAGACGTGAGAAGCTATCCCTCGGCAGCTTGCGGATTCTGACTTGCCTACGTTATAGACGGTTTCTATCTCGTCGCAACGAGTGGTCGGAGAGGTACCTACTTCACGCCTTACAACGCATATTGCCTGGGTTAGATGTCGTGTAACTCTACGATGGTTCGTGTGGTAGAAGCTGTACGCACCTGGCCCTTTTTAAGTGCCTATCACAGTAGCATGTACATGTTCTTCTGGATCGGTCCAGGTCCAGAATCAGCCCCGCGTAAAACGTTTCACGTGGCTGTCGTCGATCTCTGGCCCTCACCTCCATCCACGTGGTTATGTGCGGCAGACGCTAAAAGACTCACAGTGTACCGTCGAGAAGAAACCCTTGGCTATAATGTTGCCGACGAAACCGTCGGCAGACTGGCTGGCCGACCAAGGGTGGCTGACAAGTATTTGCCGACGGTTTAAGCTCCTGATGTACTTATGCGGTTTTTGTAAATTGCCGACGGTTTATTCCTTCTCGATAAATGTGCACTGCTAATTACGGTGAATCAGTCCGATGAACGTGGTGGTCGAGGTCACGAGTAATACAAACATTGTCCTATGCCTTAACTATAAAAGAAGACGCGGACAGCACACATCAAACAGAGCTGACGTGGACTTGCGATCTTCGGTTTTCCAAGATGTCTATATTCAGGCCCGTTTATGACGTGGGAATTTTTTTAGGTTTCTCGTACCGTCAAAATGTTTCAGATGAAATTTCTGTAAAATACCATATTCCAAACGGGGACTAAGTTAACCCACCACAAACTAAACCATCTCTAGGCTACACGGTAGCCTCCATTTTGACTTTTCCTTCCAGCCTCAAAGGGTTGCCATTGGCCACCACCATGCGGCCGTGCCTGCATAGGTCTGTCTATGGACCGTACCACCGTATCCATCCGTACGTCGTATTCGTGTGGTGTACCTTGAACTTTGAAGTTCCTATTTTTCCTTCCTACCTTTTTTCAATATCCCTAATTTTACCGAAATTTTGAGGGCATTCTCGTCTTTCTCAGTCGGTGGATGCCACCTGCACTGGCCTATATGATGACGTCATGTCCACCAACTGCGAAGGTGAATCTCAGGTTCAAGTCTGAGCTCGTCTTTGAGTTTGAGCTTGGTTTCGAAACCAGGGTGGCGTCACATGATGTTGGTTGTGTTGCTAGCACGCACTTACGTGGCTCCTTGCTAACTTGGTCGTTAACACTACTACAGAAAAGGCCTTCACAGACGGTTCAAAAACGTCATCACAGACGGTTTCGTGAGCCGTCTGAGTTTATGGGTCAGTGATGACATGAGGTCATCACAGATGGCTTTCGAACCGTCTGTGATGCATGCTATCATAGACGGTTATTAACTCAGAACCGTCTGTGATATATGACTATCACAGACGGTTCGTATTCAGAACCGTCTGTGATATATGATTATCACAGACGGCTCATGTTCAGAACCGTCTGTGATAAATATCTATCACAGACGGTTTGTATTAAGAACCGTCTGTGATAACTATCTATCACAGACGGTTCGTAACACGAACCGTCTGTGATATATAAATAAAACATCCAAGCAATGGCTACTTGTGCCTTTAAAACCGGCTTCATATATATATATATATATATATATATATATATATATATATATATATATATATACATCGTTTGTAGTCTCCAGCCACTTTCGGGGGGGTCGTGAGGGAGGATGACACAGTTGCCACGGGTAACCTCTCATCGAGCCCTGCAAATTCATTAAGTGAGGCTGTAAGAGAAGGCGTGTGGACATACAATTACCCTAGATGTCGTCGATAGGTAATTGGACTGGACATCAAGAAATGGTTGGTTGCTGATACATGAAGCCAAGCAACCAACCATTAGCTTCATATATCAACAACCAACCATTTCTTGATGTCAAGTCCAATTATCTATCGACGACATCCAGGGTAATTGTAATGTCACGCGCCTTCCCTTGCAGCCCTACTTCTTGAATTTGCAAGGGCTCGATGAGAGGTTACCCGTGGCAGCTGTCTCATCCTCCTCACGACCCATCGAAAGGGCTGGGGACTACAAACGATATATATAATATATATATATGAAGCCGGTTTTAAAGGCACAAGCAGCCACTGCTTGGAGGTTTTATAGAGAAGAGATAAGGAATAGAATGGTAGGACGTATACGTACCTGGGACGCAAGGGAGGAGAACTTGACCAGGGACACAAATATGAAAAGTTAATTGCAGCCAAGCCCCATCTGAACCACATCAATCCCATGTAAGCTAACCAAGCACAAAGAACCGACATCAATAACCCTCAGTACCCATCAGAGAGGACTAACCAAACTCACCATTTTGCTCCATTCATTTTTGTCAATATGAACCCACAACATGAACTAAGCAAGATGCACAGAATGCACATACACCAATAGCCCTCGGTTTACATCATAGAGCAAGAGGACTATTAATATGAACTAATTATCAATTCGATTTTAGCATAAGACTATTAATATCATTACATCACAGAGCAAGGGGACTATTAATATGAACTAATTATCAATTCAATTTCAGCATAAGACTATTAACATCATTACATCACAGAGTAAGGTAGGGTGATACCTCAGTACAGCGCAACCACGGTAGCGACCCCACCACCAGCACAACCCTCATCCATCTCCTTTACCTTGCATAAATCACACAAACATCAGGACACAACTTAAGGCTCAAGCATAAAAATCAAACTCAACAAAAGACATTAAGCTAACAGATCTAGAGGAGAATAGAGGGAGGATGAAGAAAGCAAAGCCCCGCCAGGGCCCGAGCACAGGAGGCCGAGCAGGAGAACCAAGCCATGGCGGCGCAGGGGACACGCGGGGTGGCGGCGTCACCGTAGTTGTGGCACGACCCTGACAATGCACAAGATACTACGACTATCGTACGATCTTGTGCAGTGCAGAGTGGTGTCACAACCTGCGGCGACGGCGACGGGGTCAGGCGACGACGGTGACGGGGTCGAGCGGCGGCGTCGAGGTGGGGAGGGGAACAGACGAGAGTAAATGTGCTGGGAGTGACGAGTTAGGGCGAGCGCAAACCCTAGCGGCTGGGCTCCTACTAATAAAGAGACTTATCACAGACGGTTCTATTATGGAATCGTCAGCGATAATTATCACATACGGTTCCATAATGGAGCCGTCTGTGATATGCCGCATATCACCGACGGTTCCATAATAGAACCGTCTGTGAAATGGTTTTTTCTCAAGTATATTTATCTTGTATATACACTTACATGACATGAAGAAATGACATGTTTATATGTCAATTTTGTCATTTAAATACTGCTGAAAATTTGCTTTAACCATACATACATACATACATACATACATACATACATACATATATATATATATATATATATATATATATATATATATATATATATATATATATATATATATAATTAATTTGTTTCACTAAACCGTCTCGATATAATTAATATTAATTAATGTAACTTCACCTCCAAACTAGATTTTTCCCAAAAACCGTCTCGATATATATATATATATATATATATATATATATATATATATATATATATAGTAATAATTCAACATATAATTAATATAGTAATTAACTACACCTCCAAACTTTTTTTTCATTTTGGAATTTTCATATGGCCAAGCAGTGGCGTTAAACTAAAAATATTAAAAAAATAGAAACCTATAATTAAACAAAGTTTTTCTAGTGGCGGAGGTAGGCTGCTATCTCCATTTTCAATACTTTATAGGCGACGGCGTCAGCATCGGACGGTTCCTGATCATCAGCGAACGAAGCTCGAAATCGCCCATCTGTTGACGCGCTCGTTCGAAAGTGTCTCCAAGACCCTCGATCGTTGAACCAAGAAGAATTGAGCCCATAGGCTCTCTTCCCTTGCTTGAGGGGTCTCGGTTTGGTCGACTCGGTCGCCTGCCGCCTCGATTACGCAGTCCAAGTGATGGCAAGCCTCCTGGAGACGTACAACGTCGTTTTAGAGGACCACGTCGATGACGCGGTAAACTCGTCGAAAGTGGGAGATCACCCGGAAGACACGGCGGAGGAGGATGTTAAGACGGCGAAAGGTGGCCGTCACCTGCTCCGGCAAATTCTTGGGTAACGTAGGAGTGAAGATCTTTGTTGAAGCAGTGTTCTTCCGCAAGACCGATTCAACGTATAGCGAGAGAGGTGCTCGACAAAGGCGGCGAGTAGGCCATCAATGCGGCGACAAGGAAGAGGCAGCCATTTCTGTTTTTTTTATAAGTATGTAGTGGGGATGATCATCTTCGATGGCCGATGATCCTTTTTATAAAACAAGGTATAAATTCGGAGCGTGAGACGAAGAGACACATGGGGGAGCCGAAGCGGATGGCGACGAAGAAGAAAATGCATTGGGCCATAGCGATATTATCACAGACGGTTATAATAAAAAAATCGTCTGTGATATGTAGTAATATCACAGACGGCTCATGTTTAAAACCGTCTGTGAAGTATCACAGACGGTTTTTGGTCAGCACCGCCTGTGATACTTCACAGACGGTTTTTGTGGATATCATGGGGATATACCTGAGATCTTAGGATGATGTTACAATTGGAAATATCGTTCTCGGTTTGTCGAAATAGCGTTTTCAGCAAGTGTCAGGATAATCGGTCGTACCGGCGTGTAAGCGCTGATGCGACCATGATCTTGATAATAGTACCGCGCCTTGGTTGCCGTGATACCGCATCGCGAATGACCGCATGTGTGTGGTATGGTTTTTCGAGCGAGTGTATTTTGGGAAGTTTTGGTTTTCTTCGGATAGCGGTACAACGCGATTATGGGTCTTGATTACTACTTGATCGATAATAGTACCGCCATAACATGGCGGTAGTACCGATTTTGTGCTGATTGTCATTTCAATTGGAGAATTGCTTTTGGGTTAGGTCAAGTTCATGGGTTTCATGGCATATGTGTTGCATGATGCATGTTTTGACTAACGTGGGTCAAGTTGTGAAGAACTTGTTCCGGATTCGATTTCTTTGTCTATTGATGTGCAGGTTGCTTGGAGGTCAATGACGGTCAAACGGCGAGGATGATCGGGACTAAGCTTGGAGAGCTGAGGTCCAGAACGATCGGGGATGCCGGGTGAGGTCAATGGAGTCAAGCATTGCGCAAGAGGGACAAAGGTGACCGAACGGGCAGTTCGGTGCGACGGGTTCGATCAAGCGGCGCGGGGGTCGGTGCAAGTGCCATGGTGGTTTCGGTGGGAGCCGGATGGGAGAGACTTGCCGACATGAAGAGAGCCGCTGGATCAACCTACACGTGGCGAAGCATGGAGGTGCTTCACGAAGTTGGGACTCGGTCTTTGCAAAAAGATCGAGAAGGGGTATTTTGGTAATTTCACCAAATACCACCTTGGTGACCTAATGCCAACCCGCGGCGCAAAGATGGCGCAAGGTGAAGTGGATTAGGTCAAAAGATGAAGACGGCGCTTTAAAATGCGTGCGTGTGTGACCCGTTTGTTTTGGGCCTTAACGGGAACCCATTAGGGTTACTCTTCTAGAAGGTCTAAGCCTCCACTATAAATAGGGGGTGTGCTGGACAGCCACCTTGTAAGATCGAGGTGGCCGACTAGAGGGGGGGGTGAATAGGCGTTTTAAAATTCCCTTAGGCTCTAAAACCGATTTCTAATGCGGAAGCTAATACAAATACAGTTTTGCACAATTAAAGCCTAAATCAACTAGGTTCCCTAAGTGCACCAACAATACAAGTCTATTGACAAATATAACAATTAAGCATATGACTTGTAATCAATCAATTCTAGCAAGGTGAATGGCACTAAGCAATATAAGCATTCATACACAATGAATAAGCAATTTAATACAAGGTATATAAATTGCAATATAGTAAAGCTCAAGAATGCAAACCACAATGACACGATTATGTTTTTACCGTGGTGGTCGGAGACTTGCGGTCTCCCATAATCCACGTTGAGGGAAACCCAAACTAATTGGGCGGCTCCACTAATTAAGCCTTCCTCCGAGGATCAAACACCTCGCTCCACTTGGGTTGCTCTTTCCTCCACTCAGGAGATGGCGAGCACCACACCACTCACAAACCGCCGGGTCTTCTCACAATCTTCTTTGAGAAGCTCACGGCGCCACGACGCCCACGCCGTCTAGGTGTCGGCAAACACCAAGAGTAACAAGACTCTAACTCTCACTTGAACCAATCAAGTGTCAAAGCTCTATGGATACGAAATCCACAACCTAAGGCAACACATGCACTTAGGGTTTGCTCTCTAACCTCACTAAGTGCAACACATGCACAAAAGAGTATGAGAGGCTTGCACTAGCTCAATAGAACTCAAAGGGGCACCAGCAACTCTCCCTCACACGGCCAAGGTGGGTATTTATAGCCCACACACACAAACTAGCCGTTGGGACAAAGTCTGCTGAAAAAACAGGGAAATCGGAACGACCGCCGTTAAGGGGCGGTCGTCATCGCTTCCTCAACGGCTATAAAACTAGCCGTTGGTCACCAAATCGAACGACCGCCAACTAAGGCCGGTCGTATCCGCAACAATCGAGACAACCGCACAAACACTGCGGTCGCATCGCTCCACAAAGGAGCGCCAAATGCGGCTAAGTCCCACGAACAAGCGTTCGGAATTTTACAACCGCACCAAGAAAGCGGTCGAACCAAGATCGCGGTCGTACCGCCAACACACGTCGGTACTACCGCCCAAGGGTTTCTCAAAACCGAAAGATGAGCAACAAATGCATCTTCTCGGAAAACTTGAACCGCCACGAAATAATCGGAACAACCGGACTACGGTCGTGCCGCCAAGACACGCCGGTACTACCGCTCCTCAACCGAGCAACGCATGCTCAGCGATTCTTGGTCGTACCCACAGATAAGCGCCGGTATGACCGCATCCCGGTCGTACCGCTCACAACACGCGTCGGTTCATCCGATTTTCTGAGAAAATACAGATTGCATTCGCTTCAACTCAAATTGCAAAACACATTCGCCAATTTGATCGCTAATGCAAACAAGGGTTCAAAGGTAAGATTCTCAACAAGTTGCAAAACACATTTGCACACTTTTAGAATATCCCACCAATTGCACTTCGCTTCAACTCAATTTGCAAAACACATTTGCGAAATTGTGTGTGATGCAAACAAGGATTCAAGTGAGATTCTCAACAAGTTGCAAAACACATTTGCACACTTTTAGAATCACACCACAAGGAATAAGGTACATGGACTTACACCATTTGCAAAACGCATTCGCAAACTTAAGTCACATGCTACAAGGATTAACCATGAGCCACAACTATTTGCAAAACACATTCGCAAATATTGGCAACATGTTAAAGTGAGCTAGAGCAAACACAATGAGCTATCAACACATGACAAACTCAAGCTACTAGTCAAAGACCCCTCTTAATAGTACGGCAACCTATACTAGCAATCCGGTCTACCAACAAAACACCGAGACCGGTAAAAGACTAGGAACACATCCTTAGCCCTAGCTAGTCATACCTTTGCCTTGCGCAAACACTTGAAGCTTGATGACGCACATCCTTGCTTCAACTCCGGGTTCTTGACTTGATATGCATCAACTCATGATGCATCCTTACTTGATCTTCATCAACACATGATGAAGCTTCACTTCGGGATCTTGACTTGATGCTCATCAACACATGATGACATCTACCATCCCGAGTCTTGATATGCATCAACACATGATGCACTCTTCACTTGACCTCCATCAACTCATGATGGGTCTTCACTTGACTTGATGATCAACACATGATCATCTCCTTATCTTGAACATCATCGACACACGATGATTTCTTCTTGTCTTGAACTTGATGCGCATCAACACATGATGTGCATCCTTTACTTCAAGCTCTTCACCGATATCATCAACACATGATGATCTTCTCGATATGCATCAACACATGATGCATTCTCCTCTTGACTTGACTTGATGACAATCAACACATGATGTCATCCCAAGTCGTCAACCACATGGAACTCAACCTATTCATCCAACTCAAGGAGAAAGCGTTAGTTCCACAATATGATTATCATTAATTACCACAACATACCATTAACTCATAATGGCGGGACAAGATACCACACTCTTTCCCTCATTGGTAATTGATGATAACCACTTCAATAGCAAATAATTGAATGTAAATAGGTATGAGTATATAAGCACTACATAAGTTATATATACTCAACATGAGTGTATACTGAACTACACAAGTCGTATGTACTCATGAATGCATGAGCATACATAAACTACATAAGTCTCATATACTCATATGAATATATTAACTACATAAGTTAGACATATTCAAAGATATGTGAGTACACATGAACTACACAAGTTATGCTATACTCACATATAAGTATATCTAGACTACACAAGTCTTATACACTCTTATGAATAGATTAACTACATAAGTTAAGCATATTCAAGAATATGTGAGCACACATAAACTACACAAGTTATGTTATACTCACATATAAGTGTATATAGACTACACAAGTCTTATATACATACTTGAATATACTAACTACATAAGTTATATATATTCAAGAATATGAGCATATATAAACTACACAAGTTATATATACTCACATGAATATATTAACTACACAAGTTAAATATATTCAAGGATATATGAACTACACAAGTCTCATATACTCATATGAATAACTTAACTATGCAAGTTAAATATATTCAAAGGACATGCTTCAAAGTAAAGATCCCAATTGTATATGGACAAGGAAATATGGATCAATACTAATGAAACCACAAAACATAGATTGAGCTCCCCCTAAATGTGTGCATACACAAATGTGTAATGGAAACATATGCACATATTCAAGTTAGACTTTTGGTGGAGTTCAACATATATTTTGGATCCGAGGAAAGCAACAAGATATATGAATACAAACCTCTTTGTTCATTCTACTTTGTATTCTTTATATCCAAACGAGACTAAACATGATATAACAAATAGAAATGTTAGTCTCACAAATAGATTCATCATTATGAATGCATACCTGTTTGGATTTTCCTTTTGTTTATCCAATGAATTGGATTTGTCATTAATCACATGCATGCCTTCATGATTATTACCTTTATATCCAAATAAGACTACACAATATGTATATCAATGAAAGTGTTAGTCTCACAATTAGATTTATCATTAATCACCAAAACCCCATTAACACATAATGATAGGTCTAGATTCTTCAATCTCCCCCTTTTTGGTGATTGATGACAAATCCTTTATAAATGACAACATTTGGATATAAGTCAACATAGGATAATCAATTAGGCTATTTGACTATATGCATGCATTGAAATGACAAGAGAATCTTGGTAAACTTTCACTTTTGGCACCACAAGATTCTCACTCTTGATTCTCTCCCCCTAGATAAAGCTCAACCAAATGAACATCCAAATGTAGCTCATACAAATTCTCCCCCTTTTGGCATTAAGCACCAAAAACCGAAACAAATCTCAAGTAAAAGGAGAGTCTTTGCAAAACTTATGAGCTAGGCAATAAAACGAGTTTTATTTTCCCTTTTTGGCATAGAACAACAATGAATCCAAAATAAATCGAAGCCTTAAGGGTGTCTTTTCAAATTGGTTTTCCCATATAATGATATACCCATTTTAAAAATCAAAACATTCTTCAATTAGGTTTTCAAAAACTTTTTAGGAAAACTCCCCCTTACACAAAGGTTCCTTTTGGACATTCTTCTCCTTTGACACACAAAGGTTTTCTTTGTCCAATCCATATCTTTGCTTTTGACACATAAAAGCTTCCTTTATCCAATTATCTCCCTCTTTGTCATCTTTTTGAAATATGTCCATCCAATACTTAAGATGACTTCTACTTCTTCCACTTGATCTTTGATTTGCATCCAAAAATTCTCTCTTTTGACATTAGGCACAAAAGCATTCTCCCCCAATGTCTTTATGTGTATCCACTTGTAAGATAATCCTTATACATCACTTTGTAGATACCATGAGTCGACAATACCACTTGTTGGTAATACATGTAGATACCGCTTGTAAATAATACTCATAGATATCACTTGTAAATCCACATGTTGATACCACTTGAAGAAAACATGCGTCGACAAGGCTTGAAAGCAAAGATGATACCAACTAATAATTAATTCCACTTGTAGATACTTGGTACCACTTGGAGAGATAAGACTTAGATAGATACCACTTGAAAAGATATATCATGAAATGAGCGTATCGGAGAGATACCACATGAAAAAGATATATCATGAATTTTAGGTATCGGAGAGAGCTTGGTTTGAAAAGAATTGATTGGCAAGGATTGAAATAGATATCACTTGTAGGTGGGTATAAGAAGTATACCACTTGAAGGATATCACTAGAAAGAATACCACTTATAAAGACAAGATGATATCATTTGAAGAATACCACTTGTAAACATAAGTAATATGAATTCCATGCCTAGATCAAGATGATCAAAAGGTGCTACCACTTAAAGGAATACCACTTGAATGATAAACATATCACAAGGATCAAAATGGTATTTGGAGTCAACAAAGCATGAGTGGGTAGCTTGCAAGGATTACAAGGATCAACCTTGACATGAGGGAGGCGATCAAAAGATTTAGAATTGAATAGAATTGAAATGGAATCAATTGATCGCAAAAATAGCAAAATCGGTACAACCGCAGTTCAATTGCCGGTCATACCGTTCTTCGGTAAATCACGCCGTGCAAAGGCGGTCGGTCGCATCAAAATCGGTTGTACCGCGAATAACTCCGATGCCGTTCCGATTTTCCGGAGCTTCGAATAGATCAAGGAATAGGAAATTTTGCAAATGATCCTTTGTTTTAATATTCAAATAAATGTTACTTAGGATCCTTATGCATTAGATTGGAGATAGTAAACTTCAATGAATATGGTTTTTATGAATTAGTCTTTTGAATTTTCGAATAAAGCTCATTTTTGAGAAACTTCTATACAAGAAGTCAAATTTGAGCACATGAGGAAATTAAAGCATCAAATTTCATGTGTGAGTTATGAATACCATTATGGACCTTTTCATGTGAATAATTTTGGTTCATATGGCAAAACTCACTTAAGTGCTAGAAAGTGACCACTTAGGTCAACCTTGAATTTTGGATGAGTTTCAAAATCGAATAACTTTTGACAGGTTGGCCTTTTGGAAATATTTTGAATACCAAAATTGTTTAGAATAGCCAACTCTATCATTTTCATTTTGGGACAAAAGTCAAATTCCTTTTAGAATAGATTTTACACAAAAAATCTAGTTTTGGTCAAAAACAAGTTTCTAAGATCTAGAATTTTGGCTAGAAACTCATTTTCATTTTAAATAGGTTTTTCTTGAACCAAAACCTTTGCAAAACATTTGGAAATCATTTGAATACATTTTGCAACTAGTTTTTCAAATTTTATACTAATAATTTCAAAATTTTGACTTTTGGCTAAATGGCTCATTTTGAGAAACAATACTAGCACTTAATTTATTTGGGCACACTTAGGGATGTGGTATACATGGTTATGATTTAGCACTCCCCCTTAATGTGCCACCACCAACTTGCTCAAGATTTTAATAAAGACGATTAAGAACAAGAGCAAGAACACCCTTTTTAAGATATTACATGAATGCAACCTACACAAGGCATAAAAGGACTAGATACTTCAATGTAAATACTTGTTACCGAGATAGCATTGGTTTATGATATGAATTGATCTTCCTCAAGCTTGGCTCCATATTTTGCATATGATGGAATCCACCTCTTTATGAGTGAGCCAAATCCCCAATACTTCTCCAAGTACCTATTTAATATTTAGGCATCTTTTGGTACCCACACTCGGTTGGGTCCTTGAATGTTAGTCACAATAGATTTGAGCACCCAAATGGCCCTAGCATTAGTTTTATGTAAACTAACATTCCTAGCAAACACATTGCCATATTTATCCTTCCTAAGCAAATAATGATCATTATAGATGATAGGCTTAGGAGTGATACCTTTGGGACATTCTTTACTAAAATGTCCTTTCTCCCGGCAATTGTAGCAAGTAGGGCTTTTGCTTCCCCTTGATGTCTTCTTATCTTGCTCAATTCCGGCTTGCCTCTTCTTTGAATGTCTTGACTTGACATCCTTTTGATTTGGACACACCGAGGCAATGTGACCATTCTTCTTGCATCCAAAGCACTTGATATTGTTGACTTGTTTTCTATCTTGCTTTGGAATGCTCTTCACCTTCTTCTTGGCGGTGAGACCAAGTCCTCCTTTGTCATTCTTCTTGTTAGGACACACGGAGGAAATGTGACCCTTCTCATGACAATTAAGGCACTTAATATTCTTCGTGTGTCTTGCATTGTGCCTCATCTTGCTATTTTCCTTTTTCTTCTTGGGAGTACATCCAATGCCACTCTTATCTTGTAAGCATATTTGCTTGCTCAATATTTCATCGAGAGTAGCCTTCCTTTATAGCTTCTATCCAAGTCATTCTTCAAACTTGAGACTTGGGCCTTGAGCCTTTGTTTTCCTCTACAAGGTTAGTCTCAACAAGTATAGAGGAAATAGGTGCATCTAATTTTGAGCAACTAGGCCCATCAATTAAATCATCACAAGAAGTGGATACATTAATTTTAGATGAATTGCAAGATATAGGAGCAATACAAGGCAAATCATCTAATAGATCACATGTAATTCCTATATCCACTTTAGAGCAAGTATAATTTTTAAGAAGGAGGGTTTCATGTTCATTTTTTAAAACTTCATAATTTTCTTGAAGCAAGTTAAATTCTTTCTTCAAAGCTTTGAATTTTGAAACCTCCTTTCCCATAAAAACATTTTGCTCTTCTAGTATATCAATCAACTCATCATACGAAGGCTCATCATTATCATCGTCATCATTATTTACCTTCTTTTTACCTTTTGCCATAAAGCAATGAGGCGAAGTTGATGGAGTTGAGGATTCATCATTGTCGGAGCTAGAGGTTGAGCATTCTTCTCCCGACGTCCATTCTTCTATGCAATCATCACTAGTGGAAGTGGACCTTTCATAATATTCTTGAAGATGGGTCCACATCTCATGAACATTCTTGAGATCGCATATGGCATCAAACACATCTACACTCAAAGCACTAAATAAGGCGTTAATTGCTTGAGCGTTGAGATGTAAGCATTTCTCTTCCTCTTTTGTTGGAGCAAATTGATCCAATGGAGGAGAAAAGCCAACATCTACAATCCGCCATATATTTAGGCCCATGGCCTTAAAATAACATGACATGCGGATTTTCCAATGAGCATAATTTGTGCCATCAAATTTAGGTGCTTCACCAAGGTGCACAATTTTACTAGTCGCCATCCTTTACTCTCTAGACGGTTAAGTCTAATAAATGAGAGACCAAGCTCTGATACCACTTGTAAGATCGAGGTGGCCGACTAGAGGGGGGGTGAATAGGCGTTTTAAAATTCCCTTAGGCTCTAAAACCGATTTCTAATGCGGAAGCTAATACAAATACAGTTTTGCACAATTAAAGCCTAAATCAACTAGGTTCCCCTAAGTGCACCAACAATACAAGTCTATTGACAAATATAACAATTAAGCATATGACTTGTAATCAATCAATTCTAGCAAGGTGAATGGCACTAAGCAATATAAGCATTCATACACAATGAATAAGCAATTTAATACAAGGTATATAAATTGCAATATAGTAAAGCTCAAGAATGCAAACCACAATGACACGATTATGTTTTACCGTGGTGGTCGGAGACTTGCCGGTCTCCCATAATCCACGTTGAGGGAAACCCAAACTAATTGGGCGGCTCCACGAATTAAGCCTTCCTCCGAGGATCAAACACCTCGCCCACTTGGGTTGCTCTTTCCTCCACTCCGGAGATGGCGAGCACCACACCACTCACAAACCGCCTGGGTCTTCTCACAATCTTCTTTGAGAAGCTCACCGGCAAGACGACGCCCACGCCGTCTAGGTGTCGGCAAACACCAAGAGTAACAAGACTCTAACTCTCACTTGAACCAATCAAGTGTCAAAACTCTATGGATACGAAATCCACAACCTAAGGCAACACATGCACTTAGGGTTTGCTCTCTAACCTCACTAAGTGCAACACATGCACAAAAGAGTATGAGAGGCTTGCACTAGCTCAATAGAACTCAAAGGGGCACCAGCAACTCTCCTCACACGGCCAAGGTGGGTATTTATAGCCCACACACACAAACTAGCCGTTGGGACAAAGTCTGCTGAAAAACAGGGAAATCGGAACGACCGCCGTTAAGGGGCCGGTCGTACCGCCCTTCCTCCAACGGCTATAAAACTAGCCGTTGGTCACCAAATCGGAACGACCGCCAACTAAGGCCCGGTCGTGCCAAGAACAATCGGTACAACCGCACAAACACTGCGGTCGCATCAGCTCCACAAAGGAGCGCCAAATGCGGCTAAGTCCCACGAACAAGCTGTTTCGAATTTTACAACCGCACCAAGAAAGCGGTCGAATCGATCGCGTCGCATCGCCGTAACACACGTCGGTACTACCGCCCAAGGGTTTCTCAAAACCGAAAGATGAGCAACAAATGCATCTTCTCTGGAAAACTTGGACCGCCACGAAATAATCGGAACAACCGGACTACGGTCGTCCGCTCAAGACACGCCGGTACTACCGCTCCTCAACCAGAGCAACGATGCTCAGCGATTCGCGGTCGTATCACAGATAAGCGCCGGTATGACCGCATCCCGTCGCATCGCTCACAACACGTCGGTTCATCCGATTTTCCGAGAAAATACAGATTGCATTCGCTTCAACTCAAATTGCAAAACACATTCGCCAATTTGATGCGCAATGCAAACAAGGGTTCAAAGGTAAGATTCTCAACAAGTTGCAAAACACATTTGCACACTTTTAGAATATCCCACCAATTGCACTTCGCTTCAACTCAATTTGCAAAACACATTTGCGAAATTGACGCTATGATGCAAACAAGGATTCAAGTGAGATTCTCAACAAGTTGCAAAACACATTTGCACACTTTTAGAATCACACCACAAGGAATAAGGTACATGGACTTACACCATTTGCAAAACGCATTCGCAAACTTAAGTCACATGCTACAAGGATTAACCATGAGCCACAACTATTTGCAAAACACATTCGCAAATATTGGCAACATGTTAAAGTGAGCTAGAGCAAACACAATGAGCTATCAACACATGACAAACTCAAGCTACTAGTCAAAGACCCCTCTTAATAGTACGGCAACCTATACTAGCAATCCGGTCTACCAACAAAACACCGAGACGGTAAAAGACTAGGAACACATCCTTAGCCCTAGCTAGTCATACCTTTGCCTTGCGCAAACACTTGAAGCTTGATGACGCACATCCTTGCTTCAACTCCGGTTCTTGACTTGATATGCATCAACTCATGATGCATCTTACTTGATCTTCATCAACACATGATGAAGCTTCACCGGGATCTTGACTTGATGCTCATCAACACATGATGACATCTACCATCCCGAGTCTTGATATGCATCAACACATGATGCACTCTTCACTTGACCTCCATCAACTCATGATGGGTCTTCACTTGACTTGATGATCAACACATGATCATCTCCTTATCTTGAACATCATCGACACACGATGATTTCTTCTTGTCTTGAACTTGATGCGCATCAACACATGATGTGCATCCTTTACTTCAAGCTCTTCACTTCGATATCATCAACACATGATGATCTTCTCGATATGCATCAACACATGATGCATTCTCCTCTTGACTTGACTTGATGACAATCAACACATGATGTCATCCCAAGTCGTCAACCACATGGAACTCAACCTATTCATCCAACTCAAGGAGAAACGTTAGTTCCACAATATGATTATCATTAATTACCACAACATACCATTAACTCATAATGGCGGGACAAGATACCACACTCTTTCCTCATTGGTAATTGATGATAACCACTTCAATAGCAAATAATTGAATGTAAATAGGTATGAGTATATAAGCACTACATAAGTTATATATACTCAACATGAGTGTATACTGAACTACACAAGTCGTATGTACTCATGAATGCATGAGCATACATAAACTACATAAGTCTCATATACTCATATGAATATATTAACTACATAAGTTAGACATATTCAAAGATATGTGAGTACACATGAACTACACAAGTTATGCTATACTCACATATAAGTATATCTAGACTACACAAGTCTTATACACTCTTATGAATAGATTAACTACATAAGTTAAGCATATTCAAGAATATGTGAGCACACATAAACTACACAAGTTATGTTATACTCACATATAAGTGTATATAGACTACACAAGTCTTATATACATACTTGAATATACTAACTACATAAGTTATATATATTCAAGAATATGAGCATATATAAACTACACAAGTTATATATACTCACATGAATATATTAACTACACAAGTTAAATATATTCAAGGATATATGAACTACACAAGTCTCATATACTCATATGAATAACTTAACTATGCAAGTTAAATATATTCAAAGGACATGCTTCAAAGTAAAGATCCCAATTGTATATGGACAAGGAAATATGGATCAATACTAATGAAACCACAAAACATAGATTGAGCTCCCCCTAAATGTGTGCATACACAAATGTGTAATGGAAACATATGCACATATTCAAGTTAGACTTTTGGTGGAGTTCAACATATATTTTGGATCCGAGGAAAGCAACAAGATATATGAATACAAACCTCTTTGTTCATTCTACTTTGTATTCTTTATATCCAAACGAGACTAAACATGATATAACAAATAGAAATGTTAGTCTCACAAATAGATTCATCATTATGAATGCATACCTGTTTGGATTTTCCTTTTGTTTATCCAAT
This sequence comes from Phyllostachys edulis, assembly GCA_036346405.1. Lineage (NCBI taxonomy): Eukaryota > Viridiplantae > Streptophyta > Magnoliopsida > Poales > Poaceae > Phyllostachys > Phyllostachys edulis. The sequence goes on from CM070545.1 coordinate 73,426,313, forward strand.
GAATTGGATTTGTCATTAATCACATGCATGCCTTCATGATTATTACCTTTATATCCAAATAAGACTACACAATATGTATATCAATGAAAGTGTTAGTCTCACAATTAGATTTATCATTAATCACCAAAACCCCATTAACACATAATGATAGGTCTAGATTCTTCACACCTCAACCCTTTCATTGTGTTTGAAACCCTAGTTTGCTTAGGGAGAGGATTAGTGGAGGTTATGGTTCTAGAGAGTTGGATTTGATTTCGTGCTCATGTATTGAGTCTTTGTCCTCCTTGATGGAGTGGCTGTAAACCAATACCATATCAAATCAATCCAAAGAAAGTTCTCTCAAAGATGAGTTCATTTGCTTTCTTTCTCTCTATTTGGTGATTTGAGGTCTTTCTTTGATCCGTGAGTTTTTGCTTGGTTTTTCTTCTTGATCTTGCTTGCTGGGATATGTGGGAACCCATCTAAGGTCATCTTGATCATCATCCACCCACGAGCAAGTTTTGGATCAAGTTTTACGTTTTTGCTCGGTTTTGAACCCTCCTTCGGTAAAATGCAAAAAGATCAAAACTTTGACGTGGATCTTCTCGATCGTCTCTTGAATAGGTTCTGACATCATTAGGAAGATGTGTTTCAAATTTGGTGGAGTTTGGCCAAGCGGATCAAAAGTTACGTCGATTTTTGTTTTCGTTTTTCAGTCATTATCGTTCATTCGCCGATTTTCTTGTTCATCTTGAACGACCGACATCGTTTCATCCGGTTCGACCGACCATGTACAACCGCCACTGCTCATCCGGTTCGACCGTTACTGTTCATCAGCACTGTTCATCAGGCTGATTTTTGTGTTTTTGCTCGTTTCTTTTGGGGGTTTGAAGGGGATTACGTACAAGTCTTCCGTTACGCTTATATATATTGATCTTCATCGTTCTCATAGCTATTGGAGTCAATATCATGTTTGAATCAGATTAAAGCAAAAATAGATAGTGCTCCTATTCACCCCCCCCCCCTCTAATCGCCTTTTCGGTCCAACAAGTGGTATCAGAGCCCGGTTAGTTCAATCTTGATCTTAACCGGTCACTGAACTTGGCGATGGATAAGTACTCGACCAAGCCGCATGTCTTTGATGAGCTCGACTATGCCTATTGGAAGAATCGCATGCGAGTTTTCCTTGAGAGCGAAGGACAAGCTATATGGGAGGTTGTTCGAGCCCCGCTCGTTTTGCCCGAAGTTGCTACACCGGCTTCAGCAGCCCTCTTAGCTAACAACAACAAGGCAAAGAACCTTCTATATGCTGGGCTTGGTAGGCAAGAGTACGATAGGATTTGCAATCTTGCGATCAAGACATGAGATTTGGCACACCTCGAAACTTACCATGAGGATCGTCCCAGATCAAGCAAGTCGTCGAGAATGTCTATAAGCGAGAGTACAACAAATTCGAGATGCGTCCTGGTGAGAGCATCGATGACGTCTTTACTCGCTTTAACAAGGTGATCAATCAGATGAGAGCTGTTGACATTGAGTACTCTCAATCTGAGAATGCCACCCACCTCTTGGCTGCAATCAACACCAAGGAGTGGGAGATGAAGGCAACTGCCATAGAGGAGAATGTCGATCTCTTTAATCTCACTTTGGAGCTGCTTTATAGCAAGCTAAAAACTCATGAGATCAAGAGAGGCGGTAATCCCAAGAAGGATAACATGGCTTTGGTGGCTGATCCTCTCAAAAGGACTCCTGATGGTTCTTCTGAGTCTTCTTCTGGTTTTTCTCTTGCGTGTTTATCTGCTATTCAAGAAGAAGAGTTTGAGAGTCTTCCTGAGGCTGATTTAGCTCTTTTAGTCAAGAAAGTCACACGGGCATATAACAATGTCAAAAACAGAAAGAGAGGTGGCCCTGTGACATGCTATGAGTGTGGAGAGCTATATCACATCCGGGCCAACTGCCCCAAGCTAAAAGGTAAGAGCAACCACAAGAATGAGAAGCTTGCCTGGAAGAAGCCTAAAGGGGGCAAGCCCAAGTATGATGCTGCCAAGCTCATGAAGGCTGCTCACCGAGTCCTTGCCGCTTTTGGAGATCAATCCATGAGCGATGTGGACTCCGGGAGCGAGGAGGACAAGGAGGAGGAGATTCCTTAAGACAAGAAAGGGAAGGCCAAGGACTTCACCGGCATGTGCTTCATGGCCGACTCCGTCGACGCCGATGACAACGATGAGGTACTTCCATCCTATGATGTCCTTTCTGCTAGATGCGATAACATGTATGAGCAATTGCTTAGTCAAGATAAGGCTTTAGAGTTCACCATGGCTAGGAACAAGGATCTAGAGTCACAAGTCGAGAATTTGACATTAGAGCTTGTGAATGCTAAGAGTCTAGATGTTGATGAATGTTCATCCTGCCATGCTTTGCACTCCGAACTGTCTAAACTACAATCTGCTCATGATATTGCTTTACATCAACTTGAAAATGCTAGAACTGAGCTAATTGATGTTAAATCTGCTCCATGTGAAAAATGCTTAGAGTCTAGCAAGTTGGATGCTTCTGGCAATGTGAAATCTAGCTTTTGCTCTTTCTGCTTAAAACGCGAACATGAAGTTAAGGATATTCTAGAAGCAGTTAGAGCTAAATTTGCCAAGCTTAAGAATACAATTGATTCTACATCTTGTGCTTCTTGTGCTGCCTATAAGCTTGAAGTTGCTCATCTTAAGGAGAAACATGCTAGAGCCATTAAGGGCAAGACTTGTGAATCATGTGCTAATGTTGAAAAAGAGAATGCATATCTCAAGGATACTTTAGAAAGATTCTCTAATGGTGAAAAACAGTTAAACATGATTCTAGATAAATCTAAAACTCTTTTTAAGAAGCAAGGTTTAGGATAAAACTCTGCTCAGGACATATCCAAGCCTAATGTCATTCAGGTCTTGGAAAATGGCTTAGTTGAATTTAAAACCCAACCTGCAAAAACTGTCTTTAAATCTGCAGGGTTTGTCCAACCTTCTTTTGAGGCGAAAGGTGCTTCTCCCAGTGGTACAAAATACCATTGCACCTATTGCAAGAAGAGTGGACATTTGGTTGAGTTCTGTTGGCGTAGGTTGAAGAACGCTAAGAGAAATATTGCTAGAATGTCATCTAATCAACCTAGAGCTTTTATGAGACATGGTCACGTCCAAAAGAAGAAACCTAGTCTAGGATTTGTTGCACATGCTCATCACCATGTTCCTAGACAGGATGCATCTCATATTCTTGTTACCATTGCTCATAATAGAACTAAAGTCAAGGATAGCACATCTGCTTTGCATACTACTCGCAGACGAGTGTCTCGAAGATCGATTCCCAAGTCGCTTTTAACTAACTTGAGATTGAGACACATCACTCTTTTGTTCCTTGATTTTCAAGATTGGCGGAAGGGGAAGAACACATGGTTAAATCGACTCTGTGTTCACGCCACATGACCGGAGACTCAAGATGGTTCACCTCCTTCACGCGATCAATCGGTGATGGCTTCATCACCTTTGGAGATGATACACAAGGGCGCATTGAAGGAACTGGAATGATTAGGGTGAGCGACAAGTTCATTCTCAAGGACGCCGCGCTTGTGTCTAAGCTAAGGTACAATCTCCTTTCGTCTCCTGACTTCGATGATGGCTATGAGACTCGCTTTTAAGAAGAATGCTTGTCGTGTGCTTGATTCTTTTGGTGAGCTCGTTTTGGGATTTCTAGAGTTGGTAGAATTTTTGGAGCTGATTTTTACGAATCTCTTCTTTGGATCCCTTAAGTGCTTAATTGCTTTTTCTTCGATATCCGGCTTTGGCACCGACGTTTGGGGCACATTGGTTTTGATCATCGACACGAGTTAGCGACCTTGATCTCATGAGAGGTTTGCCTAAACTCAAAGTCATCAAGGATCAGTATGCGCGCTCTGTAGGCATGGCAAGCAAGTTGCCGCCACACCCGTCATTGACTATGGTCATGACCGACGGACCGGACGGTTGCTTCATATGGATCTTGTTGGTCTGCTAGGGTTGATCGGTCGGTGGTAATTGGTACATTCTTGTCATAGTCGATGATTTTTCGAGATATTCTTGGGTGTTCTTTCTTGCTTCGAAGGATGAGGCTTTTGATCATTTTCATGACCTTGTTCTTCGTTTGGCCTCTGAACTTCCTGGTGCCTTGAGAGCGATCCGCAGTGACAATGGCACGGAGTTCAAGAACGCTTCTTTGCCTCTTTTTGTGCCGAAGCGCTTGAGATTGAGCATCAGTTCTCTTCTCCACACGTCCCTCAACAAAATGGCGTTGTGGAAAAGAAGAACAGGACTCTAGTCGAGATGGCTAGAACGATGCTAGATGAGTATAGCACACCGAGGAGGTTTTGGGCCGAAGCTATTGCTACAGCTTGCCATATTTCAAACCGTGTCTTTTTGAGACCGTCTTTGGGCAAGACTTCGTATGAGCTTCGTTTTGGTAGAAAACCCTCTGTCTCTCACTTTCGAGTCTTTGGATCGAAGTGTTTTATTCTCAAGACAGGGAAGCTAGATAAATTTGAATCAAGAACTTGTGATGGTTTATTTCTGGGTTATCCTGCTCATTCGAGGGGTTTTCGGGTTTTTAATGTTGAAACTAACATTGTCCAGGAGACATGCAATGTTACTTTTGATGAGACTAGCCCTGGAGCTAGATCCGATGTTTCAGGTGACTTACAGGTGACAGAGAGCATTTTTGTTGAAGAAGATGAGGATGAACTTGATACTGCTTCTCCACATGTTGTTGATGTTCCTATCCAAGCTGCCCAAGCTCCTGAACCCGCGACGACTGCTTCACCTCCAATTGAGGCTCCTGCTGCATCTTCGTCGTCAGCAGTACCTACGGAGGTTGAGGAGACGCTATCTCCCCCAGGCGCTCCTTTGCACATTCAGAAGCAACACCCTCCGGATCAGATGATTGGTAATCTCCATGAGCGAGTCACTCGCTCCAGGTATCATGATCCGAGTCTTTTCTCTCACTCTGCATTTGTAGCTTCTTTTGAACCCAAAGATATATCACATGCTTTATCTGATGCTAGTTGGGTCAATGCCATGCATGAGGAGTTAGAGAATTTTGAAAGAAATAAAGTTTGGAACCTTGTAGATCCTCCTAGTGGTCATAATGTTATAGGAACCCGTTGGGTGTTCAAAAATAAACAAAATGAGGATGGTTCTGTGGTTAGAAACAAGGCTAGGTTGGTAGCTTAGGGTTTTAGCCAGTTGAGGGTTAGATTTTGATGAGACCTTCGCTCTGTTGCTAGATTAGAAGCCATTCAAGATCTTGCTTGCATTTGCTGCATCTAAAGGTTTTAGGTTGCATCAAATGGATGTTAAGAGTGCCTTTCTGAATGGTTTTATAGAGGAGGAAGTGTATGTTAGTCAACCCCCTGGCTTTGAGGATCCCAAGCACCCTAATCGTGTCTTTAAGCTATCCAAAGCCTTGTATGGTCTTAAGCAAGCCCCTAGAGCATGGTATGATAGGCTTAAGATCTTCTTGCTTAAGAATGATTTTAAAATGGGAAAGGTTGATAAGACTCTTTTCATTCTTAGGCATGGCAATGACTTCCTGCTTGTTCAGATTTATGTAGATGATATTATCTTTGGTGGTTCCTCTCATGCTCTTGTTTCCAGCTTTTTACGAGACCATGTCCGAGGAATTGAGATGAGTATGATGAGAGAGCTCAACTACTTTTTCGGGGTTACAAATCAAGCGGTGCAAGGAAGGATCTTCATCCATCAAATGAAGTACACCAAGGATTTGCTCAAGCGTTTTGAGATGGGTGATTGCAAGTCGATCGCCACTCCCATGGCGACATCGATCGCTTTTGGATCCAGATGAGGAAGGAGAAGCCGTGGATCAACGCGAGTACCGCAAAGATGATCGGCTCCCTTCAGACTGACGACCTCAAGACCGGACATCCACTTCGCGGTCGCCTCAGGCGAGGTTTCAGCGCCACCGATGACTTCACATCGCCAAGCCGTTAAGCGCATTTTCAGTATTTACACTCTACCCTTCAAGATGGCATTTGGTATTCTTGTTCTTCTTATTTGTCCATTCGGGGTTTTGATTCGATTTTTGCGGTCAGAGGCTAGATAGGAAGAGCACATCCGCACATGTCATTTCTTAGGCACTTCTCTTGTCTCTTGGTCTTCTAGGAAGCGGTCTTCATTGCACAATCCTTCTTTGAAGTTGAATATGTAGTCTTTGCTAGTTGTTTGTAGTCGATTTTGTGGATGGTCTCCACTCTTAAGGATTTTGGGTTAACTTTTGCTAGTGTTCCTCTCTTCGTGACAACACTTCGCTATTAACATTGCTAAAAACCCGATTGCAACATTTTAGGACCAAACACATAGACATTCGCTATCACTTCCTTAGAGACCACGTTGAGAAGGGTGATATTGTCTTTGCATTTTGTGGAGTCCGAGGCTAAGTTAGCGATATCCTCACCAAGCCTTTAGACCCAACAAGGTTTGCCACCTTGAGGAGTGAGTTAGGGGTAATTTATCCCTATGGGTTGGTTTGAGGGGGAGTTGGATCTTTTCTGATCTTTCCTTGTTCATTTGATCTTTTCTTGATTTTCTTTTTGAACTTGTTGATCTTTTTGGTCTTTTAGGCTTTTTGAGTTTTTCTTGCATCTCATTGTATTATATTGCATTCATATGAAAAATCAAAAAGATGCATTGTAATATAAGCTTTTCTGCTTATCTTTTGAAATTGATGAAACTTTGCTTATTACCCTTTGGAGCTTTAGTGTTTCAAATTCTTGCTCAATGCCATGTCTAGTTCTTTGACTTGCTAGAATTATCATGCTTTCACATGTGTAACTAAGTCTTTGCTGTATGAGCTAGAACTTGAAAACAACTTGAACTAAGAAACTAGCAATTTGTGAATTGTTTTGCCAGTTGCGCAATTAGTGCTCCTTTTGTGACATTGGCCCTGTCAAAATTGCTTTGTTAGCTCTTGAATCTAGCTTTGATCATTAGTTGAGCTTCTTGTGTTCTTGAGAATCTAAAACTGCTCTTGTGAAAAAGAAAATCAAACTTCAAGATTGTCTCATGCTTAAATTGTGCCAAACTATTCTTATTTAGACCGCATGTCAAAGACATGAACTTGGAGATAGTTTGATGATCCGAACGATCTCATGGGGAATGCATGTCACAACCGACATGAACCTCAAGATTTGTCGCCCTGGTAGAAGCTTAGGAAGAGTTTGTGGATGGCTCCTAGTCCAGAATCTTCTTCACTAAGATATACCTTTAATCAACTTTTGGTCGAAGCTTAGGATGAGTTTGTGGATAGCTCCTAGTCCAGGATCTTGTCACTAAGTTAGACCATTAGTCAACTTCAATATTCATTGCAAATGAAAAATTGTTGAAAAATGGGCGTTTGAGAAAATTGAGCAAAATGATTCAATTCAGGACTTGTTTGTCTCTTAATGTGGTCTTTGTTAGCTTTTTGATCTAACTTTGACATTTTGACATGGCCACTATCATTTTAGGATCCCTGTTGACGAACTTGCTAGATTTGAAGCTTTGCTTAAAATGCTAAAATTCATTGCTTTATATTGAGCCTTCTAGCTTTAGCTTTGTTATATATGTCTTATCATGATCTTGCTAGCACCTTCAGGCTTGATATGTTGTTTGTGCAACTTTAGAAATGCTAGCTTGTTCTTTTGGGTAATCTTCAAAGCTTCTTGTACTCAACAATTGAAAAATACAAAAAAATTGAAGCCACTCCATTGCATTTCATGCATACTCCTTCTTATGCTTTTGCCTCATTCTGCATTTGTCATCTCTGGACGAGAGGAAGGCGTGATTCCTTGATGACTCCATTGTCAAAAGGGGAGAAGATATTTCAAAATTTTATGTTAAAGGGGAGAAGATGTTTGAAAAAGGGGAGTTATGAAAAAGGGGGAGCTACTTGGAGAAAATTTTAAAATATGAGGATCATAGTGAGGGAGAGTTTCTTATTTTGCATTCTTATGGTTTTATTGCTACTTCTGATCTTGAATTGCAATTCTTGATCCTCACAATGATCAAAGGTCATATCGAACAATTGTTCTTTCATATGGACCTTAAGTGAGATTTTGACCCGTTTCTGGAAAATGAAGCTTTCTTGCTTTCTTTTGCCGTATCTCACTTGCTGATACTATTCTGGAGCCAACTTGGTCATTTCCTTTGCTTTTTCTTGCTTTTGGATCAAGTTGTGCCTTTGTGCGAAAACGTCGAGTTTTTTACTTTTCAAACCTCAAATTTTGCATTTGTGGGAAATTGCCAATGTATTCATTAAGGGGGAGATTGTGGATATCATGGGGATATACCTGAGATCTTAGGATGATGTTACAATTGGCAATATCGTTCTCGGTTTGTCGAAACAGCGTTTTCAAAGAAGTGTCGATAATCGGTCGCATCGGCGTGTAAGCCGTGACGATCAAGATCTGCGTAGTACCGTGCCTTGGTTGCTTGTAGAGTACCGCATCGCGAATGACCGCATGTGTGCGGTATGGTTTTCCGAACGAGTGTATTTTGGGAAGTTTTGGTTTTCTCGGATAGCGGTACAACCGCGATTATGGGTCGCGAGTACTATCGTTGAAGGCGTAGTACCGCCATAACATGGCGGTAGTACCGATTTTGTCCGATTGTCATTTCAATTGGAGAATTGCTTTTGGGTTAGGTCAAGTTCATGGGTTTCATGACATATGTGTTGCATGATGCATGTTTTGACTAACGTGGGTCAAGTTGTGAAGAACTTGTTCCGGATTCGATTTCTTTGTCTATTGATGTGCGGGTTGCTTGGAGGTCAATGACGGTCAACGGCGAGATGATCGGGACTAAGCTTGGAGAGCCGAGGTCCGAAACGATCGGGATCTTGGGTGAGGTCAATGGAGTCAAGCATTGCGCAAGAGGGACAAAGGTGACCGAACGGGCAGTTCGGTGCGACGGGTTCGATCAAGCGGCGTGGGGGTCGGTGCAAGTGCCATGGTGGTTTCGGTGGGAGCCGGATGGGAGAGACTTGCCGACATGAAGAGGGCATTGGATCAACCTACATGCGTAAGCATGGAGGTGCTTCACGAAGTTGGGACTCGGTCTTTGCAAAAAGATCGAGAAGGGGTATTTTGGTAATTTCACCAAATACCACCTTGGTGACCTAATGCCAACCCGCGGCGCAAAGATGGCGCAAGGTGAAGTGGATTAGGTCAAAAGATGAAGACGACGCTTTAAAATGCGTGCGTGTGTGACCCGTTTGTTTTGGGCCTTAACGGGAGCCCATTAGGGTTACTCTTCTAGAAGGTCTAAGCCTCCACTATAAATAGGGGTGTCTTTGGATGACCACCTCAACCCTTTCATTGTGTTTGAAACCCTAGTTTGCTTAGGGAGAGGATTAGTGGAGGTTAGGGTTCTAGAGAGTTGAATTTGATTTTGTGCTCATGTATTGAGTCTTTGTCCTCCTTGATGGAGTGGTCGTAAACCAATACCACATCAAATCAATCCAAAGAAAGTTCTCTCAAAGATGAGTTCATTTGCTTTCTTTCTCTCTATTTGGTGATTTGAGGTCTTTCTTTGATCCGTGAGTTTTTGCTTGGTTTTTCTCCTTGATCTTGCTTGCTGGGATATGTGGGAACCCATCTAAGGTCATCTTGATCATCATCCACCCACGAGCAAGTTTTGGATCAAGTTTTACGTTTTTGCTCGGTTTTGAACCCTCCTTCGGTAAAATACAAAAAGATCAAAACTTTGACGTGGATCTTCTCGATCATCGCTTGAATAGGTTCCGACATCATTAGGAAGATGTGTTTCAAATTTAGTGGAGTTTGGCCAAGCGGATCAAAAGCTACGTCGATTTTTGTTTTTTTTTCAAGTTGCATCGCTCATTCGCCGATTTTATTGTTTATGCGGAACGCCCGACACTGTTCATCCAGTTCGATCGGACTGCGGTACAACCGCCACTGTTCATCCAGTTCGACCGTTACTGTTCATCAGCACTGTTCATCAGGCTGATTTTTGTGTTTTTGCTCGTTTCTTTTGAGGGTTTGAAGGAGATTACGTACAAGTCTTCCGCTACGCTTATATATATTGATCTTCATCGTTCTCATAGCTATTGGAGTCAATATCATGTTTGAATCAGATTAAAGGAAAAATAGATAGTGCTCCTATTCACCCCTCCCCCCTCTAGTCGCCTTTTCGATCCAACAGTTTTAAACATGAATTGTCTGTGATATGACCTCTTCACAGACGGTTTTTAGCGCGGAAGATAACATAAACGGTCGGTAAACAAAAACCGTTTGAGATTGTTTTTAACACAGACGGTATTGATGAACCGTCTGTGATCGGACGTCCAGTATTATCATTTTTGTAGTAGTGTAACTCGAGGGAGCGCGGGGACCCTTCCCTCAGTTGGTAAGTTGAACTTGAACTTTCCCCTTTCCATGGCTACCCGTAGATATATTATACCAAGCGACGCCACACGCTCGAGAGATTACTTGGTACCAGTCATGACTCATGACCTCTTTGTGCAGGAATCAGCAACAGTGACAAGTAAACACGGGGCAAAAGAGTCCAAGGTGCATCCCTTTAGGGCTTGTTTGCATAGGGATGGATTAGAACCAATCCGTTTGGAGTAGAAGAGATCTTAGTTTAAATTCTGAGTCAATCCGAAGGGACTAAGTCGGATCATAATGTATCTAAATAAATCCTTAACGGGAAAAGTATGCGCTTTTTTTTCCGAACATGCCTACAGAAAAACAAGTGCACGGCGTCGCTGCTGCGCTCATCGTGATGCACCGGCTGACGCAACGTAGGAGAATGTGAGCTGAGAAGACTACAGAGGCACAACGCAGTTTACAATTAATCAGGATATGTTAGTCTATGCATGCAATGCCTTGTTAAGAGTTTCATGTATACATGGTCGGCCTGAGATAAAAGTTGAAATGGGTGGTCTCAATCAATCCATGGGCCATCCAATCCATCCTCGGGAGTATATATTATACATATAGTATAGGATGGTTACCAATCTAGGAGCATGGCAGGCATGCCCACGAACAAAAGGGGAAAAAATTAGTCCAAGAGACGTCCATCCCAGAGAATAACAAGTCTAATACAATTGGATCGGATTCCTCATTGTTAGGTCATCACAATAGACAAACTGAAGGCTAAATTTTGTGGACGGAAACAATCAAAGACTTATTGGACATTCAAAGAACTTATTACTTTCTCGTGCCGAACATTTCATAGGTCTGTCTATGGACCGTACTACGAACTTTGAAGTTGCTATTTTCCCATCCTACCTTTCTCCATTACAACATCGATGCATTATGGGTATTGTCGTACATATTAGTCTAGACGGTGAATTTGTTGGCACCCCAAATTGGCCACTACCAAGGATACGTAGGTGGGGATCAAAGCATAGGCAAGGTAAGAAAACTACACAAGTTGTATTGTTTAAGTGTCAAATGAAGTACAAGTGGTCTTCCCTCTTATGTCATATGATGCCATATTTGTAGGGTGAGAGGGGAGAGATGACGAAGTTACACAAATATCCCTAATTTTACCCAAATTTTGAGGGCATTCTCGTCTTTCTCAGTCGAGTGGATGCCACCTGCAATAGCCCATATGATGACGTCATGTCCACCAACTGCCAAGGTGAATATCAGGTTTGAGTCTGAGCTCGTCTTTGTGTATGAGCTCGGTTTCGAAACCAGGGTGGCGTTACATGATGTTGGTTGTGTTGCTAGCACGCACTTACGTCGGCTCCTCGCTAACTTGGTCGTCAGCTCAAGGGAGCGCAGGGATCCTTCCCCACAACAGGTAAGTTGAACTTGAACTTTCCCCTTTCCATGGCTGCCCATAGATATATTATACCAAGCGACGCCACAAGCTCGAGAGATTACTCGTTACCAGTCATGACTCATGATCTCTTTGTGCAGGAATCAGCAACAGTGATGACAAGTAAACGCAGGGCAAAAGAGTCCAAAGCGCATCCCCTTAGGGCTTGTTTGAATAGAGAGGTATTAGAACAAATCCGTTCGGATTAGAAGAGATCTTAATTGAAATTCTAAGTCAATCCGAAAAGACTAAGTTAAATCACAATGTATCTAAACAAACCCTTAACGGGAAAAGTATGTGCTGCTTTTTTCGAACATGCCTATAGAAAAACACGTGCACGGCGTCGCTGCTGTGCTCATCGTGCTGCACCGGCTGACGCAACGTAGGAGAATGTGAGCTGAGAAGACTAGAGAGGCACAACGCAGTTTACAATTAATCAGGATATGTTAGTCTATGCATGCAATGCCTTGTTAAGAGTTTCATGTATACATGGTCGGCCTAAGATAAAAGTTGAAATGGGTGGTCTCGATCAATCCATGGGCCATCCAATCCCTCCTCGGGAGTATATATTAGGGGTAATTGGATCAGTGACATTGCGTTCGGGCGTATTTATAGGTCTAACATCGCTTTCGTTACGTATTGGAAAACAACACCGCGAACGCTTGAAAATTATAGAAATGACATTGCCGTCACTTTGACAGCCATTAGTAGGTAAAAAGACTTGTTTGCCCTCGTCGTCTTTCCTTTTCCTTTTCTTTTTTCTTTGATTCAACTACAGTGATGGTGGGTATGACGCCGAGCCGGCTGTGAGGCGCGACACGATCGTACCGAGGCCCGAGAGGCGCGTGAGGGTTTAAGCGGGCTGGGTTCTGGCGTGGAGGATGGTGCGGGAGGGGTAGCGGCAAGGGTTGCGGCCGAGCATGAACATGAACACGAACACGAACACGGTATTGCATTTTCAAGATTCGGAGAAATAACATCCAAGCTTGTAATTAATCAAACATGAGCATGAACACGATTCGGATCAGATTCATCTCCTCTAAGAAAAATCGAAACACGATTCGGATCACATTCATCTCCTCTAAGAAAAATCGAAAGAGCAAATAAGAAAAATCACACCACCGGGTGTATCCAGCCTCTCCCTTGTCGGATCCGGTGTGGAGACCGCCGGATGTGGAGGCTGGCGCAATTGACGACGACGGTTGAGGCGAAGTAGGTGGAGGAGTCCAATGCGGTTGAGGACGACAGCGTGGGGGTGGAGGACCGCCATGGCCGCCGGGTGGATCCGACCTCTCCCTTGTCGGATCCGGTGTGGAGACCACCGGATCTGGAGGCCGGGGAGGTGGAGGAGGCCGGCGCAGTTGAGGATGACAATGCGAGGTGGAGGACCGCCATGGCCACCGGGTGGATCCGGCCTCTCCCTTGCCGGATCCGGCGTGGAGACGGTCGGATCTGGAGATCGGCGCAGTTGAGGACGACAACGCGAGGCAGAGTAGGTGGGGGAGGGAGCGGCACCAGATGTTCCCTGCCTTCGCCGGAGAGAAAGGGAGGAGTGGAGAGGACATTGTGTCGCCGTCGGCCGATGAGCAAAAGGGGCGAGGAGAGAATCGCCGGAGAGAAAGGGAGGAGTGGAGACTGGAGAGGACGATGTGTCGCTGTCGGCCGGTGAGATAAAGGGATGAGGAGAGAAAGGGGTAAAACAGGTATTAAAGTTGTATTCTCTCACATCATGTATTCCTTGCTGTTAAAGATGACGGAAAATGTGACGGCAATGTCATTTCTATAATTTTCAAGCGTTCGCGGTGTTGTTTTCCAATGCGTGACGAAGGCGATGTTAGACCTATAAATACGCCCGAACAATGTCACTGACCCAATTACCCCTATATATTATACATATAGTATAGGATGGTTACCAATCTATGAGCATGGCAGGCATGCCCACAAACAAAAGGGGAAAAATTTTAGTCCAAGAGACGTCCATCCCAGAGAATAACAAGTCTAATACAATTGGATCGGATTCCTCATTGTTAGGTCATCACAATAGACAAACTGAAGGCTAAATTTTGTGAACGGAAACAATCAAAGACTTATTGGGCATTCAAAGAACTTATTACTTTCTCGTGCCGAACATTTCAAAGCGCAGCATCCACAACAACTAAGACACTTCTATTTCGTCAGGCTGCAATATATGTTCTGCACCAATAGTCTTATATTTCACAAAGCCCAAACAAGGATAAGTATCGATACAAGTTTCCAGACTACGACGAAGAGCCATTGATAAGGTAAAGACAAGGACCACTTACATTATTCCGCTTTCTTGGTCTGGGGCGGCGGTCTTAACAATCCAGTCTTATACATCAATAATTACAAAGAAGGCCAAGAAATTAAAAACGGCGAGTCCTTGATGTCGTCGTAACATGAAACAGGCAAGAGGACCTGCAAACGACAGGAAATACTTCACTATTCCATTCAACAGAAGAAAATTGGATGATACAAGATCATGCGCAGCGTCATCCTTGCAGCAACCGATTATCTGCCTAAGTATTAGAGATGAAAATAAACACTATTGGCAACATGTTTTAGGATAAAAACAAACACCCCTAGCAACACATAAAAGTAACTTAAGCATACAATCTGAATAGGAAACTGATATGTTAATTAAGTCCAAGATCTCCAAATCTCAAGTTAATGCAAACTTATTACCAGCTCAATTGGTAATTCATCAGTTTGTTTTGACAGACTCTAAGAATTCGATCCCTGAGGATGTTTCCTTGCTATTACAGAAATATGCAGTGAATTTGTTTGCTTTCATGCCCCTATGTGATTTTACATTTGCTCCCCACTCCCTCAGCCCTGATTTTTTGTTAATTCGTTATGCTTTTTTCGGTTCTACAGGACCCCCCTCCCCCGTTAAAATTCAAAAACAGCCAAAAAAATTCAGGTTCGGATGAATTTTGCCCAATATAAAATAAATTTGTAACCCTCAAAACCGCATTATTTTTCAGTTTTTTCCGTTTTAACTTTGAAATTTTCAAATTTTGACTTCAAAATTCCGGCTGAAATTTTCCAATTTTCGGTCAAACCGGCCCTACCGATGACCTCCGGTAAAATTTTCAAGCCGGTTACCAAAACCCTTACTATAGGTGAGACAGAAAGCATGAGCTCGCTGGACTTTAAGGTGACTGTGTCACTTGTGGCCTTGTGGGGTTGATTTCATATGTGTCTACACCATGACGATACTACATCCTCTAAAACGTTAAGCTTGCAATGTGGTTTAGTTGAGTCAGTATTATACACCATGACGATACTACATCCTCTAAAACGTTAAGCTTGCAATGTGGTTTAGTTGAGTCAGTATTATACGCTATCTTGAACAAAAAAAAGGAACAAGTTACTTGTGCACCAATGCAGACAGGTATGTGCCTACTGCCTTGTTAACAGAACTCAATCTATATAGCTACACAAATTGCAACATTTTAAACCAAGGAAAAAAAAACAGAAATGATAACCTATATCCTCATAACGACAAGCAACTCTAATGCAACTCTCTGTTAAAGCTAGCAATTCATACAAGGCAATAGGAACGTACAAACTCAGCTCAGTGCAAATCAAACATGACTGCATCCAACCCCAACCTAGAAATGTTATGCACATGATAGTTATAACCTGTTCTCTTTCACCAAAATTCATACAAGTGAAATAAAGAGGTAGTGGGTAAAGGAAGGATGGGGAGTGGAACTAGTAGAGGAGCTTGATGTCCACAGGACCTGCGGACACCATTGAGCCCATCTCACAGCAACCAAATCTCACAAAGAACCCTTCAACTACTATGAACTCCCCTAATTATATTTGTTCACTTATGACATGATGCCTTGTGGTAATTCGGCCAAGACATTGTTGCCATTATTCTGCTGCTCAGTCATGTCATCAACGGCTACTCTGTACACCAACTCACTTCATCTAGTTGAGATACAAAACGCCCTAGCTGCACACCCCCGCTGGACAGTACCACTACCACCCTTGTTCTCTAGGTGAGATTGCTAGAACAAGAGCAACTACCAGTCCACTGCTACCCAACATAGCAACTCTCAGTCACTAAATTAACTTAAGATCAGTGCTGGCTGGATCAGCCTTTTACTTAATTTGCAAACTAGTTGCATAGTCATCAATGTTGTGATCTGTTGGACCTGCTGCTTATTTCGCCAACATGCCAGGAACCACCTCGCTGTTCGATCACCAGCACCTCCTTGTTGCCAGAGTAGAGCCCATGGAAGACCAGAGTAAAGAACCTTTGAGCATCAATCAGCTTACACCATAACTATTTACTCATGAGAATTTTTTGTAGCAAAGTAAAGTATTTCATCTATCTAATTAATAGTTTGGGATGAAATCTATTCAGGAGGAAATATGGGCCTTTACCTCCATAGCATTTCTAACCTGTTTTTGGATACGTTGCTGATATAATTTGTGTAATTTCAAGATCTTGAAAGCACTAAGTTTTCTATTTTCAGTTAAAACTGTGCCTCTGGAACTTGATTTACTCTTGACATACAATTTTCATACTTGACATCTCATTCAGGTATCTTCATCTACTTATCAAAGTTACTACTGTATAGAATTTTCATACATGACATGTCAGTCAAGTATCTTCATCTACTTATCAAAGTAAATACATTACTAAAGCTATCCACAGTCATCAATAGTATGCTAAAACGACCAGATGTGTGTGGTTGTACATGTTGTAGAATTGTAGTAATTGATTTTTATCATTGACTGTGCCAGTGTTCATGGCACAGCCTGTGATATGAAGTAAAGTGGATACTACATCAAATGAAAGTAATGCACAAAACTAGCTGGGCCACGTTTTGAACATTTGAGGGGGATTGATAGGACATTTTCAGGTCATTAATCACTTGGAAAACCCTCGGTGATGTGCATACATTAGTGAAGCCATGAACACGCAGTATGATAAATGATAATTTACAAATAGTGATAGGACATTTTCAGTACAACCAATACTAGTGACATCAGTTTGATAGAATAGTGAGCTTAGATCAGCTAGATGCTCTAATAGTAACTATTGTAAAAATGGTAGTAACCGTAGGTCGCAACCTGCCATAAAATGGGCTTGGACTAGTATAATAATCTCCTTACCATAACCATAACCCCATAAGTGAAAATTTATTGTTTCTTTGATGCCAGTAGTTGCACAGTTAGTACAAAAAAGACTGACAATTGTGCTTAAGGAAAGATACAGTAATAATAGTCGACTTCTGCAAATCAGACACATTCAAAATTCATTCCTAAATCATAATCATGCATCTGAGTTATCATTCACTTCGTGTACCACGTTACATCTCAATAATATTAACTTTCAGCAATCAGCATATGATAAGTCAGTTGAACAACAAAAATTACAGTCTCACGCAAAACGTATTCGCATGAACCAGAGATGATTTTCACCAAGTTTGGCAACTGAAAGTTGCAGCAAATCCTATATTGTACCTTCAAACAAGTTAGCTTCTTACTGAGCTAACACTCTAGTAGTCGAGTGCATTTCAGTAAACTTACAGTTCTCCTGACACCAGTGAAGCATTAGGTACTTATGTAGTATTTGTCATTTATTAGTTGATTTCCATTTATGTACTGCTTCAGTAGTAATTTACCTTGCAGCTAACTCAAATTATTCATGGATTGTTCAGTATGAGTGGTTTGGATAGATGTCTCTTCTATGTCCTGTCCTACAGTCCTACTGTCCCAGGTGTTACAAAGCATAGCAGAAATTTGGTTTTTTTTACAATTTACACTAAGAAACCATCTAAATCAAACATTTGTGTTCTTCAGCTGCAAAAGCTAATTTCCCACAAACAATCAGGGCCTTGAGTTAATTCCAATGCTACCATTCCAAAAGCAACTGAGACATTAATTAATGATTGGATACTAAGCAATTAATATTTTGGTTGCTTCTGGGAAAATATATTGGAATTAAAGAAGTCTAGTTTCTTATGGGAAACTATAACATCAAGTAATCGCCGGTCCAAGAAAAACAGAGAGAAATATGTTAAGCAAGTGTTATGCTGATTACATAAAGCGACCACAACTTACATAGGACAGTGCTACAATTACTTTCTAGTTTTTAAACAAAGAATGCAGTACTCCGCAAATCAACAAATGACAAAGCAAGCAACTCCTATGTACCGGCATACAGCATCGGCAACCTTCATAAAATATCTCTAATAACAAACACTTAAAAAATTAGAAGCATTACAATAGCAAAACAAGAATGAAGAAATGATGAACTACAATCATAAACAAGGAAGTAGCATGACGAAATGGTGAACTACACTTGTAAACAAGCAAGTAAGCATGAAGAAATGGTGAACTGCAATCGTAAATAGGCAATTTAGTTACACCCTCATAATGAAGTTAATTGTTGGAAGCATACTCTTGAAACAGAGGTATTTTTCTCATCAGACATTGTAATGAACCTTAGTTCATAGCGGGGTAAACACCGCCAGGAAGAAGGCTGGGTGGCGTCAGCTTGGTGGGATGAAAGATTAAACCATAGACTGAGATAATAGAACCTTGGGAGGGAGACTAGATTAATTTATCTTTCTTACTTCCTTGATAATATATACATGCTAGCCCTTTTATAGGGACGACCCGACTTGACTCCCAAGAAATAATCTCTAAGGAAATATATTTCTAACAACCCAATCCAATTATAACTTGCCTAACTAATAGATAATATCAAACACCTAATAGATAGATTCTTAAATAGTAAATCTTTCCTAATAATCGTGGAAGCGTACTGTTCATGTGTGAACAGTAGCATCGCCCACGACAACTCGTCCTCGAGCTGTGGTGGCGGCCATGGCTGAAACCCTAGGAGACCCCGTATTGATGAGAGGTTGCGATGCCTACATGAGTCCTTGGAGATCGTTGCCTCCATGTGCGGTTGCGGCAAACTCACGGTTCTTTGCGGCAGTACCAGTAGCAACCCCCGCAACGTCGCGGTGGCCATGGCGTACTTCGGTAGGGCCGCGACATGCTCCGGCAGCTTCGTGACAAGATGTGGTAGCACCGTTAAAGGTTTTGGCTTGGTCGCGGCAGGCTTCGGCGACACCATGGCAGGCCTTGGCAGAGCTGTGGCTGCCACAGCAAGATGTGACAACGCCGCGACAGGTTCTGACAGCGTCGCTGTGGCTGCTCGAAACAACACTGCCGCCGCCTCTTGTTGCGCCTTCTTCTTCTTCTGATCTGCAATCATCTTCTCTAAAGTAGCATGCATGTCGAGGAAGATGGCTGCCATCTTCTTGTCATTGCCGTTGGTACTCATGGCCATCTTGTTGGCGTTAGCCTTTATCATAGCCAATGACTCGGTGGCAGGTCTGATGGTTTGATCTGTCGTCATAACCATGGTAGCAGAAGTTGTGGGAAGGGATCGACTGCTCTGATACCAAATGTAATGAACCTTAGTTCATAGCGGGGTAAACACCGCCAGGAAGAAAGCCGGGCGGCGTCGGTTTGGTGGGATGAGAGATTATACCATAGACTAGGATGATAGAACCTTGGGAGGGAGACTAGATTAATTTATCTTTCTTGCTTCCTTGATAATGGATACATGCTAGCCCTTTTATAGGGACAACCCGACTTAGCCCCTAAGAAATAATCTCTAAGGAATATCTCTAACAATCCAATCCAATAATAACTTGCCTAACTAATAGATAATATCAAACACCTAATAGACAGATTCTTAAATAGTAAACATTTACTAATAATCGTGGGCGGTTACTGTTCACATGTGAACAGTAATGTGTGAACAGTAGCATCGGCCCATGACAACTACTCCACTCCTTTCGCGACAGCTCGTCCTCGAGCTGTGGTAGCGGCTATGGCCAAATCCCTAGAAGACCCCATGTTGACGAGAGGTTGCGATGGCTACATGAGTCCTTGGAGATCGTTGCCTCCATGTGCGGTTGCGGCAAACTCACCGGTTGCTGCGACAGGCATGGTAGCAACCCTGGCAGCGTCGCGGTGGCCATGGCGTACTTCGGTAGGGCCACGACATGCTCCGGCAGCTTCGCGACAAGACGTGGCAGCATCGTTAAAGGTTTTGGCTCGGTCGCGGCAGGCTTCGGTGACGCCACAGCAGGCCTCGGCAGAGCAGTGGCTGCCACAGCAGGATGCGACAACGCCGCGATAGGTTCCGATAGCGTCGTTGTGACTGCTGGAAACAACACTACCGCCGCCTCTTGTTGCGTCTTCTTCTCCTTCTGATCTGCAATGATCTTCTCTAAAGTAGCATGCATGTCGAGGAAGATGGCCGTCATCTTCTTGTCGTTGCTGTTGATACTCATTGCCATCTTGTTGGCGTTAGCCTTAATTATAGCCAACGACTCGGCGGCAGGTCTGATAGTTTGATCTGTCGTTATAACCAAGGTAGCAAAAGTCGTGAGAATGGATCGACTGTTCTGATATCAAATGTAATGAACCTTAGTTCATAGCGGGGTAAACACCGCCAGGAAGAAAGCCGGGTGGCGTCGGTTTGGTGAGATGAGAGATTAGACCATAGACTGGGATGATAGAACCTTGGAAGGGAGACTAGATTAATTTATCTTTCTTGTTTCCTTGATAATAGATACATACTAGCCCTTTTATAGGGACGACCCGACTTGACCCGTAAGAAATAATCTCTAAGGAAACATATCTCTAACAATTCAATCTAATAATAACTTGTCTAACTAATTGATAATATCAAAGATAGATTCTTAAATAGTAAACATTTCCTAATAATGTGCGGCACTGTTCACGTATGAACAGTACACATAAACAGTAGCTCCGACCAACGACACACTTACTATAAAAAATAGACTTTCCCAGACAATAAACAATGAAATCATTCCAACCTATTAAACAAGGAAAACGATAATACTGCAAAATTGATATATTTTAATCCATAAATTAACAAGCTAGTAATAGCATATAGGTTGTGTTATTAGATTCCACCGCACCACAAGCAAGCGAGCGGACACTGCCAGCCAACTAACTGATGTATATGAGTAGTAGTACCTTGTTCTATCAAGAGGCTGCCTTGGCGGGGCACTCGAGGCTAGCGTTGAAGTGGCGCGCGGGGAACTTGGCGGAGACGGAGCCCACCTCGAAGACGAGCTCGTCCCCGTCGGCGCGTATGCCCGTGATGGACCACCAGCGGAAGAAAGCCCTGACGCGGATGCCGCTGAGCCCCGAGATGCGGCGGTCGTCGAGGTGGCCGGTGAGGCGGTCGTTGAAGTTGGCGAGGTAGCTCCCCGCGGGTAGCACGATGCGGCAGCTGGAGGAGAGGTCGACGGCGAAGTCCCCCGAAGCGGCGTCGAGGGTGTAACCGCGGACGTTGGCCGGGAGCAGGCCCCGCGGGAAGCCGCGGAGGCGGAGCTCGTCGTAGGCGGTGGGGGAGCCGGAGCCGGCGTCGGAGCGGGCGAGCGGGAGGAGGAAGGCCGCGGCGAGGAGCGCCGCGAGGAGGCGGCGGGATTGGGTGGGTCTCGCCATTTTTGCCTGGTTGCGTATTGCGAAATGGGGAGTCGAAGGGGAGGGAGGGAGGGAGACGTGGAGCGGTGGAAGAGTTTGGACTTTGGAGGTTGCAGTTGGTGCTGAGTCCGGGATAAATATCGGGGACGGGAAAAGGTCAAAAGGGGTGGGGTTTTTTTTTTAACTAACTGGCGGGTTTCTTCGCTCTTGCTTTTCAATTTGCAAGGAAATAAATTCTATGGACCCCCGATCGCCCCACGCCCTCTCTCTCCTGAATGGACGACGGCACCTGCAGGGGCCTTGCGGAGGCCCGAGAATTTATTTCCAATTTGCAAAGAAGTAGCAACGACAAAAAGAAATGGCTGCCTAAAAAACAAGAGCAAATTTCAGAAAACCACGCGTGCATGGCCATTCGTAACTCAAAACACTAGGTTTTATAAAATTTTAAAACTAACGACAAGTACTCACGCAATGTAACATAAAGCCACAGTTTATTGGAGCATCTTTCCTAGTCATCACCTCTTGCATTGTTTGAGCCCACCTGCATGTGCTTACATGGACGACGTCGGCCACGTTTGTCCTGATGACCCAGACATGGCCAAATGGGCCGCCCGAGCCGGCACGGTCCGGACCCGGCTAGGCACGGTTCATTTAGATACAACCCATTTTGGCCCGTGTATTATTCGTGTTGTCTTTGGGCGGTCCACAGTAGGGGTGGCGGCCAGCACGCCTCGATGGGCATTCGTCTTCTTAGGGTTGGTTCGAAGTCTTTTGCCCGTTGGGCCAGATGTGGCCCGTTTGGCCCATTAGAACAAAAAAATCCAAAACAATTAGAAAAATGTGTAGAATTCAGAAGTAGACATGAAAATTAAGAAAATTGAGGCAATCATATTGAAAATGTAATAAAGAGCTTTATTGATGTCCAACTGGCTGCCTCGTTAAAACCTTTGCCAAGTAAAAACTCAAAATGAGAAAACCTTAGCAAAGGAAAAAAGAGTACATCTTTGCCTATAGCTCTACAATTCTACATACATGATACATCTTTGTTCTATGTGTCGGTGTCATTGTCTAAGTACAGATTTTTGAACATCTCCGACAACTCTGGATTTTTCACAAAGTGTTGTGTTCGTGAATCAGCTTGTTCCCAATCCTTCACAGTTAGAAGGATCTCTACCATCTTACTTGTGAGACTTGTTCTTCTCTCCTCCAATATCCTTCCAGAAAGACTGAAAGCAGATTCGGAGGAAACCGTAGAAACAGGAACAGTTAACACATCACGTGCAAGTATGCATAGCACGGGATATGTTAACTTATGGGCTTACCACCATTGCAAGATGTCGAAGCCTTCTAAGTTGAAATCCACCGTATCGCTGTCCAGATAGGTAGATAGTTCTCCGCTCCTTGTGGGTCTTGGTTGAGCGTTGGCGTAGTGTAGAAGAAGAAGAAGAACCCTGGACTGGACACGGAGGAAGAGGCACCGAAGATCGCACCCCACATATTTGTCTTCCCACTTGAGGTGGGGGCTACTGGAGGTCGTTGCGAACGGACTCCCCGGAACTTATTTTCATACCTTTGGTAAACCTCGTATAACCGAGAACGAACTTCTGCAAAATAGTCAGTATAGTCTAGCGCCGTAGCATCACTAAGAAGATCAAGTATAGTACCAAATGCACCAATTTTAGCCCTAGGATCTAAAAGAAATGTAAATGCATATAGGTAAGGGATTTCTCTCCAATATTTAAGGTATTTAGATTTCATGGAAACAACAACATCGCGTAAAACTATGTCATTTTCAAACATTTTCAATTGAGTAGCATTCCGTAAAATAGTATGCACAATGATATGAGATGTTGGATAGTAGACAGCGGACAAAGCAACAGTTGCCTCATAAAAAAATTCTAAAAACGACAGTACCTTCTCAGCAACGAACCAATGTTGCTCAGTTAATAGCATAGTACCGTCAGTGCTAGGATAGTGCGTTTGAATAAATACATAAAAAGTACTCTTGTATGGTAAAAGATTCTTAAGCATGAGGTAAGTAGAGTTCCACCTTACCTCTATGTCCAAACCGAACTTTATTGGACGTACACCCATCGCCCTGCAGAAGTTCTTATATTGTGCTATTCTTATGTTAGAATTATTCAAGAAAGAAATCGCATCGCGAAAAGCTTTTAATATGCAACTCAACCTCTTCAAACCACATTTGACTATAAGGTTGACAATATGACAAGCGATCGTTGATGTAGCAGAAGGAATCAAAGATATGTACTCAACTTTGGAGTAAGAATGTCCATGGCCCTAGAGTTTAAAGCGGCGTTGTCTAAAGTAATTGCGAATATTTTGTCTGTAAGACCAAAGTCTTCCACGACTTTGATAATACAGTTCGCAATATTCTCCCCCGTGTGTGCTACATCAATTAATTTCAAACTTATAATCTTTTTCTCCATTACCCAATCGTCATTAATATAATGCGTAACTACACTAAGGTAATCCTATCTAACCCGACCACTCCATATGTCTGAGGTCAGGGCCACCGAAAATGTGCACGTACTAAATAGTTCCTTTATTTTATTACGACGTTCATTGTAGTATTTCACTAGATCCCTAGTTGTTGTCTGTCTAGAAACGGAAGTAAATCTAGGATTATGCGCAGTTCTAATGTAATTTTGGAAAGAAGCAGACTCGCCAAAGCCTAACGGTAAATCCTCAGAAGCAATTAAATGATAGAGAGATTGACGGGCTACCTGAGGATCGTAGTCCCAGCTAGATACCGTATCGTCGGGGTTGTATTGCAGCTGCGTCTGCCTCATCGTCAATCCTTGCTTGGTTCGACACCTTGTAGCATGTCTAATCAAGTGCCCCATTCCACCTGTAGACTTTGCAGACAATTCATGGCGACAAATTTTACAAATAGCATATGGTACCTCATTTCCCGCTGCATCTTGCCTGGTTGTCCTATCGAAATTCTCCCACACTCCCGATGTAGACGGCCTCGAGCTCTTTGCTCCGGTTGCCGTTGAGCCTGATGCTGACGTGGAGGCTGATGATGGAACTCCACCTTGCTCCTCCGGTGAAACCTCCGGTTGGTTTGAGGCAACCGCAGTCGCCTCCATAGACACAATTTCGTCCGATGAAAGTCCGAACTCACTAAGAGCAAAGCTGTCGTAAGGACTATCCGTAACGAAAACTGTAAAATAAAAAATAACGCTATTACTACTTTAATCTTAGCATACTAATAACTAACAATAAAAGTATTAAAAAATAGTATTGTACCTCTTTCGCCGACTTGGTGATGAAAATTGAAATTTCCAAATTTTGGCACAAATTTTTTGAATTTTGCCAAATTAGCTCAACACGGATTTGAATTTGCACAACACAATTTCAAAGAGAGAATAGAGAATGAAGGAGTGCTGAATGAGGGGGGGTATGGTGCCTATTTATAGAAAAAAAATCAGATTTTTTTGCTATTTTTTAAGCCCACAACGGTCAAAAACGGTCAAAAATTTGCTGTGGTCAAATTTTTGGTCATCTTGGGCCGAGCATGGCCCACGACACGACACGACCAGTCGCCCTACTCCATTTTCTTCTCCCGGTCCCTTAAGACTTAGCCAGGCCGGCCCGCCCTCGACCCGGGCCCCACGCCGCCTTCTCGCCTCCCGGCTCATGACCCCGCCGCCTCCTCCTCTGACGCGACTCAGTCGCCTCGGAGGCTCCTCATGGCCCGCCGAGGACCCGCCTCCTCGCCTCCGGAGGCCTCCCATGACCCCCGCCACGGAGCCTCCCAGCAGCCCACCCCAACAGCGCTTAGCAGCTGCCTCATCGGCTCCCATTGCCTCGGAGCCTCCTCTACGGTCCCGCCGCATGGCGTTGACGACCCCGGCACCGCCTCGTCTACCCCGCCACCTCCTCACCTCCCCGTGGCCCCGCCGCCGCCTGGCCTGGCTCCTCACTTCTCTCTCCTCAGACGCGTTGCCTTGCAGCTCCGTGCGATGGTGACGCCCTCCTCCTCCTCCTCCGCTCCCGAGACCGCAAGAAGACCATGCGCTCCGCCTCCTCTCGCTCGCACCGCCGCCGCCGCCTCGGCCCTCCGCCACGCCTCCCCATAGGCAGCAGGCGGCCACGAGCCACCTGGCCGTGCTGCTTAAGGCCGCCAAGGTCGTGTCGTGCACAGCACTGGCACGGCCCAAGATCGTCTTCGTCTTGTCGGCCACCCAATCTTGGAGGTGGCGGCGTGCCGACTTGGGGCCTCGTCTTGCCGGCATGGCCCATGAACAGTGTGGGCGTCTTTGTGCTTGGGCGGACCTCTGATGTCGTGCCGTGGTCGGCTCGGTAGGCGGCCCATTTGGGCAGCTGTATGATGACCTGGATCGTGGGCTTGTGTACGGGGGTAAAGACACGAACTAGGCCCTTGCCTCGTCCCTCCAACCCATTTGCCATGCCAAATAGTCTCGTGCGATGGAATTTTTTTTTAAAATAATCTATTTTTTATTCAGAAATACAGAAATAATACCACTTAATTTTTTTTTACGAAATAATCACGTGTTGTTAAATGCGGTTGGGGTAGTCGTGCAAGTCGCCCAACCGCAGTGCGACCAATCTTCAAGTTGCCCAATGGAACGGCGACTAGAGTGTGACTGGACCTAGTCGCCAAACGGATGTGCGACATGTGTTGGAATCACCCATTTGTAGAGCGAGTTTAGTAAGTCGCGCAGTGGTTGGGCGACTTAGTTCGAGTCGCCCAACCAGTGGGCGATTTTAGCTAATAAACCTGGAATTATGCAAATCCAATTGGAACAATTGTGTTAAAATAGATACTATATTTTTTAGGTATTGTATTTAGCAAATCGTATTATATGATGTTATTTTTTTAAAAGATAAAAGTGTGGTGACAACGTTGGTTGGTCTGTTTGTTATTTTCATAGAATATGAAGGGTACGAAATTTGTCAGACTCGCAATAACATTTTGTGATCGTCGTGTATTGTTGTAGTGCGCTAAATTTCTGTAGAATTTTGTGAGCACGATTGAGATAGTAATGAGTGGTAAGTAGAAAGGTAAGTGATATTACGATGCGTCAGGGAGTCTCTCCTCGATGAAGTCATCTGAACGTATACGCGTATATAGGTAGGTAGTCGATGAAGTACTTTATGAAGCTTATACATAATATGATTGAAGACGCTAAGAACGCTCGTTGTGGTTATGAAGATGCCATAAAACATGAAGGATTCGATGACGGTACGAATGGTTCTTTCTGGGATTCCACTAGAAGAGGCATACTTGCAATATAGGCTTGCTTTGATGGCTTAGCGGAGACACGGAACGAGAAGTACATTAAAGTCCGCGGATAGAAGCACATTACACGTAGTCACATGGCATGATGGTTCGGCTAATTGCTTTAGTCATCCTCGCTACTACTACGGTACACTGCGACCCAAGCATCCGGACCATATAAGTATACATGCCTTTAGAGGATAGTAAAAAACATGGGGGTAGGACGGGGGAATACTACGTAATGACCTGACTTACTGCGTGGACCGGGGCTATTTTCCCTTCCTTGCTAGCTCGGCGTTGAACTCCTCGCCGGTCTTCCCCTTCCCCTTGTTGCGGGACTGTCCACGTCGGGCTGGTATGTTGAAGTCGTCCATATCCTGCGATTCCATGATGTAAGTGCACCGTATGGTGAGAATCGTAAGAAGGATGTAAATTCTTCATAACTCACGTCGTGGATACAGATTACGCCCGGACGACTGGATACGCTGTGGCGACCGGGCTCAGCCGCATGAGCCTTTCCCTTGCTCTTGTTGCGGGACTATCCACGTCGGGCTGGTATGTCGAAGTCGTCCATATCCTGCGATTCCATGATGTAAATGCGCCGTATGATGGAAATCGTAAGAATGATGTAAATTCTTCATAACTCACGTCGTCGATACGGATTACGTCCGGGTGACCGGATACGCTGTGGCGGCCGGGCTGAGCCGCATGAGCCTTTCCCTTGCCCTTGTCGTGGGACTGTCCACGTCGGGCTGGTATGTCGAAGTCGTCCATGTCCTGCGATTCTATGATATAAGTACACCGTACAATGAAAAACGTAATAAGGATGTAAATTCCTCATAACTCACGTCGTCGATATGGATTACACCTGGGCGAGTACTGGGCTCCTTCGGTGCCTCCTCAACAGGGTCCGATACGTAAGGTTTCCACCGTATGAAGTTCTCGGCTCGCACCGAGTAGTTCAGCATGTACTTCTGCTGGATGAATGCTCTGTCGTATATCTCCGGGCCGTCGATCCACTGGAAGAAGTGGTAGCGCATCTCGGGCTGCCATTACATGGGGATGAAGTTAAAAATTTCAGGAAAAAAACAAAATTTCACATGTTTGATAATCCTATGTGTTTGGAACCATGTATCTGTGATTCCTTAATCCAACCAAAACTATGAAGTAAATGTTTTC
Source organism: Phyllostachys edulis (assembly GCA_036346405.1). Lineage (NCBI taxonomy): Eukaryota > Viridiplantae > Streptophyta > Magnoliopsida > Poales > Poaceae > Phyllostachys > Phyllostachys edulis. The sequence continues at coordinate 73,454,120 of CM070545.1, forward strand.
AATTCTTTATTGTACAAAAAAATACATGTATTTAACATTCTATAAACTAGCATTTGCGAATGCACGGGTTATCGACATGTTTATATAATAGAAAAGTAACATGTTATCATTCATCTAGCCCGTACGCAATTAGCGTAGCATGCGGAATAGTACAACTAAATTTATTTTCACTAACTCAGTTTTCCTTCATACGAACTTCTAAACTAATTATATTAATCATGATATCTCTAAACATTTGCTAACAATATGTCACTACACATGATGTTGCTCGCTAATGTACCATGGTTACTAATTAATCATGCCATCTCTAAATATTTGCTAACAATATGTCACTACACATGAAGTTGCTTGCTAACCTACTATGGTTTCAAAAATAAACTTGTACAAAATAATACTACAAACTCACCGTCCTAGTAAATCGTCTTGAAACGAAGAACCTCTTTTCCTCCTCTTCTTCTTCCCTCCTCTTTTTCCCTCTCCTTCTCCTCTTTTTCTTTCCTCTCGATTCGGATTTCGTCGATTCGCTCGGTGGAATGGAGCAGTTCGACGTGGCGTGGGTTTTATAGTCACCTAAGTCGCCATACGGTTGGGCGACTTGGGTTGAGCTGCGACCTATTCGCTCGACCGTATGGCGACTCTCTCCAAGTCGCCATGCCATAAAGCGACAACGCCTCGAACCTTTAAATCGTTGTTCCATTGGGCGACTTGAAGATTTATGCAGTATTATTTCTATATTTCTGAATAAAAAATAGATTATTTTTTAAAAAAAATTCCGTGCGCTGCCCCTTGGAGAAAACCTAGAGAAGGCGAAGGTGGTCGGAGGAAGGAATGCATGCCGCTGAAGACAAGGGACAAAGCTTGTTGTGCCGTGGTTGAGGCTAGCGTCTCAAACACCCCCATCGGCAAGGTAGGGCGAAATTTGTTTTGTCTAGGGTTAGCTGCATCATGGGGATTTTTTTGGTCGAATTGATTAACCAAGTTTCAAAATTTGTAGTACTAGGTTCCAATTGGAATCGAGTGGATTCGAGCTGTTGCTCGATTTGGGATTTCAAAAGTCGATTTGGGGATTCTCAAGCTCAATGCAGCGCGTGTTTGATTAGGGATATGTTGTCTTTTGAAATGCAGGAAGTGGATTGTGGTCTATGTGACAAGGTTCCACTCTATTTGGAGGATTCAGAGTTTTGTGGTGTGGAGACAGATACCAAGTTGACATGCCACCATGGGGAGCGCCTAGTGAGAAGGGTGTCTTGGGAAGGTAAAGACACTAAAAGAAGGTTCCTCGGATGTCTTTATTAGGTAAAATCCATAACCATGCTTTTCTTGTTGATGGATATTGTTTGCTTATGATGTGGTGTGCATGCTATTTCTAGGATGAGGATGAATGCGACTTCGTGCAACGGTTTGGTGGGGAATGGCCTCACCGTGTCCGCAAGACCATAGGATAGCTATGGTTCTTTGTTGATCGCGCATCGAAGAGAGCTGATGCGCAAGTGACCAGGTTTTACGATCTGCACAAGGATAAGATCAAGGCCGAGCTTGAGAAGGAGAAGCTCAAGGTTGAACTAAATGCACGCATAAAAGCGATGGAGAGGGAGAAGAAGCTTGAGGTGAAGAATATGGCAAGGGACACTTCCACAACACCATCAGTCGAGTATGGATCATCTCACCTCCACCTAAAAAGTTCAATGGGGGTTAATTTTAAAGTATGATATTGCATATCCATAGTGTAATAGCATTTTAGAGCTTTCTTGACTACAATTATGGGGTTCAATGATAATGTAAATGAATTCTAGCTTACATTATACATAATTGAACATTTATCTGGCTGAATGCATCACCATATGATTTGGTTTATAGTTTTATTTGCACATGCATGCTTGCATATATAACTTATGGATATGTCATTATTATAGGCATTGTTGCATCATTGATTGACCAAAATTTGATGTCCTCTATTCTCTTAGGCTGATACAGACTCGCTAAAGTTGGATGCTTGGAGACAGCTTACTTTGGAGGAAGGTATTTATAGATGAAGCCATGCATTCACTATGACAGTTTTATGTAGGATATTCCTACATGTTACTAGTCCATTTCTTATAGACGAAGCCATGCATTCACTTTGGAGAAATGGCATGTTCTATCACTGGGAAAATGCCTAACAACAGCCTATATACGCAAGACATAAGTTCCCAGAAACATACAAGAGCCAAACTTAGTCAAGCAAAGTATGAAGAGGAAGTAGCAACATAGCAGCTAAAATAATAAATTATCTCAGATGCTACTGCTATTTGTATCTTGCTAACATAAAGGAGATGGCTCAAAATATAATAGGCATCATGAACAAGATTTGTATTGTTATCCCACGAATAGCATTCCATACATACCATATTTGTTCATGCTAGACAAAATGATAACAAGTTCAAACAGCATGCTTCAAACATATAAGCAAAATAAAAATATAATATGCATATATTCTGCAAGCTTGTACCTTGGAGGTGAAGCTTTTTTAGGTGGAGGTGATGGTGAACGACCTTTTTTTGATGGTGAACCTCTTTTAGGTGGAGGTGAAGGCGATCGACCTCTCGTGCTCGGTGATTTGCCTGAGACAACAAGATCGATAAGTAAAAATGTGCTCGGTGAAAGAGAACTAGCATGGGAAACACAGTACCAAGAACCATGTTGATGAAAGCGACAAGCATGAAGAGTGGCGAGTGACTTCATAGATGAGCTAATTTAAGTGCACATAGTGCGTAATTGTCATAACGACAATTGAAACATAATGGTTTAAAAATGTAAAAAGAAAAACGAAAAGCATGAAGCGGGATGAATTTGTAGAACAGCGGCGGCACCACCGCCACTTGCTCCGCCTCCCGCTCCCCTCCTATGTGCTTCGTGTGCACCCAGGGTCTGTCTTTCACGTGAGTGTATCCTTCGATACGTACTACGAGTGGTTGTGGTCACCATGAGATGTTTTGCAGAGCCTTTGAGCCAGAAGAGGAAATGGGGAGGCGACGTACTACCCTCAATATTTTAACGCCTCAGCACGTAACATCCATATATGTGATCATACCCTCTTGTATTGGTTTATCAAGATATTAACTGTTTTGTTACATATTTTGCATCACCAATTGTGTCTAAAGTTTGAGAATTTGCTAAGGTCCCAAGAGTAGACACAACCCCATGAAATACAATGATTTCTTCACATTGATATCAAGCAATCGTGTAGCAGTAATTCCCTAATATAAATGTCAAGTAATACATCACATTGAAAGCACCTCAATTGAGGCCGGCGGTGGAGGACACGGGGAGGAGGCAAGCGGTGGAGGATCTTGAGAGAAAGGCCGTGGCCGGGAGTTGTCAGGCGTGTGGCGAGGTTGGCGCAGGAGGTCGGGGCCGCCCTGAGGAGGCGGCTTGAGTAGGGCCGGGCCGCCGAGGAGGCAGGTCCGCCGCCACTAGTCAAGCGCGCGAAGAAGCCGCAAGACGGGTGGATCCGACATAAGGAGGGCGGTGCGTGGGAGGACGCGGTCTTGGGTCGAGCTCGGCGTGGGGACCGCGGGACTCGAGGATGGCGAGGATGGATTGGGGAAGAGAGAAGTCGGAGCGCGGGACGCAGTGGGGAAAAATGTGAAGAACTGGAGCGGCGGCTGCACTTAAGTCAGGCCGCACTTATGTCACCCACTGTCACGTCAAGTCTCGGGGCGTGACAAAAAGTCTTGTCACACCATGAGATATGGCGTGATAGATGCCACGCAAGCCCTCCACAGCGCGCGGCCGAGGGCTTGCATGGCATGTTTTGTCACGCCACGGGTAGTGACGTGACAGTATGGTTTTGCCACGCCACGGGTAGTGGCGTGGTCAAAAGGGTCAGAATTGAAAATAAAGTTCGCGAGGGGTTAACTTTAAAATAAAATTTTAAAAGGATTAAATTAAAAAAATTCGACAAGCGTGTGTACCGAGGAATAGAAAACTACTAGTGGCTTGGTAACACGGTGAAAACTGTGAGTTGATAATTAACATCTTGAGGTTGACAAGTGAGACCTGGAGCCATTTGTTAGTGATGTGCCGATGCTATTTTTCAACTCGTGTCATCTTTGTCGTGCTATCGACTAATTTGCCCCTTTTCGAAAAGACTAATTAGGATCTGATGGGATTTTCGTTACTCCAACTTTGTTGTAAAAAAATTCTGATTGCGTGACAGCTGCGGGTACAAGTGAATTTATACCTTGTAACGTGACTTGTATGGTGCACTTATCAACTCTAATGATTCATGACTTGGCTTTGCTTGAGCCAATCATTCGAAAATAGAGTGATGAGTAGCAAGTGAAGGCGTATTTGAGGTCACCACTCGGCTACACCGGCCTCTTGTTGAGCTGAAGGATTTTTCTTTTTTCCATCCGTCATTATATTATTTATTCTAATGCCCATACTTCAGTCGAGTATGGATCATCTCTGTTTTAGTTTTAAGTATTGGTTTGTAATTAAACTTCCTACTACGCGTATTTGTTCATGGATATGGTACGTATGCGTCACTCGTGACTTCATTAGTAAAACACAGCCATTCAAAGTGATTGTTGGCGGTTTTCAGCCGCATTTCATCTCAACCACCGGTTGGCAGAAAAAATTCTATGGCACCGGTTGACGCATCAAAGGGTTGCTGTCATAATTAAGTAGTTGCAAGCGACTGTGACCAATCACGAATTGCTTTCTGCAGAGCCCGTCAAGTTTGGATAAATGACGAAACAGCGGATCTTAAGAGTATATACCTGCGTGATTGTTCCTTCCGGAAGAAAATTAATTAGTTGTTGATTTATGGACCAATTACACTATGGCAACTGATAGAATTTACCGGCCGACGCAAGAATTAACGAACTAACACGTAGGAATATCTTTTCTATGCTCTTTCCGGAACTTTGTATGAGAAGGTTTAATTCATGTAGGAATCCGAAAAAAACCTGTGTACCAAATGGGGGCCGAGATCGTGTTGTCACTTCATGTCTAGCTCAAAGCGGAGTGTGTTTTTTTGGGTATGTGCGCACGTGCGCCCTCTTTTCCTTTCTTAGTAATTTACGTGTGCCCTCTTCCTAGTATACTAGTACAACTGTACAAGACTAGCGCTGGCGCATGGCCATCACGCGCCAGCGCCGTCGAGGCGACACGTAGGCGTCGGCGCAGGGTGGCCATGTGCCAGCTCTTTTGGCTCATGGCCACAATGTGCCGGCCACTAGGGGCGGTGATTAGTGGGTTAGGAGCTTAATTAGTGGGTTAGGGGCTTAATTAGTGGGCTAATCGGTGGGGTTAATAGGTTAAAGGGCTGGCGCATGGTGGCATCGTGTTGCACTACTACAAAATAAGCTATAGTAGACGTCTCATCACAGACGGTTCCATTGGAACCGTCTGTGTTGGGTCTGTCGGGACGAGACATTTGCACTACAAGCCTATCACAGACGGTTCTTATTAATAACCGTCTGTGATAGAGATCTATCACAGACGGTTCTTTAATAGAACCGCTCAGGAACTATCCTGAGCGATTCTTTTAAAGAACCGCTCGCGAGAATCTCCGCACCACAGACGGTTGATTAACGTAATCATCATGATCTATCATAAGCGGTTCTATAAAATAACAAATCTGTGATAATCTCGATATCACGAGCGGTTGTAAAAGAGGCGTCAGTAAACTATCACCGCGGTTCTATTTAAAAAAATCGGTGATAGTTATATATCCTGAGCGGTTCATAATAAGAACCGTCGTGATATTCTCGCACTACAAATACTGGACGAGACCCTACCCATTCCCATTTGAGCCGCCACTGAAAACGCCCCCGGCGCGCCGGCGGAGAGAGAAGGAGGAAGGAGAGAAAGGAGAAGAAGGAGAGGATTCTCGGCGATATTTGGTATTTTCGTCGTGAGCTCCGAGGGTAGCAATCTATAACCCTTTAAAGCATCTACAATGTACGTGCTTAGCCAGTTCAAATGGCTAGATTTAATGCTAAGAACTGATTCCACACGTTGGAAGCTGCCGATTCAAAAGCAAAACTCTAGGAACCGATGCGAACTTTGCATCCAGATGCAAGTGAATAGAATAATATTTTTCATTGGGTGGTTACCATATGCATTAAGTTCTGTGAGGGGGAAGGAAATGGAGAGAGAGAGCGGTTGAGAGAGATTTTATTTCTTTTCTGATTTTATTAATAAGATGTCGGTCCCACTTAAGAGTAAGAATCGGATCAATACATTGGGGAAAAAATGACTAGTTCTGTGAGGGGTAACGATCTATAACCCTTTATTTTTAATCGCTAATCAATTTAAGTATGTTTGGTAAATAGGAAGCCCATTGCCACTACTATAGGAAGCCTCATCACAGACGGTTCGGAACTGTCATCACGCAGGCGGTTTCGAACCGTCTATATTTGTTGATGCTGTGATAACGGTAGTTATCACTGAGCGGTTCAAAACCGTCGTGATACGCACTATCATAAACGGTTTTTGTTGAAACCGCTGCGTGAAGGCTATTATCATAGGCGGTTCTTGTTGAAGCAACCGCGTGATGAAGTTTTCACAGATGGTTCTGAACAAGAACCGTCTGTGATAAGTTTTCACAGATGGTTCTTGTTTAGAACCATCTGTGATAGCCATTCTGTTAAAAAAAAGCAACATTTGCTAAAACTTGAATATTTGTTTTGAGGCTTTAAATGACCTTTTTTGGGGGTTTTCACTTTGGCTGGGGATGGACTTATGGATTTCCAGGTTGAACTTTTCGTTAGCTTTCCAACGAGCCAAAGAACGTCGCAATCCGAGTTCATATGCAAAAGTTATGATGGTTTTACCGGACAGTGCGCGATCTACCATCTATATTTTTGCCCAAACCAAATAACTCAACATGAACTACACATGCACAGAGAGCCTCCAACAATAAACCACAGCATCACCCACATCACAGTATCATCAACTCAATCCATTTACAGAGCACTAACACTAGCTCTCAGCAATCCACATCACAAAGCAAAGGGGGGAGTAGAGAGAGTGAGGTAGTGGGAGGCCGGGGCGACGAAGTGGAGGAGGCCGAGGGCGACGAGGTCGTGGGAGGCCAGTGACGACGAGGCCGGGGCGAGGTGGAGGAGGCCGGGGGCGTTGGTTCGGAGGAGGCCGGGGCGAGTTGGAGGAGGCCGCGGGCGACAAGCTCGGGGGAGGCTGGGGAGGTGTGAGGAGGAGAAATGGCAGAGGAGGAGATGGAGGTATGAGGTGTGAGGAGGAGAGACGGCAGAGGCGCAAGGTTATATAAAGCGAGTTTCGGCAGCCCGCCCATTATGTCCAAATTTTCGTTTCCCGCCCAACAATCAGAGACGGTTCTTGTTAAGAACCGCTCAGGATCTGTAATTATCACAGAGCGGTTTTTAATAGAACTGTCGTGATCATTCCTGAATGGTTCTAATTACAAACCGTCCGTGATAGCGATGATTATCACGAGCGGTTTGTTAATAGAACCGTCGTGAATGATCCTGACAGTTCTATTAACAAACCGTCTGTGATAGAATGTATCACTGACGGTTCATAATAAGAACCGCTCAGGATAAACTATGCCGGTCGATAGACCCAACATATGGAACTGCCTCGTGATGGGCGTCTACTATAACTTTGCTTTTGTAGTAGTTGCGCCGCCAACAAAGAGGTAAGGGAGGAGAAGGGGAGGAGAAGGAGAGGAGGAAGGGAGAAGAAGAAGAGGATTCTCAAGATATATTTGGTATTTTTGTCGTGAGCTCCGAGGGTAACGATCTATAACCCTTTATGTTTGCTATAAATTAATCGCTAATCAATTTAAGTATGTTTGGTAAATAGGAAGAGTACGTACTTGCGGTTTATTAATCTAATTTGACACTAACTTGTTACATGCGTAGCGTAGATGTACCGAAACTGGATGTACGGTGTGAACCGTGTGAGTCAAGAGTACATTAATGGCGTGGTTGCTTTTAGAAGAGCCGCCGAGCAGGATATGTTGAAGAAGGGGATAAATTTTATGTACTGTCCATGCATTGATTACGGTAATATGAAGATGTTTAACAACTCGGCGCAGATCGAAGCGCACTTGATTCGAAGGGGTTTCAAAAAAGGGTATGCATGTTGGACCAGTCACGATGAAGAGCATATTATACCAGAAGTTAATAATGACGACATTGCCGAGGAAGTCAACGATGTGCCGGATGTGGACTATGCTTTTGATGAGGCTAGGTCGCACGATGACAATCTGGATCAGATGCTACGCGATGCAGAAGAGAACTATAGTGAGAGAGAGTTTTGTAAATTCGAGAGCTTAATGGAGGACTCGGGGAGACCTTTGTTGCCTGGCTGCAAGCCGGAATACACAAGGTTGTCAACCGTGATTGAACTGCTTAAATTGAAGGCAAGCAATGGTTGGTCCGATAAGAGTTTCACAGCGTTGTTAGGTCTCCTAGCGGACATCCTTCCGGAGGGAAACATATTGCCCAGCACCACCTACCAAGCAAAGAATGTTCTTTGTCCATTGGGAATGAAAGTAGAAAGAATACATGCATGTCTGCATGATTGTATCCTCTACCGTAAAGAGTATGCAGACATGCATGTATGTCCCGTGTGCAAAGCATCCCGATACAAGCGTCAGAATACTGCTACCGTGAAGCAAGGACCTCCTGCTAAGATGTTGTGGTATCTGCCTATGATCCCACATTTGAATAGTTTATTTGCTAACCCAAAGGAGGCAAGATTGCTCCGTTGGCACTCGGAGGAGCGTAAGAGAGATGGAAAGCTAAGACACCCTGCTGATTCTGTCCAGTGGAGAAACTTCGATCGGAGCTTTGAAGATTTCGATGCAGAACCGAGGAACATAAGGTTAGGGTTGAGTACGGATGGAATGAATCCTTTCGGTAACATGAGCAGCCGACATAGCACCTGGCCCGTGAATCTATGTATGTACAACCTTCCTCCTTGGCTGTGTATGAAGCAAAAGTATATTTTAATGTCACTACTTATCCAAGGGCGAAGCAACTTTGGGAATGATATTGATGTGTACCTAGCACCATTCTTTGGAAGATCTTGTGACCTTTGTGGAATGAAGGATGCGGTATGGGATGCGTACAAGCGAGAGAACTTCACTTTACGCGCCATGTTGTTCGCACCATCAATGATTTTCTGCCCTTGGTAACTGTCGAACCCGGTACAAAAGGAGCCAAAGCACATCGCCTTTGCTTAGATGCTACGGAGAGTGTATGGTTGAACAACTCACATAAAGCGTGTATATGCATCACCGTAGGTTCCTTCCCAGAGTCACCTATACCGCAAGATGAAGAAACAATTAAGCGAAAATAAGGAGGGCGGTTCACTCTAAGGGCTTTTAGAGGAAAAGAGGTCTATGATATGGTTAAGGATATCGATGTTGTGCTTGGGAAGGGGCGTAAATTAAGAACCGTCGGAAGAACATCTGGAAGAAGCGGTCAATTTTTGGGACTTGCCTTATTGGGAGCACTTAGAAGTTCGCCCTTTGCATCGACGTCATGCACGAGAGAAGAATGTATGTAATAGCTTAATTGGTCCTTCTTGAACATTAGTGGCAAAACAAAGGATGGTGTAAGCATGCGGTGTGACTTGGTTGATATGAACATAAGGACCGAGTTAGCACCGAAAGAGACCGATCTGATTTGACGTACCTTCCCCGACTTGCTACACTCTGTCCAAGGTGAGAGAAATGAAGCGTGCGAGCTTGCATGGTGTGAAAGTCCCGTCTGGTTACTCTGCTAACATTAAGGAACTTGTTTCTATGCAAGATTTGAAATTAATTGGTATGAAGTCTCATGATTGTCATGTGCTGATGACACAAATGCTTCCTGTTGCAATTAGGAGTATCTTGCCGAACAAGGTCCGAGTGGCAATCTTGAGGCTGTGTTATTTCTTCAACTCAATTGCTCAGAAGGTCATCGATCCCAAGGACTAGATGCTCTGCAGGCCGAGGTGGTGACGACTCTATATCATCTTGAGATGTATTTCCCTCCGTCATTTTTCGATATCATGGTCCATCTCATTGTTCACCTTGTGAAAGAGATAAAGATATGCGGGCCTGTGTTCCTACGTCATATGTATCCGTTCGAGAGGTACATGGGAATTCTCAAGTCCTACGTACGGAATCGATCTCGACCGGAGGGCAGCATCGTCGAAGGTTATGCAACCGAAGAGGTCACTGAGTTCTGCGTCGACTACATGGCTCAGGTGGAACCGATAGGTGTGCCTCTATCTCACCATGAGGGGAGACTAGATGGTACTGGGACAATTGGAAGGAAATCAATCACTCCCGATCTAGATACGTACCCTCAAGCCCATTTCGCGGTCTTGCAACACATGACCCAAGTGTCCCTGTACATCGACGAGCACAAAGACATGGTACGCCAACATAATCCAGACCGGTCGGAGGTTTGGATCACGAGAGAGCACAACCATCGGTTCAACGAATGGTTAAAGGTGCGAATCACTAGGAGGTCATCAAGTGATGATACACTGCTATGGTTGGCATAAGGGCCACAATTTACAATTGTCACATGGCAAGGATACGACATAAATGGATACATATTTTATACGGCAGCTCAGGATAGGAAGAGCACAGTCCAGAATAGCGGTGTCTGCATAGATCCATTCAGTACCAATGGGCTGAGGAGCTCCTACTATGGGCAAATAGAGGAGATATGGGAGCTCGACTACGTGCTTTTCAAGATCCCTATGTCGTTGGGTCCATCTCCCACAGGTGAAGGTCGACAAGTACGGCGTCACTACCGTGGACCTTGAACGTGTCGGATACAAAGACAAACCATTCGTACTGGCTAACCAAGTTGTTCAAGTCTTCTATGTAACCGACCCCGCAATAAGAAGTACCACGTAGTTCTTCATGGAAAAAGAAGGATTGTCGGAGTTGAGAATGTAGTGGACGAGGAAGAATACAATCAATTTGACGAGTTGCCTCTTTTCGGAAACGGCATCAGGCTCGAGGAAGAACCCAGTGAGGAAGCTAGCTATATGCGCGTCGATCATCATGAAGAGCTATATTTTAATTAAGAATTTACTCCATTGTAATTAATTTATTCCATAACATCATGTGTTATGGACTTGTAATCTCTCATATATTTTGATGTCAACGTGAAATTGTCATGTGTTAATGTGTTATGGACTTGTCGTCTTTGATATTGATGTCAATGTGGACGTTCATTGCAATTTTGGAGTATTAAAATTGGTTTCACTTGATTTGGAGTTGAGTTGAATTAGATATGAATTTTTTAAGTCAAATGTGTTATGAACTTGTCATCATACTTGTCACCAGGTTCATATGGACTTGTCATGATTGTCATCATACTTGTCACCAAGTTCATATGACAATCACTTGTCACCAGGTTTTGTCAGGATATCACAGATTGTCACCAGGTTTTCAGGCTATCACAGACGGTTCTATTATGGAACCGTCTGTGATACGTCCCATATCATAGACGGTTCTTATTAAGAACCATCTGTGATTTCTTATCACAGATGGTTCTATAATAGAACCGTCTGTGATAGCCTTTTTATAAGGAGGGAACTGCTAGGATTTTTGCTCTTGCTCGTCACTTCCACTACTCCCGCGCCTCTTAAGCTCTCGTGCGTTCGTTTGCCTCCTCTAGGGCTCGCTGCCTCCCTGCTCCGACTCCAGCCCGACGACCGGCCGCCTCCTTGCTCCGACTCCAGCCCGACGAGCAGCCGCCTCCCTCCTCCGACGCGCGGCATCCTCCGACTCCAGCCCGACGAGCGGCCGCCTCCCTCCTCCGACTCCTGCCCGACGAGCGGCCGCCTCCCTCCTCCGACTCCAGCTCGACGAGTGGTCGCCTTCGTCCTCCGACGCAGCCCATCGCCTCCTCTTCCACTATACAAGAAGCACCTGTCTTGCTAGAAGGGGTTTGGGCAAAACCTGCAGATCTAAAAACTATCTTAGATGGCTCAGAAGGTTCCACCTCAAGCATACCACTCTCAACAGCTCTCACAACCTTAGGTGGATGGTTCTTGGAATGCTCTAGAGAATTAAATCATAGGCCACTTTTCTTCACACTCACCTTAGATTGGTCGAGGATCATGTTGAGGTTCTTCTTCCCACTAGAAAATCTCTCAAGTGTCTTTTTGAGGTAATCATTTTCTTTGGCTAGGTCCTTACAGGTGACATACCTATTTGACTTGATTTTCCTAGCAAGCTTTTCTTTAACAAGAGCTACCTCAACCCTTAAAGCCTCACAAGACACACAAGGAGCATTCTCAATCCTACTCACCTGCTCTTTGAATTTGACTCTAAATACTTTTTGTATCTCATCTAAATTTGTCCTAACTTCAACACAAAAAGCACAAGAAGCAGAATCAACAACTTTCTTGGATGCAGTCAAGGACATGGATTGTTCAATTTTAGCTTTCTCCTCTAAAGTCTTGTTTAGAGATTCATTTTCCATTGCGAGTTTAAGGCAATTTTCACATGATGCAGATTTAGAATGAAGAACCATTTCAATCATTTCTTTCATTTTAATCTTATTATCCTCACAATGAGAGCAAGTGTGACTAGCATCAAATTTCAGCAATTTTTTTGTAGCGCTATCCAATTTTAATTCAAGCAACGCACAATTTGCGCAAGATCGAATAGCATCTACATCAGTCACATCTAGCGCAATAGCATTCATGCACACAGGACTAGACTTGAGAGATTCTAGTTCATCAAGAGCATCTTTAAGTTGATTCACAACAGAGGAATGAGCAGATTTTAGATTGGTCAATTCATTTTGCAAGCTAGAGCAAGAATCACAAACATCAACAGGATTAATGGATTTGAGCCTAACAACTTCTAGGTTTAAATTATCAATCATGGTATCCTGTCTCTTAATCATTTTAGCTTGCTTCTTTAGTTTTTGTTCAGCAATGACCAAAGCACGTTTCATATCATTGAGTGAAGGACATACCTCATCGGGATCGCTGAAAGGGTTATCGTCGTTGGAGGAGTCGGTGGCGTGCAAGTCCTTGGCCATGAAGCACATGCTAGTGAAATCCTGGGCCTTCTTCTTGCCATGAGAATCATCGTCGTCGTCCCCCGTCCCCGAGTCTACATCGCTCATATCAACACTCTCAAGAGCGGCATGGACTCGACTGACGAACTTGCGATAGTTGGGCTTTTTGACTTTTGTATCCTTAGCTTGAGGACGCCTTCGAGCGTCCTTCTCCACCTTGCCCTTCAGCTTGGGGCACTTGGACCGAATGTGGTTTGGCTCACCACGCTCAAAACAAGTGACAGGTCCACCTCTCCTTCTGTTCCTCACCTTGTTGTAAACTCTCGATAATTTTGTGGATAGGAGGGCTAAATCATCCTCAGGTAGCTTCTCTAGCTGCTCATTGCTCAAAGAGTGCAAAGCGGACAATGAAAATCCAGATGAACCAAAATCCAAAGAATCAGAAGAGCTACCCTTAGATGGGTCGACCACTAATGCCATCGACTCCGTCTTGGGGAGACGCGAGATGAAGTCAATCTCATGCGTCTTCAACCTCGAGTAGAGCTTATCCATGGTAAGCTCACTCATGATAGTGTTGTCATTGATGGAAGTGATCTTCATCCCCCAGACCTTCACATCAAGAGCACCCAAAAGCTGACGTGCATTCTCAGACTCAGTGAACACAAGATCCACAACACGAAGATCATGAAGGATTTTGGAAAACCTTCCCCACAACTCATCCAAAGATTCACCAGGCCTTTGTTTGATCTTTGAGTATTCTTTCTTAAGCTGGTTCTGTCTCACTTCCTTGATCGCAGTAGATCCCTCGTGGTAATCACAAAGGGTCTTCCAGATCTCGTGAGCAGATCTCAAATGAGCGACACGCTCAAACTCAGATCGGTTAAGTCCTTGAATCAAGAAGTTTCGAGCCTTACTATTAGCCTCAACATCTGGAGTGATCACATCGTCATTGGCTGGCACAACATAAGGATTTTTTACTTTAAGCCAAATTACGTACCCTTGAGCCTTGATGTAGGCATGCATGCGAGCCTTTCAGTAAGCAAAATCAACTCCATCAAAAACAGGTGGTTTGGTTGAATACTTGTTAGTCGCCATGGCTCCAAAGACCGGTTAAGATCTATGAGAAGAGCTAATCGGGCTCTGATACCACTTGTAGGACCGAATAGGCGACTAGAGGGGGGTGAATAGGAGCACAAATCCTTTTTCACAGAGTTTGAATTCAACACGATTTTCACTTCCATAGCTATGAAGCTATGAAGATCGATCAGCAAGTACTGCAGAGGACTTGTGTTGAATCCAAATCAAAAACCCCGAAGCAAAACACAAACGGCTCAAAGTGTTCTGGTGGAGCGGTCGGGGCCGTGACATATGAGCTGTCGGACGGAAGTTGGTCGACCCGGCGTTATCTGAGTGGTCCGACCGCCCCGACCGTAAGCAGTCTGACGACTGAAATCCAAAACGAAAATCGGTCTAACTTTTGATCTACACGATGAAACTTGACCAAACTTGAGACACACCTTTCTAAGGATATCAGGAACCTATTGCAAGCAACGATCGTCCAGATCTATACCAAAGTCCTGACCTTTTTCCATTTGAATGGAGGTGAATTCAAAATCGGGCAAAAACGAAAACGAGATCTAGAAACTTGCTCGTGGTTGAATGATGATCTAGATGATCCTAGATGTATTCCCACACGTCACAGCAAGATAGATGAGGGCAAGAAACCAACCAAAGACCAAAAGATCAAAGATGAACTCAAAATCATAAAATAAGGAGGAAGAACACAAAGAGAACTCATCTTTGAGAAATCACACATAGATTGATTCGTGGTTGTTGCTGGATTACAGCCACTCCCTTGTGGAGGACAAAACTCACAACATGAGCACCTAAGTCAATCCAACTCTCTAAAACCCTAAGCCTCTCCTTTTCTCTCTAAGCCCTAGGACAAACTAGGGTTTTGCAAATGAAGTGCTTGGGGGCTGTTTGACAGCACCCCCTCATATTTATAGTGAGGCTTAGCTTCTAGAAGAGTTAACCCTAATGGGCTCCCGTTAAGGCCCAACACAAACGGGACACACGCACGCATCCTAAAGCGTCGTCTTCATCTTCTCTTGACCTAAACCGCTTCTCCACGTACCGTCTTGCGCCGCGGTTTAGTCCAAGGTCACAAGGCGGTATTTGGTGAAATTACCAAAATACGCCTTCTTGATCTTTCTCCGAAGACCAAGTCCAATCTTGGTGAAGCACTCACCTGCTTCGCCACATGTAGGTTGATCAACGGCTCTCATCATGTCGGCAAGTCTCTCTCGTCCGGCTCCCGTCGAAGCCACCATGGCACTTTCACCGACCCCCACGCTGCTTGATCCAACCCGTCGCACCAAACTGCCCATTCGATCATCCTTGTCCATTCTGCGCCATGCTTAAGTCTCCTGACCTCACCCGGCATCCTCTATCGTTCTGGACCTCAGCTCTCCTAGCTTAGTCCCGATCATCCTCGCCGTTGACCGTCGTTGAACTGCAAGCCACCTGCACAGCAATAGACTAAGAAATCGTTTCTAGGAACAAGTTCTTCACAACTTGACCCACGTTAGTGAAAACATGCATCATGCAACACATATGCACTGATAGTCATGAACTTGACCTAACGAACACACATCGCGCCACACTAACGAGCAAAACAAGTCAAAACCGATCGATGCCACCTTGGCGGTCGACCGTATATGGCCGGTCTGACCGCCAACAAAAGGCCGGTCTGACCGCCCACTTGGGACTTAGCCAATTTTCCATGTTGGAAACCCGAGAGCTCTCTGGAATTTTCAATCTAATAGAACTTTTGACTGGAAGCTCCAAAAATTATGAGACCAAGTGCAGTAGAATCCTCTCTCTTGCCTACACCCTCTATTTTTGGCCAAGCTCAAAAATCCGAAGTCACCTTAATGGCCGGTCTGACCGCTCAGGGGTAGCTAATCTGACCGCCACCAAGGCCGGTCAGACCGTCAGCCACCAAACCTGAAAATTAAACCGAGGCAAGGCCGGTCTGACCACCAAAGTGGTCGATCAGACCGCCAATGACCTAACAGCCTTTGAAACTTTGCCAAAAACGCATGATTTGACAAACCACAAAAGCCATTGCCAATTGTATCATCATCCTAAGATCATGCACATATCCCCATGATATCCACACTACACAAAGGTGGGAAAGGGGACCTACATGGGGAGCACTGACGACATGACTTGGAATCGCTTGCTGAGGCCGCAGATCATCTGGAGGGTGAGAGTTTCATTGGTGACGGGCAGGTCCACATCGCTTAGGGCGTCGGCGAGAGCCTTGAGCTTGCAGTAGTATTGAGCGATGGTGAGGTCGCCTTGCATGGTGGCGCGGAACTCAGAGTTGAGGTGGATAGCTCGAGCTCTTTTATTGTCGGTGAAGAACTGAGCTAGTGTCGTCTAGGCGCCGTAGGCCGTGTGGCTCGGGAGCATGATGATGCCAAGAAGTTCAGCACTAATGGTGGCATAAATCCACATGGTGATGGTGACGTCGATGCAGTGCCACTCCTCGTCGTTCTGGTCTAGCTCATCGTCTTCATCAACGTGGTGGCACACCCCGAAGCACCCAAGAACCATGTACAGGAAGTGCCGCCACTTCCGGTAGTTGTTCTCAGCGACATCAAGAGTGAAGGAGATCATACTCTTGATATTGACTATATTCATGGCCGCAGACTTGGTGTAGGAGCGGACGGCGCTACTGGATCCAGTGCCGATAGCAGGCATGGTGCTATTTTGGGCTGCTGTGGAGGTGCCGTCGTTGGCGGCAGAGGAAGTGTCGCTCATGGCGTCAGTGGGGACTGAGGAATGGGAGCAGAGAGTGGTAGATAGGGATCAAAAAGTTGCTCTGATACCAAGATAGTTTATGTAAACTCAGCACATCTCTTCCATTGATCAATATAGTATTTATACAGAATACATGAAAGGAAAGAGAGAGAGAGAGAGAGAGAGAGAGAGAGAGAGATTACAATATACGTGCCCACTAGCACAGGCGCTAGAATAGGTCACGGAGGTTACAGCAAGGAGCGATCCAAAGGACTCGGTCCAGGTTGTTGAGATGCATGCCAACGTGAGATCCCAACGGTGTCATTTGTCTAACAGTCGGTGGCGAGTGTCGAAGTCATCCATAATCTGTGAGATAGGCTAGACGATTGCATGATGTTGGTAGAATGAAAGGCCAAATACATAATCAAGATGCAAATTATACATAACTCACCTCTTCGATATGGAGTGCACTCGAGCGACAGGAGAAGCTACGACGACCTCCGCTCTCAGTAGCAGGAGCCTTCCCCTTGTCCATCGTGCATTGTGCCCGGACTCAGCTTCCTATTCGGGGTCCTCCACCACCACCCGGCTGTCCTGGGCTCCTTCGGTGCCTTTTCAATTGGGTCCAGTACGTAAGGTTTCCATCGCTGGAAGGTGTCAGTTCGCATCGCGTAGTTCAACATATACTTCTACTCGATAAACGTCATATCGTACATCTATGGGTCGTCGATTCATTGGAAGAAGTTGCAACGCATCTCGGGCAACCATTACACGTGGATGAAGTTAGAAATTTGTGGAATTCAACGTAGTGTGTGCAAAATCGATGTGTGCGTAAGATTCTCTTACGAGGACGTTCCCGCACGTGTAGTACACACGGGCGATGGTGGCCGGGTGTGTGGACTAAATGCTCTTCACCAGTTGTTCGCACACATATTGTGGGCGTGGAAACTCTAGTGGTACCAGCGTATCCTTCATAGAAAAATCTTGGTAAGGTTTAGCCCTCTTTGCAAGCCATTTGCGCTTCTGCAATATCTTCCCATAAAAGTTCACCGACGAGTCTAACATATTCTTGGCCAACCTAATGTTTTGCTATTGCACACAAAACAAAGGCGAGTCAGTTCAGAACAAATATAATGTCGAGATACGTATGTGTTAAGAAAGAATGACATAAAGATATGTACAACTATAAGTAGACTACCCATTTACATAACATGATGGGTCTTGTACATGCAGACAATACAATAATCTATGACACTAAATGATGACTAGACGAGCTCGGTCTGTTGGGGCAATCCTTCATGGAGTGCCCATGGGTCTTGCATATCCTGCACTTCATCGTGCGGCTCAGGCCCCCACGCTGGTTGTTATCCATGTCGTTCCGGAAGCACCGCGTCTGCCTTCGTCCCTTGCCAGTTGACTTCAAGGCCTTGTTCAGGCCCCATTGCACCCTGTCCGGCTGAAGATCCCTATAGTTCATGTCCAAGCCATACGAGTGAAACTCTGCACTCCATGTACTAAAAAGATGCTGCATGTCGTAGTACTCGGAGATATACGGCATAGACATCCGCCTCATTTGCACACACACCTTGTACACATGCGAGCATGGCTTGTGCAGGAACTTCGGCTTGTTGCAAATGCATGTAACCACATCACCCAGGGTGCATGCATGTTTCCTTCCCCCCTAGCATGACTGTTGACATATTTTTGCCACAGCCTAATCTCGTACTTCCTCCTGAGGCCATCGATCACCCGGATGTCGTGCATTCGGGCATTCTGCATCTTTTGGTCCATATACCTCTACATGTTCTTGGACCACTGCTTCCCTTCTTCTAGTTGTCGCCTCGCTATGGTGGTTCTATTGACGAATTAACTGACTGTGCGAGTTCATTTCTCCTCAACAATCACGGTGATAGAGAGGCACTGCACACCTTTGAGTACACTGTTGTACACCTCGGACATGTTGGTTGTCATAATTCCGTACCTCGCACCATCTGTGCCATATAGAGCCGTAACCATTTCTCCAACTTAGGATCATGGAGATTAATCCACTACGTGAAACTTATGGTTCTCTTGATTGCCCGCTCGTGAGCTGCTGTCCCTCCTGTGCCTCCGGAGAGGACTTCCTTGTATGCCTCATAGTAAGATGTTCAAGATCTGCCTAGATGGACTCAAACTTCTGCCTCTGGTTCTACAGGTACAACTTACTACGGAACCACGTGAAAAAGTTCGATGCAAGATGCCTCATGCACCACTGGGTTTCCACGTCGTTCCACTGATGAGCGGGTTCCGTCCCATTCTTCATGGTGTTCAGAGCCGACAACAACCCATCATTGCGGTATGTGATAAGGCATATGTTGGGCCGGTCTCCTACAATCGCCCGCTTCACATTTGCTAGGAACCACAATCAAGTGGATATGTTCTCGTTCTCTACAATGGAAAAAGGCAACCAGGAGAAGCTGGTTATTCGCGTCGGCCGCCACCGCGGTGAGATTAGTGCCCTTATAACTCCCCGTGAGGAAAGTGTCATCCATCGTGAGCACGAGCAGCGAACTTGAAGCCCTCTATAGTGCAGGTGAAAGCCGGAACACCCGATCGATATAAAGATCGGCATCTTCACTTTCAAGCGTGTTTATGTATGTTCCGGGGTTTGCTTCGGCAATCTGGTGAAGCATTCTCGGCACAAGGTTGTATGTCTCTTTGTATGTCTCGTTCATGGACTTGGTAACATTTTGCTTGGCTCGTCAGACCTTGCTATAGATGACAGGATAACCAACCAGATTGGCGACTTCTGACAGCAGCAACTTGGGGGAGACAGACACTTCCTCCACAGCTAGGTGGCTGATGAGGCTTGCCACATATGTGGAAGTCACATTCCGATGCTACCGTAGCGGCTCGCTAAGCTCGCAAATATGGTCGATCACCGCCTTGGTTGTGAAGACCAAGCGGAAGAACTTTGCTCGGTGAGCGCTGACCTTGCCAAGGCAGCCTTCCACTACACACTTCACTACGTAATGTCCTAGGTTAGACTGGTGTATCTGGTACACACGGCTGATAGACAAGGTGTACTGTGCTATAGCTTGTTGGACGACCGCCTTGCTAGGGAAGTGCTACCCAACTAAGAGGGTGTCAGTATCAAACCCCCACTGGGATCCTTCTTCTTACGGTAGTACGAGCGATCGCACTACGATATCATCAAGTCTAGATGCCACGTACGGCACCTCCAAAGACACAATTCTGCCGGTAGGACCAGCACCCTGGGGTGTGTCCTCCTCGTTACCATCCGAGCCTAGGTTAGTGTCCTCGTCAGACTCCAACCCGAGAGCCTGATCCGGGCGGACCGACCACCACAACCCCCCCCCCCCATTTTGCACAAAATTATGCACAACTCTTCTCTCGTGGACTTCCTCCAAAATAGCACATTCCATGCTACCATCTTCAAGCTCCGCCTACGGTTGCCCACTTCCCCAGGCACCAGCATCATCAAGGTTTCTCGGCGGCCTGCATACAAAATTCACGTACACCATCAGCTTCCCGTATATCACCACCTCGGGCTGGGAAGCAATGTACACCCTGGCTTAACAAGAGCCAAGATGTAACCTACAACTACTATCACTAATTAACACCACATTTTTTTTCCAAATCAACCACTACTGACAGATAAGCTTCATAACCAAAATAACATGAGTAACATAAATTTTAGCAAAGAAATAAATACGAAATCCACAATTATTACAATTCAATCAAGATCAACAGCATCAAGAGTAAGCTTCAAATGGTAAAGGTCATCGACTAGCATGGATAAGAACTGTAGGGAACTATTGGAATCACAAGATAACCACTTATTACAATAAAAGTTTATCACTGGAATATGGTAAAAGAAATAATATTTGGATTATGTGAAGTGCAACAGAGTGTAATCATTTTGTGAACTATTTCCACCCGATGCATATCGTCCTCAACGTCCACCTAAAACAATAAATGCAAGAGTGAGTCCAAGACTCAGCAAGTACAACTAAACAACATAAGAAACATTAAAACATTGACCGATCATTCTCATTATATCAAAAACTTAAGTAAATGTCATGAATACGATGCAAATCATGCACATATCTCAACTTCTACATATATTGGTATAGCTAAGTGTAACACCCGTCAGTGTTCACTCGTCCGCATTCTTAAATGTGGGGATCTAGTGCCTATCCTTTTTCATACGGGGATCTCATTGCCCATACCTCAAATATGGGGATCTCTTTGAGATGAAATGAAATAAAATGAAATGAATGACTTCTATATTTTTCAATATGCATCATCAATTAACGAAAGCATATAAATAACTGAAAATATTCATACTTCACATGAATACAATAACCACAGTCATTTAGCCAATTTGCACCACTAAACATCCCATTTACTCTAAAATGTACTTGCCTCAACCGTGTGATGGGTGACGATGAGTAGAGGGCTTTAACCCCAGTTTCACACCACCACTTGACATTCGTAAAACATACTAAGAATACCATCCAAAAGTACACAACATTTCAATAAAACTAAATAGACATATCCGCTCCTAATAGCAGCCCAAAACGATACCATTCCATCCCCAACACCAGTCTGTCCAAAACAGAATAGTCACCTTAGAAAAATCATAATTTTTTATCTATAGCTCCAAAAATCATGAACTCAGACTTTCTAGAATCTACACACATATACCCACAATTTCTCAGGTCATCGAAAGTTTAGATTATTTCGTCTAAACCCTTATTTTTAACTCCGAAAATAGATTTGTCATCTTCGGTAATATCAACTTAGAAATTCCATAACATTTAATTAGTTCATCAAAAAATAGTGATCTAAGAAATTCTAGAATCCACAAGGAATTATCTACCATAATATATTTATGCCAATTTTTTCTATTCTGCAACAAATTTTGCTAACTTAACATTTTTCCCCGACTGTTTCCAACAGAAAGTAAGAACTAAATTGCATAATTCAAAATTCCATAACTCCTATTATACTTGTCCAAAAAATGTGTTCTTGGACTTTCTAGAATCATTATAAAGTTTCAAAAGTCCAGATTTATCCATTTTCCAATTTTAATTTATATAACCATGCATGCTTCCCGAAACCAAGAAACTGAACAGGCAGTCGGATTGCAAAAATCATAACTAAATATCTACCCATCCAAAAATCGTGCACAAGTACTCTGTAGAAAGCTACTTGAATCCTCTACCTATCTCTAGGAGGTGGGGTTTCCAAATTCTACAGATTTGGAACCCAAAATCCCATCACGAGGGAGGTGAAATCTCAGCGAATCCCCACAAAATTTCCCTTCTCCTTTTCCTTTCTTCTTCTTCTCCTTTCCTCTTGTTGATCTTGCTCTTTCTGGCCTAAGAAGTGGAGGAGGCGCTCTGAAGACTGTCGGTGCTCTGATCCCCCCTCGGTCTTGTGCTGATACCTCTACAATTTGGTGCTCCCACTACTTAAACCAGCTTTCTAATTGGGCCAAACACCGTGGGCCGAAAGCCCACGGCCCAGGTTCTCCAATAAAAGCAAAAATATCCCTCTAAAACCTCCAATTTCTTCTCTAATTCTATTTAATTTTAGTACTAATCACTTATTTGTTTTATGTTTAAATGGGGTGTTACAAGCAATATGCATGTACTAGCCCCATGCTTCACTTCTGTTCACCTTGACTAGCTCTCATACACCCTTCTAGTAATTACCCATGATACAGATAATTACGACATATTGCATACAAGTAAGCAATTAAATGCGAGTAATTAAATACGAATAATTAATTAATTAGCAACAATTTGATTACTTATCAATAAATTACTTACGAGTAATTCATTACATCTAAGTAATTCCCACTAAATTAATTACGATTAATTAGTTACCGCTAATTAACTATGTGTTATTAATTATTCGTAATTAATTACGCTTATTTAATTATCACTAATTAACTACGAGTCATTACTTAGCAACAAATTAATTATGGTCACATAAATACGACTATTTAATTTGCACTAATGTAATTAGCACTAATAAACTACGTGAAATTTAATTATGATATATTAATTACGACTAATTAATTAATTCATTTCCACTAATTAATTGTGACTAATTAATTACAACTAATTAACTACGAGTATGTAATTACAAGCGCTTAATTACCACTAGTTTAATTACCGATTATAAACTACACGTAAATTACCACTAACTAACTACGAGTAATAAATTACCACTAATTGACTACAACTGAAATAATTACAACTAAAGCATAGGAAATAATTTTACCTTGGCTTGATGTCGATCTCACGGCACTTATACGGTCGTAATCACTGCTCTAAACACTATTTACTTCACATCGTAATGCAAACAAAATTTTAGTTCAATTCTCTTTGTTCTCAGCGACGAGCGTGAGAACGAGAATGAATTCCAGAATGAGGGCGAGTGCGGTGCCGGTTGTTATAGGCATAGGAAGGCGTCTCGCGCAGACGGGGCAGTGTTATTATGCATGCATGCAGGAGGCAACAAGGCAATTGATGGGACAGAGGAAAAGATGAGGGGACAGATGATGTTTTCAGCAGAATGTGCCCATGCGCCTGTGCCCTAATCGTAGTGTGGTGCATTATCGCAGGTGAAAATGTGTTGAAATCTCGCGTCGAAAGCAACCAGAAGGGAGAAAGGGATGGGCAAAAGCAGGGAAGGAGAGGAAAACGACGAGGCAGGCGCAGGGCCAGGGGGCATGGACCGGGCGTGAGACACGCGGAAATGTGGCCAGGGGGGCATGGACGAGGTGGTGTCCGAACCACTAGGCAACATCGTAGGAGTTTCGAGCCAGGGGCATGGATGCGTGGCAGGTGGCCACTTGGCACACGCATGGCTGTCTGGGTCAGGGTGCCACAAACTAGGTCTGTCCAGGCCAGCGAGCCATGGACGAGGGCTGTCCGGCCAGGGGACGCACGGCAAGCGGTGACGTGGCATGCAGAGGGCCGTCCGAGCCACTAGGGAATGGCAGAGATGAATTCCGTCCACAGGAGGAATAGTGTAGGACACACGTCGCACACCGGCACGTCCATGGTGCCAAAAATGGCATTACGGCTACGAGAGCACTGTTTTTGCTAATAGTGGTGCCAACAGTGCTATTTAGGCCAAAACTCTAAATGAAGAGGGAGTTAGCGGGTTGAACCTTCCCAAGATAATGTTAGCAAGTCTGACAACTACAGATGTAGGAGAGCCCTTCCCCTCCTACAGCTGGGGTAATCACATCCTTTACAATTGGCAATGGAAGAGGAGCACAGTACCGTGATATTCCCACGATCTGAGTTATCCAATGAAAGGTTTTGAGGATTTTACACCAAACACTTGTGTGGGTGATAACCGAGAGTGTAATTTCAAAACAATGTCCAATTTGCATTTTTTGGTAGATTGCTAATGTGTTTATCAAAGGAGAGATTGTGGAGACCATTTGGTATGGTCCTAATCTTAGTGTTGAACAATTGACATCAGTCTCAAGGTGTTTGGGGATCAAAACCTCTGTTTAGCAAATCGTTGAATTTGTTGTCAGGCTGTAGGCGATCTGATCGGCTATAGGTGGCAGTCAGACTGGTCGTGGTCGGTGATGTATTTTTGTGACAGTACAGGTTCTGCTACGGAACAATATTTACTATCCTGTGACAATACGCATTGCACATTCACAGGTGCCGCGCGCAAAACTGGATTACTGGGGAACCGCCAAAATCTGCGCATACTTCATCACCTTGGAGATGCTCTCCAAGACTTCCATGGGGGTAACATTCCCCACCACAGTCACCTTCTTGCTCTCCAGCTCCACTTTGAAGGACACAACTCCTGCACAAGTTCATCCAGCAGAGAGAATTCAGAACTGTCACCAGAAGAGAGGAGATAAACAGTGCTGAGTTGTTTGCGATTGCGACGCTATAGTAAGATGAGCAGCGCCAACATGTTCGCCTACCTTCCAGCTTTGAAATCTGCTTCTCAACCTTCCTTGCACAGCCATGGCAGTGCATGGACACCTTCAGGGCCACGGTCTGTGCCAATGCAAGAAAGCAATTAACATGCCACAAGTTAAGTGAGAGTGAGACCAGATTGAAAATGCTTCAGAAATCGCCTGTATAGATCATCACCTTTGGTTCCACATGCACAGCTAACGCCCTGGGTTGCTCATCAAGATCAGTAATCGGCACAATCTGATCCAAGTGGCTCCTCAGCAATCCGCTCCTCTCATTGCTGCCTTCGACTTCTTCCTCCCGGGAACCTGCAGCGGAACGCGGAAACCAACGCAAAGCTTTCTTGAAACCTCTTGCAGCCATGCGGTGTGTGGATCTCCAAGGCATAAACACCACAGCAAGCAGTTGATCAGATCAATTGAAAGCTACTTATATATAGACGGTAGCAGCGGTGCAGGAGGCATATGTGTGAGCTGCTAATCTACACGCATCAGGCAGCCAATGACGATCCTTCTCCAATATTGTTACTGTGTTGCTTTTTCAGAACCACAGTTGAAAGACAAGACAATGTTCTAGACGGATATGAGAAGATTCCTGAATCCAGTGAGATCAACCACCAACGAATGCAGAAGTTCTTGCAAGCTCAATGGTAGATCCATCCGTCCAACCACTTGCTAGTTCAACGTCTGGGGAAATTTCGCCCCCAACCTAATGCCATCTGGGTGGGTGTTGGGTGACCTACAGGGGACACAGCACAAGATCTATTTGTAAACAAGTATGCATACTTACTTTTCCTGCCTTGCCAGAAAAGATGGCAATTGGTTATAAAAGGTGACTAAGGCCATCCGCAATGTACTAGCTTTTTCCCTCCAGCACCGATACTATAGCCCATTGTAGCGAGGGAAGGCGAAGGGTGCTAGCAAAAGATTTCTGGCAGCGGTGCATGTAGTTGCACCAGATGCTAACTAAAAAAAATTATTACGACCCACTTGTAAGTGAAATGAGAGGAGGCGAGTGCATAGCGGAAGAAAAAGTAATATTTTATTTAGTTGTATATCCTGTCTTGGAAAGAGAATAAGGCGTTTAACACTGTAAGAGAGAGACAAATCTAACACCAACATACGTCGTACATGGCCTAACAGAATATGAGTCGACCCATTTGTCAGAGAACGGGTGCCAATGCTGCAAGACAATTTCGCGGCCATGGCTCCACAAAACCAACGAGATGCACGAGCAGCCCGGGTTTCGAATCCTGTTCTTGCAACGATTCTAAGAAACAGGCTGGTTTGTGGCAATAGGCACTAGCTGAAAAAGAATGAGTAGCATCCCAGAAACCAATAGCTCAATGGATAAACAGACAAATACGTTAAAAAGTAATGCTACAAAAATGGAACCAAACTAACTGGACACATTCGAGCTGGAAATTGTCACAAATCGCACCCACATTTCCACATGTTCTAAAAGATACAAACTGCAGCAATAGAGCCACTTGTTCTTGCCAATACCACTACAAGAGTAGATACATCAGACTGACACAAACTGCAGTCACTAACAAGATGTACTAAAAAACCCAAACTTTATCAACCAACGCACATCATTATTCCAAGCTCTCTTCAAGAACCGCGCACATCTTCAGACGCGACCAACGAATTTGACATTTCTAGACGCATCACAACCGAGCAAAACATAAACATTTATGATGCTGTCAATCACAATGTTATCAAAACTGAAAGCGCATAACATCAAAGATGGAAGCACATTTTCTGAAGTGTTACTCTTAAAAAAAAGGCTCACCACAATTCAAGTAACAAATGCCACCCCTGCTCTGCTGTGAAGTGACCCCATCAGATAACTCCACCACGAACAGGCATTTATAAGACCTTGCAGGTGCACAATAGTAATCAAGCTAAGGCAGAAAGAACGCCCAAGGTATCCAACTGCCAATCAAAAGTATACATAAGAATGGTTCTGGAGAATAGTACTGCCTCCAGTCTAATTTAGATGTCATTTTAGCAAAGTCGTTTGTGCTTGCAAATACTTGCCATTTTAGCTTTTCTAGGCAACTTTTCCCTCCAAATAGGCAAAGGGGTAATAATTAATCGGAGCAGCAAACATAAAATAAAGGGGCAATTCCTTAATTGCCATCGAAAGTTTGCATCATCCCTTATATGTCACTCATTGTATTACTGACATGTGGGCCTAGACCTCCATATGTCAGTGACACAATCAGGAATTTTGGAAATATGAAATATCTAGTGCCATATAAGGAATTAACCCTAAAAAATTAAGGTAATAATTCTTTCCTTGTTCTATACTTCTATGTGAGCTAAAATGACATCTAAATCAGACTAGAACGTGTTATTCATAAAAAATGGAGCATGACAGCTAGCTGATACAATCCAAATTTCCAATCAAATCAAAACCACCACCAATAGATCAATCAGGTATCTCAACTGGCAACTAAGTATGTCTTTTTGGCAAAAAAAAAACATTCTAGAAATTGATGATCAACATGTAAGTAATTCATTTGAGAAAGAAATAACAGGGATTGGAAAGAAAAAATAACAAAACCATTCATGCGATTGGGCATGTAAGATGTTGCACTTAAAATTACGAAGAGTGGAATACATAGGTCATGTATGATGTTCACTCAAATTTATGCATCATGTACAATTAGTAAGGGATTAAAAAATGTCAAAGTAAGACGGTACCTAACATAATTTAGGACAAGCCGCCGCCCAAGGTGCTCCAGATCAAAACCGGAGATCACAAAGGGCCTAAAATAGGGCCTGCGTAAGCATACACCACAAGTGAGTTTACCGAACAGAAAAGAAATCAATAAGCAATATTAGAAACAATATGTAAATGACCATAAGCAGCTTATTCAGATGCAATTCACCTTACATGGTGCTTCACTGACTGAAGTTCATCTCCGAGTATCTGCAGTACAAGAGTGCATACGTAAGCTAACAATTGTTGTACAAAAAACCAGTAAAACACCAGAATAATTTCGAGAGTCAAAATGGCATAAGAATCTTGCCTCCTAGGCTTGTTCTGCCGCTGATCAAGCTCTTCATTCACAATATCTACAGTGCAAGGTATAGACAAATTATTTATGAAAGGAAAACAAGTTGTAACACGAGCTAAGAGTTCATGATCAGTAGTATGGCATAATAGGGGTACAGCACGACTTACCATTTCGTGGAGATTCAGTCCCTTTGTTAACACTAGGTTCCCTGTAATGATAAATAAATATTTCTTAATGCCCTTATTTTTGAAAGAGAACTTCATGGATGATGCAACAAATACATAGCCAAATAGTCAGACAGGAATAGGGGTAAAGAAAAAACTTGTGAGCAATGCAATCGGTTCTCATCTACAAGTAATTGCTAATAGCCGTGTATAAGCTGTGTATAATTACACAGCTTACCAGAAGTGAGGCCAACCTATTCTAGATGTGCCCAATTCAAAAAACGAACTGTGTCCTACTTAATCAACACTAGTATTACCTGGATGGAATTGACGTTGATGTCTGTCCTGAAGACCTAGAGTAAAAGCTCGGATCAAGAGCAATATAACGTGGATATGATCCTCCAAAAGCACCAGCTGCACCAGCCAATACTGGCAACCTATTACCAACATTTTGAAAGTGTTGTAAGGTAGAGACCAAAAAATCATGCAGAAAATATAAGGGCAATTGTCAGTAATCTAAATAAGACAAGGAAGTCGAATTCACGTCAGAGTCCAGGAGGGCAACAAATCAAAAGAACTATAAAAATACATGAAAAGTCCAATTAAGACCTTCAACAATACAAAAAAGAAGCAACAAAAGAGTGTATGAGTGTGATGAACAAATATTGTGAAGCAATTTAAGCTATTTAAATATCCCCTTCATATTATCTTTCAAGTACAATAAAGTGAAAGTAGTGTTAGCAAAATATCAACTCACTCTGTCATAGTTTAATGAAACAAAAACGGATTTTAAGCAAAATGTAGTCAGTAGTGAGAAACAACAAGATACATGCATTCACAGGATTCAAGTGCAAATACAGCTGGGTTTAATCTATTTGTTGTCTTACGAACTCCTTGCAAGGCTACAGCACGTAACACCACAAAAAACATTATTTCGTAGACAGAAATGAAAATCTAACAAACAGAATTGCAAATCTAGCAAGACATTGTGAAGCATACCATGCCATTTCGTTATTTCCCATTCCCAGCTGCTGTTGAGCCACATAGCCAGGGAGGGCCATACCAACAGTAGGAACTCCAGGCCCACCAGGATGCTGACCACCAAATTGCATCACTGCATCAAGGATAAATAGAAAATGCTAGGAGTTCAAGTGATTTCATTAGAAAGATAAAAAAAATCAAATTATTACAAGAAAACTAGGCCAATGAAAAGATTAAGGAAGCAGACCTGGCAGGAGAGCTGGAGTTCCAGGAAAATTTTGATCGCCCTGGGCAAGACCAAAAGCTCCAGCAGCCCCAAGAACCTGGGCTCCACCATACATAAAGGAGCCCCTTCCAGTTTCCTGGTTGGATTTTCCTGCCCCAGATGATAGAGTCTTGGATTTATTTGAACTAGGATATGAACCATTCTCACCACTTTCAGTTGATCTAACAGGTAGATGCTGAGCAGTTGGTGATGAATTGCCAGTCTGATGGCTTAACTGCCGGGTTGGTATTCTCATTGCAGATTGATTAGGTACTTGGCCTGACTTTTGGTGCATTACTGAGGTGTGATTTTGCTGTTGTGTGGAAATCCTAGATGTTTGGTGAAGTGATGAAGTGGCCTGATTATTTGAAGGAATTCCGATGCTTGAATTCCCCCCTTGAAGCCTGACAACAGGGGATTGCCCAGCATTAACTGATGATGTTGTAAATCCTGATGAATTCAATGATGTTCCTGCGGTCCTTGCAGGAGATGGTCTAACAGGACCCTCAGCATGAAACCTTTCCCGTCCACCATAATCCATGGCTGTTCTCCCTCTAACTACATGACCAGATTGTAGCTTCAAGTTGTCATCCATTTTCATGGAAGATGGATGAACCTTATTGGAACCTCCTGCTTGTATGTCCCTTCTTTGAGCTGCCACAGAGAAATCTTGGTTGGATGCGCCAGAGGGATAAAACGGTGGTGACGCAGAATTTAAGCTTGAACTGACAACATTCTTTTTAGGAGGGGCTGCTTCTGACTGTGCATTTGAAATTTGGCCAGACTCTCTGACAGCTGCAGCATTTGCAGCAGGTTGTCGAGATCTGTCTGGTCTGAACAAGTAATAAGACAATTACGTGAGAAAAAAACATCACAAGCAAATCTGCAGTATTGAACAGACCTATTTACGTTCAATTGCCCAAAGATAATTATCACTTACTGTTTACGT
The DNA here is from genome assembly GCA_036346405.1 of Phyllostachys edulis. Classification (NCBI taxonomy): domain Eukaryota; kingdom Viridiplantae; phylum Streptophyta; class Magnoliopsida; order Poales; family Poaceae; genus Phyllostachys; species Phyllostachys edulis. The sequence continues at coordinate 73,484,309 of CM070545.1, forward strand.
TGGAATCCAACAACCGCTCGGTTGTTCTTTGCAACAGTTTCATAACGCCGAGGTCCTCTCCCTCTGACAACCTTTTGGGGCCGGTTTTGGTTGTTGCCATCTTCGTGGTAACCATGGTGCTTCCCACCTCTGGAAAACCCACGAGTGGTGCCTCGGGTTCTACCTCCACCACCACGACCTCTAAAATGACCTCTTGACATTCGCTTATCCTGCAATACAGATATTTCACCTCAATATTGGCTTAACGGGGAAAAAAAACTTTCTTTTGCACATTAAAGGTAATGAGTGATTACTTCAAAGCACTCCTCTTGAAAGTTCATCTCCTCAAATCTGTCATGCACCCAAGCTTGATCATCTTTTGCATCCCATAACTTCCTCCCACCAAACATTCGCCTAGGTTAAAACAAAAAGAAAAGATCAGCACAATTGTAGGATAAGATAAAGCATTAATTACAGCAACTGTTAATATTTCAAATGCTGTTATGATGACAGAACCTGCAAACAAAGTAAATTGACTAAACAAAAAAACACAAAACCAGTCAAAACTATGACAAAAACCAACATGAGCCCATAGATTTATTATAGCCACTATAGTCACTGGACCCTGTGAAGAATATGCGTGGATATTTATAGATACAAGGTTTCGAACACTGTGTGCACACCACAGTCATTCCGTTCTACTAAAAGTAATGATTAACCATCTGAATCTATTGAAACCTCTATCCTACATATTGTAATGCTTAAGGCAACCTTGATGACACCCTCTCAAGGCATAAAATGAAGTCAGAATTCCCTTGACAGTTTGTCCCAGCAAAACCCACCTTCGATAGCTACAAATATGCGAGAGTGCATACTTAACATCAAACATTGGCAGCATTGTCCCTCTATAACTCTAGCACTAAACTAACATTACCCTTCCCAAGCACAATTCTCTCACGCAAATCTTGGGGGTACCAGGGCCTCCATCCACCAAGAACATTTTTTCCCTTAAGCGTAAGCGTAAAACTGAAGATTGTGAGGTGTTTCCACTACATAATAAGAAACTAGAATTAGATCATGGAAATGATCGACTCCAATAGATGCTCATCATAAGCTTTTCCCCCCTCCTATTCCTATTGATCAAAAGTGTCCAGCAGCGCCACACCAGAGTGACTTCCAAAGCGCTACAGACGAGACAAAAACCGGCAGCCAGTTACTGCCTCTGAATAGCTACTCTCCACTACCATCCCAGCATCTTAAGCAACCAAATTAAACAATAAAAAATTCCAAGAAACTATCAAATAGAAAAATAGTACAACTGTACAAGTGTCTAGCAGTAAGCACCAAGGTGGAGCAAATGCCTGCATCACCTCTCAGCAAACAACAAGTGTTTAGCAGTAAGTCCCTGGTTTTGGATGTTAGAAAATATTTCATGTATGACTCCCTGATCCAGAATTTTTTTTTTGGGGTTTTTTCTGGCCCCTTGTTGTGGATTAATACTTGATATTATGATCTCATTCAAAATTTCATGCCAAGAAACTATCAAATAGAGAAATAGTACAACTGTACAAGTGTGTAGCAGTAAGCACCGAGGTGGAGCAAATGCCTGCATCACCTCTCAGCAAACAACAAGTGTTTAGCAGTAAGTCCCTGGTTTTGGATGTTAGAAAATATTTCATATATGACTCCCTGATCCAGAAATTTTTTTTTTGGGGGGTTTTTTCTGGCCCCTTGTTGTGGATTAATACTTGATATTATGATCTCATTCAAAATTTCATGCCAAGAAACTATCAAATAGAGAAATAGTACAACTGTGTAGCAGTAAGCACCGAGGTGGAGCAAATGCCTGCATCACCTCTCAGCAAACAACAAGTGTTTAGCAGTAAGTCCCTGGTTTTGGATGTTAGAAAATATTTCATGTATGACTCCCTGATCCAGAATTGTTTTTTTGGGGGGTTTTTTCTGGCCCCTTGTTGTGGATTAGTACTTGACATTACGATCTCATTCAAAATTTCATGTTTTCTCTGGATTCTTATCCTCTAACTTACATCTCAATCACAATGAGGATTTGTCATTTGGAGCGCAACACCCATCATATAAAATAAGTCAGTTGAGATGATGGCAGCTCGTAATTGATATCCTTGATTTCTAGGATCTAGAGCATCCTATTTCACCAAAGTTGAAGCTTGAATTTTTTACGGGATGTTTGTGCTCATGACAGCGCTTTGTTTTGTCTGAAGTGCAGATGATACAGACCCAACCCTCTCTCACGTACCATCAGTGTCGAAGCCATCTACGCTAACTTTTAGCCCCCTTTACGAAAGTCTAACAAAGCTCTGGCTTCCCCAAAGTCAAACTACACTAGAACAGCTGCAATTCTACAGGAACTATGAGCTAGAAGTAAATGTATAGATTTTAGGAAGTCACACCTGCGTCGGCCACGACCCTCCTCCTGGAAGCGATCGTCGTGCATGTAGAAGGCGCCGGACGTGGGCACCGCGAACGACTCGTGCTCCTTTTTCTCCTCCCCATCCCCGTCGGCCCCCGCCTCCGCTCCCTCCTCCCCAAACTTCTCGCCCTTCTCCCCCTGGCCGCCGGCAGCCTCCTTGGGCGGCATCGCCCGGCCATCGTACTCCTCCTCGAACCCCTCGCCCACCGCTTCCTCCTCTCCTAAATCATCGTAGTACTCCTCGTCATCCACCTCGTCCTCGTACACCTCCGGGGCGCCCTGGCCGTCGTCGTCGTGGTCGGGCCCGATCCGCGCCCTGTGCGGGCGCCTTCCCTCCTCGGACCCCTCGTCGTCGCTGGCCTCCCGGCGCCGCATCGCTGGGAGCGGCGCGTCGTCGGGGTCGCTCACGTACTCCTCCTCCTCCTCCATCTCTGCCGCCTCCTCGTGCTCCGGCGTCAGCAGCGCCGCGGGGGGCTTCGAGGTGGAGGCGGAGGCGGAGGGCTCCTCCGGCTGCGCGTCCGGGGGCGGTTGGTCGGCCATGGGCGAGCGAAGCAACCCTAGATTTGGCTGCGGCACGGTGAGTTTTTTTTTTTTCCGGTAATGCTATATAATTTTGACATTTTTTTAAGCCAAAACGGTAACTTTTCTGTTTGCGAGATATGCTATAAGATTCGTGTTGATGATGTGCTGTAAGAAAAATCATAATAGTTGAATTTTCATTCGTCCGATATGCTTTGAGATTTGCACTTTTTCCCATATGATGAATTAGATGCGAATTTATTATGATTTTTATTCAAACATAACGGGTTCATTGCATTCACAGTATTTTGTTAGTATATAATTTTATTTTTTTATCTTTATTTTTGCTCAACCTCTCAAAGTATATGTGAAAAACATAATGGGTTCACTACATTGCCCTATTTTGTTGGTATATAATTTTTTTTTGTTTTTGTTTATGCCCAACCTCTCAAAGTACATGTGAGATTTTGAATCATGTGATGGAAATATGAGTTATTAAGACTCTCAAGAATAATTACAGTAACCAAAAACTATAATTACATAAATAATTTACTACAATTTATGTATAATGGAGTTGTAAATGAACTTTCAGAATGTGACAGTTTTTTAGGGAGAAAACAATTAAATTATATGTAGACAAACCTTTTTTTTCCTTGTGTGGGTTTGGTTTTGTCGAGAGAGGCGAGAGAGTTCGAATCAACGGGGAGAGAGGGGAGGACCGAAGGAACGACTAGCGAGCAGGAGACAGCGAGTAGTAGAGGTTGCCAAATGGGCTGTGCAAGCTGGCCGACCCGGCCCGGCCTGAGATATAGCACCATTGGTTCAGTCCAGACATGACACGGTTCATACTGTGTTATGGGCTGAGCTGTGTTTGGGCCGGGCCAATAGTATTCTGCCTCGGGCCTGGTACGGCACAAATAGTGTCAGGCTCGGCCTGTTGGGTCTGTTCATTTCTAATATATATATGTGTATTTATATATATATATATATATATATATATATATATATATATATATTAAATACTTATATGGTTTTATTTTATATTTCGTTGATTTTATATAGTTCATTTTTCACGACTTTATATGTATTTCTAAATCCTACAATTTTTTTATTTTTTTAAAAATTGTTCTGATTTTTTAAATATTTTTTCAATTTTTAGGCTAAGTGGGCCGTAAACGGCCCGTCGGGCCAACGAGCTCGGGCTGGCACAGCACGAGTGGCCTTCAGGCCGTGCTTGGGCTGCCACCTAGGCACGTGGATCGACACGACACAGTCCGTTTCGTTCACGGACCGGAACGGGCCATGCCGAAATGGGTCATGCCTGGTCATGCCTGTGCCGCCTATTTAGCCATGTCTGGCGGGTAGTGATGGCCAGATAGGCCGTGCCGGCTGGGTTGGCCCGAGGCACGACACTTTTGGCCTGACTTAGGCCCGACACGACCCACACTATTCATGAGTCATGCCGGCCCGGCACGAAGGCCCGTGTCACGCTTGGGCAGGAACCCTAGCATGGTGGGCCGGCCTGGCGTGACACGAATAGTGTCGGGCCGTGCCACACACTGACACAATCTTGGAGACGACCCATCGGCCCGGCGTCTTGGCGTCCGAAGCGACAAACCCGGTAGGCGCGCGCATGATGCGTGACGACGGAGGTAGGGGAGGAGATGAGGAGGAGGGCAAGGTGAAAGCATCTAGGCCCCTAAAATTGTTTTGGTAATTAATGATAATATGTGAATATGAGACTAACATGTTTATTGAGTATTTACAAGGATAAGTCTCAATGGTGATTTTGACAACCTAGAAGATGCATCCTAAAGGTCAACATGAAGATCAATATGGTTTAAAGACAAGGTACAAATAGTCTAGGATCCTTTTTTTATGTTTATCGATCTTAGGTGAAAAGGATGAAAGACCGGATTTTAGGTTAAATACCTTACTATTAAGAGGGATCGTGACTAGTAGCTTGATAGCATATTCTTGTGCTATTTGGATCAATTTAGGATCATGCATGCATTTAGAATTTATTTTGGAAAGCCAACTATGCTTTGTCAGGACAATCAGTAGTACGGACGTTTTGTTGGCAATACTACCACTCAGCGGTATGACCGGGATCGTGGTGCGGTACTACTGCAACCCGGTTGTTCCGAAAAATAGTTGACGGTACGTTTATTCCAAAGAGACACCATTTTGGTTTTGTGGCTCACCCTAGGAGCAATAGTTTTGGAGTTTTCATGGTGGTACTACCGCAGCGTGCTATGACCGCATTTGTTCAGCGGAACTACCACACCCCGGTGTTATCGAAAATGCAGCGATACGTGTTTTCCAGTAGGTACCCTTTTTGGTCCCTCGTGAAACGGTAGTACCGCTCTCATTTTTCGGTATGACCGGCTAGCGGAACTACCGCATGATGGTTGGCGGTAGTACCGTACTGTGGCTCAAACGGCTATGTCAGATGGAGTCAATGCCTCTGCGATAGCCGTTACTATGCGGTAGGTGAGGTGCGGTAGTACCGCATGTTGGTTGGCAGTAGTACCACATTTGCTGAAAAGTTGGGGATTTTCTCCCCAACGGTCGTATTTGTTGGTGGGGGGTATAAATACCCCTCCACCTGCTCAAGGACTGTATGCTAGACCTCATTTAACATCTTTAGAGCTTTGAGCATCCTCTCCACGCCTCAAATACATTTGTGCATTCATTGTGAGGTAGTTGAGCCAAATTCAAGTGCATTCATTCTAGATTGAACTTTTGCACTTGAGTGCCGTCAAGCGAAGATCGTTGATTCATTACTCTTGGTGTTTTGCCAAACACCTAGACGGCTTGGCGGTGTTAACACGGTGATCTCTTCAAGAAGGATTGTGAAGAGGCCTAGCGCCAATTGTGAGTGGTTCGGTGTTCACCATCTCCAGAACGGAGGAAGAACAACCACTAGTCATCGAGGGAAGGCTTAATCCGTGGAGCCGACTTGATTAGTTCAAGCTTCGTCAACATGGACTAGTGAAGACCAGCAAGTTTTCGATATCACGGGAAAAACTCCTTTGTCTCAATTGTGGTTATTTCTTGTCTTTACTATTTTTGCATTTACAATTCCAGCACTTATTCTTGTGTAGAATTGCTTAGCTAGAATTGTATTTAGTTTAGACTTAGTTCATAATTGACCTACATTGTTAATTAGTCAAAAAGTTTTAAAACCTCCTATTCACCCCCTAGTCGGTTATCATTGATCTTACACAAGGCCACACCCCCGGCCAAAGACAGAGGAGGAGAAGGCAACACCGGCCTTCGGGGAGAGGAGAAGGCGAGGCGGCGAGGCGGGCTCGAGGTGCACGGGCGTAGCGACGAGGAAGGTAGGGGAGGAGAGGAGGTGGAGGACGGCGGGGCGGCGCTCGGGACGGGCGGAGGAAGGCAGGGAGTAAGGGAGAGAGAACAGAAGGTAGGGGATAGGGGAAGCGGGGTGCCAAGCCAAGTGGGCCGCTCTGGCACGATGGGTTGTGTCCAACACGACCCAGGGAGAAATAGTCATTACGGGCTATTTTGGCATGGTGGACTGTGCTCGGTCCGGTACGGCATGACCCATTTGGCCCGTAATGATCGGAATTTTCGAAATTCCGACTGTTTTTTACCGTTTGGGGTTTAAAAATAGCAATAATATTCAAAAAAATTCTGAAATATTTTCTATAAATAGGCACCATATCCCCCTCATTCAGCACCCATCCATTCCTTAATCTCTCTTTCAAATTTTGCTGTGGAAATTTAAATTCGCTGTAAGCTAATTTGAAAAAATTTTAAAAAAATTGTTCCAAATTTTGGGAACTTCAAATTCCGGCAACAAGTCATCAAAAGAGGTACCACACTGTTTTTGCATATTTTTATTGTTATTATTTGTTATGCTAAGATGATAATAATAATAGCGTTAGTTTCGATTTTGCAGTTTTCGTTATGGAAAATTATGATATCTTCACTCTCATTGATTATGAAATTTCACCGGAGGATGTTGCATCCATGGAGGAGGCTGCAGCCACCTCAAACCAACCGGAAGGGCAAGGCGAAGTTCCGTCATTAGGCTCTACGGTAGTATCTTCGTCGGCGACCACCGGAGAAAAGAGGTCAAGACCATCTACATTCGGAGTCTAAGAGCATTTCGAAAGAACAACCAAGCCAGACGCACAATGAAATGTGGTACCATATGTTGTTTGCAAAATTTGTTGTCGGGAATTTTCTACAAAGTCTACAGGAGAGACGAGGCACTTGCAAAGACATGCTACAAGATGTAAGGCCAAGGAAGGATTGTTGATGAGGCAGACGCAATTGCAGTACAACCTTGATGGTATGGTATGTAGCTAGGACTACGATTTTGTGGTAGCCCATCAATCTCTCTGTCATTTAATTAGTTTCGAGGATTTACCATTAGACTTTAGGGAGTCTAGTGCTTTTCAAATTTACATTAGAATTGCGCATAATCCTAGATTCTCTTCTATTTTTAGACAGACAACAACTAGGGATCTAGTAAAATACTACAATGAACACCGTGATAAATTAAAGGATAAATTTGCTACGTGCACATTTTCTGTGGCCCTAACCTCGGACATATGGAGTGGCCACGCTAGGGAGGATTATCTTACTATAGTTGCTCATTATATTAATGATAACTGGGTAATAGAGAAAAGAATTATAGGTTTTAAATTTATTGATGTAGCATACACAGCTGAGAATATTGTGAACTGTATTATCAAAGTCGTTGAGGACTTTGGTCTTACAAATAAAATATTCTCAATTACTCTAGACAATGTCGTTGCGAACTCTAAGGCCATGGAGATTCTTACTCCAGTCTTTAGTACATATGCCAATTCCTTCTTGCTACATCAGCGATGCACTTGTCATATTATTAACCTTATAGTCAAATCCGGCTTGAAGAGGTTGGATGTGTATCTTAAATCTTTTCGCGATGCGATATCTTTCTTGAATAATTCTAACGTAATAATAGTAGGATATAAGAACTTCTGCAGGGCAATGGGTGTACGTCCAAGAAAGTTTAGTTTGGACATGCCGGTAAGATGGAACTCGATCTATTTATTTGATGCTTAAGAGTCTTTTATCATATAAGAGCATTTTTTTCTGTTTTTATTCAAATGCACTGTCAGAGCACTAATTTTAGTATACTATTGATTGAGCAATATTATTTCATTGCTAAGAAGATACTACAGTTTTTAGAAAAATTTTATGAGGCCACTGTTGTTTTGTCCGCTGTCTACTATCCAACATCTCCTATTATTGTGTATAGTATTTTACATATTGCTACTTAATTAAAAATATATGAAAATGACTTAGTTTTACGTGAAGCTATTATTGTTATGAAAACTAAATACCTTAAATATTGGAGAGAAATATCTTTCCTATATGCATTTGCATTTATTATAGATCCTAGAGGTAAAATTGAAGTATTTGCTGATATTCTTGATCTTCTTAGTGGTGCTACAGGGCTAGACTATTCTAACTATTTTGCATAAGTTCGATCTTGATTACACGGGGTTTACCAAAGGTATAAAAATAAGTTACGGTGAGTCCACTTGCAATGACCTCCAGTAGCCCCCACCTCACGTAGCAAGACAAGTATGTGGGGCACGATCTTCAGTGGCTCTTCCTCTAGGTCCAGGTCTTCTTCTTTTATAGCGCTGCCTGCTCAACCAAGAACAACCCCAAGGAATGGTGGCATGCACATAAGTTAACATATCACATGCTATCCATACTTGCACGTGATGTGTTAACTGTTTCTGTCTCGACGGTTTCCTCCGAGTCTGCTTTCAATATTTCTGGAAGAATATTGGAGGAGAGAAGAGCACTTCTCACGAGTGATATGGTGGAGATACTTATAACCATGAATGACTGGGAACAAACTGATTCGCGAACACAACACTCAGCGGAAAATAAAGAGTTGTCGGACGTATTCGAAAATATGTACCTCGACAATGACAATTAGAACAAAGATGTATGTAGAGCTATAGGTTGTACTCTTTGTTCCTTTGCCAAAGTTTTCTCATGTTGAGTTTTTACTTGGCAAAGGTTTTAACAAGATAGCCATTTCAATATTAATAAAGCTCTTTGTTACATTTTTCAATATGATTGTCTCATTTTTTACAACTTTCATATGTATTTATGTATTCTACAAGTAAGAGACTATTGAGTATGAGTTCTATATATATTGCGATTTTTTTTCCTTTCTTACTAGAAATTTTGAGTCCTTCGAGGATGTCATCAAGGATTTTTAGAACTTATTGACTGCATATTTTATTTATTTGTTCATGCCATTTGCCAGAATTATTATGCAATGGAACATCATTTCATTCATAGTAAGAGAGTAACGGTCTCTATGGGTATCTTTGAACCATAGCTCCAGCACTTCATTATATTCATAATGACCTATCAATTCTAAATTACCTGGTTCCAAGACTTTTATTTAGCAATTATGGTTCAACTTCATATGCTTTCATTACATGACCCGATATGAACGCTTGTAGCGCTCAACAATGGACTTTGGTTCTGGATCCGTGTTCTCATAAGAGAAACTTTAGCAATTGTAGAAGCAAACTGATTGTCGATAACTTTTCTTCTATATCCTCCAAATTAAGGGTATCTCAGTGTTAACCAGATAATTGTCATTTCCCAAACAAAAGATTATTGGTCGTTCCGCATGCCCAGCATTGTAATATACACGCATCAAGTTGCTGGGATTTTCATATTCATGATGAGCCTCTTCATGATGTATTTAACCTTCAATGTGAGTTCTCTTCGAGAGAGCTAAAGGAGTGATTAATAATTGTTTTGACTAGTGTCATTAGATCTTAGACACGCAGACGTCCCCATAGATTTTGGATCAAGGACCAATAAGTAAAATTCACATAGGTAGATATACTATTCAACTCGGGGTATTCCACTCTTAGCGATGTATTTACTGCAAGTAAACACTGTGGCAACTCCTCTATAATTGGAAAGTATCTGGCAGGCTCCCCGCTTCTGGCGTACAGGAGTATAAATTAAACCTTAAGTTTAGTTTGACTAGTGTGTGTATCTTAGTATTAAAGATATTTTCCTTCTAGAAAATACGACGACATTCGAACTTTTGGGCATTTCTCTCCCCCTAATGCTGAGATTCGATCTTTATTAATAGCATAACACAAAGTTCCCCTATCACAAACACATGATTGATTGAATCTCGGATCCAATATGATCTCCAACAACTTGTGGTGGCCCAAAAGTGTATGTTACCGTGGTGATAACATGTGGGAAATATTTGATTCCTCCAACACGCACTTATTTCAACAAGGGGTTTGATAATTATATACAGTGAGCTAGACTTTTATCAGTGCAGTCAGAAGAAAACTGCATGATCCTAATATTCTCTAGGATATTCCAACTTCTAGTTGGTTATTAATCTGCAACGCATGTCCCATACGAGGGTCCAAGAATTGGCAGATTTATTCTATATATTAGCTTCTTTATTATTTGCCCAAGTTTTGATCTAATTACTCATACCATATTTTAAATAATTTGAATCATTAAACTTCAAGTTTATAACTCCGCAACATATTTTCTTATGGTCATAACTAGTATGTTCTAATTTATTGTTCAACAACAGCACCATATTTAATTAAGGATGATAAATTGTATGCCTGATTTTAATTTGTAATGCCAGAATCAACATGGCCAAATTTATAGCCTTCAAGATCAACAAAATCCAATAGATCATTACATTTTATTTTGGGAGTTATATTTGCTTCAAGCAAGTGATATGGCTTTTGGTGGTGATGCAGTTGCAGACCACATTTACCAATTATGCATGTATCATTTCCTATGAGTATGGCACGCTTCGGTGCGTAGCCAACATGACATATATGCGGCTGCGTCAAGTGTTCGTCGGTTTGCCGTGTGTATCCCCGCATGCCAGCGGTTAACATATTGCTGAAAGCACAAATCAATTGTGTAACATCCCAAAATTCACCTTTTGGGAATGCATAATAGAAATGCATGGGAAAAATAATTTTGGGCACAATTCATAGGAGGAACTAACTATACTTGATTTTGAACTTTTGTACAGAGCAAATAATGAAATTCATACAAACATGCACTTAAAAGAATTTTAGGGAAAACATAATGAAAATAAGTGAGAGAATTACTTTGTGCATATCTGCTTAGGAAAAAATCATTAAGTAACTTTTGTGAATTTTCATCAAGGGTAACAATACAATTACATGAAAATAGAAACTTGTAAGAATTTTTGAGAAAATCTCGGATAATATAAAGTTCTAAAAAAATTACATAAGCTACTACACTAAGACAAGAGCCCTTGCAAAAAATTCATAAAATTAGGACCTTGTTTCCTCAGTACAAAAATTCAGCAAAACCTTCAGCCTTCAATTCCAGAAAACCTGACTTAATCTCTCTCCTCTCGCCGACGTGTGGGACCCACATGCTAGAACCCTTCTTCCACCTCTGCTCCCTCGCCTTGGCTAGCTATGAAACTCACCAGTCGCCACCAGGCCGTGCGCTCTTCGTTTTGACCTCCAACCACCTCCATCACCTCCGCTAGGCTCCGCCTACCTCACCCACCCCATTGATGGCCCCTTTTCCCGCCCGGGCAGAGAGAAATCCACGAGAAAACCGAGCCAGCCACCTTGGTCTCGTCATCAATCTCATCTTCTTCTCGCTACTTAAAGCCTTCTCCTCTGTGTCAAAGCACTCCCCATCCATTCCCCTCACTTCCCCTCTCCATTCCTCCCTTCCCCGATCTTCATTTGATCTTAGAGCCGAAGGTCAATGCCGCCCATGGCCGCCGCCACTCAAGACACTCCCGGCCGACTCGATGAACCCTGGCCCTTTTCTTCATGCCCCTAATGACCTCCTCGATGTCTTCTTTCCATCCCTCACCTCCTTTTTCTTTTTATGCAACCGACTCACCAGGAACGCGCGCTTCTTCTTCATGTCCGGTGACGCTCAGTACGCGGCCTCCGCCTCCATTTATCGTTCTGACCATCTCGGTGAGCCCCTTCCCTAATAAACTGTGTCACGTCATGTTCTAGCCCCTAAGGGACATTTTCCCTCATTTCATTTTGCTTTTCATCCGCAAGAGCACCTTGCCATTGTCTTCTTCCTCGCGCATGACCAAAATCACCTTCGTCGCCACCATTCCTTGTCAGGTGAGCTTCACTCCAATTAATCTTTGCCTAGAGCATCTCCATGTCATCATGTAACTTCCCCTACCATTGGTTTAGGTTGATTTGCACCCTAGGTTTCCACCACCGTGGAACTCGTTGCACCGCCTTAGGTTCACATCGCCAGGCCACCTCAGCACTCCCCTGTCTTCCCCAACCGCCCCGGTGAGCTCCACATGATTCCCAAGTGCTTATGCTCCCCCTAGCTTAGCTCCTATAGCACCCAAGCGCAATCGTACCGTTTCTTCCTCACAACCGGCTGCCACGCGCCCTCGCCATGCTACCATAGTGTCGCCTAAGCCTTGAAGCCACCTCTCCTAGCACCCTTAGCCCGCCAGCAACCCATTTTGGTGATCACCGCCAACTCCCCGTCACTCCCTCACCGGCGATGAGCACCACCGAGAGCCTCGCCCTAGCTGCTCTACTTGTCCGAAAATGGGTTGGCACTGTAGCCCGGTCATTAAGACCAAATTAGTGTCATTTAGGACAAAGGAGTTATTAGGGTTGAGTTAAATACGTCTCTGTTAGATTGACATGTGGGCCCAAAAATAGTCAACGAGAAACTAATTAAAATCATATTTGGTTATGAGTCTATGACAATCGGGTCCCACCACCTTAAGTGCAAAGTTTAGACCTCCCTGTGGACCAGCACAGTACGTGTGGACCTCCGGTCCAAGCACTGCTCACATAGACCGAGTCAATGACAAGTAGGCCCCACATGTAATATTAATGAAAATCCGAAGAAAATGGAAAAGTCGCTTTTAGTTTTGAGGAAATACACTTTCTCTGTTGGAAAACGTAAACCTTAGTAAAGCTCAGAGGAAAATATTTTTTCTCTGCTGGAAAGTGCAAACCATAGTAAAGCTCGGAGGAGAATACACTTTCCTTGTTGGAAAGCATAAACCTCAGAAAATACGCTTGCGACGTCACCTTTTCTTTTCCTCTGGAATTTTCAAACCGAAACAAATTAAAACGTTAATAACTTTTGCATAAAAACTCCAAATGAGATGATTCTTTTTTCTAAATTCATCTAAAATAATGCTCTACCTAAATATGCAAAATATTTGGATTTTGTTACTGTTGAAATTAGTTTGCCTTATTAATTTGTTTCTAGCTCTTTTGATTAGACGTCAATTGTTCAAACAATATTTTTGACGACCATCCATCCTCCTATTCAGAACAACCAGAGCAAGACAAGCAACCCCTTTGACCATGTTGATTCTACTATTTTAATTATTGTACTTTTTTTACAAAATCTATTATGCATACGTGTATGTTCGATATAAAATTGCTATGTTTGGGATAACGATAGTTGTAATCCTAATTGATGCATGAATTTCTTTAAAATATTGATTCCCTTACTGTTGTAGCCATTAGGATATGGTTTAGGCAATAGATAATGTCAAATTGGGAGTTTTAAGTGTGAACATCGCACAAATGCTGACTAGAGCGATAGTCTTTTTCTAAAACTTGTAAAAGGACGACACGATGAACATGAATTTGGGAGTTTTGAAAAGAAAGTCCAAGAGGGTGTACCTCTGTTATTTTTGTATAAAAATAAAATGAAAAACCTAGTTTTTGATGCGAGCGAGTTATATTATATTCTGAGAAATGTGAGAGAGGAGTCTCACAAGTAGAAAGGGGGAAATTTTTGCCCAGGTCAATTAAGGACCGAACGCTGGTATATTTGTCATATGCGTAAGCGTGCAACCACATGTGCTAGTATGGGACGACCTTAGCTAATTAAGTCATCAAAAACTAGCCTTGCATGATTGGTAGGCAGTAGTGGGACGAGCATGTGTGATTGCCGACACAACGGCGAATGCCTCACTGAGACGGGGGTGTACCCGGGTGAAGTTCATTCGCTAAGCTAAGTGCAAGGTTAGGACGAGATGATATAAAGGCTTCGACGCATGCTCTAGGCTGCTCACCAAAGGTAGTTATCGGACCCGGAAGTTACACCCACATATCCTCTGTGTATTCTATACTAGTCCCTGGAACAGTAGCTAATATACACAGTAAACAAATATGGTAACATCCATAAATCACACAACTTTATTAAAAAATACCAGAGTTTATTACAAAAAGGTTTACAAGCCAACAATAAAGAACACAGCAGAATAAGAAGAAGCAGTAGTAGAGCCCAGCTAATCTGCCACAGACAATCGACTGGGGTAGTGATCGAGTCGTCGAGATCCTCAACAGTTGCGAAGTCCTTCTCCTCTGAATAATATTTTATTAAGCAAGGGTCAGTAAAAAATGTACTCCACAAGTTACACCCACAACAGAGTTAATGCATGCATGTATATTATCAAAGGAAGGCTCATAGGGTTGTTTATACAAAAGCAACATTTGACATTTTAAATACAATAGCTAAGTTCAAAAGCTCAAGTTTTACAGTATCTAAAATTTAGTTTTAACTGAATTAATAATGCTAGTGTAGGTACCAACCTAACACTAACTTAAACATGGGCACAAACTCGAGGCTTCAACCCATAATTTTTCTCATAGACACCTATCCATGTCATAAACTGTTTTATAAAATATACTGAAAATAAAATCAAAGTCTAATCCGCGAAAGGCTTTGCTCAGCATGTCCATGACTATGGACACGGCTATTCGAATAGTTTGACACTCTGTAGAGGTTGTACAATTTTACCCACAAGAGATAATCAACTTATAATATCCGCTTCATACACTTCCATAGGTGTGTGACTAAGTGATTATCACAAGTCCTTTACAATGTGCCATTCCAAATTACTCATACCCGCTAAGGTTTCAATGTCTTAAGGTTTCACACCAAACGGAAGCCCCCTCTTGTGCCACGTGGGAATACAAATAAGTCTTCATGACACACACATATCAACATGGCACAACTAACAGTGGAACTTTGCAATGAGGGATCACAGACGGTTCCTAATAAGAATCGTCTGTGATATTCTGGCATTATAAATACACACGACAGACCCCCTGCCCCTAGCTCCACCCTATTGCTCCTCCCTCATTGCATCACCTCGCTGCCCCTAGCACCTCCACCCTGCTGCTCCTCCCCCATTGCGTGACCTTAGAGAGGAGAAGGTCGGGACCCCTGCCCCGAGCGCCTCCTCTCCCCATTACGCCACCTGCACGTTGCTGCCTCCTCCCCCATTGTGCCACCTTAGAGAGGAGAAGGAAAGGAGGAAGGGAGAAGAAAGAGAGGAGGAAGGGAGAAGAAAGAGAGGAGGAAGGGATCAGAGGAGAAGGAGAAGGAGAGGAATCTCGTGGGATATTTAATATTTTCGTCGTGAGCTCCAAGGGTAACAATATTTAACCCTTTATATTTGCTCTAGGTTAATCACTAATCAATTTAAGTATGTTTGATCAATAAGAAGAGTATGTACGTATGGTTTATTAATCTAATTTGACATTAATTTGTTACATGCAAAGCGTAAATGGACCGAAACTGGATGTACGGTGAGAGCCGTGTGAGTCAAGAATACATTAATGGTGTGCTTGCTTTTAGAAGAGCCGCCAAGCAAGATATGTTGAAGAAGGGGATAAAATTTATGTATTGTCCATGCATTGATTGCGATAATCTGAAGATGTTTAACAACCCGGCGCAGATCGAAACGCACTTGATTCGAAGGGGTTTTAAAAAAGGGTATATGTCAGACCCAGGATTAACATCACAAATCCTCTGTGCATTTCTGAACTAGTCCCATGATCAGTAGCTAGTTCACACAGTAAACAGATATGGTAACATCCATAAATCGCACAATTATGTTAATAATCAACAGAGTTTGTTACAAAAGAGGCTTACAAGCCAACAATAAAGAACACAGCGGAAGACGAAGAAGTAGTGGAGTCGGTGATCGACCCTGAACAATCGGTTGGGGTAGCGGCCTAGTCATCGAGATCCACACCGGTAGCAAAGTCCTTCTCCTCTGAAATTTGTTTGCATAAAGCAAGTATGAGCACAACTACCGTGCTCGCAAGTTACACCCGTCAAGTAACAGATTGAATGCATACATACAAGGGTATAACAAAGGAAGGCTTATTGGTTAAATTTGCGTAAAGCAATGTTTTCTTTAAATACTTGTACTAAGTTCCAAAGCAGTTATTCTATAACTAAAATTCATTTTATAAATTCTCAGTTTTATAGTCGGATAACATTCACACAAAAATGGTAAAGGATACCCTCCTATCACATGGCTTCCTGCCTAATTCCCATTTGGATAGAAATCCAAAACCATTTATGTCAAATCAATTTGAAATCAAAACCCAAGATCTAACTTTGAGTGGCTTTGCCAAGCATGTCCATGACCATGGACACGGCTATTTGAATAGTTCTTAACACTCTGCAGAGGTTGTACAGCTTTACCCACAAGAAACGAGTTCTGTAGTTTGTTTGGCATCCGTCGATACCACTGCTCACTACCTTAGGTAAGCAGTCTAGAGTACGTGACGAGGCCTTTACAATGTGTCATTCCACCGCAATCTCCCCTCGCTAAGGTTTCGCTCCCTTTGGGCTACAACCCACAGGATTTGAGCCCCCTCTTGCGCTAGGTGGGACTAACGTAGGTCATAACATGACTACCCACTGCATCTGAAGAGAACGACCATGGTGGAACATTGCAAATTAATTATCCAAGTCTGTCCCATACCAGACTTGTGGTGGTACGATAAGGCATAGCAAAGGAACGCTCGAAGACTGGTTCTTAACTGACTTAGGCAACTTCCAAAAACCCTGGGCCTTAATCCTACCCAGATTAAGCCTGTGCATAAACCTGCACCCACCAACCATCCATTTTTGCCCAAGTCCAAACCATCATTGAATTTTATTTCATTTTTCAAAGCATTTGAAAACTCCCATGACACACCAATGCCAATGGTACAAATTAAACAACATTTGATTTTTGGCTGAAATTCCCCAAATCAAATATTTCAGGTCTAAGCATGGCTAAGCATAATTTTTCTCAAAAAGTTCTAGTTCATACTATCGCACAAACTAGATTTTCATCTAAGGTGTCAAGGTATGTCTATTCAATGTCAAATTTGGCGGTACAAAGGATTTAGGCATAACTGCAATTTAAAATAGGTATTTAAATTACATTGAATAGAAATACGCATGCAATAATAATTTAAAACTAAATTTAAATAATTTTAAATAATGGGATCAAACATGATCAAAGATGTAACTTGCCTTTCTCAATTGGTTGCTCTCAAACGGCGTCGAAATCTAACTCTCCAAAGTCGTCGAAATCTATACGCGAAAATAAGCCAAATTCAAACAAAATTCAAATGAAGATTCAAATAAACTCCAAATTATATAATTTTAGTTTAGTTATCTAGATCTTGAATTTATAAGAATTTAGAAATTTGAATCGACGAAATCGGAGTTCGTATGAAGGAGAACGAACCCCGGGAAGTTTTAAATCGCATGAAATGATGAAATTGGATTTTTCATAATTTTGAATTATTTTTCTGAAGGAAAACCGAATAATGACATCAGCGCCCAGTTTTCATTGACAGGTGGCCCTGGGTCCATGGTGGACCGAGTGCGCGAAAGGTATGCGGCTTTGCCATGTTAGCGCCACGTGGCAGCCACGCATAGAAATATGCTGAGGTAGCGATGACGTGGGCACGCCACGTTGTGCCGGCAGGTCGTGGCGCACGAAAACCGAAGGTCCAACGAACAACGGCGCGGTTGCCGGCGGTGAGGTGCCGAGGAGAAGGAGGGGATGACGGGGAGCATTTCTACCTGACGCAGGCGGCCGGAGAAGGATGGAGGCGAACGGCGGCGAAGAAGAAGCGGAGGTGCGCACGGGTCGATGGCGTCGCGGGTGCTCTGGTGGCGCTCCAGTGGCGAAAACGTGCGCACGAGGTTGCACTCGGTGTGGCAAAGCCGGAGGAGGGGTCGGTAGTGGTAGGGCGGCATCGACGGGGCGCTAATCAGCGATGGCGAGGTGCTCGGTCGGCGAAGGGGAGATGGAAATTCCAGTGAGGATAAAGGGAGAGAGGAGGGGAGATTGTGGGGGAAACGATGAGCAGAGAGAGGCACTGCCGATGCTCCTATTTATAGGACGCGGGAGTGGCCGGGGGAGGAGATCGTGCGCGTGGAGGCGTGACAGTGGCGATTGCGGCGCGCGGGTGAGCCGTGCGCGGAGATAGGGGGAGAAAGTAGGGGTGGAGGTGGAGGTGGGGCACGGGTCGTGAGCTCGTGCGCACGGCTCGCGGGAGCGGTTGGGGGCGGCAGTTGTGGAGCTCACGTGCGGCAGCAATGGCGGCGGGGTCATGCGCACGTGGGGAAGAAAGGTGGGAGGGAGAAGAGAGGCGCAGGCGGGCCCACGCGGTGGTGAGGGCTAGGTGGCTGGCGGGTGGGGCCATGGAGTGAGAGAGAGGAGAAAGGGGAGCGGGTGGGCCGAGTAGACTGGGGTTGGGCCAGAGGCGCAAATATAGGGATGGGCCAAGAGGATTCGGCCCATTCAGTTTTCCAGAAATTCATTGATTTTTCTTTTTAAAATAATCAGTTAATTCATTTTGGCTATAGAAAATAGCAAATAAAACCCAAAAATTCTAGAAAAATTCACAGAAATTCCTAGAGTTATTTTGGACTTAATAAAATTATTTCAAACTTAAAGTTGGCTTTTAATATTACAAATAAATTATTTTGGCTTTAAAATAATTAGGGAAAAGCTTTTAAAATTCCAGAAAATTTCGAAATTAATTAAAATTTTATTTTTCAACTTTAACTCAAATAAAACTTCAAAAATTCAAATAAATTTTATTTTTTAACTTTTAAAACTTTATAAATTTAAATAAAGCAATCAAACTCTTTCAAATTTTAGAAAATCCAACAAAATATTAACTTTATAAAATTTTAAATTGGTAACAGAACTTTGGGCTGTTACAGTATACATGTTGGACTAGGCATGGTGAAGAGTAGATTATACAGGAAGTTAATAATGACGATATCGTCGAGGAAATCAACGATATGCCGAATGTGGACTGTGTTTTTGATGAGGATAGGTCGCACGATGACAATCTGGATCAGATGCTACGCGATGCAGAAGAGAACTACAGTGAGAGAGAGTTTTGTAAATTCGAGGGCTTAATGAAGAACTCGGTAAGACCTTTATTCCCTAACTGTAACTCGGAATACACAAGATTGTCAATCGTTCTTGAACTGCTGAAATTGAAGGCAAGCAATGGTTGGTCCGACAAGAGTTTCACGGCGTTGTTAGGTCTCCTAGCGGACATCCTTCCGAAGGAAAACATGTTGCCCAGCACCACCTACCAAGCAAAGAAGGTTCTTTGTCCATTGGGAATGGAGGTAGAAAGAATACATGCATATCCGAACGATTGTATCCTCTACTGTAAAGAGAATGTAGACATGCATGTATGTCCCTTGTGCAAACATCCCGATACAAGCGTAAGACTACTGCTAAGGTGAAGCAAGAACCTTCTGCTAAGATGTTGTGGTATCTGCCTGTGATCTCATGTTTGAAGCGTTTATTTGCGAACCCAAAGGAGACAAGATTGCTGTGTTGGCACTTGGAGGAGCATAAGAATGATGGAAAGCTAAGACGCCCTGCTAATTCTGCCCAATGGAGAAACTTCGATCGGAGCTTTGAAGAGTCTGGTGCGGAATCGAGGAACGTAAGGTTAGGGTTGCGTACAGATAGAATGAATCCTTTCGGTAACATGAGCAGCCGACATAGCATCTAGTCTGTGAATCTATGTATGTACAACCTTCCTCCTTGGCTGTGTATGAAGCACAAGTACATTTTGATGTCACTACTTATCCAAGGGCTGAAACAACCTGGAAATGATATTGATGTGTACCTAGCACCATTGCTGGAAGAACTTGTGACACTGTGGAACGAAGGGGTACAAGTATGAGATCCGTACAAACGAGAGAACTTCACTTTACGCGCCATGTTGTTATGCACCATCAATGATTTTCCTGCCCTTGGTAAGGTATCAAGCGATACCAAAGGAGCCAAAGCTTTGTCGTCTGCTTTGCTTAGATACTACGGAGAGTGTATGGCTAAACAACTCGCGCAAAACTGTGTGTATGCGTCACTGTAGGTTCCTTCCTAGGATTCACTCATACCGTAAGATGAAGAAATAATTCGACGGAAATAAGGAGGACGGTTTAGCTCCAAGGGCTTTTAGAGGGAAAGAGGTCTATGATATGGTTAAGGATATCGATGTTGTGCTTTGGAAGGGATGTAAATTAAGAACCTGTCAGAAGAACATATGGAAAAAGCGATCAATTTTTTGGAACTTGCCTTATTGGGAGCACTTAGAAGTTCGCCGCTGCATCGACGTCATGCATGTGGAGAAGAATGTATGTGATAGTTTGATTGGTCTCTTACTAAATATTAGTGGCAAAACAAAGGATGGTGTTAACGCACAGCGTGACTTGGTTGATATGAACATAAGGACTGAGTTAGCACCGAAAGAGACCGATAAAGGACGAACGTACCTTCCCCTAGCTTACTACACTCTGTCCAAGGCCGAGAGAATGAACTGTGCTAGAGCTTGTATGGTGTGAAAGTTTTGTCCGGTTACTCCGCTAACATTAAGAAACTTGTTTCTATGGAAGATTTGAAATTAATTGGTATGAGTCTCATGATTGTCATGTGCTGATGACACAAATACTTCTTGTTACAATTAGGAGTATCTTACCGAACAAGGTCCAAGTGGCAATCTTGAGGCTATATTATTTCTTTAACTCAATTGCTCAGAAGGTCATCGATCCCTAAGGACTAGATGCTCTGTAGGCCGAGGTGGTGACGACTCTATGTCATCTTGAGATGTATTTCCCTCCGTCATTTTTCAATATCATGGTCCATCTCATTGCTCACCTTGTGAAAGAGATAAAGATATGCGGCTCTGTGTTCTTACGTCATATGTACCCGTTCGAGAGGTACATGGGAATTCTCAAGTCCTACGTACGGAATTGATCTCGACCGGAGGGCAGCATCATCGAAGGTTATGCAACCGAAAAGGTCATTGAGTTCTGTGTTGGCTACATAGCTCAACTGGAACTGATAGATGTGCCTCTATCTCATCATGAGGGGAGACTAGAGGGTATCAGGACCATCGAAAGGAAATCAATCACTCCCGATCTGGATACGTATGCTCAAGCCCATTTCACGGTCTTGCAAAACATGGCCCAAGTATCCCCATACATCGAAAAGCACAAAGACATGGTACGCCAACAGAATCCAGACCAGTTGGAGGTTTGGATCGCGAGAGAGCACAACCGTCGGTTCAACGAATGGTTAACGGTGTGATTTACTAGGAGGATATCAAGTGATGATACGCTGTTGTGGTTGGAAAAAGGGCCAAAATTTACAATTGTGACATGGCAAAGATACGACATAAATGGGTACACATTTTATACGACAGCTCAAGATAGGAAGAGTATAGCCCTGAACAGCGGTGTCCACATAGATGCGTTTCACAAGCAGTTCAATACCACCGGGCCATGTGGGTTGAACTCTTACTATGGGTTTGTAGAGGAGATTTGGGAGCTCGACTATGTACTTTTTATCGCCTTGTTTCGATGTCATTGGGTTAAACTTCCGCAAGGTGTGAAGGTCGACAAGTACGGCGTCACTACTGTGGACCTCAAACGTGTCAGATACAAGGATGAACCATTCGTACTCGCTAAGCAAGTTGTTCAGGTTTTTTATGTAACGGACCCGGCAAATAAGAATAGCCATGTAGTTCTTCATGGAAAAAGAAGGATTGTCGGAGTTGAGAATGTCGTGGATGAGGAATAGTACAATCAATTTTACGAGTTGCCTCCTTTTGGAGACAACATCAGGCTCGAGGAAGAACCCAGTGAGGAAGCTAGCTATATGCACGTCAATCATCATGAAGGGCTATATTTTAATTAAGAATTTATTCCATTGTAATTTATTCCATAACATGAGACATGTCAATGTGGACTTGCCATGTGTTATTGACTTGTAATCTCTTATATATTTTGATGTCAACGTGGAATTGTCATGTGTTAATGTGTTATAGACTTTGTTATCTTTGATATTGATGTCAATGTGGACTTCATTGTAATGTGGAGTATCAAAATTGGTTTCACTTGATTTGGAGTTGAGTTGAATTAGATATGAATTTTTGAAGTCAAATGAATTGTCAGTGGATAAATTAATTTTCAGTCTAATTATTTGGAGTTGTGTTATAGACTTGTCACTAGGTTCATATGGATTGGTTCGTGTGGATAAATAGAATGGTAGTAGCATACCACAGACAGTTCTATTATGGATCCGTCTGTGATAGGCAATCACAGACGGTTCCATAATAGAACTGTTGGAAGAATAATTCATCTATCATCTTGTGGGCCCGCCTCCCGGAAGACATATCTGAGACGAGAAATGCTATTGTGCTCATAAAAACCTGTAGTACCCTTGCTTGTACTCATAATGTAACTATCCCCCAAGGGGTATTCACATCATTTATGCAGGCTTGGGAGCCTATAAATACCCGTGTATCCCTCCTTTCAAAGGATGGCTTTCTTGAGCAATAAAGAAACATGTTCAAGCTGGTGAGCCCTCGGGGCTCCTCTCCGAGGTAACCCCGTTGGCTCACCTGCAGAGTAGGCGGTCCTCTCGAACCCCGAACTGTATAAATCCTCGTGTCATTTTACTCTCGTGGGCGATGGTCCGTCAGTGGCCGGCGTCCACCCCTCACTTGTGTTTGGTTTTACACCTACAATAAGAAGCAAATGCGTGATATGGGCCATTTCACAGATGGTTCTATTAGGGAACCGTCTGTGATATGGCCCATATCACAGACGGTTCTATTATGGAACTATCTGTGATTCCTTATCATAGAAGGTTCCATAATAGAACCGTCTATGATATGCCTTTATTAGGACCTCTAGGGCTCGCCCGTTCACCTCCCCAGTGCCCTTAGCCCCTTGCTCTTGCTCATTCACCTCCCTACTCTCGTGCCGCTGACTCCAGTGCCTCCTCCGGTCCTCGCGCCGCTGACTCTAGCGCCTCCTCCGGTCCTCCCTCGCGCCGTCGACTCCAGCGCCTCCTCCGGTCCTTCCTCGCACCGTCGACTCCAGCGCCTCCTCCGGTCCTCGCATTGCCTTCTCCAGCGCCTCCTCCGGTCCTCGCATTGCCTTCTCCAGCGCCTCCTCTGGTCCTCCCTCGCGCCGCCGACTCCAGCGCCTCCTCCGGTCCTTACGCCGCCGTCTCCAGCGTCGCCTCCGGTCCTCCCTCCCGCTGTCGACTCCAGCGCCTCCTCCGGTCCTCACGCCGCCGGCTCCAACACCTCCTCTGGTCCTCCCTCCCAGTGAGTGGTCAGTGGATTGGTGAATTAGTACTATTGCTGCGTAGCAATAGAACCTGTGTTCATTTGGGGTTTACAGCTTGTAGTGGATTTCTATGTACTACTGTATTAAGCAAATACAAATCTGTGAAGCGCTACTAAAAATGATAGAGCAGTACACTAAGTTACTAATAGACTTGCACATTCTTAGGTGTAGTTGATTGAAAATAGCTACTTGGCACCTTTAATTAAGCACTAAGTCACTAACCGACTTGCATTATGTCATGTACAAATGCACAATTCAAGCTTCCAGTCTAATATCGAGTATCGTATTTTATATTGTTGTTGCTGTATTGCGGTGAGCCTTTATTAGTCCTCAATTGTTTGTGTTGTGTGTTTGTGCATGTGCATGCAGTAGAGGGTAGAAGTAATGAAAAAGAAGCTATAATGTTATTTTCTATTTTAAGGTCTTTAATTGCCAATGAGTTTATTGGATTAACAATTTATCTTACACATGTTTCGTGGTTAAGCTAATCCTCCACATGTGCAGTGCCTATCAGATTCCTCATCTTCACCCCTGTTTGAGGTTCTTGTGCGGCATCCTCTCTGTGAGTATTCCTATATTACGTTTGTGCATCGCTTTGGCTATATACTTATGTGCTGGATTGGCTTCAAATTCTGTATTTGATTGTGCACTGAGAGATAGCAAAGTGGTTCTGTGGGCTCGGTTGATCAGCTCTGTGATGAATGTCAAATCTGAAATCAATTTGATAATTGGAAACAATCTTGAGCTAAAACTATTGCTTTCTGTTGTTAGGTTTAATCTGTAGCTTTATCCCTTTTGGTTGTCAGTTTTGCATAGTTCTAATTATCCTTGTATGAGCTAGTTGATCTTTGTGAGATACTTACATAGTTATTCTCAATCTGTGGATAAGGCTTATAACTGAAATGATATTGTGATTATCTTCATATCCTTTGCTTTGTTCTATTTTTCATAAGCATTGCCTTCGTTGTCTCGGTGGATATATTCACTCGATAGTCTCGATAATCTGTGGTGAAAGTTCATTTTGCTCTTGTGAGATAAATTTGACATTCAATAGGAAAGTTTTAGGTTCAGCTCAAGATCTGTTTGATAATTGTTAAATTTGATTAGTGAAGATATATTGACTGATGTACTGAGATTGCAAATGTTAAATCCTTTGCATCCAGCATACTGAGAGCACTCTTTAACATCAATACTCTGAGCTATATGCCGAGTTCTTTAATATACATGTGGTATATGTTGAACATATTATTCATTTTAAATGACATGGAGATACTTCATATGTATATATTGATTTGGTCATTTAAATGCTTGTAACAATCCTTTAGTAGTATAATTGATCTGTGCCTACAAAAAGATTTCTTTTGGGCAAGTGTGCAGTTAGTGTTTTTATCTATTCTCTTGATTGTGTACCCAGTATGTTTTAACGATGCTTATGCCTTGACATGTGCAATTATGTATCTGTTTAGAACTCTTCACATGTGCAATTATGTATTTGTCGAGTTAGGATTTAAATTGCCTTAAGATTGACTGGGCATTTGTTATTCACAATAAGACTTCTATTTTTTTCTGTATAAAATATGTTTCCAAAGGAAATTATTTTCAAAAATACCTACTGGATATCCACTTGCAAACCATTTTATTTAATCTCTCTGTGTTTTGAATTCTGAAATTTTAGTTCATTGCATATGTAACTTATATAGATAGCAAGCAAGCGAGATGGCGTCTGCACCGTCTTCACCACCGGCATCGACATCGCAGAATGCGTCTGGATGTCCGACAAAAGTGATACGTAAGCGAGATGGCAGAGGAATATCGAAATTGCATGCGGGCCGACTGACCATCATGGAGGTCAGTGCCGCTGGGGTCCCTCTGAGTCTCAAGAAAGCAGCGGCGAGATTCCAGGCCATCTGATACTCGGAAGGGAACGGGTCCCCATCACCACACCAAGCTGGATGTCTCTGATAGACGTAGAGAGAGGCCAGCTGTGGACCAAAATTTCAGGCTCGTTCAATATCCCAGAAGTAGACCAGGCACGCGTGGAATAGCAAGCGTTGCTCGCGACGGGACACGCGTGGAAGACCTTCAAGAGCACGCTTGTCACGAAGTACGTGAACACGGGTCGAACGCCCTTCACGAAGTATCAATTCTTATCGCGGGATATATGGGACGACTTTGTGTGGATGAAGATGACAACCGAATTTCAGGAGCAAAGTGCAGTGCACAAAGCTCTCTAGGCACAAAACACTCACCCCTACAAACTCGGCACCGCTGGGTACGCGAGTAAATCCACGGAATGGGCGGCGGAGGACGAGAATGCAACCCGACCATTTGCTGAGATCACAGATGAGCACGCTCGAACCTGGTTACTCGCGAGGGCAAAAGTAACGTCTTCGAGCGGCATCTCTTTCACATACCCAGCAAACGAGGCAGTGTCCCAACGTTCGGTAAATATGTCGAACAACTTAGTTGTTAATAAGTCCATAACTTCATAGTGTCTATAATAACATGATGACCTCTTGCAGCATGCATTGACTACCGAATCTTCCCAAGGCTTCTTCCAAGCAGACAGGGAGAAGGATATACTATCTCTGATACGAGAAACAAGGAGCACCTGTGTCGTGACGAGGCCTTGGGGTTTACGTACCTTGGAGGGATGGATTCCAAGGCGACTCCGACATGTATAAGAGTAGGAAGAGATCCAAGGCCGAGTACGAGGACTGGTTAGTACAGAAGCTTACTGTAAAATTTCAAAGATAGATAACAAGATTGTAGGATCAAATGAATTAACTCCTCAACCAGTCGCAAGCCGTCCCGGTAATTTTGGGAGCTAGTCCTCCTCAACATCGGAGCAGCGTCGCGTCCACGTATAATTTTGGACATGATGACATCCAATTACCTATTGACGACGTGAGGAATGTGAGCACTAGATCTGAACGTGAGGAATGTCCTTAGAGTAAGGAACGTGAGCACTAGATCTGAACGCACGAGATCCCATGACGGTAGCAGGGCCGAAGAACCCGAAGGAATGGTCGAAGAAATCGAACCATTCCTCTTCTTCGGTAGTGGCGGCATCAGTAGCTTGACCTTAGGGGCCGGGAGGAGCATCTACAATGATTTCCTTCCCGACGCGGTGATCGAATGCTTCACCCTCATGGCTGGATGTCTCTGCTGCTACCTCTACCATCTTCACTTTTGACTCTACGACCACTCCTGTGGTCCTAGCCGCTTCGGCAAAAACGGCACCTTCCACCACTCGAACGATGGACGACCCTTCGACCACCGCCACTGTTATTTCTCCAACTGCTGGAGAAACAACAGTGGAGTTCTCAACAGGAACATCCTAGATGGTTAAGGGGTCAGGCTAAGATCATAAAAAGAGAAACACGTCAGATGGTAAAAAACAAAAGGTAAATGTTGTTCTTACACTTTTGTCTTTCTACATACCTTCGTGTGCCAGACTTGATCTTGAATTTGGAAGAAACCTTCCCTAAGGAAGATTTCTTTGACTTCTTCTCAACCACGTCTGGTCGATACTCGAGTTGAGGAATGGGAACAGCCATGACCACGTCTGGTCGTGGGTCCTGAACGAGCACCATCGCTCCTTGAGCCTCCCGGCTCTCTCGATGGTCGAGACCTATCTCGACCACCTCAAGGGCAGCACTGCCCTCGACCACAAGCACTGCTGGTGCAGTAGTTCCTTCACAAAAGACATAAAACTCTTCCAGTTCTCCTTTCCTAGTCACTTGACAAAGCCACGAGAGGAAGAAACTGCGAAAGTCTTATTGTCATAGTAGAAGGGTACCTTGATCTTAGGGGCTCTATGTTTGAGAGCGTTGATGCTCGCTTCGATCGCCCTTGCCTCTTTTGCGATAGCCATGTCCCCAGAAAATTTCGCAAAGGGCACGGTTGAAGTAGCAGAGCTCGAACTTGCGCCTCCCTTGTTGGTGACTTTCACAAGCCGACGCTTCTTGGCCAGAGGAGCATCAACTTGCTCCACCACCACGCCAACGACCATTAGTACGACCTCTTCGTCGTCCTGACGATTTTCCATGCCTACTTTCTGCAGAATTCAGAAAAATAAATATTACTGAGTAGTCATAAGTTTTTCTATGACCAGCACCTGGTCGTAAGTCTTTCTACGACCAGTACCTAGTCGTAAGCTTTTCTACGACAATACCCTGGTCGTAAGTTTTTCTACGACTACAAGATCTTAAAGATGAAATCAATTCTAGATTATCTTTAGGCGCTCCATCTTGTCCTCTGCGGACAGGACCGCTAGGATTTGAGGAGCCACCACATTCGGTGGCGGGGATTTCTCACAAATAAGCTTGACTCGAGCGTCAACTTCCTCTTGTGAGAGGTCTGCAGGAGCAAGTAAACTTTCAATAAACCAAGTTTAAAATTAACAGAAAGAAGGCTAAAACTGGAAGTTTTACTTACCCTCCTCATAATCTCTGGTTAGGTCTTTGCGGCCCCGAATACCTCCACATGGGATAAGCCCTCTTCTTCTGAGGGCTAATGCGGCGCGTGATGAAATCCTTCACCACGTGCCATCCGGTAAGCCCCTCTTTCTTCAAGTCTTTGATGGCTTGAATGTAGGGGGCATTCCGGCCGAGATACTTGGGAGTCGAATCCCAGGAAGAATCCTT
The DNA here is from genome assembly GCA_036346405.1 of Phyllostachys edulis. NCBI lineage: Eukaryota > Viridiplantae > Streptophyta > Magnoliopsida > Poales > Poaceae > Phyllostachys > Phyllostachys edulis. The sequence goes on from CM070545.1 coordinate 73,512,443, forward strand.
TTCGGTCAGACTTCTGGTGAAGGAGAGGCTGTCTTCACTGGTCGTCTTCTAGTAGAACCACCTCTTCTTCTATCCTGGCCACGATGACTGGGTGAACATCTGAATATAGTCCTTCGACTTCCCGTCGTAGAGCTTCAGGCTATAGCTACCGGCGACTCCAGCTAGCCTAGTCATTCCATAAAAGTACTGGAACAACTCCAAGTCGGCTGGAATCCCAGGTAGGCCTTGCACAAGTAAATGAACATGCCTAACATCATGATGGAATTGGGAACGAGGTTCACCAATTCCACCCTGAAGTGTTTGAGTACAAGTAAGTGTTCGAGTATAAGTGTGAGGAAAGGGTGAGCAGGCAATCGAAGGCCACACTCACAGAACGTCTGGAAGACGAGAATTTGCCCAATCTCCCCCGACGGCCAATGCTGCCCAGCAGCCTCGATCCACTTCACGAACTGCCTCTTTGCGATCTTCTCAGCGGCAACCAAAGCCTTAATCTTGGTTGCATCCATCTCCAATTTGGCCCACTGGGAAGCGGCTCCGGCCATCTTTCTCAAGGGTCGGGGATTTGGATTTGGAAAGATTTCAAGAGGACGCTCAATTTGGTCGACGGCAGAGAGCACGAGAGCTTGATGAACAGTGGGGGCGATTTGGGGAAAGGTAAAAAACTTAAGTCTCACCCACGGTAAGTATTTATAACCACACGCCTGAGTTAAAGACGTGGCGACCCAACGGTTGCCATCGCTTCGGGAACCGCTCCAACAGATAGGTCTATTAGAGTCAATTGAGATTCTTTAATTTGTATGCTCGAGGAAACCAAGTTTGTCTTTACACCTGAAGCGAAATTACCTTCTTGACTAAGTCTTTTTTTGGTCAAAAGCAACAACAATCGGAAAGGTTTTGCTTCTGACTACAGTACTGCGACCACTTGGTGATCGTAAGAACTTCTACTACCGCCTTGTAAGTCGTAAGATTTTCTACAAACTTCTTGACCAAGTTAATTTCTGGTCAAATGAAATACCGGTCAAAGAGTTTTTCCTTCGACCACTATTCTACGATCACCTACTAGTCGTAAGATCATCTATGACTCCTTTTTCAAATAAGTTAATTTCACTTGAAGCTGGGGGGGGGGGCTAGATGACGAGGATCAAATAATCCTCATTTAGTTATGAAACGAAAACGATTCCGTGTGCTCGGATATGTGTCTCATGTTAGCTCCCAAGGATCAGTGGCTAACATGCACATATCCTAACACAACATTGCATTCACATCCGTACACAATGTACAAGAATAAAGGAATCATAAATACAACATCAATAAATAGAACCTTTAAGTACAAGTTTGCATAAGAGGGGCCAATCGGCCAAAAGTAATTATCAAAAATAAATCGCAGCGGAAGACAAACTTAGAATAAAAAGGGCATAACTGAGTTGGCATGCCCACAACCCCACAAGCAACCAGCTGGAGTTAAAGCCGATGCACCCGTTGTTCTCACCTGAATAAATGGACAAAGCCATTATAGTACAAAGTTGTACTCGTGAGACTTTTCAAGAAAAATAAGGATGCATGTAGGTATCACAGGAAGGCTACTACACTAGTCCATTTTTCGACATAAAGAAAGTTTTGCAGTTAAATAAACAATATAGATTTACCATTTTTAAAACATTTAGAAAACATTGTATAACAGTAAGTAATGATCATCAACAGTATAATCTCCAAATATAATCAACACACGAACATCCCATTCGTGACACAGTTCATTCCATAACAAAATAACACGCGAATTTCGCGTTCAAGATAACATTTCAGATCTGAACAAACTAACATAAAGACGTAACATTCCCAACCATAACCCAAACCAAAGTTTCCATAAACTAACTGTGCATGCTTTCTCACAAGTGCTGTCCATAACCGGGGACACGGCTATTCGAATAGATTTAGTTCTCTGCAGAGTTGTACGGCTTTCCCCACACGATATGAATACCTCGTACTGTCGCCATACACTCTTCCGAAGGAGTGTGACTGAGATATCATAACGAGGCCGTTACAATGTCATGTCCTAATTATCAACCCACCCGAGGATCAGAATCCCATAGTAGACTGAGCGCCTCGCACTATGGGGGAACTCCGTTGTGTAAGTAAGTCTCTTGCGCAGTTTCACCGCAAACACAAAAGACCCTTAAGGGCAAGAGAATAAAAATAAAACATGCCCCCACTAGATTGACAAGAGAACCATTAAACAAAAACAATAACAGTTGTTAATCTAATTGTGTTTTGATAGCCAACACACAACAAATTATTAAGCCAATCCTTCACCATTATCCCGACGTGTGGTTGTACGTAAGACTTGGTTCATCACACCACAGACCGGTCCTCAAATACCCAGATAGGGCTATGCGAATCCAGGACCATTCCCTTCATCAACCTATCACCCGTCCAAGTCCAACACATAACAACATCTACCCAACAAGTCCACAATCACCAGATGCGAAGATCTGGATAAATTCCTCAAATTCAACATAATTCAATCCATATAATTCTCAAATTTTATCAAGATTCAATTCAATCCATCGGCCGATGGACTAGCTCCATCAACCGTTTTTTACTACAACTAATAGTATGACTAAGCATCGTTCTACAAATTAGCAAACAATTCCATATAACATATAACCTTAATCATTCAAGGTAAAAGGTAATCAACATTCAAAGGAGGGCCAATGCAGCAAGTAAGGAAGTAACTACTTCTACCCATGAACATACTTTTCAAAATAGCATGCAATGACGAGATTAAAAACCACACAAAACATTTTAAAATCAATAGGAGCAATATGATCAAGAGGAGGGTGCTCGCACCTTTTCTGTACCACTTATTCAACCTGAGGTTATACTCATGTATACAATTGTATCGTCGAGAAATCTATCGAAAGAACGATATTGCAATTAACACCAAATAAGCCGAAAATTCAAATTACTCAAAAATGCATGAAAATTATACAGTGGGTAGATTATGATTTTATATGAATTTAGGTGAAAGAATTATTTCATTTGGAGTTACTATGTGAAAGTTATAGCAGTTTGAAACTCAGATTTCAAAAAAAACCAATTTTTATTAGATTCGGTTACTGTTCACCGAATTTAATTACATGGTGAAATTTTGCAGAATACTTGTGGAGATATGTATTACATGGTTAGGTAGAGAATAAAATTTTAACACTAACACAATTTGGTTCACCTTATTTGGAGTTCATATGAATTTCTTATGAATTTTTGAAGTTAATTCGATCTTCAGTGTAAAAGTAATTCATTTCAGAGATTAATTCTAATTTTGAAATTTTCTGGGACATTAACATGTTTCAAACCTATTCCAATTTAAAGTACATTATATATGAAAACCAACAAAATTGGTTTCTCTCAATTTGGAGTGGATTTGAAATAGTTAAGAATCTTTAAAGTTGAAACTATGGCATAATGTCTACCGTTGATTAACTAACCACTAAGAGGCTTACTTACTGATTTTATGCATTCAACAAGGTTTTAGCTTTAAATCATGAGGTTTGTAAGTTTTGAATGTTCCTTTAATTAGTAAGCTTATTGACTGATTTTTATATTAGTGTGCTCTTAGTTGAACTCTGAAAACTTTCTCTGATCAAAAAGTTCAACAAAAGGATTATACTGTTTGTTTTGGTTAAACCTACTAATGCTTATTTTTTAGTTGGTTCACCTCTGGAGGTTTAAGGTTCAAAAACTTAACTACAGGTTTTAGCTATTAACAAGAGGTTTGTAGATTTTGAAAGATCCACTAGCTATTAACTTACAGACTGATTTCAAAATTGACAACAACCCACTGTCATTAGTAGATTTCAAATTGAGACCTTTTCTGACCATACAACCTATTAGGGGAAATGGCTGTTTGGAGGTGTGGTTTACTTTAATCTCCCTACTTAACTCAAATATCCAAGTTTGTGTTCAGACTTGGCTACTGCTGCTAGAGACTTGCCAAATAACTAATTGAATTAGGACAAAATCTAACTACTAGAGTTAAACCTATCATTAGCCTACTAACATTCCTAATAAATTTGCAGTTTACTGTTCAAGTAACCTACAACATCAACATCTTCTGAACTAAAGTGCTAAACTTCCTTACAAGTTCAAATCTAAATTTTTGCTAGTTCACAAAAGTGACCAAACTGGCATATGACTAACAGGAAGACAATAGGTTACAATTGAGTTTTTCTGACAAACCAACCTTTTCTATAATTCCCTTCTCAGCTCATTTATCCTATTATAGGAAAAATTCAGAGAAAAAGTGTTGGTTACTAAGCCTTCTTACTAATTCAAACTTTCATTTGTTAAAAGAGGCTTTGAGTGACCTAGAGTCTAAACACAACACCTAGTACTAAACTGAAAATTCAGAATTGTTGGTCAACAGAACTATCAGTTTCATTTCAGATTTCAACTTTCAAACTTGTTAAAACATTGGAATGACCTAATTTACATTCATATTACTAGTTAGCAATTGATATATGATTTCTCCAGGGGGTAATACTGACATTCCAAAATTTCCTTCTAATCAACTTTTCTAATCATTCATCCTTTTAAGTGAAATTGTCAGAATTGAACAGTTGATAACTAAACTTCTTTACTAACTCAGATTTCAATTCTTGTTAACTCACTAAGTGATTCAACAACCAATACAAAAGTGTATTAGCCAGCTGAAATTTCAGATTTTTACCTACCACTTCTTTGTTCATATATGTTAAAACAAACACTTTCTGAAATGAAAAGCTACTGGTTACTTCTTCAAACATCAAGTTTCAAATTGGTTAGTTTATTTGAATGACCTATTTGATATTCAAAATTTTTGTTAGCAGTAAAGGGTTTGATTCATATGAGTGGGTTCCATGCTCAGTGATATAGAGGTTTATGCACAAGGGGCTTAAGTGACGGAACAGAGGGGGCTCGGGCCGGTTTGGAGCGGCAGCCATCGCTGGCAATGGGGCAGCGGCAAGGTGATGGGTATGGCCAAAATGGTGTGCCAGGGGGTCAGTGAACCTAGGGGATGTCTTGGCGGTGGAGATGCTGCCGGGCGGGGCTGACGGCAAGCGCGACTTGACCATGAAGGCGTCACGGTGAGGAGACGCTCAGAGTGGGTAGGGACAAAAATGGTGGAGGCATGAGCATAAGGGGAACCTCAGGAACTCACCAGAGTGGTCACCGAGGACGGGGAAGCTTCGAAGTGCTCCGGCGACGGTGACTTGGCGCGGCACGACCGGTTCAACGTGGTGGCAATCCTGGGGAGAACGGGAGAGCAAGTGAGTGATTGGGTGGGGGGAGAGGGAGTCTAGGGAATGCTCACGGAGGAAGGAATTGAGCTGGAGCTCGCTGGAGAAGACACGGCGGTGGTGGCGGCAGATTTGGCCGGACCCGAAGAAGATGGCATGCGCGCACGCCATGACGGGTTCGACGGTGGTCGGAGTGTGCCGGAGCGGCCGGAACGACGACGGGCGCCCTTGGCAGTGCCGCCATAGCTCTCGGCTTTGGAGCTCTAGTTGATTTGAGGACGAGAAATTGAGGGGGAGGTAGGGGACTGACGAGAGGGAGGTTATGCACTCAAAGCTAGGCTTAAATGGGGGCGAGAAGCTCAGGGTTCCTCGTGGGAACTCGAGCTTCATCTCTTCCGGTCATGGCTTCTTCCCGTGATTTTCTCGGCGTGGATGGAGAGCGGAGCGACGACGTCAGTAGGAGAAGGGCCCTGATTGGTTGTCGTGTGCGGCGGCGTGACAGCGTCAAGTGGCTTGGACGGAGGAGGCCAAGCAAGGTGGCTAGCAGCTCTCATGGCGTCATGACATCTGGCGGCAGCGTGGGGAAGAAAGGCCTGCATGTGGGACCCACAGGTCAGTGGGAGAGGGAGGATGTGGCTCGGGTGAGCGGGTTCGGTTGCAACAGCGGCTCAACCAGCTCAGCCCGGGGAACAGTGAGGAGAGGAAAATGGGTTTTTCTGATTTTTGGAAAATGGCTGAGAAGGATTAGAGAATTTTTTAGATATAGTTCCCTAACTCCAAAATTGATGAAATGTTTAGTGGAGGTTGAGGAAACAGAGATGATTAATCTATAAATTTTCTAGGGTTTTACTTGTAATGCATTATTCTCTAGAATTATTTTCAGTTCTAGTTTTTGTTGGTTGACCCTTAATATACTACTTTGACTAGCTATTTTAATTTAGCAATTTAGTCCTTAAATTGGTGAAATTTTGTAGATGATTTTCTAAAGTGTTATAGAACCTAGAAAAATATTTTTAGGTACTGTTCACAAGTTTGGTTTGTATTTAAATTCAAATTCAAGTTTGAACGTGCAAAACAAATGAAAACCAAATATCCTCCAAGAATTCCAGAAAAAACCAAACAAGTATAACAGAGTGCATATAATCCAAATAAAATATTCCTAGCTTTGGTTCCTTCTATATTTTCAAAACTGAAAAATAGTTTGTATTCTCATCTAGAGAAGATATGTTCGTAAATTAGAATTTGAGAATTCTTTTGAAAGTACCTCAGGTATTCTAGGAGCCCATGAGGTTTTACTATTTATAATTTGAATTCCAAAATAAACATTCCCACATCTGAAACCTTTTTAGTCTTGCTTCAAATTCAAATTAGACTTTTGAATGGGAGAAGGAGTATTGGGTTACTAGGTTTCAATCTAGTATTCAAACTCAAAGGATTTTCTACATAAGGTTTTATACCCTATTCTGAACTAAGTTTTCAAACTCTTGACAAACTTTTATTTTGTTTGAAAATTTTCATTTCTAGGTTTTGGAAAACCAGGTTGTAACCTATTTGCTTTGCAACAAAAAGTTTTTAAAAAGGTCCAAAATTTCATAAATGCACAGTAGATGCATAGCTAATCCAACTTAAGGATTTTGGGCTGTTGCATTCTTATTATAGATAATATTACCGTCATCTGGTTCTTGAGTATACCCCTTGACATTTATAAGGGAGAAGCTGGAGGTCTAGTCCTTCTACGACCACCCCATAGTCGTAAGTCCTTCTACGACTATCCCATGTCATGAGTCATCCTATGATCAGTCTGTGGTCGTAAGCTTTACTACGACCACCACCTAGTCGTAAGTTCTTCTACGACCAGTCTCTAGTCGATAAGGCTCACAAACATGTGGGCCTAGTTGATCAGAGAATCTTCTGTACCATATCTAAGGATATGAGCAGTCAATTACACTGTTATTCTCTAGAATAATGGCACGATTTAACTCTCTGTCATGGTGATAACTGCCTAGCGATGTGGGAACGTTACTACTCCCACAATAATCTCCAGTAACGACTCCATCATCTAAAGCATTAAGGCGCCCTTTAGACTAGAGAAACAACAGCACGCTCCGAGTACTGTATAAAAGGCAGAATTATCAGGAGGAGAAGGAGAGAGGAATTAGGAGCACAAGACACCTGACTCAAGTCTTTCTATTGATCTTGTAATCTAGCATACTCAATACATACACACAGGAGTAGAGTTATTATTCTCCCCAAAGAAGGCCCGAACCTATTTAAAAATCCCCGTGTCGCCTCTCTCTGCGTGATTTGAGTCTTGGAGACCTCCCGAATCAAACAATCTTTACGTAAGTTCGGTTCTAAAACATCGACAAGGAGTTATCCACCAATTCATTGTTGGAGATCTATCTCATCCTTGCATAAAAGATATTTTGACAAAATGGGATGAGATTGATAGTAAGATAAGGTTGGATGAGGGTTACATCCCGAACAAGAAGGAAATTTTGCTTGACATTGAAGAAGAAAAGGAAGGTGCACTTAGTCACCATAGTGAGAAGCTGGCAATTGCATTTGCTTTGATTAATACAAGTGACAACTAGACCTGTTCAAAAGTCGGGCCGGGCCGGGCTTGAAAAGCCCTAACAAGCAAGCGAGGCAGAGCAGACTGACCCAAAATTTGGTTTTTTCGATAAAAACCTGATATTTTAATGTTTTTTGGAATAAAAAAGTAATATTTAATTTATTTTTAGAATAAAAATAGGGTTTATTATTATTTTTTTGACTTTGTCGAACTCTTGGGTTTTAATTTGGGCCTTGAACCAAAATGGAGTCGAGGCCGGCCGGATTAGGTCGGGCTCGGGCGAGACGCCGGGCAGCCACCCATGAACACCTCTAGTGACAACATGCCCATTCGGATTGTCAAGAACCACAGAGTTTGCCTGATTGCCATCATGTCACCAAACTTATATCCAAAGTGTATGGGAGAGATACATCAGGGATGCATAAGTGGAGGGGATCAAGTTGGTTAAAGGACAAATTCCTTGCTAAGACTAATCTACATCTGTAATCATGCTAACACTAAGCTAACATCCATGGATAGCACTATTCATCTTTGAACAAAAGTAATGCAGTGATATTTGAACCATCTAGATAAGATAATATTAATCTGCATTTGAAGTCATGCTATATTCAGTTGTGAACCAAGGATATCGCTTTTTTTATCTTTAATTCAAAAGTAATCTAGTATATGATGATGTATGAACCTTGTTGGTACTTGGTAGGTTAAGATGGATATGCTACTGATCCATTGTTACCATGCTTACACGATTATAGCACCACGAGGAAGAGATTAACTGTGGAAGACGGGTTGAGATCAAATCTTCGTTCAGGGAGATGTGGGCATAACAAGATGGTGAAATGATCTGGAGCACACAAGCTGAATTAAAATGAAGCGGTAGAACTGTAGAAGTAAAACAGTTCATATGCTAATGTTGGCATAAGAATTTATGATTTGTGTTGGATAACGGATATAGAGGATGTGTGCATGGAGTGCTATTATGTCAAAGGGTTTGCCATGCTGAGGAAAATTTGAATATTTAGTTCTCATAACTGAAGCAAATACATGAATGATTTTGATGGTCCATACAGAACACTACTGTAGCTTTTTCTGTTACCATTTGAACTTCTTTGAAGTTGGTAATTCATATGAAGCTAACTTGGCTCTATTCTATACAGATTTCTTTCCTGTCAATTAACATTGATTCTTGTAAGAACTTATTAACCATTTTTAGGGAACATTACTGAAAAATATCTGAAACTGCAGAATGGCGGGATATCACTTATTAAATTAGAAAGCCATCACTTTCGAGTTCCTTTGTATAGTTGCTTTGTTATTAGAAGTTGGAGTAACACTCTTTTAGTTTTTTGTACTTGTATTTAGATGAAGAGTAGGAATATTGATCATCATACCATATCTTTAATTTTTGGGACAGCTTTTTTCTTGAAATGGTTAAGTAGTAAATGCATTGTTATTGACAACAACTTTTCTGACTCCAGGTTTTTGATCTTACGGTTGTCAAGCCTTCTGACTTTGTGGAATATGCTTTGGCTTGTTTGGAACAACTTGCTAACTCTGGGGATCATAGTGCAAGGTCCGTTCGCCATAATCTGAGAGTCATGGTATGTACGTACTTTGTTAGCTGCAATAGCTGCAAATCACACAATATTGGTTATGCATCGCTCTTGATTTTATTTTATGCATTTCAAGGTACTACTGACATCATCCTTTTAAAACATGCAGTGTGTAATAGCCTAAAGATAGAGACGAAAAGAATAGGTAGTTGTCTTATGTTTTTTCCCATAAATTATATTGTTTATGCTCCTGTATTTTGTTGACAAACTGAGTTTCTTGTTATCATATTTAGAAACTTCCTTTTGTTATTGAATATACCAAGAACATTCCATATTACCATATATTTATTTGAATGTAAGTAAGAATATGCTCTTTTGTCATTTAATTTCAGAACATCTTTAATTGCTAAAACATAATATTTCATTTCATCTTCTGAAAATCTTACACCGTTTTCCATTTTATTACTCACAAGAAACAAGTGCCTTCTTTTCTTATATCATGTACATTGGTTCAGCAAATTATCGATGTTGTTTTGGTTCTAAACATGGATGATCCTTCATGCGCTATTGCTTGCAGCAGCTCTTTCATTTTTTTTGGCAAGTGATGTGAGTACCTCTTAACCCCAATTGATGTGATGTGCATACTACATTCCACTTTTTATTCATATTAAATATTTTTTCTTCTATCTCACAAGCCGCAAAGATAATCCACTACTACAAAATAGGCTATAGTAGGCGGCCCATCACAGACGGTTTTTATGGAACCGTCTGTGTTGAGTCTATCGGGATGAGGCATCGGCTCTGCCGGTTAATCACAGACGGTTTGTTAAGAACCGTCTGTGATAGGCATCTATCATAGACGGTTTATTAATAGAACCGTCTGTGATATATCATAAACGGTTCTATTCACAAACCGTCTGTGATTAGTTGGATTATCACAGACGGTTCTCATTAGAAACCGTCTGTTAATTATCACAGATGGTTTCTAATTAGAACCGTCTGTGATTAGCTGGATTATCACAGACGGTTCTTATTAGGAACCATCTGTGATAATTACACAGACGGTTCTTAATTAGAACCGTCTGTGATAATCGGTTATCACAGACGGTTCCAATTAGAAACCGTCTGTGATATCCTGGCGTTATATAAATTGCGCCTGACACAGCCTCTACCACACTGCCGCTGCCTCTGCCGCACTGTCGCTGCCTCTGTCGCTCTAGAGCAACCCTGCCTCTGCCGCAACCCTGCTGCTGCCTCTGTTTTAACCCTGCCGCTGGCTCCACTCCCCCATGCACCACTTCCCTGCCCTAGCTCCTCCAACCTGCGGCTCCTCCCCGTTCGCCCGACTTAGAGAGAGAAGGTTGGACCCCCCCCTAAGCGCCTCCTCCACCCCGCTACCTCCTCCCCATTGCGCCACTGCACCTTCTTTGTGCCTCCACCCCCATTATGCCACCTTAGAGAGGAGAAGGAAAGGAGAGGAATCGTATTTTCTTCGTGAGCTCCGAGGGTAACGATCTATAACCTTTATGTTTGCTATAAATTAATCGCTAATCAATTTAAGTATGTTTGGTAAATAGGAAGAGTACGTACTTGCAGTTTATTAATTTAATTTGACATTAATTTGTTACATACGTAGCGTAGATGGACAGGAACTAGATGTACGGTGTGAACCATGTGAGTCAAGAGTACATTAATGGCGTGGTTGCTTTTAGAAGAGCCATCGAGCAAGATATGTTGAAGAAGAGGATAAATTTTATGTACTGTCCATGAATTGATTGCGGTAATCTGAAAATGTTTAACAACTCGACGCAGATCGAAGCGCACTTAATTCGAAGGGGTTTCAAAAAAGGGTATACATGTTGGACCAGTCACGGTGAAGAGCAGATTATACCGGAAGTTAATAATGACAACATCGCCGAGGAAGTCAACGATATGCCGGATGTGGACTGTGCTTTTGATGAGGATAGGTTGCACGATGACAATCTGGATCAGATGCTACGCTATGTAGAAGAGAACTACAGTGAGAGAGAGTTTTGTAAATTCGAGGGCTTAAGGGAGGACTCGGTGAGACCTTTGTTCCCTGGCTGCAAGCCAGAATACACAAGGTTGTCAACCGTGATTGAACTGCTCAAATTGAAGGCAAGCAATGGTTGGTCCGATAAGAGTTTCACGGCGTTGTTAGGTCTCCTAGCGGACATCCTTACAGAGGGAAACGTGTTGCCCAGCACCACCTACCAAGCAAAGAAGGTTCTTTGTCCATTGGGAATGGAAGTAGAAAGAATACATGCATGTCCGAATAATTGTATCCTCTACCATAAAGAGTATGCAGACATGCATGTATGTCCCGTGTGCAAAGCATCCCGATACAAGCGTTAGAATACTGCTAAGGTGAAGCAAGGACCTCCTGCTAAGATGTTGTGGTATCTGCCTGTGATCCCACGTTTGAAGCGTTTATTTGCGAATCCAAAGGAGGCAAGATTAGTGCGTTGGCACTTGGAGGAGCGTTAAAAAGATGGAAAGCTAAGACACCCTCGATTACGCGGTGGAGAAACTTCGATCGGAGCTTTGAAGAGTTCGGTGCGAGCAGGAACATAAGGTTAGGGTTGAGTACAGATGGAATGAATCCTTTCGGTAACATGAGCGGCCGACATAGCTTTTGCCCGTGAATCTATGCATGTACAACCTTCCTCCTTGGTCTGCGTATGAAGCGGAAGTACATTTGATATCACTACTTATCCAAGGGCGAAGCAAACTGGGAATGATATTGATGTGTACCTAGCACCATTCTTTGGAAGATCTTGTGACCTTTGTGGAGCGAAGGGTGCAGGTATGGGATGCGTACAAGCGAGAGAACTTCACTTTACGCGTTATGTTGTTACGCACCATCAATGATTTTCACGCCCTTGGTAACTTTGTCAGACCCGATTACAAAAGGAGCCAAAGCACGCCCACACTGCTTGCTTAGATGCTATGGAGAGTGTATGGTGAACAACTTCGCATAAAGCGTCTATATGTGTCACCGTAGGTTCCTTCCTAGGAGTCACCCATACCGCAAGATGAAGAAACAATTAAGCGGAAATAAGGAGGGCGGTTCGGCTCAAGGGCTTTTAGAGGAAAGAGGTCTATGATATGGTTAAGGATATCGATGTTGTGCTTGGGAAGGGCGTAAATTAAGAACCCATGAGAAGAACATCTGGAAGAAGCGGTCAATTTTTGGGACTTGCCTTATTGGGAGCACTTAGAAGTTCGCGAAGCGCATCGGCGTCATGCGTGGAGAAGAATGTATGTGATAGCTTGATTGGTCTCTTACTGAATATTAGTGGCAAAACAAAGGATGGTGTTAACGCACGGCGTGACTTGATCGATATGAACATAAGGACCGAGTTAGCACCGAAAGAGACCGATATAGGACGAACGTACCTTCCCCTAGCTTACTACACTCTGTCCAAGGCCGAGAGAAATGAACCGTGCTAGAGCTTGCATGGTGTGAAAGTCCCGTCTGGTTAATCCGCTAACATTAAGAAACTTGTTTCTATGCAAGATTTGAAATTAATTGGTATGAAGTCTCATGATTGTCATGTGCTGATGACACAAATGCTTCCTGTTGCAATTAGGAGTATTGTCGGGACCCAAAATATGAAATTCTGGACCCTCTGTGTGTACTACACTACTCCAGGATCACGCTAGTGCACACAGTGGCGTGGCAACATAAGTGAAATATCATTTCCATATACAAAGATAACTAATAAATAGGCAAATAACAATAAACATCAGAGTAAAAACCTTAAGGTCAAAGCTTACAATTAATGCTTCAGAGGGCAGATAGCTCAATGAAGCTGCAGCGGAACGAAACAGAATAACTTCCGTGATGCCCATCCATATGCCCACAGGCAATCGGCTGGGGTGCGCGACCTAGTTCTCCACGATCCTTGAAGTAGACCTTGTTGACTAGCGATTCCTTCACCTCTACTTGATTTATTAAAGTAAGCATGAGTACACACCGTACTCGCAAGTCATACCACAGAATGCAAATTATAGATGCATGCTTATTCCAAAGGAATGGCTTATGTGGTTCTTTTGCAGAAATGCGACATTTGCAATTTGAATATGAATAATAGATTGAAAACATGATTCAAAATAAATAGATAATAATAAGTTTTATCATTTGTTTTCACAAAGACGCATAGCCTAATCAAGTTATTCACACAGCTGCATAAGTTATCTCACATAGCTGTCCCATCCCAAGTTTTATGAAAATCTACCCCTCATGTGAAATCCCCGAGCATATCCATGACCGCGGACGCGGCTATTCGAATAGATTGTTTAACACTCTGTAGAGTTTGTACACTTTACCCACAAGATGCAATCAACTTGTGCAGAGCTGATCACAACAAAACCTTTCAGAAACTTCATCTCAAGCATTGACACTCCCGATGTGCTTTACGCCAGACTACCCCACACAGGAAGTAAGCCTGACACACATCGTTGGACAGGGACACAGCGAACCGCCCCGTGATGTGACTAATTGGTAGCACACCTCCACCCAAGCCCACAGCCTAACCTACAACCTGAGTGATCAATGTCAAGACTCCATAACTTACTAAGTTAGGCCCGTCCCATTAGGCATGTGGTTGTACGAAAGGCTCAGTTCAATGGCGCACAAAGTTAAGTCCTTAATTGACCAAGGCAAGACTTCCAAGTTGCTACAAATCCCTACTCACACAGGTTATTAAGCCCATGCACACAGCTCCACCAAAAGTAGCACACAGTATCCACCACATGCCCTAGTCTAAATCCTTTCCCACCTTGTTGGTTAAGTGCAACATATACCATCAACGAGTAATAGCACACAGTGCACACAGTTTATATCACATAGTTCCATAGTCACTTAGTCAAGTTTATAATTGCGACTTATATGAAATGGTGACTCGTAGCATGGCTAAGCAATCTAATCGCATCTAATCAACCCACGTTGGTAATACCATAGCACCAACTAAATATGAACCAATCTAGGGTGACAAAAGATTATGACATAACAAATAGACAAGGTGGATATAACAAATGGGATAATAGCTACACCCAAAAGCATTTAAATAAATACTTAAAGTAAATGCAATAATTTGAATCAAAGTAGTTTTAGAAAACTGGGATTCAACATGATCAAAGGTATAACTTGCCTTGCTATAGCAATGATGATCTTAATTATCTTTGATCTTCTACCTCCTTGACCTTTCGCTCCTTCGGACGATTCCGTGACTTTAACGTCTAACGAGAAAGAAAGCGCAAAAACAAAATAAATTCAAAAAGACAACTCAAATAAACTCCAAATTGAAATTGAATGGTACTGGAAGGTAGATTATGAATTTAGATGAATTTAGGAATTTGAATGGACTCAATCGGAGTTCGGATGCAAAAGATATGGGCTTTGGAAGATTCACATGAAATGATAAAATCAGAATTTAGGGAATTGTTTCTCTGAAGGAAAAACAATTAATTGAGTCATGCTGACATCATCAAAGATTTTCAGCTGAAAAGATAAAGGAAATCGATTATGACAAGTGGGACCCACTGTCAATGGCTTGGTGCATGGTGAACTGGATCCATGAACCTTTTAGATCGGGTGGAATTGGATCTGCCACATGGGCTGATGACTGGATGTGACAAAGATGCCACAGGGGCCAAAAAGGTGACATGACTGCTGATTGGAGGTGAAGTGGCGCAAAGAGAGAAGGACAGAGAGGGAAGCTGAACAAGACAGCCATGGCCGACGGCATTGGAGGTTCTCGGGTGTGGTAGAAACCGGAGATTGGATGGCGTCTGAGAGGATCCAAATGGAGCACCTGATTGAGGATGACACCAGGAACACCATGCAATGCTCAGGGTGGCTGGAGGTCGATGAGGGCGGCACTGCGACGATGATGATCAGCACCGAACACAACGAGCGACGACGGGACATTCTGATGACAGGAAAACAACAAGGGGGTAAAGAATCAAACGAGGGAACCTTGGGACACGCTTTGACGTGCAAAGATGGGCAGCAGGCTCACCAGACAAGTAGATTGGGACGACGGCGGCGCGATCGGTTTTCGGACGGAGATGAAAACGGCGCAGCGTTGATCCTCGGCCGATGACGACCACGTCCCAGTGTAGAACACGAGCTTGCGATTCCAACGGAGGTGACAGCGCAGCTTGGGACGCTTCAACGGCGATGCAATCTGAGGACAAACGGCTTCGATGGCGCTCGGTTCTTCAGTGAAATACGACGCGAGTAGATCAAAATCGAGGACAAGGTTTTAGGGTTTCAAGAGAGGAGGGCGAGGCGATTATTTTGACGCGCTCGGGCTTCTTAAATAGGCACGGGAAGAGGAATCGAGGAGAGCAGTGACATACAGCGTCTTGGACATGGACTCCAGGAGAGTCCCGCTCGGATACGATTGAAGACGACGAGCAGGACACCGGGGCCACCGGTCAGGGAAAGCAAGAAAAAGAAAAGAGCAGCGCTTCGGCACTGGCCGAGCCTTGGCGCTCGCTCGGCACGGAAGCGGCCTACTCGGGTGGGTCTTGGCACACCGACAAGAAATGGGAGGTGAAATTTGGCGATGCCAGTGGTTCACGACAGACATAAAGAGGAAAAGGAGTAGCAACTGAAATTTGGTCTTTGGGTTTAATTTGCTTGGGAAAAAGGAGGCAAAAGCGCGTGGGCGGACAACAGTGCAAAGGAGGTGGGCCGAGATGGGGAGGGAGCGGGTTGGGCTTAAAGGAATAGAAGCGGGCTGAACGAAAGATTCGGCCCGAGGACTTTATGAGATTTTAAATAGTTTTCCTTTTTAGAAAACAGCAGAAAAGACAAAAGGCAAATAGAAAATAGAAAATAGAAAATAGCAAATGCACTCAGACAAATTCTAGATAAATCTAGAAAATATATCCAAGCACACAGAACCCAAATAAAATAGTTTTGATAATAGTTAATGTTGAGATTAATCATATTAAATTGTTTTTGATTTATGAAAGTCCCAGTTAAGCTTTATTAATTCAAATAAAATTGGTGAATTTTTCCAGGGACCTAACTACTCAAAAGATTTTTGAAAAGCCAAATTTTGGGATGTTACAAGTATCTTGCCGAACAAGGTCCGAGTGGCAATCTTGAGGCTGTATTATTTCTTCAACTCAATTGCTCAGAAGGTCATCGATCCCCAAGGACTAGATGCTCTACAGGCCGAGGTGGTGACGACTCTATGTCATCTTGAGATGTATTTTCCTCCGTCATTTTTCGATATCATGGTCCATCTCATTGTTCACCTTGTGAAAGAGATAAAGATATGCGGCCCTGTGTTCCTACGTCATATGTACCTATTCGAGAGGTACATGGGAATTCTCAAGTCCTACGTACGGAATTGATCTCCACCGAGGGGCAGCATCATCGAAGGTTATGCAACGGAAGAGGTCATTGAGTTCTGCGTCGACTACATGGCTCAGGTGGATCCAATAGGTGTGCCTCTATCTCGTCATGAGGGGAGACTAGATGGTATCGGGACCATCGAAAGGAAATCAATCACTCCCGATCTGGATACTTAAGCTCAAGCCCATTTCACGGTCTTGCAACACATGACCCAAGTGTCCCCGTACGTCAACGAGCACAAAGACATGGTACGCTAACAGAATCCAGACCGGTCGGAGGTTTGGATCACGAGAGAGTACAACTGTCGGTTCAACGAATGGTTAAATGTGCGAATCACTAGGAGGTCATCAAGTGATGATACACTGCTATGGTTGGCACAAGGGCCATAATTTACAATTGTCACATGGCAAGGATACAACATAAATGGGTACATATTTTATCTGGCATTTCGGGATAGGAAGAGCCTGATCCGAGCAGCGGTGTCGCATAGATGCATTCGAGACCGATGGGCTAAGGAGCTCCTACTATGGGCAAATAGAGGAGATATGGGAGCTCGACTACGTGCTTTTCAAGATCCCCTATTTGGTGCCGTTGGGTCCATCTCCCACGGTGAAGGTCGACAAATCTGGCGTCACTACCGTGGACCTCGAGCGTGTCGGATACAAAGGCGAACCATTCATCTTGGCTAACCAAGTTGTTCAAGTCTTCTATGTAACCGACCGGCAAATAAGAAGCGCCACGTAGTTCTTGAGGAAAAAGAAGGATTGTCGGAGTTAAGAATGTAGTGGGCGAGGAAGAATATAATCAATTTGATTTAATTGCCTCCTTTCGGAGAGGCGGCGTCGAGCTTGAGGAAGAACCCGGTGAGGAAGCTAGCTATATGCGTCGATCATCATGAAGGGCTATATTTTAATTAAGAATTTACTCCATTGTAATTAATTTATTCCATAACATGAGACATGTCAATGTGGACTTGCCATGTGTTATGGACTTGTAATCTCTTATATATTCTGATGTCACTATGGAATTGTCATCTCTGATTTTGATGTCAATGTGGACTTCATTGTAATGTGGAATGATAATATTATGCGCTTGTAATAAACAGACGATAAAAAGACCATATCGATCCTTTTTACATCACATACGATAAAAAAGGATTAGCGACCGTCCGATCAAACGCCTCCACCTGCAACCTTGCACGCTCGATTCGCGCTTGTAGCCGTTCGGACTCCGCAACCAAGCCCCATATAGCCTAGAGGCCATCAGCCCTAGTCTCCTCCGTCTCAGCGAGGTCGACCCGCTCTCCTGCAATTCGGATGTCGTCCTCGACTCTCCGGGCCGCATCCTCGGTGCGGACCAAGTAGTTCCATAGGACGATCTCCACGATGAGGTTTACTCGCTGGATGTCGCAGACCCTCGCGTTGGTCCGTCTAAGGAGGAGCTCCAGTCGACAGATGATGGCCGCTATGGTCTCTGGTAGATTGGAGGGCCTACAACGGATGACATTGCGAATGGAAAGCTTGTCCGCAGCTTAGGCCAGGTTGCGACCAGAGAGGTGCGAGTAAAGAAGCACAAGGTAAGGCAATACAGCTGGCACGAGAGGGGAAGCCATTTGGAGTTTGTGGAGAAAAGGGATCAAGGAGGTTGTGTGAAATCCATTGTAGAAGGGGATATCTATTTATAGAACAAGTACTAAAGCCGAAGCGGGATACGAAGGGATAT
The DNA here is from genome assembly GCA_036346405.1 of Phyllostachys edulis. Lineage (NCBI taxonomy): Eukaryota > Viridiplantae > Streptophyta > Magnoliopsida > Poales > Poaceae > Phyllostachys > Phyllostachys edulis. Next base: position 73,530,965 of record CM070545.1, read on the forward strand.
TTGGGAGCTGTAGCGATGTTGGAAAACGAAGAGACAAAGCTGTGCGATCGTGAGACGAAGAGACACACGTGGGAAAATGAAGAGACTTGTTGATTTATCGGTAGGATATGAGGTTATCACAAACGGTTCTATTATAAAACCGTCTGTGATAAGGAATCACAGACGGTTCTATTTAGAAACCTTCTGTGATATGACTTTATCACAGACGGTTCTGTTTACGAACCGTCTGTGATAGACTCCATATCACAAACGGTTCTGTTAAAGCACTGTCTGTGATATGGAAGTATCACAGACGGTTCGTAAACAGAACCGTATGTGATTTCTTATCACAGACGATTCTTTAATAGAACCATCTGTGATAGCCTTTTTATATGGAGGGAACCGCTAGGGTTTTGCTCTTACTCGTCACTTCCTCTCCCGCGCCCCTTAGGCTCTCGCGCACTCGTTCGCCTCCTCTAGGGCTCGCCCGTTCACTCCCCTTAATCCCCGGCCGACACCGCCACCTACGACCTCGCCGCCGCCGCCCCCTCCAGTGGCCTCACTACTCCCGCACCCCTTAGGCTCTCGCTCGCTGCCTTTGCCGTCATCGCACGCTGGCCTCCTCGACTCGGCCGATGAGCGGCTGCCTCCCTGCTCCGACTCTAGCCCGACGAGCGGCCGTCTCCTCCCTCCTCCGGTGCAGCCCATCGCCTCCTCTTCCACTACACATCGCCATCCTCCTCTCCAGCCTGTCATCGGCTCCCTCCTCGCGCCGGCTCCAGCGCCTCCTCCAGTACTCCCTTGCACCTCCTCTGGTATACCACTCTACTCGCTCTATTCCGCTCCCTCCCTTGCTCTGTGATGGGTTCTATTGATGCTCTGTGATGATAGTCGAAATCTGAAATCAAATAGATAATTAGAAACAGACTTGAGCTTAATCATATTGCTTTGTATGGTCAGTTATAATTAATAGCCTTTATACTTTCTATTGTCAGTTATAGCTGAATTAAGATTACACTTGTATGTTCTATGATTTGATTGATCTTCTGTGAGATATTTGCATTTCTATTCTCAATATGTCAATTAGGCTTATTGTTGATATAAATTTGTGAATTATCTTAAAGGCATATGATCAGATGTTCTGTTTACAGAATGCTTTATGTGTTATTTTTGTGATTTAATTTTACTAAGATAGTTAAATTGTAATCTGTTGACTGAAAGTTTAACTACTACTCTGAGATAACTTGACATATGAGAAATTTGTAGTTTGAGCTCAAGATCTGTTTTGTAATTATCAAAATTGATTTGTGAAGAGATTTTGACAGAGGACTGACATTGCAAAGACTATGTCTTATGCAATTAGTCAACTAAGAGCAATTGAGCAATCTTATTAGCTTAGCTTTATGCTGTTTTTAGTTGTCCTCATAATGAATATGTTGAGCATTAAACCTTTGCTTAGCATTTCTTCGTCGATCCTGACACACTTGAGTGTACCTTTGCTTCATGCCAATCCTCCACAAAGACGAAGCAAATGGTACACTCTAGTGTCGGGCTCGATGAAGTAGGCTCGAGCAAAGATGGGCTCGAGTTCTATCTATGCAAAAGATTCAGTATCACTAGTTTCTATCTATACAAAGATCACAAGAGATTGTTATACATGTGATTGTTATGTCGGTCTAGTTAAGCTTTGGATAGAGCTCAAAATCTGAATGATTTACATTTGATTATGTTAATTTGGTCCTCCTCGTGCCTTGTCTGTTGATCTCCTCGGTGGTTTTGAGTACCATCGCCGTTGTGAGTATTTCAACATATTGTGCCTTGTCTCTTTTGTGTGTGTGTGTGTGTGTGTGTGTGTGTGTGTGTGTGTATATATATATATATATATATATATATATATATATATATATATATATATATATATATATATATGATGTGCTAGTTGAAATATGTGATCTGTGATTGGTGGGTTCTTTGATCGCTTTCGGTGATGAATTGTCATAGAAAATGAAATTGAATGTGAATTGGTATATAGATTAAGCCTTGAGTTATAGATTGTCTAGTGATTCCTATAACTTTAAGCAATTTATTTCAACTTTGTTATACCTCTTTGTTCATGTAGCTCTATCATTCATTCTTCTTCTTCATTAGGTATCTTTCTGATGCCTTCTTTTTGTTATCCGTGTATTTAGTTGATCTCTACTCCTCTGGTCTAGCATAGGTTAAGTTGAATAAATTTGCTTGAATCTAGTTGATTTGAATAGCAAGTTGTAAATTGAACTCAAGGCCTAATCTATAAATTGTCATATTCAATTGATGATTACATTGGACATAAGTCTTTGTGATGGCCAAGGTTAAACCTTGTGCAACTAGCTTTCTGAGAGCAATAATCATACAATCAAATCTTAGCTTTATGCTGATTTTAAGTGTACACTTATTGTGTTTGATGACCATATTGTTCCTTTTAAATGACTTGATTGATTTTCTTAGTCTTATGACTATTGTGTCATTTAATTGGTTGGGAACTATGCTCTATTCATAGTTATCTATGTTGAAAATAATTATGCAATTTTGCTAATATGTTTAGCATTTCAATCAAGTCACGAGATGGCAGAGGCACCGTCTTCGCGCAAATCACCGACGCCTTGCAGATGACAGAGAGCGCCATCTTAAATCGCCTAATCCGTCGGCGATAATGATCTGAGCGAGATGGCGAGGAGAATCGAAAATGCCTATGGGCCGACTGGTCATCACGGAGGTCAGTGACTTTGGGGTCCCTCTGAGACCCAAGACATCAGCGGCGAGATTCCGGACCATCTGCGGGATACTTGCAAGGAAACGGGTCCCCATCACCACACCAAGGTGGAAGGATCTGATGAAAGAAGCGAGAGGCGCGCTGTGGACAGAACTTTCAAGTAAGTTCACTATCCCAGAAGCAGACATGGCACGCGTGGAACGGACGGCGATGCTCATGATCGATAAATCGGGGAGGACCTTCAAGAGCATTCTTGTCACGAAGTACGTGAACACGGGTCAGACGCCCTTCACGAAGTATGGATTCTTGACGCAGGAAACATGGGACGCCTTTGTGGCTATGAAGACGACGGCCAAATTTAAGGAGGAAAGTGAGGCGCACAAAGCTCCAGACACAAAACACTCACCCGCATAGACTCGGCACCACTGGGTACACGGGTAAATACGAGGAATGGGCGGCGGAGGAGGAGAACGTGTTTCCTGATGTCACAAACCCGCGTTCCCTAGCCTGGTTAAAAGATAGGGCAAAAGTCTCGTCTTCGGGTAGCATTTCTTTCACAAACCCGGCAAACCAGGAAGTGTCCGAACGTGTGGTAAATATGTCGAACTACCTAGTTGTTAATAAGTCCATAACTTAATAGTGTCTATAATAACATGATGACCTCTTGCAGCGTGAATTGTCTACCCAAACTTCCCAAGGCTCCTTCCAAGCAGACAGGGAGAAGGATATACTATCTACGGTCCTGGGAAACAAGGAGCATCCGGGTCGCACATGAGGCCTTGGGGTTAACGTACCTTGGAATCATGGATTCGCAGACGACTACTGCACATATAGGAGTAGGAAGAGATCCAAGGCCGAGCACGAGGACCGGTTGGTACAGATGATTTCTGAAAAATTTGAAGGAAAGCTAGCGACATTGCGGGATCAAATAAATCAACTCTGAGCGATGCAAGCCACCCTGTTAATTTGGGAGCTAGTCACCGCCGACATCGATAGCGTCGGCGTCACGCATAATTCGAACATGGCGATGTCCAATTACCGATAAGCGACATCAAGGTAATGCACATCTATGTAATGCACCAAAGATAGACCTATAGGACGCCTTAGCTAATTGTGTATCGTTTTGTAGGAGCCGACGCCCTGCAAGCTCCAAGTGAGGATAGTTGAGTCCATTTCTATTGAAATTTGGGCGGGGATGGTGCATCCAAAGCGAAGAAGGCAGGCGAAGACGGTGTCGAGTGGGGGGGGGTTACGCCAGGGTGGAGGTGGACATGGTACATGAACATTTCATGGCTGTCCCGCTGGAGATTCGCCTGAATGAAGAGATCACAACACTAGGGGATGCCGTGCACACTTTTATCCAGTGGCCCAAGAAGGACATCGCCCCGACCCAGCGATCTGCGATCTCAACACGACCATTCCTCTCCAATGGAACCCTCGATGACTCCACCTCATATTTCGCCTCAAAAGGCCACCTTATCGGTTCCCGTGGAGAAGACGCCGAAGGAACAACAAAAGTGTGCCGCTGTATCGGGTCCCGAGTCGTCTCGCAGGAAGACGCTACCAATCCTTAAGGCCAAATCGAAATCGACGAACGTTAAGGCGCCTCCCAAGTCCGAGAAGTCTGGGATATCCGGGAACTACATCATCAGAAAATCGTTGTGCTCGACCACGATATTAATGCCGTTGGATATGCTTGTCGGGGCTTTGCATGCACGGTACTTGGAGAAGACCCAAAAGAAGGGGTGCAATCTTTGGAATCACCGTCGGATCTGAGCATAAGCATTTCTTCAACGGCCGCAACCGTCGTGGGCTTCAACGACTTATATGACCTATTCAACCTCGTTGGCCTCGACGCCTCGCTTCTACGATGTTGGACACTGTAAGTGCGTACAATCAAGTTCTACATTCACGTAATACCGATAAATATCACAACTCATTGCTTATCTATAGATACATGATGAAAAATGTCCGGGAATGGAAAGAACCGGTGGGTTTCCTCGACCCACATGTGGTATCGTTGCAAACCATCCAAACAGAGTCGTCCTTCGTCGAGAAATACATAACGAAGTCATTGCTTCGTCAGAAGAACATGAAGTACATAGTGGTGCCCTACAACGAGGGGTAAGTGTCACGCTTGCTCTACAAATTTCATTTGTACTTTATATGCAGCACGAACTTAGGTTTAATGACTATAGCGATATACATGAGTAGGTACCACTAGATCCTCTTAGTCATTATACCAAAGAGGAACCATGTGATATACCTTGATTCCCTACTCCGCAACAAGCACAATTTCAGCATTCTGAGAGGAGTACTCGAGAGGTATGCTCATTTCCTCCATACATAACTCTATTTTAATCTTCATTCATTTGAAATGGCCGAGAATAATTTTTTGGAATCATGTAGGTCGTTCATCGATTATGTTGCCAACAAAGGAATATACGATGGAAAGAGCGCCGAACGAACACACAGGATGAATTTTCCGGTACACGCTACAACACGATAATCCTATATCATACTTCATAATAACACGTCTCGAACTGACTATACATATATATGTAATTCTATTTTTGCAGTGCCGCCAGCAAAAAGATGATGAGTTATGTGCAATCTACATTTGCTATCATATGCAGCTAATCCTTAGAGCTAGGAAGAAGGATCCCGAGGTTTGTCAATCTCGAAATAATTATTTCCTAATTATAAATTTAAATATATATATATATATAGCTTACCACTTTACTCTTGCTAGCGATGGGCCTTGGATATACAATTAGATGGACTCATTGCGGAAGAGATCAAGGACATTCGAGGGAAGCTCTGCCCCTTTATCCTATCAGATATCATTAAGGACACCGGAGAATTTCACTCCGTCGCTGACCCAGAGCATCACCCCGCCGACACCTCTCAACCACCTACAAACAATTGACTCAATTGTAATCCAATTGTAACTATAGCAACAATACTTAAACAAATGCGATCTTTTGTAATTTATTTTGAGTAATGATCAGTTTGAGTTTGTCAACAATTGATTATCTGTGATGTATCTGTTTTTCTGCATGCTTGTTTTCAGAGAGCATGGCTAGCAATTCCTGAGGCTAGCCAAAAATCAGCAAAAATGTAGTTAGGATAAAGAACTATCACAGACGGTTTTTGCTTTAAATCCGTCTGTGAAGGCATAGTATTATAGACGGTTCTATCTAGAAACCATCTGTGATACGCAAATATCACGAGCAGTTCTATCAGCGAAGCATGCGTGATATTCGAATATCCTGAGCGGTTCGTGGATAGAAGCTCGTGATATATCGCATATCACGAGCGGTTTCTAGATAGAACCATCTGTGATACTATGCCTTCACAGACGGTTTTAACCAAAAAACCGTCTGTGATAGTCCGTATCACAGACGGTTTTGAACCGTCTGTGATAACCGCCCGTTATCACAGACGAACAAATACAGACGGTTCGGAAACCGTCTGTGATGACGGTTCCGAACCGTCTGTGATGGCATGATCCGTAGTAGTGATCACATTATAACAAAGTTATTTATCTCTACTATATATATTGTTACTTTTTTTTTCTTCTAGAAGTATTCACCTTCTTTCACAAGATTGATGTGTGGATGCTAGAATACCTTTTGGTTCTTTTAGAATTTTATATATAGGTATGTCCAATTGATTGTAGGGTGTGTCACAGCTTATGGAACAATGTTAACAAAAATAAGAAGCAGAAGCAATTACAAGACACTATGAAAAAGAGATAAGAAAAATTGACTCAAAAGAAGATCTATCTTTCTGCAATGGAGGTACATAAGAATAATAGAAATGTTCATTCTTAACTATGATAGATCTAATTAAAGTTTTTCTTTTAATGACTATTAAATTTCAATACAGTTTGGTACCACCGTACTACTCAAGTCTGCCAACAGATATCCAAACAAAGAGCCTGTGGCATATGCTACTTTCTTGAGTAGTGATCCAGATGCACAGGTTGGTGGTTTCAAGCTTGGTAACCAATTTTGGAAAGTGCGTGTTAATTATCCTATTGAAGAACATGAGGTGCTGGTAAGGCCATAGGAGAACTACAAGACAATTGACCAAACCAAAGGAAAAACGATTGTTTGGCCTTCAATTTGTGTATATTAATTTTAGCTAGATTCAATTTATATTAGATTCACTTGTCCTACATCATATTTACATCCTTACAATTAATTATTATCCCTGCAGGTTGAAAAGATCATCAGTTGAATTACTATATTTGGATGTTTATCTTTTTGATCAACGGATCAAGAAGCAAGGAACTTCATGAAGAAAAGAAAGTAGTAGTTAGATTTTATATTTTAGGACTCCAATTTTACTCTTGTTCAAAGCTCTTGTGTTGACAAAAAATCAATTGTTTTTGTAATGTGGAATGATGTTAAAAATACATATATTTATTTCTTTAATGCAATGCAATCTACTTTTTGAACATTGATCATGTTGAGTTGTGTTATACATTCTGTAATATGACATGCTTAATTAGCAAATAAAAATTCTTTGTAGCAATTATAATTTCTACATACGTAGCACATAAGTGAACCGTATTTTTCCTGTATACTAAATTGTGTTGCAATATATTAATTATATGTTGCTAACAAGTGTTTGCTATGTTTCGAAAATATGTGTTGTTACAAATAAAAAATTGTGTTGCAACTTTGCAACACCTTTTCTTTTGTATAACAACAACTAATTTGTGTTGCAGTAGACCTACCTTACAGCAACATGACCAATAACATCACTTATCACATGTGTTGCTATCCATCCTAGCAACACATATTTGTAGATATAGCAGCATATACACGTGTTGCTATAATCTAGTCCTGTTGTAGTGTATGTTTTAATTTACTGATGTTTTCTTTCCTCATTCGCATTTACCAGTTGTGCACACCGTGGAATTTCATAAAAGAGGGTTGCCTCATGCCAATATCCTTGCATGACTGGCTGGTCAAGGTAGAGATCCTTCTCCTGCATTCATTGATGGTATAATTTCAGCTGAGTTACCCGATATTAATGATGATCCTTTAGATTATGCTCTTGTTGAGGAGTTTATGATTCATGCTCCATGCGGTGATGTAGATCCCAAGTGTCCCTGCATGAAGAATGGTCGTTGCTCAAAGAGAAACCCAAAGTCGTTCCATGCTGAGACAACACTTGATCAAGATGGTTTTCCTAAGTATCGGCGTCGTGAAGATCTCTCTTATGATACAACTGGGCATAATGAAAGGTAAACAATTATTCTTCAGTTACACGACAATTCTATTCATCTCATGACAATCCATAAATTAATGCTGCTTTCTTTGGCAGTAGTACCAAACTGGCCATGACTCCCACAAACCTCCGGTTCGACGCAGACTTTCCAGCATGACACACCGGATTGTGGAAAGCAAAAAAGAAGAAAAATAACCACCCTATGTGTGACAGCCACTCCAGTTTTTGTGACCATCGGCTCTTCATTTGCCCTATGCCATCAGTTTAAGTTTAAGGAGCAGGAACTATCTATGATTTCCTCTTCTACGTCTGTAGCCAATAGGAAGCTATTAAAGTTAGCTATGCGCATATCACAGGTGCTACACACAAACATGGACATATGGTGCTGGTTAGAACCGGTTTTATGTTGTGCATCATCATCATGCCAACCGTTTGTAAACCTAATGAATCTAGCAACGTGTCTCCTTATCTCTACAAGATCAGTCTATGTAAATTATGTTTGTGTAAACGTAAACTCTATTATGCATGTGAGTAAAACCTCCCCTCTTTTCTGACGGGCAAAGCGTACCATGCTGCCGTGCCTAGCTATTTCCTCATCAAAACACAACAGAACACAAGAGAACCAAGCCAGAAACAAGACAACGCCAAATAGTTCTCACATTCTTCTCTCTTCTCTTCTGCCGGCCAATTTCATCATTAAAACACATCAGAACAGGCGGACGCAGCGTAGCGCATGATCTGCCTAGTTAAGCTGATCCACCAGCAAATCAAATGCACGCGCAATGCGTGCATTGCTGCCGTGAACAAATTGAGCATAAAAGCTTAGCCGCCGGCCGCGCGCGCGCTGCATCACTCGCCCGAACTGATTCAGTTCGTATTAATTGTTGCCGTGCACGGAGACTTACCTGCTGGCCCCCAGGTTGCCATGCGTGAACGGCCAAGCGCTGAATCCTCGACCTCGACCATGCGCTCGACACGCATGGCACTGTGTGCGATCGAACCGCAGGTACCATATATATACAGCCTTCTTCTGCAAAGCTAGCCACTCCATCGAATATCGATCTCCACCTCACCGCAGAAGCGAAGCATCATCGGTTGAGCAATGGACTCCAAGGCGGCGGCGAAGTTCGCCGTCCTCCTGGCCGTGGCTGCGCTCTTCGCCGCGACGAGGGCGGACCACCACGAGCGCGACGACCGCCACTGGAGGTGCTACTCGTCCTGCATGCACAAGTGCTACCACGACGACGACGCCGCCGTCGACTCCACGGACGGCGGTGGCGCCGCAGCCGCCGCCGTCTCCGTCAGGGACGACGACGACCACGGCGACTACCACAAGTGCAAGGAGGAGTGCTTCGAGGACTGCTTCGAGGACGTGCCGGCCGTGTGCTACCACATGTGCGTCGCCGACTCCTGCCTCTCCCTGCCACCGTGTACGTAATTAAGATTTAAGACCGACCAAATAAGTAACCAAAAATTAAGCTTAATTAGCTTCTTAACGCTAGCTGCCGATGGATACATAAATGTGTTGCTTTTGTGTATGTGTGCATCTACAGATAGCGCTGCGAGGGTTGCCTGCTTCAAGAGATGCGGCATGAAGTGCTTCCACCACGACAGCCCGAAGCCCGGGCCCAAGCCCAAGCCCAAGCCAGGCCCGCCAAAGCCCGCACCGAAGCCGGTGCCACCAAAGCCCAGTCCGAAGCCGATGCCGCCGAAGCCCGCACCGCCGAAGCCGGGCCCGCCGAAGCCGCTGCCTAGGCCGCCATGTCCCCCGAAGGCCCCCGTGACGTCGTCCAACGTCAACAGCAGCAGCAACAACTGATGCATGGACACGTGACGACATACATTATACATACGATTAAGTTGTAGAGCTCCCAAGATATAGCATAAGTACGTATACGTACAGCGAGTTCTAATCACCAATTGCTACACACGCATGATATATGATACTCCACGCATGATATTGTGGACAAGTGATCTATCTGTAAACTGGGCATGGATCGATCATATGTTTGCCTGATCCGATAGATCTATGCATGTATTATATATGTACTGAGATTCGGGAATATATACTAAATAATCTTCTATACAGTATACACCGTGTATAATACACGTGCTATACATACATTCAGCTCACGTTTGTGCCTGTCACATGCATGGTGACTATCTTTGTTACGAATGGTGCAGAAAATACAGTTACTACTACAAAAGAGGCAATACTTGACGCATAATCACAGATGGTTCCTCAAAAACTGTCAGTGTTATAATTATCGCAGACGGTTTTACAATCGCGACCGTCTATGTTACTAGCGATGGGTAGAACTGTCTGTGATACACAATTATCACAGATGATTTTTAATAAGAACCGTCTGTGATAATTCCCAGATGGTTCTTAACAAGAACCGTCTGTGATTATTGCAGACTTCACAGACGGTTTTTAAATATAACCGTCTGTAATAATTCAATTTTGTATCACAGACGGTTTGTGGTTGGAAGTGTCTGTGATATATTTAATGCCTTTTCGGCTCCCGTGCGACACGTCTCTTCGTCTCGCCGGGCGATGCTTCCACCCATATCTATAAGTGAGTTCTTGCTGTATCCATATCGCACCTTGCGAGTCCATATCTTGCCATGGTGAGCATGCGGAGCATGACGGCGAGGACCAAGGCGAGGAGGTCGGCGATCGTCATCGCTCTTCCTCATGATGTCGTCGTCCACATCGTTGACCTTGTGGCCACGAGCTCACCTCAGCCCATGGCTGACCTCTGCAGCCTACAAGCCACGTATGTATTTATATATCTACAAAAATACGTACTACTATTTGTGGTGGCAACTAATTAACCCATGCATGCATATATATGTTACTAATATGACTAGCAACAACGCTCTTAATTTGTCCTTTTATTTTTCTCTTATGGAGTTGTAAGGCCATGTACAAGGTGTCTAAGAAGCGCGCTGTGGGGATGTGTGTGGCGCTGGAGCGAGAGAGGGCAACGAAGTTGCCGGACAATGAGCGCTATCTCACCGTCACCAACCACCTGGCCGGCACCGGCAACCCGAAGGCCTGCTTCATCGTCGGCCTCGCGCTCGTCTTCGTGCACCAGGACATGTAGCGCGGCCTCGTGTGCCTCGACCGAGCGGCTGTCATTGGTCACAAGGCCGTGGCCTACGTGCTCAGCCTCCACCTCTACACGGCCGGCAAGGCGCACGACGTTGGGAAGCACTACATCAGCCAGGTTGAGGGCGAGCCGGCGGGCGGTGGGTACGTGACGGCCAAGAGGACCAACCGGGAGTACAGGTGGTACCGGAGGCTCACTACGGACGCGGTCCAGGAGGCGGCGTGGAAGAAGATGGCCGGGCCACAGGGCCGGGTGTTGGCACTGCTGGAGGATGGCCACCGGTGCATGAGCACCAGCAGCGGCGTGACGAAAGGGTGGGACGACTACGTCGTCTTCTACAGCAACGGTTGTAGGATTAGGTATGAGTACACCAAGTTCTTTGCACAGGTATTGAACTACTTGTGATCGTAAAATTAGCGGTTTTAGCATAGTTTTAGCAAATATTCAGATATAATTATTTAATAATATGTGAATGTGTCATATGTTCTGAATTTGCATTTATGTAGATGAGAATGTATATTATCACAGACGGTTATTTATTTGAACCGTCTATGATGTGTATTTATCACAGACAGTTCTACTTTACAACCATCTCTGATGTGTAATTATCACCGATGGTTCTACTTTAGAACCGTATGTGATGTCAACCCTATTTATATTTGGACTCTAGGATTTGCCCGCGCCCTCCACTCAAAATGATTAAGTTTCTCCTCCCCCGAGCCCATCACCGCCGTCCTCGACGCCGCCTCCTCCTCGAGCCCAACGCGCCTCCTCCCCCAAGCCCGCCTCCTCCCCGAGCACGAGCCGCTGTCTCCCCGAACCCGACGCCCTCCTCCCCCGAGCCTGGCGTGCCTCCTCCCCGAGCTCGCATCCTCCCCTTCCCGAGCTCGTCGCCGCGGTCCTCGACGCCGCCTCCTCCTCCGAGCACCTCCTCCCCTGAGCGCCTCCCAAGCACCACCAACGTAAGCCGGCCATCCCATTTTTTTCCATATCACTTTGCTTATGTGTTGTGCTATTGGATATATTAATATGTGTGCTTTGTATGTGCCTAGCACTAGGACATATTGTAAAGTGATTTTTTGTGGGCTCGGTGAAATGCTCTATGATAAATTGATGTCACAAATGCAATTGGACGTGATATTGTGTATAGATTATACCTTGAGTTATTAGAGTACCTGCTGTTATCTATTGTCTCGAGCATGCAATTTATACACTCTGATATACTTGCTGTCATGTAGAAGTTTCAGTATTCCAGTCTATTTTTCTATGATTATTTACATTCACTGATCTACATCACAGTTGAAATTATCTTGATAGATTTTGTTCCTATGTACAGCAAAGTTAATTTTGGATGATTTGCTTGAACTAGTCTGAATGGACCAGCAAGTTTTATTTTGAGCTCAAGGCCTAATCTATAAAGTGTCATATTCAATTTGTGATTACATTTGGCATGAGCGCTATGATGGCCAAGTTTTAATCTTGTGCAACTAGCCTTCTGAGAGCAATAATCAATGTTCTAAATCTTAGCTTTATGCTGATTTTTATTATGCACATATTGTGTGTGTTGAGCATATTTTTCCTTTCAAATGACTTGAAGGATTCACATGCTTATAAGTCAATTATGTCATTTAATTGGTGTAGGAAATATGCTTTATTCATAATTAATTTTGCAATACAAAAGAATATCACAGAATGCAAAATTTGCTATTTCATTTCAAAAACAAGACCAAATGAGTCAAAACTACTACAACATCTTTTCACCTACCTCTCACCATTCATTTCACCTTTGTCTGTGTAACCATGTTCATGCCGGTCAAGTTCTCCTCCCTTGCGTCCTAGAGACATATGGCTGCTTTGAAGAAGACGGCGGGTACATCTAAAAAACCAAACAAGCCCACTATGAAGCATGATTTTTTTCGAGGGATCGTCCACGCGGCATAAGGAGGATGAAACAGTAGCCACGACCTACTTCATCGAGCCTACAAGTTCAAGAAGCATGGCTGCCAGGAGTGCGTGTGAACATCCAATTACCTAGATGTCGTCAATAGGTAATTGGATGTCGCTATGTTCAGAAAGTAGCGTAGACGCGTAGGTACTCCGACTGGGAAGTGACATCATGTATCAGCAACCAACCATTCCTTGATGTCAAGTTCTACGGTGAGGTCATCCTTACATATAAACCAAAACTCAAGTTGCTTGGTGTTCTTGTTGGGTTTAAAGACAATTACATGCTTGTAATTAATAACTTCAAGTTCAGTTCTACTACTATTACTTCTGAGGCCGTGGTTTAGGAGGATTCTACAAGCACTTGGAGGATTGGCATGAAGCAAATCACGCACTCAAGTGTGTCAGATCGATGAAGTAGGTCGTGGTTCACCTGCATGTTTAGGATGAACACCTAAGGAGCGAGCTAGCTAGCTGAATTCAGGCTTCGAGTTAGCTAACAAGGGACTACGAACACACACAGACACACACACACATACAGTCACTGCTTGGAGATTTTATAGAGAAAAGGTTATCACAAACGATTCCTTAGAACAAACCATCTGTGATACATCAGCTGTCACAGACGGTTTCATCTACAAACCATCTGTGATATATCAGCTCTCACAGATGGTTTCATCTTCAAACCATCTGTGATAGTCAACTATCACAGACGGTTCTGAGTTAATAATAGTCCGTGATAGTCTGCATCACCGATGGTTCAAAAATCGTCTGTGATGACCTCATGTCATTACTGACCTATAAACTCAGATGGCTCACGAAACCGTCTGTGATGACATTTTTGAACCGTCTGTGAAGATCTTTTTTGTAGTAGTGTATTTTCATTTTGAATTAAGTTAAATTTCTAGTTCACGCCGGCAATTAAACAACCGGACATCATTGCTAACCAATGATAACCACTCGAGAACTGTATCTCTACTACTTAAAAGAAGGAGTTGGTGATGGTGCGTCCTCCTTTATACGATATCAGCCGTTGAATCCATCTTTTGTTCGTACGACGTGAGCCCTTCGATCTTTTGCTGTCTGCGCTGCCGTCTCCCATCTCCCTCCATCAAAACCGTCACCCGACCCCCCTCTCTCTCGTCCCAACGCAAAACCGCCGCTGGCTCTTCCCCATCAATCCCGCGCCTCCCTCGCCCCTACGCCCTTGCTTGACCGCCTCGCCCTCGCCCGCCTCCTCGCCACGGCTCCCCCGCCGCCGGTCCTTGGCGTCCCCCTCCCCTTCGCTCGATGGCGGCCAAGTCCCCAGATCCCCCTCCCTCTCTTCTCCCCCGTGCCGCCGGTCCTTGTCCTCTCTCCCTCCTCTCGCCTTCTCCCTGGGCTGCGAGCAAGGCAGTGAGTGACCGGCGCCGAGGAAGAAGTGGAGACGGGGCACAGCGACTCGACGTCATGCATGCTAAACTGGATCTAGAGCCCCTTTCCTCTGACTCCATCCTCTTCTTCGTTTACCCCGTCGACATCCACCCCTCCCGGTCGACACATCGGTCTCCCCTTCCTGACACCGCCGCAACCGCCTGTCCGTCATCCTCCCGTCCACCATCTAGGGTAAGGCTGACGCCCCCAATTCCCATCTCTATCGATTTGGTTGATTTGGATGTCGACTTTAGTGGTATCGATTTGGATCTGTAGCAGTGGTTTATTCGGATGTCAATTTATCTTTCCCAACAAAATGTTCTGTAAATTGATTTGCCATGGGTCAGTAGTACACGAATTTATTCAATGGTACAAGAATTCTTGAATGCAAGTCCAAATTAGTTTGTCATGGATTAGTAGTACACATAATATTCTCGATGGTGAACTGGAATTCTTCATTTTTTTTGTTTTATCAGTTGATCTAAGAATTCTTCTTCCTGTGAACTCAATGGTCATATCGGTTTTGAAATTACATGTAGCAAAGCGAATTAGAAATAAAGCGCAAGTTGCCTCTTTTACTATCATTTCATTCAACCTTACAATGACATCCAATGGATAGGAGTGCTTGATATGTGTAAAATGTTAGTCAAAACAACGAGATAAATGTCGGTATTTTTTCACACAAAAGGGACTGTCATGTGGTTTTCATTCTGTTCATAAAGAATTATAGCAAATTTAGTGTGATTTTAACTGTTCTATTGCCATCCAGAGAGCTGCTGATCAGAGCTCATCGAGAGCAATGGAATTGGAGCACAAGGTGGCTGTGCTTGAGGTAAATTCCTTTCTACACTGTGCGTCATATCTGAACTGCTTAGTTTGTGCTATTCAGTATCGATATTGTGGTTATCTTAGGTTGAGTGTGCATCGTTGCACCAAGAACTACAGGAGATGGAAGCTCGTAATCGCCGTGCTCAGAAAAAGCCTTCTGATGAAGCTAATCAAGTTCTTCAGGTGAAAATCAAAGCACCTTTTCCCCCTGGGTTAAATATTCAGCTGTATTTTAGCTTACTCCATGTTTTTGATGTGAAATGCCCTTGTTGCACAAGGTATATAGTACTGGCTCTACAAATGCCTAGCTTTTTTTTTTGCTTTGGAAATAATCAAACTAGCGTATGAAGCAATATCGTGAAATGTAATATTATGGTGGTTGTTTTCTCTTACTGTTGTGATTTTGGAAAGCAAATGCAGGTATGGCAGGAGGAAGTTGAGCGTTAACGCCAAAGCCAAAGAGGGGGCAAAAACTAAGATATCATCATTGGAGGTACCATATATTTTATGAGAATCAAAGAATCAGCTTTTTTGTCAATTCTTGACTTCTTGTTGTTCTATTGGATATGTGTGGTTTACATTTGTTAAGTTTTAACTAGGAGTTTAGGTAATAGAAATGCTAATATGCTGATCAGATGTAGTATGGTATAAAAAAATATTTCAGTGGAATTGCTTTCGTTATAGTAATCATAATGCCTTGTCTTGAGCCATTATTCATTGTGCATCTTTATTTTTATGATGTAAATTTGAGTTGCGAGAAGATGAGAGTTGAAATGGCTAGAATGAGAAGAGATCTGAGCATTATTCTAGACAGTGAACTCGTCTTGCGATCGTTGATGTTACTTTCTTAATCCTAGATGATTAAATATCTAATTGAGCCAATAGAAATGTTACTATAACCCGACTTATTCGGATCATACTTACGGTAAATTTATTTATGCAAATGTGTCTTTGTTTTTAGGAGCACGTTGAGCTAGGCAGGAGATATCGTGAGCTTACCGACTTCTTTGGTGCGCAATGAATCAAATCAATTTTCTTTTGTATCCTTGACATTTTGATTAATAAGAGATAATTTAATTTTGTATGCATCCTTTCTTCCGATTACCACAAGCAAACACAATTAGAATCCATGGCGATGAAAAGGCTACATTAGAGTTTCAATTGGAGAAATCGTTAAAGCAATTTCACGAAGTGTAGGTTCCTAATTTCTCTTCCTCCTTTTGTTGCTTTTGCTACAATCAATGTCCTCCACATGTTATTATCATGCTGCCATTCTATTATCAATGGCCGCCATTTGATAGGTAGAAGCAGAAAGGAGTAGAGTTGTTCGCAGATCAGCATGATCGTGGGAAGAAGATACTGATATCAAGGCACTAGAGTATGTTGACCTTGACCATTTTCTTTTTGTCATTAAACACGCATGAAAATTTCATTTATAAGTATGTCATCGTTTTTTTATTCTATGATAGTGTTCAATCAAAATAGAAGCAACCTAATGTTGTTAAATTTTACTCGATGATTTCCATAGTCTTAGCTGTGTTCCTTTATTTGCACTTTTCAGTACAATTTGACAATTAACTGTGCATATTTCAGGCCTCTTCCTCTACATCATCGACACATGGCAACAGCAAATCAGCAGGTATATACGGCCAATGGAAATCTAAAGTGCTGCATCATGATAAATTGTGGGAAATCTTTTGTGTTCCAGTTACAAAAGGCTGCGAAGCTTCTAGATTCAGGAGTTGTGCGTCCAACTAGATTTTTGTGGCAGCACCTTGTTGCTCGAGTCAGCCTGCTATTCTATCTGGCAAGAACTGCATAACTTTTACTTCCTATATATTTGCCTTTTTGTTGTCATCATATAATGGTTGATTTCTAACTGAATCTGCATATACCTGTACCAGTGTTTGTGCATTTGTTCTTAATGTACTTGTTGCACCGCCTGCAGGTACTCAACCATGCTATATCGCTATCACGTATTTTCATGTCGTTTCAGGCCTAGGTCATGCACATAATGTTCTTTTGCTAAACCTTTTAACCGAAGTTCATTGATCAATGTATTTAATTGTTACAGGACTTCACATCGAGAGAAGTGGTAGCATCATCCATGGGGGAGCTAGCCAACTCGAACTTGCCATAGGCTTTGTGCTCTTACTATTTCTCACCGATTCAGGCATTGCTTCCCGATTCTAGCTCTACATGCTTAAGGTTCCCTGGTTTGATGCAATGTTAACCCCCACAGTTTTTCCCCTTCTCATTCCCTCTCTTCTATAAAGTAATGTTCTTTGTTGGCCATGGGCTATAGCCCATTCTTTCACACTTCATATTGATCACAAATGCACCAGCTTGTATGGACAACTTGACCCAATATATCATACAACCCACTTGAGCCAATTCTTGTACTCGATCTCAAGCAAACTGTTTGTTCAATATGAGCAATATGGAATCAGTAAAAGCTTTTCTTGAGGACACTTTTCTTCCTTGAGTTATTGTGCTGATCCATTGCTCAAGGTATGTATTGAATGAATTAAGATTTGGATTTTAGTGTTCAGGCTAAGAATGTTTTTGGCTTTATGATCAAGTTGTTTCTTGTTTTTCAAAAGTTTCTTTTGTCTATTAGTTATTTTTAAGTTGTTAATTGTCAGTCCAAAAAAAATTGTTAATAGCCTACCTGTATTTCACGTTGTGTTGGTCTTCCATTAATAAATCCTTGTGGAAGACAATGATACCTTTGAAAATTCAGGTGTTTCTTTGGCTAATAATCAAAAGAAGCATTTTGACAAGAAAAAAAACTAAAGAAAAGTGGGTGGAAAGGTCCTACCCAATGCCAGTTTTGTGGTCGCTGAAGAAAACATGGATCATTTTTTGTTGTTGTGCCCAGTAGCTAAATTCATTTGAAATGTTGTGAAATATGTTTTTGGTTTCACAAACCAACCTGGAAGCATTCATAGAACTTCTGTTCTCTAATTGGCTAACAGAGTTTGATAGCAAAATAAGGAAGTAGGTCATAGTTGGTGCCTTGGCTATCCTTTGGGTAATCTGGAAAAGTAGGAATACTGCCTGTTTTATGAATAGATTGCCTACTCTATTTGATCTGCTATTGAACTTCTGGGCATTGCTACTAGACAAAAGAAGCAAGTAGAGAGGTCATCCATGAGACAGGGTGCAAAGGTGTTGGAGCAGGTTGTAGTTGAAGTGCTCCAAGTGAGACCAGGCTGGTGTGCGAATGATTACAAGATAAAAGAAGATGACAAACGACAGCGAGTTTATGGCTTTCTGCAGGAAATGGTTGTGGTTTTGCTCGAAGCCTGAAGTCCTGTTGTTTTGTTATCTTCTTTCGGTGAACCTCTTACATTTTGTTGTATGAGAAACGTTAGCTAGACTTAGCCGCTATTGAAGATGCCAGCCACTAGCTTGCTTTCTGTTTCAATTTAGTAGGAAAACTTTGTATTGGTACTATCTGGTTTCTAATAAAAGAATCGAGGGGTCAAACCCTCTGTTTCAAAAGAAAAAACTCCATTAACTCCAAATCAACTATTTCCAAAAAAAAAAGAGCCGAAACTAATTATCTTGCCCTTGCCCTGTTGAGAGGCTACATAAGCCATTTAGATATGCCAAGTAACAGCAATTTAGCATGCACTTAACTAGACACATGTCCATCCTGGATGGATGTCTCTATAAATATGTTTGTAAACACAATATTTTTTAATTATCTCATGTAGATATGTTTAACATACTAAATTTATTTTTGCATGGTTGTTTAGTTAAACCTACAGCAAGGAAACCTTATTGGCTCTACTACAAGACATGAAAGTTTTAACTTATGAATGACAATTGGGAAATTAGTGAGCTATAACAACATATTCTATATAAAAATTGATTTTCCGTTGCAACGCACGGGCACATGACTAGTGAAATCAAATATGTGAATTCAGGTTAGAAAATCATCCTGTTGTTCTCATGTCTAAGGTGTGTGTGAACCTATACCCTATCCACGTCCACCCTTTCTTTCTTCTTCCAAGAACCAGTTTTTTGTGAACCCTCTTAGGGCATGTACAATGGTATAGATAGCTGCTGTCTATAACAGCTCTCCATGTCACCTGTAGATGGCATTAAAGATAGCTCATACAATGGTATAGACAACTGCTGTCTTTTTAGTTGTCTTTATAGAACACACAATCTTTAATGTTTTTCTTGTTTCTTGTGCTATAGTCGACTACATGATTGTAGACAACTTCTTTCTCTCTCTTCTTTCTCTTTCATCCACGTCAGCAAAAATCCTACGTGGCAATGACTATAGACGACTGACATAAGTCCATTGTACATGCTCTTAGCGTCGTGAACTGTGACCAATGCATGAGGGTCATGTCTTCAACTACTAGTTTTATGTTACTTATAACCAGTGTTCATGTAGGTGGCGAGCGAGCAGTGACCGCCTAGTGCCTAGGGCGCCTAGGCGGGCGACCGAGACAACATGTAGGCTCCATGGACAACAACACATGGGCATGAATTATATCTCAAGATGAACAGAATTGATTGTTACCTAGAGGGGCTAGATGTAAAATGACATTGACATAAAATAGATATACTTGATGAGTTGATGTAGTAAAATAGTAAAATACAAACAAGCAACCTCAAACAGTCTTAAGACTCATAGTTCTCAGTTCTCATGAACAAGCAAGTCAAATATAAATAGTTCATAGTGAAACTTAAGCAAGCGTGATGATATGATGAATTGATGATCAAATGAGTGAATAACTAGTCATCTTGATGTAGATCGAAACTTGAGATGTGATCAAATCCTATATGTTATCCGATCTTTCATGGTGGAACAACAGCAAAAGTGCAGTAACAATCCTGTCGGACCCCCGACTTTGAATACCCGACGCCCTTGTGTGTGTATCGTACTAGTTCCATGATCAATGGCTAGTACACACATCTACAACATTGATATTCACATCCATACACATTATACATACAACAAGAAACAAATAGGGTATTAAACGTAAACATTTACATAGCAAATTCATATTACACGGCCGACCGACCAAATTAAAGCTCAAGTATCAAATATAACAGCAGAAGCATAGCAATTAAATCCCAAAAGTCTAGTGGTGTGCCTATCTATACCCTCAGCCAACCAACAAGGACAAAACCCTACCAAGACCCGTCACCGTATCCTCCGGTACCAGGTGCGAAGAATGCGTCGTCCAGAATCGGTTCATCCTCATACTCTGATCAACAATTTAAGTAAGATTGAGTACATTTTGTACTTAGCAAGACTTGTAGTGTATCGCAACATAATATAAATGCAAGGCTATCAAATGATGAGGCTCTACACTACAAGTTATTTTCAGTATTAAGCAAGTTTAATTTGCAATATCGATATGTAATAATTTGCAACAGAAATTTTAAAGAGCAATTGAAAGATAAAGAAATATCAAGTATGTAACTTAACAATAGTAAAATCACAACCCTCCTCCGCTGCAATCATCATTTCATTCTCAGCCATAAATATGGCACTCACATCAACTAACCATCCCAACATTTTCCAACAAACCTTTTTTGCAAAAATTAAGACTATACCCGATGTGACTACACTAAGCACACTCATGACTGCGAGCACGACTATTTAAATAGATTTACACTCTGCAGAAGTGTAAAACTTTACCCACATGATACGAGGTCTCTAGTTTGTTCGGTATTCATCGATACCACCACACACAATATTATAGTATGTAGTCTAGAGTTCACAACGAAGTCTTTACATCAACTAGTCCTAACCTTGCACTAGCCCGGCGAATGACAAACCCTGACTTCACACGGGTACACCCCCGTCTCAGTGAGATATTCATCATTGTATCGAAAGGCTTTGGTCCTAACGCCTCAACGAAGGGAGCCCCTTTGAGCAAACCTACTCGGACATACTCGTACTATTGCGACCTACCAACATACAAGACTAGTCCTAAATAACTTAATTAGCTAAGCTATCCTATAAATAGCACATGTGGTTGCACGCTTAGGCTTAGATTGGTGGCACCAGTGTTTGATCCTTAATCGACCTGGGCGAGGATCTCCCCCTATCTACTTGCAAGATATACTTATCACATTCCTCAGTACAAAATATAACTCGCATGAGTCAAAAACTATGTTTTCATTTTCATTTTTATTCCAAACTAACAGAGGTAACCCCTCTGGACCAACATTTCAAATTCTCCCAAATCCATACTCAATTTTCATCAACTGTTCAAATTTAGTGAAACTAGAGCCCGACTAAGCATCCATTCCATATTCTTAATTGAAATACCCAAATCAATATTAGCTACTATCTAAACCATATCCTAAACATTACAAGAGTAATGAAATCAACTTGACAAGGAGGAATCATGCATTCAATAGGAATTTAACTACCGTTACCCACAAATATAGCAATTTTAGCCAAACATACACACATGCATAATGGATTTTTGCAAAATGAAGTAAAAATAATTGAAATAGTGGGATAAGTATGGTCAAAGGAGGTGCTTGCCTTGCTCTAGTAGCTCTGAGTATGAGGGTGATGGATCGTCGTGTTGACGAGGATTAAAATCTCTAAATATTACTTTAATATTTAATTAAAGACCGTATGACCTTCGTGGTCGTAACCCCTAAGGCTAACGACCCCCTAGTTGTGAGGATTCCAGAGGTTACTTTATGGGTACCCTGGTCGAAGAGATCATGTACCTGCTACCCGACCAAATGACTGCTCGTAGGAGCTTTGAACTAGTACTTCGATCCGATTCCAAATATATTCCTTCTGTGTGATGAATGAAACACATGTCTAAATTGTTCCAAACCACACAATGCATATAGCCCTAAGTCACTGACAATAACCATCATATTGTTATTCTCCCACTGACATCAACCGATGGTCAGTTGGTTTTCTACCAACTGCCACCTTTTCTCCAACCGGACGCGCCACTTCCAAAGGGTGCCACCTCCAGAAGTAATTGTCACTCCTTCGTCAGTTATTTAAAGGAGAAGACAACCGGGAGAACAACAATGATAATAAGCAGACACGTTCGCAAGATCTAGACACGATCTACAACCACAACTCAAGGCTGTTGAAGCAATAGCGTAGCAATCAACACATCAAGTGTAATTAGGGCTAGTCTACTATCTTGTCAAAGGCACCTCATGTAAAGGATCCAGTTCATTGTAATAAAGAGCAGCCCCATTCTCTCTCCAAGAACTCTTTGCCATTTTTCTCTATTTATTTCATAAGATCAGTGACTCGATCGTCAACACATGTCATAGACTACTTGCACTTAACCACAGTGATTAACGCTAAACAAACCTTAACCACGAGTGGGACCCGCCAAGGTAGTTAGGATCACGATCCTACTCTTAGAGTCTTACGATTCTACGAACCCACGATAGCCTGTCGATCCAAATCGCACTGTCGATCCTACTCGTAGAGACTTAGGGCAAAAAAAAAATTTGCAATTTTTTTAGAGGCCAAGCTTTGCTAATACTTTGTTTTAGAGAAAAATTTGTTGATATTAATTTCTGAGAATGAAACTATAAATAAACAAGGAGCATGCAAAATATTGTATTAGTGTGGTATTGCTAGTACAAATATCTATATTATGGCATGAGCAATCTTGAGTTTGATAATGATAAGCTATTTTTATTCCTAGAGTATGTCTAACTACTTTTAAGGAACATGTAAGTGGTAAACCATATAAGAATCATACAAACTTATAGTATAGATGTTAAATATGTGTATTTTTATAATTTCGTAGAATCGCCGATTCTACGATTCAATACTATGATTTCGATCCTACTGAAGGCAAATCGATCCAACTCAGGATCTCGACTCTAACTACCTTGGGACCCACTGTCAGTGAGAGAAAGGAGAGCTGTGAGAACCGCATGGCCGGCTCGTGAGCTCACGGCGTGAGCAGCAACCTGATCGCTTGGCTCGGGGATGGGGAAAATGGATTTCTAGCTCGACAACGATTCTACCGGGTGGTGACAGTGGCCGAAGAGATGGACAGAAGCGGTGTGTAGGATCGTATGGCACAATCAGAGGGGGGTGAATGATTGTACCGATTTCTTGCTCACAACTTGAACCTTTCTCCTGTGCGCTGGCCTTCTCACGACCTCCTCGAGAACCTCTTCGAGGACCTCTTCAGTATTTCCTCGAATACCTCTTCAAAGACCTCTTAAGGACCTTCTCAAGAATCTCTTCTGAGAATACCTCTTACACACAGTTGAACACAAACAACCTTGAGATGATGTCGAATAGATCTGATCTCTTATTTCTCAATAGTGTTCTGTGTCTACAAAGTGCTCAACAAGCACCCCTCAAAGCTTTCAACCGAAAGACCTCTATAGCTCTACCTCAAAAGCTACGTAACAAACGCCCCTGTAAAAGTCACCGTAAAAGCCACGGGAAAACACTTCCCCTCTGCCTTCTTTTATAGGCAGAGACCAATTCGTGTCCTTACCGACATAGACACGACAACTTATCTCTTCCGACTTCCAAGAATCAAGGGACCCGAAACCCTTCCAAACACTGGTTTTCCAATATCTCTAAACCTTCCAGATATTTGAACACTTTCCATATCTCCTCACACGTCGTAAGCCTTCAGGACTTCACCTCCCGAAGCTTCTCCGTGCATCAGCATCCACCTTTGATCTCTAAGTGCTCCAGTGCAAGCCCGACCACCTCGTGACATCCTCGACCTCCTAGACCTCAGATTTCCCCATCCTAGTCCGGGTCCTCCTTGTCATCGACCATGATCACCTTCACGCTCAACTTGCACATGTAAAGACCAAAGAACATATTCCCGGCACAAGTATTCCAACTTAACCAATATTAGTTCACACACATGCATATCACACTTTCAACCATCAATAAACACTAACCAGATTAACCTTGAAGTCTACGACTACCTCAACAAAATTCGCGATCACTTCCAGTAGGTCAACGACCACCTCCAAGACATCCAAGACTTCTACGATCAGTTCCACCAAGTCTACGACCACTCACCAGCACCGTAGCACTTGAAGCATACAGTATTTGGAATGAATAGGATGGTCTTGTGGAGACCTCCGGGTGGTCCTACAAGACTTGTAAAAGACCTCCTGAGAGGTCCTAAAAGACCTCGTGAGTGGTCCTGGAAAACATCCTGAAAGACATCCTAGGAGGTCCTGAGAAGACGTCCTGGGAGGTCCTGAAAAACCTCCTGAAAGACCTCTTGGGAGGTCCTGGAAGAACCTCCACAAAGACCTCTTGGGAGATCCTAGAAGACCTCCTCAAAGACCTCCAGGGTCGTCTTTGAAAATATCCAGGGACGTCTTTGTAAATCTCCAGGGTCATCTTTGTAAATCTCCAGGGTCGTCTTTGTAAATATCCAAGGTCATCTTTGTAAATCTCTATGGTCGTCTTTTTGCAAAGACCACTTCATTGCTGCAGTACCTCGGAAGACCTTTGTGCTACAGTACTCGAAGATACAGTACTCGAAAGACCTCCTCACCAGGGAGAGGTCCTGGACGATCCAGATAACTCCAGGGGGAGGTCTTGGGTGGTCCAGATTGAGCCACGTTGGTGCTCTTGAGGAGATCTTGAACGGTCCAGATAAATCCATGTTGATTCTCCTAGGGAGGTCCTGGACGGACGCGATTAATGCGCATTAGTTCTCCTGGAGAGGTCCTGGACTGACGCGATTGATGCGCGTCAATTCTCCTGGACGGTTGCGATGGATGCGCATTAGTTCTTCTAGACGGTTGTGATGGATGCGCATTAGTTTTCCTGGAGAGGTCCTGGACGGACGCGATTGATGCGCGTTAGTTCTCCAGGAGAAGGTCCTGGATGGACCAGATTTATGCTGGGGGAGGTTCTGAATGGCCCGGATGAGTCCATGCGAGTCCACCAGAGGAAGACCTCGAAAACCTCCTGTGATGGACGTGAAAAGGCTCTGGGGTGGTCGTAAATACCTCTGGGGTGGTCGTAAAGACCTCTGGGAGGTCTTATAAGACATTAAACCAACCACCCAAAAGGAACAACTGAAACTACCACAACCATAAATTCTAAGCAACCAAAGATCAATTATTCAAGTCAATTATTCATCAGCAAAAACCGTGACAAAGCCGCATGGTCTAACACGGTGCTACGCCGGAAGCGGCGGAGGCTCTCGGGCTTGCAACGGCTTTTCGCAAGTAGAGCAAAAGGACGGTGAAAGGTGGTGCACACTAGCTCTAGAGGGCTATTGCAATGGTACTAGTGGTGGCACGAAGACCAATGGTCACCGGAGCGGCGGCGACAACAAATTTTTCAGACGGCGCCATGATCGGCTACGAGGAACTCCATGCTACACTAGCCAATCGTACAATCTAACAGGCGCAATAGCTCTAGGGGGCTACTAAAAGCTCACCAAGGGTGTTAACGACGTTGGAGGATGGCCGGAGAGCATGGAGCAGCAACGAGCAGCGGTTGCGGCTTCACGGCGAAGATGCTTTACAGTGATGGAGAAGCTACAAGGAGCAACCCATTGGCTCACAAGTGCGCTAAGGTTGGTGAAGGAGGAAGGAATTGACCAGAGACTTATCGGGGTGGCGGCAAACAACAAAAGTGTTTGTGGCAGCCAGAATTGGGGAAGAAGCACGAGCATTTGGATTCTCTATGAGACAGACATCATCAAGCAAGGGAATAGCATCAATAGGGTATAGAACATGTTGTGACATGGTTAGGAAGGGTTTGAGCTCATCAAAACTGAGAAATGTGAAGGCCTGGATTAGGGTTCACGCTAAAGGTGAAGAAGACGACGGTGCGATTGCACTACAGAGCTCTAGGGTCTACATCAAGTAAAGGAATGGAATGAGTGAGGTACGAGGCGCACGGTGATACAGGTGGCGAGGAAAAATAAGCTCACCAGAGGCGGCGATGGTGTAGAGCTTGATCACTGCGTCGAGGATGACACTCTTGTTCCCGTGGAACCAAGGAGTGAGAACCTCTAGTTCTTGGTAGGAGGCGGGAATGGCGAGCTGAGGATATGGTGATGTGGGCAGTGACTTAAGTATGGCTGAGATAAGTGCAAGATTGACAGTGAGAAACTGGCAGGCACGGCGAGAACTCGAGGGAGCTCTCTGGCTCTCCGCCCGTTCGGGAAAAAGGCGGTGACAGGAGGGTGGTTGTCTTGGGCATGGTGATTCACGGCAAAGTGCGGAGGCGACGAGAGCAAGTGAGCGCTGAAACGGTGGGCGGCGTCGCATACCCGGGGCAGGCGGAGTAGGCACGAACGCGGCACGTTGGAGCGTAGTGGCATGGCAAGGTGGCCATCTAACGTGCGGGCCCAGCGCATCAGCGAGAGGGAGAACGGAGGGGTGCGAGGTGGACTGACTGGCGCAAATTTTTTGGGTCGCACTGGACTTTTGGCCCAATGGGCGATAGGGAAAATAGAATTAGGTTTGAATTTTTGAGAATTGGCTGTGAGTTTGAGGAATTGCTAAATATAACAAATGAGCTCCAAAAATTATGAAATTTTTTATGGAGGCTCCTAACACAGTGTACTTACTTGTGTAATTTTTCTAGAATTTGATTTTTTCTGTATTTTTCTCGAAAACGCTTTTAAAGCTATTGTTTGTATGCAAATGCAATATTTGATTTGAGGAAAATTTCAAAAACATGCTCAAAATATCCTCACATTTATTATCAGTACAATTATCCCATGTTTGAATTTTTGGGATGTTACAACTCATGCGGTCGTATAGTAACACAATGTGTTTGGTGCAGTAATACGCCGATGGTGGTGCAGTAACACGATATCTTTCATACAGTAACAATCCGGTGGTTATGTAATAACACTCCATCTACTGTGCAGCTACACGACTTCCATAGTGTAGTAACAAGCATGATAATGTGGTTCAATCGCACTAGATTAGCAAGAACTGAAGTAGAAGTGATCAGCCGTAGCCTTCCAAAACGTGAACAAGGGATTGATCGCGAATTTGAAGATTGAATCGTATAGATTCCTGTAGACAAACTAAAGAACAACATGTCCTTGATCTGTGCCAACTCTCACAAACCCTAGAGGGGAAACTCTCGACTGGTAACTGGGGATTAACCCTAACGACACACGGCTGAAACACACACGTGTTTTCAAATCATAATTCCACTCCCCCTCTTACATCATGCATTACCCTCCTACCTTATATAGGCACACACACATACACATTTTGACTTAAATATGGATTCCTACTAGAAAACAACTCATAACAATAACCCATGCAGACTCTAGCTAATAAAATATACCAAAATAAACTTGGCCTTTTATATGTCGGTCTTGCCTAACTAAAACACGCTAATTCAATCTCAATATTTTCACCGACTGAACTAACTTGATGTCCTCCGAAGGTATGCACCATGGTGGGTCCCATGTGTTTGATGCATATGGATCAATTCCTTTGCACCAAACCATCAGATAGAAATATTCAGGTTGATTTCCATGTAGATGCACAAGAAACATCGCGCACTAACAGAACTTCCATTCATGTAGTAGCCATGCACGCTTCTCCTGGAACTCCTACCTTTTAGTTGGCTTCCTTCCCTTCTTGTGCGTCAGTGTGCAACTCCCACGCACACACCTTTTGTTCCTTGTGCAGCACAACATTTGCGTGCACCGCACCAACCTCCTGGCTCCCATGTGTCGCAACCTTCTCTTATTTCTTGTCAGTAAATTCTAAAATTAATTCATGCGAAACAATTTGTACACGAGAATTAAATTCAGAAACATGGTTAGTAGTCGTGGTTGTATCACATCTTCTTCCTCATAATTTTTTGTTGGGAATAGAGGTGGCCAAATGGGTCGTGCCTGCCGAGCTGCCCTGAGGTACGATATTGTTAGCCTGACCCAGGCATGGCATGGCCCGACGCATCGTGTCATGCTTGGGTCGCGACCCCAGCCCACACCGTATCGTCTGCGTGTATGCCCGCCCGCAGCACGACGGTCCTGCGGCACACACCGGTGACGGAGGTGGTGGCGACGGCAGCGCACGGCAAAGGAGGAGGGGGTGGTGGCAGCGGCGCATGGCGAAGGATGGTAGAGGAGGATGTGGCGGCGGCACGCGGCGCATGGAGAAGGGCGGAGGACGAGGATGTGGCAACGCACGGCGGCGATGGCACATGGCGGAGGGCGGAGGAGGATGTGGCGGCGGCGAACTCACGAACCAACCCTAGTCCGTTGGGCTTATCGTGCTCGGGTCGGCATGGCACGACCCATTTAGCTAGTCAGGCTGGCCAGGTAATGCCTAAACAGGCCCGTATTAGCACGGGCTCGTACCGTGCTGGGTCGTGCTACCCATTTGGCCACCTCTAGTTGGGAGCACTTCTTCTTGGTCGGACTCACACTCAATATCCTCCTCCTCATTGACCTCTTCTTCTTGTTCGGTATCAGACTTAAAATCCTCTTCATGAAGTTGTGTCACTCTTGCGCTCCTACGAAGTTCTAAAACCTCGTTATCCCCGAAATGCTTCTTCAATTGCCTTCCATGTAAGCCCTGTAGTGGGCTCAATATCTTGATCATCATCCAGGCCTTCAATTAACCACCTTTTAGCTTGATTAACCACCTGAAACATGCAATATACAATGTTATGTTAGTAAACAACTCAAGGATGCCATTCGCATATCAGTTATCATTACAAGAGTTGTAAGTTATTACCTAATTCATAAATCTAGCTAGCAACATATTGCCTCACTTTATAGAGTCTTTCTTTCCAAAGTGTGGTACATGAATGTGTTTGGTTGGTTATATAGGATGGTACACGAATGGTACGAGATTGTGTTTGATTGAGAGGACGAGGTTGGTTCGTTAACCTCCTCCCTTCATTGGTGAGATTACCTCAATGGTATTTTTATTTTCTTTCTTTCTTTTTATTTTTATCATTTTCTTTTTTTTCGTTTTCCCTTTTCTTCCTTCCTTTTCTGACCTAACTATTAATGATCAACTAATGATCCTTTTATAATTAATCTATAATTTCATAACGTGCTCTCTAGTTAAGTTCTCTATTTTAATTTAAAAGTTAATAATATATTACTAGCTCTTCTTTAACTTAATGCAATTTTTAGTTACAGTGTGACCCACTGATATTGAACTATTTGAGTAATTAAACACTAACTATTTCTAAATATACAGCTTATAGTTAAATTTGTTCTTTAAGTTTAACTGCTAATGGCAAACTCATTAATATCTAACGCGAGTGGTGAGCGCACGCGACTCGTGCTGCGTGGTTCACCCAATTTCATCGAACGAAATGATTCAGCATCTCACAGGAATATTCCCAGAATCTGTACCACCCTATCCAAAACCAGTTAGTTCGATACACTCAACTAAACAGAGGGATAAAGGTATATCTAGAACCATCCCATACATGTACAACTTGATCCATCCAACCAAACACACCATGAAACAACCGACTTCTAGATTACTAGATGCATAGTCCTCACCGGTAACAATTGTAACATTAGACACACTGGAACGACACCGCTCACACCTTCCACCCCTGCAACCGCCGTTGGCCGATCTCTCTCTTCCGTATAAGTAGTCATGGGATCTGTGCAATCAAACTTTTGAACCTTTGAGTGTTAAATATGGGAAAGTAAATAGATTGACCACATAAAAACAATGTCACTATATTTGCCTTAATTTTTTTCATAAATATACTTTTATTATTGATACCAAACTATCTTTTTTGAACACAAAACAAGGATCCCTAAAAGGAACTAGGTATATTTTCGTTAAGAAGAAGAAATGCACCCAAATTCAAACATGAAGATGGCTTGAAATCGGGAGGTGAGGATGTACATTCACGTCTCCCACGAACTGAGCTAGTCTCAGTTCTTTACCAGACTATTTGCTTAATAACCATGATAAAAGTCTTGCATTGAGGACAGTAAGTATGTGCGTAATGTATTCAAAATGAAAGCAGAGGAGGTATATCAAGGGTGGGAAGCACTGCATACGCTTGCCGAGGTCACATGGCTATTATTGGTTCTCCCTAACCGATCAAGAAGACGCACTGTGGATTAACCAGTAGTTCTAATCTTAACGCACATGTAAAACACCAACTCTTCTCTGCTCTACTTGTACCCGATCGAAAAGCTGACCAAACCATAACAAATGCAGCAAACGAGCCCAATAATCGCGCCGCGTGTACATGAAGTCAGAGCAAACTACACTATAAAAACCGGGCGAACCGAACCCTGCACATGCACGATGCCTCCTGTTGGTTAGTGCTGCTAACTACTCGTTCTTCTCGTCTCCTAGTGGCGGTGCCCGAATTGTAAGGATAAGAATGCGAATTTAAGATATATCTGTTCCAACATAAGTTTAAATGACATGGTACATAACTTCAAATGTATCAAATTACATGTTTGTATTATGATCAACATTA
Organism: Phyllostachys edulis; assembly: GCA_036346405.1. Taxonomy (NCBI): domain Eukaryota; kingdom Viridiplantae; phylum Streptophyta; class Magnoliopsida; order Poales; family Poaceae; genus Phyllostachys; species Phyllostachys edulis. The sequence continues at coordinate 73,561,677 of CM070545.1, forward strand.
CAAAATGTTTTAGAAAATTACAACTTGATATGGCGTTCCTTCATGTTTTGAAAGCGATTGATAACAGCATCATCACTAACTTGTAGAAAAAATTCACGCTCAATGTACGTAACTAAGCAATCATTCAAGTATTGTTCACCCATACTATTTCTTAGCTTGTTCTTCACATGATTCATTGCCGAAAATACTCTCTCTACACTTGCAGTAGCCACAGGAAGGATCAATACCAATTTGAGCAGCAAATAAACAAGTTTATAGCGATTATGATTCTTTGTCTCAACAAGTTTAATAGAGAGCTCACTGAGATTCTTCACTTCTCGAAACATTGTATCTTGATGCATGTTAGTGATAAATATATTAAGTTGCAAAGATAGTTGGATCAAATCTGTGTTTGAGAAATCTTTAGGATAAAACTTAGCAAGTTATCAAATCTGTGTTTGAGAAATCTTTAGGATAAAACTTAGCAAGTTTAAGAACTTTATCCTTATCATATAAAGCAAATGAATCAACAGGATGCAAAGATGCCATGCAAAGAAGTAGCTTTGTATTAACTTCATCAAACCTGTCATAAGAAGCAAATGTATTAGTAGGAAGCAAAGATGCGTTGGAATTTAGAAATAAACAGTTATAACAAATTTAACCAACCTGCTATTGAGCTCTTGAAGTTGCGTATCAATAACGCTTAAAAACATTTCAACATAGAAGCGATGGAAATTCTTTACTTTTCTAAAGAAACGCTTTGGTCTCCCCAGAAGCACATAGAAACCATTCATGTCAGGAACTTTGATGCGATGCTTAACACAAAAGAAGTGATATCCTTGAAAAAAATTTCCCATCCATCATCTTCTTGCAACAATTGCAACTGAAGCTTAGTCATGTATACAAACTCAACAGCATTAGCAATATCTTGATCCCTCTTTTGCAAAGCATGACATAGTTCATCTGAGTATCCCAATATGGTTAGCAATAAATGTGCCATGAAAACAAAGTCAAATAACTCAATTATCACCAAACAATTTTGAGCTTTCAGACGCTCCGATTGAGTGCGATCCTTTCGAATCATTGTGAGAACTCGATTGAGCGTAGGATACAAAGAGATAACATGCAAAATAGTCTTATAGTGAGATCCCCATCAAGTATCACTCGGCCTGCCTAAGCCCATCTCTTGATGTAAACCTTGTCCACTTTCAATTTCACCTAACTCTAAGGCTTCCAGAATCTTCTGGACTTGAATTTCTCTAAGAATGTGATACTTCTTATAAGAAATCCCAATAACATTCAGCAAATTACTAAGGTGATCAAAGAACCAAACACAATCATCATTTTCCTGGGCAACAACAACAAGAGTTAATTGGAGTTGATGTGCAAAGTAATGAATATAATAAGCTGAAGGAGACTCTTCTATAATTTTTGTTTTCAAACCATTAATGTTCCCTTTCATGTTACTAGCCTCATCATATCCTTGACTACGACATTTAGATAAAGACAATGAATGGTCCATAAGTAAATACTCGATTGTAGTTTTAAGTGTCAAAGAAGTAGTGTCAGGAACATCAACAATACCACGGAACCTTTCAGCGACCCTCCCTTTTTTGTCAACATAACGCAAGCAAAGAGCCAATTGTTCCTTTTGGTATACATCACTAGATTCTTCAGCAAGTATTCCAAAGTAGTCATCATCAAGGTCTTCAATGATAAGTCTACTGGTTTCTCTGGCACAAGAGTTGATGATTTCTTTTTCTATGCAAGGAGAAGTCATTCGACAATTCTGTGGAGCATTCACCAAAGTAACCTTCTTAACATCTTCAAAAAGTTCACCTAGCCAGTTCAAGTGTTCCAAAAAATTTCCATTATTGTTTGATGTCTCACTTTCATCATGTCCACGACAAGGCAACCCTTGACGCAAAAGAAACCGCAAACACTTAAGCGGGACTTATATAGAGCTTTTTCTTCTGTGCTATAATTGCTGAAAGATACTACGATTGTTGATTTTTGTTGGATGAGGAAATTAAATTTCTCTTGAGCTCGGTTATGGGTACTATTAATACCACCATCATGCTTGTCAAACCCACTAGGTTTGTTCCAATGCCTAAACCCCCCATTGACAAAAGCATCACCCCAAACAGAAGTAGTTTTATCCTTGAACAAATAACAAACAAAGCAATAAGCAGCATCCTTTTCCGCACTATACTCAAGCCAATTATACTTGTCAAACCAAACATCACGGAAGCGACGCATACCACCAATTTGTCTTTGTGGAAAATCATGTGTCCTTGGTTGACATGGCCCTTTTGCAATATATCCTCTTCTCACTGCATCTTGCTTATTTACAGAATAACAAGTGATGGGGATTCTCTTTGCTGGAACATGAGGAAGAAGATTAACATCATAAATTGTCTCCTCAAGCTCCTCACTGTCAATATTTGTTTGAGCCTCAGCAATTGAAGGCAAAATACTCTGTCTTGCTTTCTCCATTTGAGCACGGAGTTGAAGAAGAAGAGATCTTCTGTGCCTTTTCAGCTTTAGCAGAATGAGCACTTCATAAAGATGCTAGATCTTTATTCTTCTTCATATTTTAGTGCTCTATAAACCTACATTTATAACAGAACAATATTTGACCATAAGTCCATAACTATGAACTAAGCTCTAAATTTTAAGAAATAGCCCTTGGTATTGGTAACGATACAAGTAAACCAACTAATCAAGAGCCATTTTAACCCGCAAACTAGACAATAAGCAAATCATAGAAAGTTCCAAACACATGGAACCAAATCACTAAATAGTAAGCACTAAGCAACCACACCACATAATCCAGAATCAAGAACTAGAAGGGCTGCCGGCTGCTAGGAAGGGGAGGGCTGACCATACATCAATCAACTCAATGAGCCAAACAATAACATCACTACATCACCCATTCACAGAGCACTACCAACGCACAGGGGAGGGAGCAGGATGGAGACTGGAGAGGGGGTAGGATAGTAGCATCACCCCCAGAACAGCAGAACTAGTCAACCAGCGACGGTGGACGGCAGTGAGCACACGTACGTGGCCGGAGGCCAAACCGGCCATAGGTGGGCTGAGAGCGCCTTGTGGTGATGGCAGGCCAGGCTGAGAGCAAAGGCGGGTCGTGACGGTGAGGGCGAGCGAGCACTGTGAGCCCAAGTAGTGCACGGGCCGAGCAGCTGCAGCCGACGCGAGCAAAGAGGGGCCGAGGAGGGCGCGCACCGCCGGTCCACCGTGACCGGGCGCACCGAGCCAAGCCGCCGAGGTAGGCACCGCCGCCTGCCTGGTAGGCATGGCATGTGAAGCGCCTGGGTGCCGACGGGAGGCGCGCAGAGGAGGCCGGAGGCGATGCGGCGTCGGCAGAGGACAAGCAGCCGATGCCCGGTGGCGACACCAAAAGCTCAGTGGTGGCCGGCGGCCAAGATCTGAAGTCTGGAGACCACCACAAAGAGAGAAATGGAGAAAGATGAGAGGAGAAAGGCAAAACAAAAGCCAAAAGAAACACCTGGGTGGGGAGCTCCAAGGACTAGCGACATGCGGAAGCAGGCTTGGGCTTGATCTTCATCGGTTGGCCGGTTGGGCCGAATAACAAATGGGCTGCTAGGAGTTGAGAGTATATATGTTAGTATGTGTAGCGTATACTTTATGTATTAAGGGGGGTATATATCAAATTTTTGTGCAAAATTTTTGGGGGTGCGACTGTACCCCCATGCACCTACTGCAGCTCCGCCCCTGTCATCTCCTAAGGCATATACCGCATGCAAGATGCTTATAAATGTGTGTTTAAAGAGAGAATATAGTCACGTCATTGAGCATTCGTGTAAAAGTTGTTTCCTCTAATGCAAGTATATCTTTTGTAGGTGTTTAGATGATTGTATTTATTTATTAGATATAGTTACATATATAAGCAGCTGTTAAGCTTCGGTGCCTAATTAAGCATCGATGCTAAAAAATAAACACCTTATCTATTCTACGTGACAAAAAAAAAATCAGATTTTATTTGCTATACACTTCTCTAAGCACTGCATTGTACAGGCTCTGATCGCAAGCCACGGAGACATGTATCTATCTCCTCGATGCTCCTCTGTGTTACGTCAAAAAAATGCTCCTCTGTTTCAAGATAGCTTTCAACTGCTCTATACGCACGTATCAATCAGTCACAACATGTAAGCAATACTTAATGGAATCTGGCCATACTTACCCTTGTCAAAAGATGTATTTCAACCGCTCAATATCGATCTTTCGCTTCTCAGAAGAAGAAGAAAAATCGGATCTTTCGTGTCATTAATATTAGGTACAGAATGAAAAAATTGAAATAACTACACTTTTGTTTTTTTTTTATGCACGAGCTATTTTGAAACGATGAATCCCAATAAATTTGATAAGTATTTTGGAATGCTTTGATTTGATTGGTCAAGGCTCATGGCACCAAGAACTGGATTCCAACTCATCCTTGGGTAGTGAGAGGTTTTTTTTTTTGGCGAGGATTGGGCGGTGATAGAGAGCTTTGGCAATTTGCAATGCAAGACACACCACCATTCATGGGTTTCTGTCAGCTATACGGGCAAATGCATATTGTTCTACGGATTAGCAAGCTAACTAACTAGCTGCTATGAAGGTTCTGTGCACGTCGGTGTTGGTGTTATCGCGTAGGCGATTTGTTTAGTTTATGTAGTCTGCGCAAGACGTGGGCTAAGTCAAGAGCAACGGTTAAGTTCTTGTACTAAACAAAGTTTGAATCCGGTGACATCCCTTAATCAGGAAGAGTAGAATATGATTCGCTAATTAATAGATGGACAAGGCTGTAATTAAAGAGTATATAGTATCTCTTTATTTACTACTAGCTAGTATGTTCTTTTATATACTCCAGCAATTTGATGGCATGCTCAATTTGATAGACAGCATATATATACTTGATCTTGAGCTGGCCGTGGAAAAATTCCATCCAGCTAGAGATGCCCGGCCGGTGCGCATTTCCAGGCAACGTGTGTGTCCTGTGCAGGGTTCAGATAACTGTTTTCAAATTTTTACCGGAGATCCGATAGAACTGATATGGCTGATTATCAGAAAATTTCAGTTGATTTCAACTGAAATTTTTGCCAAGTCCAATACAACCGATTTTCACCGATTGAAAATCAGCCAAAATTTTGAACCCAGCTCCTATGAAATGTCAAACTTCTCACATCCCAATGTACACTGCTCTATCACAGATGATCCAGGTGAATGTTGCGATGTGATGATTTTAACAATAAACAAACCGCATGGCCCCCCTGCTGCTGTATATCTATATGCTATCTTCAGCTGACTTCTCTTTGCTAGAATATCACGGTTGGCAACTTTTCAGATGGTCAAGTACTGACGATCCTGCCGTGTTCAAACTAACTTTGGAGTCTTCAGACTCTTAGCTGTTACAATGCTTGTTTAGTTGTTGGTACTCTCCTAATGATTCATCTTTCAAGACTAAGATCATAATGCCAACTCATTTCCAGCATCGCATTTCATACAGACAGATCCATAAACCAACAAACGTCCGCCACTAAGAACATGTATTTAAGTTAAGAAGAAATATTATTTTTTTACGATCACACAACCACCACTTAGGCACACCACGGAGAATGATTGCGTTAAACCGAAAGAATTACATTTTGTTGCCAAACTTATAGTTGAATCTCACTGTGCACAGATTATACAATGCTGATGAGTATAAAACTTCTCACTCTGCTTTGCGTCTCTTCGATCTTCTCTTATTTTTCATTCACAATGAAGCATTGTAACGCAAACAAATTAATGGGAAGAAAAAAGAAAGAAAAAACACAAATGAAAAAAAGAAACAAAAAAGAAAAGAAAGGGGGTAATTAATACACACAAATATTTAACAGCATCTTTTTTTACCACATCAAACGTGTATGATCATAGTGTATGAAAAATTTCCCGAAAAGAGTCAATCTTATGGTTTCCACGCGGCCGGCGGTGGCGGCGATGAGTAGTCATACACCGGCAGCTTTGGTAGCGCCGGTGGCGGTGGCGGGGATGAGTAGTCGTACACCGGTAGCTTTGGTAGCGCCAGTGGTGTTGGCGGTGGCGGCGAGGGGTACCGTTCCTCAGGAGATACCTCCGAGTACGGTGGAGAATAAGGTGGTGGAGGCGACGAGTAGTCATACTTGGGGAGACCAGCTGGTGGGGGTGGCGGCGAGAGGTACCGGTCCTCCGGTGACACCTCGTAGTAGGGCGGCGGTGGCACCTCGTGGTAGGCTAGAGGTGGCGGCGAGAGGTACCGATCCTCCGGTGACACTTCGTAGTACGGTGGCGGTGGCGCCTCGTGGTAGGCTGGAGGTGGTGGCGAGAGGTACCGGTCCTCCGGGGACACCTCGTAGTAGGGTGGCGGCGGCGAGTTGTAGTATACTGGAGACGGCGGTGGAGGAGAAGGAGGTGGTGGTGCTGGAGATGGTGGAGGGTGAGACGGCGGTGGGGGAGAAGGTGGAGGTGGTGATGGAGATGGTGGTGGAGGAGATGGCGGAGGAGGTGAAGGTGGCGGAGGAGACGGTGAAGGTGGAGGAGGAGATGGTGGCGGCGGTGAAGGTGGCGGGGGAGATGGCGATGGTGGAGGAGGTGACGGCGGAGGAGGAGACGGCGGCAGTGGTGAAGGCAGCGGCGGCGACGGCAGCACGAACTTTTTGCACCTGAAGGCGTCGCAGTTGACGTGGTTGGTGTTGAAGAAGTGGCACTGCTCGGGCGACCTCTGGTCGGGGCGGTCGGGGATGCAGTTCCGGCGGTCGTCGAACGCCTTGACGTGCATGCACACTGGCGGCTCGCCGGTGATGAAGTTGTACGAGTAGGTGAAGTTCTGCAGGTGCGGCAGGTGGCAGATCCCCTCCGGCACGTCGCCAACGAGGCGGTTGTGCCCGAGGTCGAGCTGCTCGATGTTCTCTAGCCTGGCGAGCTCGCCGGGGATGGCACCCATAAGCTTGTTGTAGCTGAGGTCGAGCACGGTGAGGCCGGTGAGCATCCCGAGCTCCGGCGGGACGCAGGACTTGAGTCCCGTGTTCATGAGTATGATCTCGTTGAGCGTGCCGGACATGTTGGCGACCGACGCCGGGAGGCAGCCGCCGAAACCGTTGTTTGCGAGCACGAGCACGGACGCCGGCGAGTTGCCGACGTTGTCGGGGATCTGGAAGCGGAAGCGGTTGGAGTTGATGAAGATGGCGTCGAGCGGGCGGTCGAAGAGCTCGCTGGGCACGGGGCCCTCGAAGTCGTTGAAGCGGAGGTCGAGGTACCTGAGGCTGCGCAGCCGGAGCACGACGTCGGGGAAGGCACCGACGAGGCGGTTGTTGCTGAGGTCGAGCTCGTGGAGGAGGCACATCTTCTCGAGGGAGCGCGGGACGAGGCCGCAGAAGCGGTTTGAGTTGACGTGGAGGACGGCAAGGTCAGCGAGGAGGCCGAGCTCCTCGGGGAGGTGGCCGGCGAGGTCGGCGTGGTTGAGGTCGACCCCCGCGACGACGGTGAGGTAGGGGTCATGCGGCGACGGCGCGCAGAAGACGCCGTAGTAGCCGCACACGTCAGGCCCCTGCCACGACCCCGTCACGTTGCGCGGGTCGGACAGGATGGCGCGCTTCCACGCCTGCAGCGCGACGTACGCGTCGCGGAGGCGCGGGTTGGGGAACGCGTACGACGGGTCCACGTACACATCGCTGCCGCCGTGGCCACTGCTGTTGTTGTAGTCGTGGAGCCGCCGGCGCTGGCTCGGCCGTCGGCCGGAGAACACCGAGGCGGCGACGAGGTGCGGGACGAGGAGGAGCGTGAGGAGGAGGAGGCTCTTGGGCGTCGTCATTGGCGTCTGCGCATCGCCGCGGTGTGTGGAGCTGGGTTGATATGGAGATGCGGGGGAGGGGTGGCACGGCTATAGAATGCTGCGGGAATTGGACGGCTGGGATTGTGGGTTGGTTGGTTGCGTTCCCGTGGATGAACAGGCAAATTGAAGGAGTGCCTTGCATTACCATTACCGGCCTAAAGTTGACCATGTCTCGTAGAATTTTCTTCTAAGAGGATGAGGATTGAATCGGGCCGGATGAACCGAATTGCTTGCGATTTTGTTTGGGTAAATGTTTGCTACTACCTGAGCTTATGCAGCAAATGTAATTGTTTTCTGCATTTCAAGTAAGGTGAACTGTTGCGAGTGCCCGGTTCAACCGGAAAGATTTTGCGCTTGTCAATCTCTCAAGTTAATCCTAAACAAAGCGGGAAGCTAGCTGTGCTGTTCGTTGAGTAGTGAGGGCCCATCGCAACGTGCCGGCATCCATCTCCATTCCGACGCGCTTAGTGGGAATCCACACCCAATGTGGCCAAATGGGCGGTTCGGCTGGCACGGACACATTCTGGCACGTAAAAGAATGGTGCTATGCCGGGCCAGTCAACGTGTGGGTGACGGTCCAAGCACGATCTGAAATACGGTCATACCGTTTTGGCACGAATCCGTTTGGCCCGTCGGGCCATTAACGGCTCACTTAGCCAGAAAATTTAAAAAAAATCAGACAAATGCAAAAAAAAAAAAACCAGAAAAATTTAAAAAATGAGAAAAATGTGTAGAATTCATAAATACATATAAAAGTTGTAAAAAATGTGACAAGCGTATTGAAAATGTAATAAAGAGCTTTACTAATATTAAAATGGTTGCACCGTTAAAACATTTACCAAGTAAAAACTCAACATGAGAAAACATTGGCAAAAAGAAAAAGAGTACATCACATAGCTCTATATACAACTTTGTTCTAAGTGTTATTGTCGATGTACAGATTTTCAAACACGTTCGACAACTCTGTATTTTCCACAGAGTGTTGTGTTCATGAATCAGCTTGTTCTCAGTCCTTCACGGTTAGAAGTATCTCCACCATCTCACTGGTGAGACGTGTTCTTCTCCCCTCCAACATTCTTCTAGAAAGACTGAAAGTAGACTCGGAGGAAACCGTCAAAACAGGAACAGTTAACATATCACGTGTAAGTATGGATAGCACGTGATATGTTAACTTATGAGCATGCCACCATTGCAAAATTTCGAAGCCTTATGAGTTGAAATCCACCGTATCGTTGTCCAGATAGGTGGATAGTTCCCCACTCCTTGGGGTTGTTCTTGGTTGAGCAGGCGACACTGTAGAAGAATAAGACCTGGATCTGGAGGAAGAGACACCGAAGATTTTGCCCCGCATATTTGTCTTGCTACTAGAGGTGGGAGCTACTAGAGGTCGTTGCAAGTGGACTTCCTGGAACTTATTTACATACAGTTGGTAAGTCTTTTGTAATCAAGAACGAACTTCTGTAAAATAGTTAGAATAGTCTAACCCTGTAGCATCACTAAGAAGATCAAGAACATTAGCAAATGCTTCAATTTTACCTCTAAGATCTAAAATAAATGCATATAGGAAAGGGATTTCTCTCTAATATTTAAGGTATTTAGTTTTCATAGCAACAATAGCCTCGTATAAAACTGAGTCATTTTTATACATTTTCAATTGAGTAGCAATCTATAAAATACTAGGCACAATAATAGGAAATGTTTGATAGTAGACAGCGAGCAAAGCAACAGTGGCCTCATAATTTTTTTTAAAAAAAACTTGATATCTTCTCAGCAATGAACCAATGTTGCTCAGTCAATAGTATACTACCATCAGTGTTTTGATAGTATGTTTGAATAAAAACAGAAAAGTGCTCTTATATGGTAAAAGACTCTTAAGCATCAGGTAAGTAGAGTTCAATCTTACCGGCATGTCCAAACTGATCTTTCTTGGACGTACACACATTGCCCTGCAGAAGTTCTTATATGCTGCTATTTTTACGTTAGAATTATTCAAGAAAGATATCACATCGCGAAAAGATTTAAGATACACATCCAACCTCTTCAAACCGGATTTGACTATAATGTTAATAATATGACAAACACATCGCTGATGTAGCAAGAAGGAATTAGCGTATATACTGAAGACTGGAGTATGAATACCCATGGCCTTAGAGCTCACAGCGGCATTGTTCTTAGAGCAATTGAGAATATTTTGTTAGTAAGACCAAAGTCTTCCATGACTTTGATAATACAGTCCGCAATATTTTCAGCCGTGTATGCTACATCAATTAATTAAAAACCTATAATTCTTTTCTCCATTACCCAGTCATTATTAACATAATGAGCAACTACACTAAGATAATACTCCCTAGCGCGGCCACTCCATATGACCGAGGTTAGGGCCACCGAAGTGCACGTAGCAAACTTATCCTTTAATTTATCACAGCATTCATTGTAGCATTTTACTAGATCCCTAGTTACTGTCTGTCTAGAAACATAAGAGAATCTAGAATTATGTGCAGTTCTAACGTAAGTTTGGAAAGCATTAGACTCCCTAAAGCCTAACGGTAAATCCTCGGAAGCAATTAAATGACAGAGAGATTGATAGGCTACCTCACGATCGTAGTCCTAGCTACGTATCGTACCGTCGCGGTTGTACTGCAGCTGCATCTGCCTCATCAGCAATCCTTACTTGGCCTTACATCTTGTAGCATATCTTTGCCAGTACCCTGTCCCTCCTGTAGACTTTGCAGATAATTTATGATGATAAATTTTGCAAACAGCATATGGTACCTTATTTCCATATGCGTCTAGCTTGGTTGTCCTGTCGAAATGCTCCCAGACTCCCGATGTAGACGGCCTCGAACTCTTTGCTCCGGTGGTCGCTGACGAAGATGATACTGTAGAGCTTGATGACGGAACTCCGCCTTGCCCTTCCGGTAAAACCTCCGATTGGTTTGAGGCAGCCGCAACCTCCTCCAGGGATGCAACATCCTCCAGAGAATTTCGTACTCAGTGAGAGCGAAGATAACATAATTTTCCATAACGTAAACTACAAAAATCGAAACTAACGCTATTATTATCTTTATCTTAGTATAACAAATAATAACAATAAAAATATGCAAAAAAAAGTATTGTACCTATTTTGATGACTTGCAGCCGGAATTTGAATTTCCCAAAATTTGGCACAAAATTTTTGAATTTTGCCAAATTATCTCACAACGAATTTAAATTTGCACAATAGAATTTGAAAGAAAGATTGAGGAATAGATAGGTGCTGAATGAGGGGGGTATGGTGCCTATTTATAGAAAAAAAAATTCATGATTTTTTGATATGTTTTTTTACTATTTTTAAAGCCCCAAACGGTAAAAAAAACGATAGAAATTTTGAAAAAACCGAACGTTACGGGCTAAATGGGCCCAATGGGCCATGTCGGGCTAGGCCGGGCATGGCCCATTGGGCCAATTTATCCCGTAACGATTATATTGCCACCGGGCCATGCCATGCCTGGCATAGCCCACAGGGCACTCCTCCCTGCCTCCCCCTACCCCACTACCCCTTTGTAGCATCCCAAAAATTCCAATTTTGGGAAAGTATATTGAGAATAAATGGGAGGATAATTTTGAGCATGTTTATGAATGGGAAACCTATTTAGCATGCTTTTGGACCTTTGCATAAATCAAATAGTAAATTCACATGCAAACAGCAATTTGGAAGAATTTTCGAGAAAATTACATAGCAGATAAAATCCTTAAAAAATTACACAAGAATCTATAATGTGTCAGAAGCCTTCGCAACAAATTTCATAAATATTTTAGCATGTTTGATAGGTTTAAAATTTTGGTGAACTCGCAGCCTTTTTCTGGAAATTCCTAATTCTATTCGAATTTCCCGCTCGCCCATTGGGCCAAATCCAAGCTAGCTCATTTCTGCGCGCCCACTCCAGCCCACGCTAGTGCCCCCGCTCCTGCACTCGCTGACACGCCGAGCCCGGGTGTCAAGAGGCTTCGTCCACCTCGCGCTGGCCTCCACGCTCTAGCACGCCAGCGCGGCTTCGCCGCTTGCTCGTGGTTTGCGACACCACTCTCATAGTTTCACACCTCACCTGCTCCCGTCGCCTCTACCTGCCATCGCCCATGCTATCTGCCCCGTCGACGCGTCGTTATCCCGTGTGGGCGACGAGACCGAAGCTCAGCGTGACAAAAACCCGTACGCCGTGTCGTTTCTCTCGCGCAATTCTCGACCGCATTTAAGCCCCTCACCACGTCACGAGATCCTCAGTTCGTCATTCTCGCTTCTCGAACAGAATCAGAGCATCTCGTGCTTTGCTTCGCCGGGAACGAGAGCGTCATTCTCGATGCCGTGAGCAAGCCTCACATGGCCATTTCCTCTAGTGAGCTTCCTTGCCCTCGCCACCTGTGTCACCACGTGTCCCTTACCTCACTGATACTCTTTCTTTGCTTGATGTAGCTCCAAGAACCCCGTAGCGTGATCGCACCGTCATCTTCTTCGCCTCCGGTGCACACCCCATTTCGGACCTCCGTATTCCCGATGCTCTGGTGAGCTTGAACCTCATCTAACCGCGTCATATCGCGTTCCATACTCCACTAATGCTCCTTCCTTGCTCGATGTGGACCCAAGCTCAGGGAATCACCAGAATCAAGCTCTTCCCCGAATCTGGTCGACGCGGCCATTTTCACTGATTGTCGTCACCGCGGTGAGTCACTAGTGGATTCCTTCTGTCCTTACCATCCTCAATGTGCATGCAAGCTAATACGTACCTCCTTGTAGTATCTCCATCACCATAGCATGTCGTCCCCGTGAGCCTCCTCTACGTCGTCGCTGTTCAATGTCGCCAAGCTACTCCGGTCATTCCCAACACCATCAAGGACCTTAGTGAGCTTCTAGTAGTCCCCTAGAACTATTACACGTGTTAGATTGGACTGTTAGCAAGCGTAGCTTAGAATTAACCATAGCCATCCATGGCGCCACCGCGGAAACCACCGTCGACTCGTCCCCGGTGACCCTAGTTCCTCATGCCTAGCCCGTTAGCATCGTCTGGACTCATTGAGTCCAGTACGCCTCTCCTTTAGCCCGGAGAAAGCCTCCTTCACCAAAATCATCGTGGACCCAAAGCTCCTCACCGCTTCTCGCCGGTGTAGCGCTGCCACCATCCATCTCTCCAGCATCCACCACCACCCGGTGGGATCGCTATCGAGAGGAGAACCCATTTTGCCCATCCTCGAGCCAAGTCGCTAAGCCGTTCACTTTCAGCGAGCTCACCATGGCGCTCGACCATGTGTAGCTCTGCTGCTTCTCTTCTCTCTCTCTCTCTCTGCTAGTGGGCCCATGCGATTAAGAGTTGATTAGTGCTAAGTAATAGAGGTTAAGGTTAATAAGTGTATGACAGGTGGGACTAGCCGAAAAGATTAACAGAAATCTAATTTCAAACGTTTTTAGTAATTGTGCCACTAACATGTGGGACCACGCACTATCCTCGGTTTTAAAATATGTTTTAAAGCCAAGAGACTGACATGTGGATCCCAGTTGTCAGATAATTAAGATTAAAAATAGGTTTAATCAGATAATTAAAAGTAAAAATAGGTTTAATCCTTTAGCTAATAAATAATGAGTCTATGTGGGACTGCCTCTGTTTATAAATAAAAACCCAAAAAAACAAAACTATGAGAGGCTGCCAAGTAGGCCCCACATGTAAGTTAATAAAGTTCGGAAAAATGAGAAAAGTCACTTTCAGTTCAGAGAAAAATACGCTTTCTCTGTTGGAAAGCGTAAACCTCAGAGAATACGCTTTCGACGTCACCCTTTTATTAATTTCTAGAATTTCAAAACCAAAGCAAATTGAAATGGCTATAACTTTTGTATACGAACTCCAAATCAAATGAATATTTTTTTTCTAAATTCATATAAAATCATGCTCTATTTGATTATGCAAAAAATATTTGGATTTTTTGCTGTTGAAATTATTTTTCTATATTTAATTTGCTATTGGCTCTTTTGATTAGAAGTCGATACATCGAACGAAATTTATGACGATCCTTCATCCTCTTATTCAAAGCAACCAGAGCAAGGAAAGCACCCCCTTTTGACCATGTTGATCATACTATTTTAATTATCATAATTTTTGCAAAATATATTATGTATGCGTGTATGTTTGCTTAAAATTGCTATATTTAGGGATAACGGTAGTTATATTCCTATTTAATGCATGATCCTCCTTGAAATATTGGTATCCCTACTATTTGTGACGGCCCACCCCGTGATGTACCGTAAGAGGTCCGGGAGGACCATTTTTTTTTGCGCTGCGAAGTCACCACGGAAAGATGTGGTAGCACCGCATGGAGCTTAACCGAGGTCTGCTAGGACCTCCCAAGAGGTCTTGCGGACCTCACGGAGGTCGTGGCCGCCACCCGCTCAGTAGCACCTCCGGGCACATCACTAAGAGAGGTCCGCAGACCTCCCAAAGTCCGAAGGACCTCTGGTGGTCCCGCCTGCATCTGAGCTAGTCCCGGGACAACAGAGCTAACCCGCACAAGAATACAAGCCAATACCACAACCACGAGGTCAAACAAAGATGAAGCGGACAAATTAAACTTTATATAATAGGACCTTATGGCCAAGCTTGTTAACAAGAGGTGCGCCATCGAGGGCTTACAACACCAACGAGGACTTACAACTGCAACGAGGAGCTTCTAGGGATCAAACACGAGAACACGCAAAAGCCATCCAACAAGCACCACAAGTTGTCGGGTGGAGGGCGTCCTAAGCGACTTAGTCGTCGAAGAACTCCTCCTCGAAGAGGTCTCAGACCGCCTCGCACTTGATCATCCTCATAATCTGCTTTGACACGGGGCTTAAGCCATGAGTACTTGGAATGTACTCAAGAAGTCACAGAGAGCAAAGATGCAATAATATTCATGCACGGACTTACCAATGGAGAGTTGTATGGTTAGTTTGCATAAAGCCGATTTGAACAATAAAATAGTAATAGATTGAAAAGCAAAGAAAGTAAAACCATAGTACATAATACTTTTGATGTTTAAAAGGTGGGGTGAGCACCAACTCACGTACCACAACCAAAAGAAGGAGTTAGGTCACACCCGTGACTGTGTCCTTACCCAAAACCCACTCCAGAGCACCCACTCCAGAGGTCCAAACCAACCTCGACCACTACCCGAGCCAACCTTGACCCCTCCGAGCCGGCCAAGGTCTCTTCGAGGCAAAGCCAAGGCATCTCGCGGAAGTGTCCGATGGCACAAGCTTTTGAAACAGCTACCCTTGCACCATTTCACCTTGAGCATGTCCATGACCAAGGACTTGGCTATTCGAATAGATCTTTACACTCTGCAGAGGTGTACAACTTTACCCACAATCCACGATCTCTCTAGCGGGGCGGGTTCCGGTCACCCTTGCTCACTTCCTAAGGTGAGCGGTCTAGAGAGCTGCAAGGCCTTTACAAAGCTTTGAACTGACTCGGCTGCCCGCTAAGGTTTTATAATCCCTCCTGTGGTCTAGAAGTCCAGGTTATAGGGTGCCCTCTTGCGCCAACGAATCACACGCCAACCACAACAGCCCCAAGCCAACCCATTGCTAATTATTCACCCAGACCATTCCCATAAAATGATCTTGTGGTTGCCTTTGCTTGGCTCGATTCAATGAACACAAAGTGAAGTCCTTAATTGTGCCAAGGCAAGACTTCCACAACCAAGTGTGCAAAGCACCCACTACTCACTCCCGCCTTCTTGCCTCGGCAAAACAATTTGTATAAGCCCATGCCAAAAGACCACCCAGTCTTGGCACAACATTTTAACCAAGTGATCTCACACCACAGTCCAACACAGCTTAGGCGCCCCGCCATAGTTGCTCAACAATAACTTTTGACCACACATTTCATATTTATTAGTCAAGATTATTAGAGATGAAGCATGATACGTTGAACCACGTTTTCTAAGTAAGGTCAGATAAGACCTCGGCCCCATGTTGGCAAATAACAAAGAACACCAACTAAATTATCCACCCTAAGGCTCACAAGGTGAACATGACAACATGATGGAGACAAGGTATAAAGGAGGCATAATAGCAAGTAGGCAAGTAACTACAGCCCAAACCATTTTCATATAAACATAGCCATGCATGATAAAGTAAAACCGAAATACATTTACTGAAACTTGGTTCAAGATGATCAAAGGGGACTGTGGCTTGCCTTGGTCAAGCGGTGGAGAGCCTTCTGCAAAGAAGAGCCGGGTCCAAGATCTCCTCGAACTCGTGATCTACGTTCGCAAGAAAACCAAATAAGCAAAACCACACTAAGCCAGAGAACTTCAAAAGAACCAAAAGGAACTCAAACCAACTCACCAAAAAGGAAACCAAGAGGCTTAACATAGCCTCAAAGAGCTCTGGGAAAGGTCTTGCACAAGGAAGAACTGAAAGCAGATGAGGCGAGGAAGGAAGAAATGAGCAACAAAGTTACAAAGGTGGCCCGCCTGTGCTTTATATAGCCGAGTTGGTAGTGTGCACCACAAGGAAAAACTCGGTGCGGTGTAGGCAATCGGGACAACTAGGGCAAGGCTTGCCCTAAAAGAATTGAAATAAAGTACCTCGAGATGTGATTGCATTTAATGTGACCCGACACCTATTAAATGCGCATGCACTCGAGGCAAGAGCAATAATTACAAGGTGAAGAGGGGTGGCAAGTGGGGCGATCAAAGGGTGCACCACAAGTCAAAGAGGTGGCCCCACCGCAAGGGTCATCCCCGCCAAAGACCCTTTGTGAGGTCTGGGCAAGAGGTCCAAGACACTTTCGAGGGGAGGTCCTGGACAGGAGGTCCAAGGACTCAAGAGGAGGTTCTGGACAAGAGGTCCGTAAAGCTCACCACGAGGAGGTCCTAACGCTCAGACCTGCACAAGGGAGGTCTAAGGGTCAAGATTTCAAGGGGAGGACCTCAACGGTCCAGATCAAAGGGTGCAGGGGAGGTCCTGACCAACAGGGATATCCTGATTTAGGAGGGTGGTCCTTACAAAAGACCAGCAAGGACCGAGGAGGTGGTCTTTGCAAAACAACCAGAGGAGGTCACGGAAACAAGGAAAACGCTGCAGAAGAAAGCAGAGCTGTTCGATTAAAATCGGCGTGCCAAAAAGGATAGGAACGTTCGGACCAAACTAACGTGCCCTTAGGATCGGGCCATCCAAACCACATTGGATGGTCCTAAGGTTAAGAAGGCAAGGCCTCAAGTGATACAGCCACGAGAGTCAAAGATGGGTCCAAGCGCTAAGGAGGTCTTGGACCTAAGGAGGTCGGAACCTTTGGATCCAACTAAGGGAGGACACAGACGGCTAAGATCTCCCGAGAGGAGGTCCTAATGGCGAGATCCTAACAAGGGGAGGTCCGAGCGGCTAGATCTCAACAAGGAGAGGTCTCAGCGGCTAGATCTCAACAAGGGAGGTCTGAGCGGCTAGATCTCAACAAGGGAGGTCTGAGCGGCTAGATCTCAACAAGGGGGGTCTCAGGCTAGATCTCAACAAGGGAGGTCTGAGCGGCTAGATCTCAACAAGGAGATAAGAGAGAGGTCTGGATCTCAAAGAGGTTCAACCCAACAAAGGAAGTTAAGAGAGAAGAGACAAACCGAGGGGACACAGAGAGGCTCAAGCAAAGAAGGAACACCAACAAAGAACTTAATTAAGGCTTAATTAATTCCAATTGAACTCTCCAGATTTCAAGACGTCAGGTTAAGCTTTGGATTCTCAATAAAGCCAAAATGTTACTTTTATTTTGAAAACCAGGCAAGAAACTTTAAATAAAACGGGACGTTACACTATTGTAGATAATAGATTATGGTTTAGGCAATAGATGATGTCGATTTGGGTATTTCAAGTGTGGATATCGCACAATTGCTTAGCTGAGCTCTAGAATTACAAAATTTTGAAAATGGATGAAATGTTGAACATGAATTTTGGGAGATTTTGAAATGATAGTCCATAGGAGGTTACCTCTATTATTTTTTATAAAAATAAAAAAAATTAAAAACTTAATTTGTGATGCAGACGAGTTATATTATAATCTAAGGAGTGTGAGATGTGTATCTCACAAGTAGATAGGAGGAGATCCTCGTCCGGATCAATTAAGGACCGAACACTGGTATATCCAACCTAAGGGTAAGCGTACGACCACATGTGCCGATATGGGATGGTCTTAGCTAATTAAGTCATTAAAAACTAGCCTTGCGCGTTGGTAGGTTGTGGTAGTGCGAGCATGACCAGTGTAGATATGTTCGAAGGGGCTCCCATCACCACGATGTTGGGAACAAAGCTTGCCAACACAACGGTGAATGCCTCACTGAGATGGGGATGTACCCCGGGTGAAGTGAGGGTGTTCATTCGCCGGGCTAGTGTAAGTTTAGGACTAGGTGATGTAAAGGCTTCAATACGCGCTCTAGATTGCTTACCAAAGGATAGTGAGAGGTGGTATCGACGGATGCCAAACAAACTAGATAATTCATATGCTGTGGGTAAAGTCATACACCTCTGCAGAGTGTAAATCTATTTAAATAATCATGCTCACGGTGATGAGCGTACTAAGTGTAGTATTACAGGGTATAGACTTGATTTGTATAAAAACAACTCTTATTGGAAAAATGTGGGAATGATTGTTGGTTTATATTTGAGTTGAGTGTCATGTCTATAACTGGAAATAAGATATTTATCGCAGCCGAGGAGGGTTGCGATTTGTAATTTATTCAAGTACTTATTGTTATTTATCTATTTAGCTACTCTTTAAATTCCCGTTGCAAAGTAATAAGTATTTATATTACAAATAAAACTTGCTTAATGCTGAAAATAACTTGTAGCATAGAGCCTCATCTCTGGTTAGCCATGCATATATATAAATTTTGCGATACACTACAAGTCTTGCTGAGTACACAATGTACTCAATCTTACTTAAATTGTTGTTCAGAGTTAGAGGATGAATCTGTACCGGACGACACGTTCTTTGCACCCGGTACTGGAGGGTTCGGTGATGGGTTTTTCTAGTACTTGTTTCTTGTCGGTTGCCTAAGGGTTTGGATTGGCATACCGTTGGACATTTAGTTTATGTACATGTTATGGTTCCGCTGTTTAATTCGCTACTTCTAATACTTATTATTTTATTTGGCCGGTCGGCCGTGTATCCTACTCTGTGATGTAATCGTTTAAGATAAGCATCATATTTATTTCATGTTATATGTATATTGTGTATGGATGTGTATGCCAAAGTTGTAGATGCGTGTACTAGCCACTGATCATGGGACTAGTACGGTACACACACGAGGGCTTCGGCTATTCAAAGCCCGAGGTCCGACACCATTCACCTCCCTCGCTACCTCCTCCCGTGCGCCACGACTCGCCTCGCCTTCTACTCCCTAGTCCCTCCCATCCCAAGCGGCGCCGCCGTCTCTTCTGTCCGCGCCGGCCGTCGGTGCCGCCCCGCCCTCCTCCTCCTCCCCTTCCTCCCATCATCACTGCCTTGCGTGCCCCGAGCCCACCCGTGTTGCCTCGCCTTCTCCCTCTCGTCCCGAGCGGCGCCACCTTCTCCTCCCTCCACGCCAGCCGCCGGTGCCACCCCGCCCTCCCCCTCCTCTACTCCCCTCCCTCCCCAGCCGGCTAGCTTCCTCTTAGGCTCGGTCCTCCTTCCTCGCCCACTCGTCGCCTCACCTCGGAAGCCAGACGCTTGGGCGGATGGGTCGTGTCGTGCTGGCACGGCCCAAACCTTTGTTAGGTGTCGTGCTAGGGTTGCGGCCCGAGAACAGCATGGGGCTTCGTCGGCACGGTCTATGAACAATGTGGGTCGTGCGTGTCTGGGTCAAATCAACAGTGTCGTGCCTCGGGCCGACCTGGCTGGCACTATCCACACCTAGTTAGCTCATTTTGTTTTAAATTTTCTCCTCCTAGCTCCTCCCCGTAATTTCATTATTTCCACACAAATTAATCGTAATCCTTTTTATCGTTTTCGCCGACCGGCTAATCATGATCATTAGCAGTGCAAAGTAGCTGCTTTTGCTTGGCTCGCCTGCTTTTGAGCTGGAGTATCGTTCATTAGTTTTATCATTACGACATTAACTAACGGAGTAAGTATAGTAGTCGTCCTTGGACGCGTTCAGTCCATAAGCCAGTCCCGCCTTGAAACACGGGAGACGCCTATACGATCTGTCATGTGGCTGGCTGGATTTTTTTAATAATACATTTTAAAAAATTATAGAAATAAATAGTCAGAAAAAAATTACAAATCTAGACATCTGTCACCAATTGAATTGGCGACAGGAAGCTATTGCCATTTAAACTAGTGACAGGGACAGTAGCCCTGTCGCTAATAAAAAGGAAGCCAGGGCTTGTTGGTGACAGCCGTCAGCATGTAGGTGTGCAGATCTCCAGTGGCATGTGCCCCCTCCAAACAAGAGTAAATTCAGGGATTCAGTCACTGTCGTCAATTCAAATGACTACAGCTCCTTGTGATGTCTAGTTTTGTTTTTTTTTCTTTTTCAACTATTTATTTTTCTGTAATTCTTTTATAAAACTGTGTTATTTTAAAAAAAATCGTTGGCCAGCTGCACTGCATTGTGTTTCAATTCCAAGTGACCATCGCACTAGGGCCGCTGCCAAGTGCATTTCAAGCGGCTCCATTTGCAACGAAGCACTTCATAACAAACAGTTGACTCCTCTAGGGGTCGAGACTCCCGCCGCGTTCCAAACAGAACCTAAGACCGGTGATCGGAAGGGTGCACGTTGCTGTTGGTGACGATGATGATTAGGGAATAATAACAAGGATTACGAGTTGGTTTAAGGTTGCTTGGGGACCCACTTCACGATACACATCGTAGAACAAGAGAGGGGGAGCATGTGAGTGGGGCCCATACGCTGTCACAGCCTAACACGGCTCTTCCTCTCTTATCAAGCTATCATAAGCGCACGGGAGATTACCGAACCGAAAATTGCCGCAACTAATTGCTATAGTTTTTGTCCAATGGATGGATCCAACTGTAGCTCAAAAAAAATTGAAACGGTCGAGTGGTACCTACCAATCTACGGGAGTTGGGAGACCGATCGAGCGTTGCTGGAACGGAATAGGTGCAAGGTGAAAGTATGGACCTGGTGCTTGTGCCTCAGTCTAAGTGGCTAACCGCAGAACATGCTGGTGGTGTGACAGAGATTGGATTTACTTTCATTTCCTCTCTGAGTAAATTTTACTTTGAACCACCAGATCCTTACTTTCACCTTGCACCAGCTATTTTTACCAACCGTTTCAGATTGCACCACCTAATGGACTTGCCGGCCATCAGCAGCCCACGTTAGCAATCGACCGAGCGATATCCCTCGTCCTACGTTCCGTTAGCTACGATAAAATTTATCTCACTACGGGCTATCTTCTTCCAATAATCCACATCCGAAGATATGCACGTCTTTAAAAGGGTTCATTGTTCATCATCTACGACATAGATGATATAGTCATCACCAAGAGCATTTTCAGTCCTCTGTCTGTTACTCCTCCTCAACTTAAATTCTGAAGCGGTGTTATCTACACTAGGAAGAATAGAGTGTTCATTTGAACCATTAAGGTCAATGACTTCATTTGGTCTCATAGGAAACGCATGTTCAAATAACGTCGCATCACGAGATTCCATCATTACATTTGTACCGATGTCACTCACCTCGGATTTGACCACTAAAAATCTATAAGTCGTGTTATTTTTAGCATACCCTAGAAAGACACAATCAACAGTCTTATGACTAAGATTTCTTTTGTTCGGTAACGATACATGCACTTTTGCAAGGCATCCCCAAGTTCGAAGAAATGATAAGTTCGGTTTTCTCCCTTTCCATTCTTTATAAGGTGTTTCATCTTGATTGCGAGGCGGAACCCTATTTAGGACATAGTTCACTATGAGAACTTCTTCACCCCACCAATATTCCAACATACCTGAACTTTGTAACATGGCATTAATCAAGTCACAAATAGTTCGGCTCTTTCTTTCGGCTATTCCATTCGATTGTGGTGACTATGGTGAAATAATTTCATGAATTATTCCACTTTCTTCATAGAATTGAGAGAATTCATTTGATAAGTATTCACCACCTCGGTCCGACCTTAACCGTTTGATTTTCTTTTCTAGTTGATTTTCCACTTCAGCTTTAAAGAATTTAAAGTGTTCTAGTGCTTCATCTTTCGTCTTAAGTAAATATAATAATACTTAGTCGCATTATCTATGAGAGTTAGAAAGTATTGTTTGCTACCTTTAGTTAATATTTCATTCATCTCACAAAGATCAGAATAGATTAGCTCAAGTGGAGAGGTGTTCGCTTTTCAATGCCATGAAAAGGTTTTCGGGGTTGCTTTACTTGCATACACACTTCACACTTTAAACTCTTCTCATAATTATAGCTTTGAATTAAACTCATTTTGCTTAACCGTATGATGGATTCAAAGTTAACATGACATAAACGGGAATGACAAACATCATGAATTTTATTGCAATAGAAAACATTAAAAAATATTTATATTATTGAAATCAAGAATATATAAGCGGAACATGTCTCCGCTATCATAACTTTTGCCCACAAAATTACCAAATTTGGTCAACACGTCCTTATTGGACTCAAATACAAGCTTTATTCCTTGCCTACACAGCATAGACCTACTCATGAGATTGCGAGTTGTTGCAGGCACGCACAACACATCTTTTCGGAATAAGTGTTTTACCTGAAGTGAGCTTCAAGCAAACATGTCTAATCCCATATACTGTAGCAGTGACTTCATTCCCCATCAGGACAGATCCACCACCTTCACCCTACAATGAAGAGATACACAATTGATCGGCACATGTATGTCTAGTAGCACATGTATCAATCCATCAATCAATAGATGGACTTGTCATAAAGGTCTGAGGTACATACCCTTCTGAACTGGAACTAGCCAGTGTGACATTCACTTCGGCCTTACGGCCTTTATGCTGACCAGGAAAAGGACCATTTCCTTTACGATTGCGGCAATGGTTGGCTTTATCACCAACCACTCCACAAACGAAGCAGACAATCTCTTCCTTCTTCTTCATCATTTTCTTTCGTTGGAGTTTGTTTTGTGGTTGCACTACTACAAAAAGGCTAATACTGGACGCTTCATCACAGACAGATGCCCAAAATCGGCTGTATTACATGCAATCACAGACGATTTTGGTTTTGCTACCGTCTGTGTTACTAGCTGCGCTAAAAAACATCTGTGAAGAGGTCATATTATAGACGGTTCATGTTGAAAACTGTCTGTAAAGTATCACAAACGGTTCTGAACAAGAACTGTCTGTGATATTACTAAGTATTACAGACGGTTTCAACAAACAACCGTCTGTGATACTTCACAAACGGTTTTAATAATAAACCGTCTGTGATATGAGACCATATCATGGACGGTTCCATTGTGGAACCGTCTATGATATGTATCAATGACGGTTCCATAATAGAACCGTCCATAATAAGTCTCTTTATTATTAGGAGCCCGCTAGGGTTTGCGCTCTAACTCGTCACTCCCCAGCGCCCTTACTCTCGTCCGTTCCCCTCCCCACCCTAGTGACCCCGTCGCCGACGCCGCCATGCATTCTTCCCGTCATCGCCATGCATTCTTCCCATCGCCAACGGTTGTGACACCACGATAAGAGTGTCTTTTTCAGTGTCACCGTTGTGCCACAACTACGGTGATGCTGCGCGCCTTCCCCTCTTCCTCCTCCCCCCGGCGTACGCGACCCCGGCTACCTCTCCACCAGCGATGTCGAGGTAAGACAGATCTATCACCTATTGGTTTGTGCTGTTGGTATTCATGTGAACCGAGCTCCTCCTCCCTCTCGCCGCCAGCTCCCGCACCTCCGGATCAAGCTCCTTCCTCCCTACGCCGCCAGATCAAGCTCCCAGTCCTCCCTCGCTGCGCTGCTGGCCCTGGCTCCTCCTCCTACGCCGCAGACTCGGCTCCTCCTCCCTCTTGTCACTGGCTCGTTCGCCACCTCGAGACCTCCTCGCGCCTCCAACCTCTCCGGCTCTCCCACTAACGCGTAAGTCCCTTCTTGTCTTCTTGATGTTGTCTGCAGTTGTTGGTTGATGCTGATGGTGATGGCCATTGGCCAGAGCCCAAATGCTAAATGTGTAATACATACATATATGAAGAGAAGTGCATCATTGCGAAAAGTGTAAATGTGTAATACATACATGTAGAGAAGTAGAGAAATCATAAATATAAATGAATGCAATGATTGTGCACTTATGGTGATTCTTTGAATGGGTGAATTCGAAGTGTAAGTGTTATGCGCTATTGAAGTATTGAAATGTTGATATGTATGGGTTTGTTGTGCTGTTGATATGTTATATTGTTATGAGTTATGACTTATTTAGAAATGTCAGGTGTTGTCTCTTCTATTGATATGTATGGGTTGTTGATATGTATGGGTTGTTGATATGTTATATTGTTATGAGTTATGACTTATTCAAAAGTGTCAAGTGTTGTATGATTAATGATTTGCAAAAATAGATGTATAAAATGTGTGATATGTATGTTATGACTTATTGTTGATTTGTTATTTTGTCAAGATGTCATCCGTTGCTTCTCGCCATTCATTTCACCTTTTGTCGTGTGCTTGTGTTTATCTTGGTCAAGTTCTCCTACCTTTCGTCCCAGTATGTCCTACCATTCCATTCCTAATATCTTCTCTATAAAGTCTCCAAGTAGTGGCACCTTGTGCCTTTAAAACCGGCATATATATATATATATATATATATATATATATATATATATATATATATATATATATATATATATATATATATATATATATATATATATATATCCTACCACTTTAGGAGGGTCATCCACATAACATGAGGAGGATGAGGCAGTGACCACGGGCAATTTCATCGAGCAGTGCAAGTTTAAACACGGCGCCATGATAGCGTCGGGACATCCAATTACAGTTGTCGCGTCGTGATACCACTTCGATCGAGTATGCACTGCGTTCTTTAAGAAAGTGGCGTGGGCCAGGTACTCCGATCGGGAAGTGGCGTCACGTCGCTGAACAACATTGGATGTCCCGACGCTCTCCTAGTGACCATACTTTTAAACTTGCATGGGCTCAATGAAGTTGACCGTGGTTGTTGCCTCATCCTCCTCATGTCAAGTGGGACGACCCCCCAAAAGTGGCTGAGGGACTAAGAACAATATAATATACACACACACATATGTACATATACACATACACACACACACACACCTACATATACATATACATACATATATATATATATATATATATATGTATATGTATGTGTGTGTGTGTATGATGCTAGTTTTAAAGGCACAAGCAGTCACTACTTGGAGGTTTTATAGAGAAAAGTCATCACAGATGGTTTCAGCCACAAACCGTCTGTGATAGTTAGCTATCACAGACGGTTCTGAGTTAATAACCGTCTGTGATAGTGTGCATCACAGACGGTTCGAAAACCATCTGTGATGACATAGGAACCGTCTGTGATGACCCCATGTCATCACTGACCTATAAACTCAGACGGCTCACGAAACTGTCTGTGATGATGTTTTTAAACCGTCTGTGAAGACCTTTTCTGTAGTAGTGTTGATTCTTGACCTTCTGCTTCCCAAAACCTCTAGCACTCTTGACCTCCATATGATGAGCCTGAACTTGAGCCTTTCCTATACCGTCACCGGCTCTTGCACGATGTTCAACATTAATAGCAGCTGACAGCTCATTGAGAGTCAAGTGCTCCTTTATTTGTCTACGAGCGGTCACAAAATCATGCCACGAGGGCGGTAACTTAGCCAAGATGATATTTACTTGAAACTTCTCTGGTAGGAGACAGTCGTACTGATTTAAGTCACGTACGTGGAGTTGTAGCTCATGGTGCTACTCCATCACCGGCTGCCCCTCTACCATCTTATAGTTCAAATAGCTAGCAGTTATAAAAGATTCATTCCCATTATCCCCTTCAGAATATTTCTCATCAAGTTCATCCCAGAATTGTTTAGCATTATTGAAGTTAACATATACTTCGAACAGCCGGTTGGATAAGATGGCTAACAAACGAGCTAAGACCAAATTGTTCGCATCCTCCCACCACGTCATTTTAGCTGTTTCCAATGGGAACATTGGAGGATTTGAAATGACCCAGAGAAGTCTGAGGTCAGTCAGCCATAACTTAGTTTTAGCCTGTCAACGTTTAAAGTTGGCACTGTCAAACACTTCCGGCTTAACGACATCAGATGAGGAAGTCATTTCTTCAATTATTGGTTTTCTGAATTGTTGTAATAAAAACGGTTTTAGCAAATATTCTGAATTAATTCCAACAGTATTAATCATAATTAAAACATATTTCCAACAACATTTAAATGAAAATTTAACATATAAACATGTAAATCCTCCAAGTCATTTAAACAAGATAATATACTCAAAACATAGAACATGTGGACAATTAAAATCAGCATAATGCTTAGATTTAATTGATTATTTATTACTCTTAGATGTTGAGTTACACAAGATATAATCTTGGCCTTCACAACACTTATGTCAATGTTCTTCACTAATTAAATATGACATCTACAAATCAGACTTTGAGCTCAAACTAATTCTCATATGTCAAGATTTATCTCATAAACAACAATTATACTTTCAATCAACAGAGAATCAAATGTTGAATAGTGTGAATGGAATCACAAAATTAGCACATAAACTTTTCTGCAAACAGAATATTACAGTGCACAAGTTTGCACAGGATCAGCAAGATCACAGAAGAAATGATCAAGCTCCTTCTAGTCACAACTGAACTACAAAAAGTATCAAAACTACTAGATAACGCTGACGACAGTAAGCAATCCAATTGGCTCAACTCTGATTTTAGTTATCAATTTAATCTCAAATTTTGACAATCATCATCGAGCTAATACATTGAACCCACAAAAACACTATGCAATATCTCCCAGTACTAGTATCTGTTCAATTTCAGAATTTAACTAGCACAACACATATATGCAAAGTAATGCACAAAATGGAATATTGTGATACTCACAAAGCCGGTGGCACTCAAAGCCAACGAGAAGAAATCTAGACAAGGCACGCCAAAAGGCGCTGACTCAGAAAATCAATCGCCCCGCTGTGCCACGAAGAACGAACGAGATCGTCGGAGATACAATGTCAATTCGCAATTTTGGGACACACCAAAATCACAAAGTTGAGATACAGAGATGCCGCACAAGACCAGCAGAGGATGCACCGACCGATGCAACCACAGAGCACCAAAACAAAGAAACAGAATGCTTCTTTCAGTCCAAAACCAATCCAGAGTCTACTGGATTAGTCCACCAACTTGCGCAAGAACTGATTTCCACATTGGCCAACCAACAGAGGGTAGGGCGCTAGAAGAGGAACTAGCGGGATGCGCAAGATGGAGATTGGATCTTCACCACCAACGGCGTCGAGCAACCAAGGTGGAGCAGCGGCTTCCAAAAGCCAAGACCAGATCTCAATCGGAGAAGAAGAAGCGCAAAGAGTAGAAGCTCACTGATATTTTTCCTTCGGGTTCTAGAAAAGAGGAAGAGATCCAGCTTTGAAGAGGAGGAGGAAGGGTGAAATGGCGCGGTTGCTATGAACGGCCAAGCCCGAGGTGCCCGGGCCGCTCGCTCCTCCAACGCCGCCATCTACTCCCTGCTTCCGCCCAAATCGCCCACGCACAAGAGGAAAGGGGAACCAATCCCCTCGATGCACTCTGGCCGGTTGGAGACAAACCCTTATCTCCTCATGCCTCCTAATGACAGGTGGGCCCCGTCATTTTCTTTTCTTTTCCATTTTCTTCTTTTCTCTAATTGAGACATTACCAAAATGGCCCTCAAAATATGCAACACCTCAGGTGGCTCTGCCATTGCAGACACCACAAGTGTCAACTTCTGCAGCTTTGCGCTCTCTGGGAGAAGAACTTGAGGAATGCAATCTCGCTTAGATGCCCACGGAACTCATGGAGGACCACCTTCTTGATGTGTGATTGCACACATTCAACAGGACTAAGCTCCTCTAAGAGCTACAGCAGAGTGCAAAATCAGAAAACAGCTCAGTTACAGAAGGATCGTGCTAGTGATCGATGACGCAAATGCCAAATGACTGAATTAGTTTGTGGGATGTCATGTCACCTCCACATGCAGGGTCTCAACGTTGGGAAAGCATCTGAGGAAGCTGGCCATCATCTTGACTCCCCTGAAGACACCCAAATGCAATGTGCATCGAAAGAAAGACCATAAATCATCGGCACATGTATGCCTAGCTACCTAGTCATTACATGATCATACACACGAAGACAATATCATCATACATCACCTTGACAACATTCAGTGACGCTGGCCACAGACCACCTCGGACCGACCCGGCTGATTTCGGGTCTAAATCATTTTATTTTTATTTTTTTTTGAAAAACGGCCAAAAGCCGCTATTGCATTAAGATAGAAGAAGAGTCAAAACGACAAGCTGGAAAAAGAAGACAAGACAAAACTAAACGACAGAAAACCAAAACAAGAACAGCAGATAAACCAGGAAATTCCTCTCCCCCTTTCTCCAAGAGCCAGAGAGGATCTTTCTAAGACTCTCCTATTGCTGCCCCCTCACGACCGTCGCCTCCTCTCCATGGATGTACGTCTGCAGTCTGGTCGCCCCGCTTAGCATCCACATGCTGGCTTCTTCTTTGATGATGAGCAGTAACCCTGTTGGTACCTGCCGAAGGTGCTGAAAGATCCTTCTATTTCTTTCTTTCCAAATGTTCCATAAGATGGAGTGGAAGATGTCCATCCACCTATCAACCATCTTTGAATGAGCAGTCCAATGCGCCGAATTTAGGTTATCTCTTTGGACCCAGTTAGCAATCAAGGACCAAACTTGAGTAGCATAGGAGCACTCCACGAAGAGGTGCAAGGCAGTTTCTAGAGTGTTTGTACAAAGGAGGCACCAATGATCATTCTGAATCTGCCGACACGATAGGACATCCGCTGTCGGTACCCTATGCTGAACTAGCAACCATGCAAAAAATTTGCACTTTTGTGGTGCCCAAACATTCCAAAACAGTTTTTGGAAAGGAGCCTCCAACGCTCCCAAAAACTGCACCTCATAGGCAAACTTGGCTGAGTAATTGTCTGAGGTTGTCCACTTCCAGGTTATATCGTTTGGCACATTTTGAACGAGAGTGACCTGACAAAGCATGCTATAAACTTTAAAAAAATCCGGCAATAAATGAATTGTAATTTTTCTCCTGAGATCCGCTATCCATTTGCCTTCATGCATCACCTCCCGCACCGTTCGGTTTTTCCTTGCTGCAATACAAAACAACCCTAGAGTAAGTTCCTTCAGTGTTCTTTCTCCTAGCCACTTGTCTTTCCAAAAATTTGTTTTTCCCCCATTTCCAATGGATATCACCATGGAGGCTCCAAATAGGTCTTGATCCGCATCTGAAATCGGCAGGGACATCCCATTCCATTGTTTTTCTAGTGCTTTCCATTGGTACCAGAGCCACCGAAGGCGGAGAGCACGACTGAAAGGTACTAAACTCAAAACCCTAGTCCGCCGAACTTTTTAGGGCGATAAACTCGGCTCCAGTTGACCCAATATTTCCCTCCACAACAGATGTCATCACGGGCTCAAAACCACGCTCTTCGACGCTTGTCAATTTGCTTGAACACCCAAGCAGGCAATTCTGTGGCTGTTAAGTGATATGTAGGTAAGTGTTGGACCGAAAAGGCGACTAGAGGGGGGGGTGAATAGGAGCACGCTCACTTTTTCACAAAAGATGGATTCAACACAAATGTCACTCCAATAGCTATGGAAGCTATGAAGATCAATATACCAGTACAGCGGAAGACTAGTATTGAATCCAAACAAACCCCAAAGTAAAACACCCAAAAACAACCAAAAACTCAAATCTCAAAGTGTTGGGCGGTCTGACCTCTCATATTGGCGGGTCAAATATTTTGCCTAGCGGTCTGACATCTAGAATGGGCGGTCTGACCGCTCCTGATGGTGAACAGGAAAATCAGCAAAATCAGCCCGACAATCCGAAACTAAAAACGACCTAACTTTTGATCCGTAAGGCCAAACTTCACGAAATTTGAACCACACCTTCCTAAAGATATTAGGAACCTATTCCAATCAAAGATTTCAGAGATCCAAGCCAAAGTTCCTATATTTTTCAGTTTGAACGAAGGAGGGTCAAAAACCGAGCCAAATGCAAAATATGATCTAGAGACTTGCTCGTGGGTGATTGATGATCAAGATGATCCTAGATGGGTTCCCACATGTCACAGCAAGTTAGATCACGGCAAGAAACCAAGCAAAAACTCATGGATCAAAGAAAGACCCCAAATCACCAAATAGAGAGAAAAGAGAGAATAGATTCATCTTGAGAGAAATCTCTTTGGATTGATTTGATATGGTATTGGTTTACGACCACTCCATCAATGGAGGACAAAGACTCAATACATGAGCACGAAATCAAATCCAACTCTCTAGAACCCTAACCTCCAACTATCAACTCCCTAAGCACAAAAGCAAAACTAGGGTTTTACAAGTAATGAAAGGGTTGAGGGTGCACCACCTCCTCCTCTATTTATAATGGAGGCTTAGACCTTCTAGAAGAGTAACCTAATGGGCTCCGTTAAGGCCCAAAACAAACGGGACACATACGCACGCGTTTTAAAGCGCCGTCTTCATCTCTTGACCTAATCCGCTTCACCTTGCACCATCTTTGCGCCGTGAGTTGGCAAAAGGTCACCAAGGCGGTATTTGGTAAAATTACCAAAATACCCCTTCTCGATCTTTTTGCAAAGACCGAGTCCCATCTTCGTGAAGCACCTCCATGCTTCGCCACGTGTAGGTTGATCCAGCGGCTCTCTTCATGTCGGCAAGTCTCTCCCATCCGGCTCCCACCGAAACCACCATGGCACTTGCACCGACCCCCGCGCCACTTGATCAAACCAGTCGCACCGAACTGCCCGTTCGGTTACCCTTGTCCATTCTGCACCACACTTGAGTTCATTGACCTCACTCAGCATCGTCGATCGTTCTGGACCTCAGCTCTCCAAACCTAGTCCCGATCATCCTCGCCGTTGACCGTCGTTGACCACCAAGCATCTCGCGACAAAGAATAGACAAGCAAGCGAATCCGGAACAAGTTCTTCACAACTTGACCCACGTTAGTCAAAACATGCATCATGCAACACATATGCCATGAGACCCATGAACTTGACCTAACAGCAAACATCGCCGCCACGGCGACGATTTAAACACATCAAAACCGGTCGACCGCCACCTTGGCGGCTCGACCGCTCCTCGCCGGCCGATCGCCACCAAAGGCGGTCTAACCGCCATCCATGACTTAACCAAAATTTCCATCCTGAAATCAAAACCTACTGGAATTTTCAAACCAATAGAACTTTTGCCTGGAAGCTCCAAAAATTATGAGACTAAGTACAGAAGCACCTTCTCACTTGCCTACACCTTCTATTTTTGGCCCAGCTCCAAAATCCACAAAGATTGCAATGGCCGGTCTGACCGCTCAAACAAAGCCGGTCAGACCGCTCCACTGCCGGTCTGACCGCCACTTTGGCCGGTCTGACCGCCAGTGACCATTTCAGAACATCAACACAAGCATGGCCGGTCTGACCGCCACAATGGCCGGTCAGACCGCCAATGGCCTGACAGACTTGGAACTTTGCCGAAAACACGTGATTCGACAAACCGTCAACGATATTGCCAATTGTAACATCATCCTAAGATCTCAGGCATATCCCCATGATATCCACAGTAAGGCTGTGATAACCGCATTCAACAGCACAAGTCTCCCTGCCCGAGACAGCAAGTTCCTTTTGTACCCACTCAATCTAGTTTCAACCTTATCCAGAAGGGGTTGAAACAACGTCTTTCCCGGTTTTTTTGCGCGAAAATGGTAACCCCAGATATTTGCATGGCAGCTGCATTCGTGTGGCTGGGAAGTTTTGCAAAATATCATCTAAATCAAGCAAATGGCATTGGATTGGTATGACTGCGCTTTTGGCTATATTTATGCTGAGCCCCGTTACTTCGCCAAAAACTCGCAGGATCTCTTTGATGTTATCTACATCCTCCTTGACCGGCGAAAGGAAAATCATTGCATCATCGGCATACATCGATAATCGCACCTTAATTTCTGCCCCGCCAAGTGGCGATAACCAACCCTGCTGGTCTGCTATGCGGAGAATACAATGAAGCGCGTCAATTGCGAGGATAAATAGATAGGGAGAGAGGCAATCCCCTTGTCGCACACCACATTGGTGCCTTATACTTGGTCCATGCACACCATTCAGAACAATCCTCGACGATGACGTGCTAAGCATCATTGCTATCCATGTTCTCCACCGATTTCCGAACCCCCTGTGTTGCAGCATGTTGAGTAAAAAAGACCACGAGACGGAGTCGAAAGCTTATTTTTATTTTTTATGTTAATTTCTTTGAAAAATAAAAAATATTTTTATTTTTCAAAGAAATTAATATAGCCTTTTATCTTAAGCCTCGGACCATTGTCCCACCGGTCCGAGGCCCAGCTTTGCCTCTGATGACAGTGTTGCCGATGTGCAGCTGGCGCACTCTGGGGTACTTGGCTCCAAGTACCCGAGCACCCGCAGCTCCGGTGCACAAGCAACCCTCGTAAGTGGCTCGTCATCAGATTCAGACTCGTCATCTTTGCAAGGAGACGTATGCCACATGATGAGGCTCCCTAACGTGATGGGCGTTGGACAGGAAGACCCAGCCATCACCGACGAGCTCCGCGAAGCCGGACAGCACCAGCTTCTCGGGTTCGTCAGCGCCATCTGCAATAACCATAACCAGAACCAGAACCTTGCATAGAGTACGATACTGCTAGCTGTTCGGTTCTGCGTTTCCGGCCAACATATCAGTCAATTAATAATCGTTGTTTCTTTAGGGGAAAATGCTTTCTTTAGTAGTATGGATCTCAACATTACAAAAATAGTCAGAAAAGAATTTACGAAAATAATAACATATCGTCAATTGAATTGACGATAAAACCTTCAAATCTTCAATGTCAGCGCATCATCAATTCATTTGCCGACATGTTAAATGGCCGACAGGCGACAGGAGCCTTGTCGTCGATTTACTTTGCCAACATCATTCAATTGGTTGACAGGCCTTTGTCGCCAAATCATTTGGCAACAGAAGATGTCTTCTCGGCCTTGGCGATATAGTATTATTTCTATTAAAAAAACGGCTATTTTTTTGTAATAATAATAAAAAGTTGGTTATTTCAAAAAAATTTATCCCAGCTGCACCGTGGACAAGATAAAGAGTCATCATCCATAAATATTTCATTCTTAGATCAAGTATGAAAACGTGTATACTATGACATTGATTATTTCGCTGATAGTAATGAAAACTTCCGTTTTATAAACGGTACTTCATTAGCAAAGAAAGAAATGAGTACTGCCTGGGAAATTCTGAATATTTTCTGTCATCGTCGGGTTACTTTGGTTTCCAGCTCCAACAACGTCCTGCTCGTCATGGCGATTCACTGGTGCCGAGTATTTGCTCGCCGCATTCGGCCCGGACGCCTTCTGGCGAAACGGCAATGTGACGTTACTGAATCCGAGGCACAGGAGCACCGAAAACGCTGAAAGCCTGAAACTGGAGCATATATACGGCTCTCTCCGGTTCACAAAATTAAATCGTTTCAGAATATGTGTATTTAAATTTTAGAAATTTTAGGTATCGATATATTTTTAAAATATTTAGGTTAATATATAAAAGTCATATGTATAGATTTATCTCGAAAAGTACTTTCAGAATATTATAATTTTGTTGGATTTTATAAATATACTATAATAGTAATTAGTGGTTAAAATTGTATTTTGGAGACCGTGTAGATATGCAAACAAACTTATTTTTTGTGAATTGAATGGAGTAAGTCCTTCCGATTCACAAAATCAAGTCGATGTCACTCCCTCCAGTTCACAAAACAAACCGTTTGGGCATCAACATGTTTCTAAAATATAACTTTGAACACTAATTACTATTATAATATATTTGTAAAACTCAATAAATTTATAATATTATGAAAGTACTTTTCGAGACAAAACTACATATATGATTTGCATATATCTAATCTAAATATTTAAAAAGATATATAACCAAAGTTTTCAAAACGACTTGTTTTTGTAGGAGGGAACAGTACATAAACAAATGTCAATGCATACTTAATTCCCAAGAGATACATGGAGACTTGACACCTGAGCCTCCAGCCATCTGTATTTCTATACTGGAAGCGTTGCATTGTAGTGTTAACAGTTGGAGGGTGTCAAGTAAACGATTTTTTAGTTGAAGATTAAATTTGGACTCCTCAGAGAGAGTTGGGCAAAAATGGACTTGTTCCTTCAAAGAAATATAGCTGGAGTTCACGTGCAATTGCGAATCACTAGGTGTAGCAACTAGCAAGCAGGTGTTATTCAAGTCATGTCCAAATCTTTCACGCAAAACACACAGGCACACAGCTTTACTTCATATGACCTTACAGCATTCTGAAGGACACCATGTTTCAGAAGTTCTAAGTAGCCATGCGCTGTGGTCAGACAGAGAATTCCGTTGGCACCAACTGAGGAAAAACACTAGATATATTACATGCAAGATACAGCTAAGCAAGAATCAAATGGTGGTGTGGTACAGATATGCATGTTATCAATCTCGCTAAGGAACACAGATTCAATTGTTGTTATCTAGCCATACAAATTGTCAATCAGCTACCTTTTTTGTCACTTGGACTTGACTACATGATTTAAAAATTGAGCTGCCATTCCATCGCTGGGAACTCAGAAGCCTCGCTTGCACCGTCACTTTCCCTCTGGCGGCTCGATTGGGAGATCATGCATCACAACAGCAAAATGTTTGCTGGTTTGAAGAGTACTGGTTGTAAATCACAGAACAAAGCATGAATCGCGAGTCTCTGTATTCCTAAAGAAACATATTAACAAGCATCTCTTGGGGGGTAACAACATTTGGAAACCATCTATACTCCTTTAGTCTGTGAGATTAAACACCTGAAGGAAGGATGAAATAATTAGCAGGCTAATAATTTGAAAAGTGACTGGAGAAGATTATTTCCAATAAAAAGTGACTCAGAAGAGGGAAAGTAAAATGTCCACGTACTAGAGCCAATTTCCAAGTACTAGAAAAATTGTTCCAGCCATGTAAACTAAAAGTACATAATTTCTTTATAATAGTTTGCTGTTTAACCAGCATTTCATTGTTCTATTGCTCCAGCATCTAGACAGTGTAGACATCTTATTACAGATAGTATTTGTAAAATAAAGCGATAAACAATACCCTACATCTTTTTTACCGAGATAGCTTTGCAGTCATGCTGAAAAGGCAAGAAAACACTTAGGCACTTGGCCCAGTCAAATATTAGCTTTGCAGTCATGCTGAAAAGGCAAGAAAACACTTAGGCACTTGGCCCGGTCAAATATCAAAGTTTGTTTTTAATGTGGTCACATGTTCCCATACTATTTCAAATCCGGAAAATGAGCATGCTTGCAGTTGTTCCCAGTGGTTTTTGGGCTGTAAGCTTTGTAACCCTAAACCCCAGGTGAACTCGAGTGGCCGATAAATCACTATAATGCTCAGTGCAAAAAACTAATTCTAAACCCTGAAATTTATCTAATCCACCCCCTCACTGTAACAACCCGATCTCACCGAAGAGGATTCACCAATGACCGGGAGGATTACGATGGTCAGATTTTCGGCAAAAGACGATGAACAGGGGGTGAGGAAGGAGCAGACAGAGATGGGGAAAGTGTTAACTCATTTCTTTCATAAAACATCCAACGTTCCACCCATTATATATCTTATACTTCCATAACTTACACTGCCATGTGGCCCCTTGGTACCCCACACCCAGCCCCACACACACCTACGTCTTGCTCATATGGATTTCTCCCTCTCCTGCGGTCCTACTGTCAGAGTCACCCTTCTCCTCCCGCTGGGTCTTCATCTTCAGCTTCCTCTGAGTAGCATTGGGTCCTTCTGTGTCCAGCACCATGGAGCATGGTGGTGTGACACTCACTGGGAACAGTTAGTCTTCCAGATGTTCTCTGTACCCAGTGGGCTCAGTCTGACCTAGGGTTCTATTGGGCTTTTCGTTAACTGAACATTATCAAGCCTTATTTGGCATGAGTTTAGCAATTTGTAGGTAGGACTCAGTAAAAGGTTAGAAACTACTTTTTCCTTGAAGTAGCTTATTTGGATTATATCGCCACACGGACTACTAATGCAGCTTAGTCAGAACTTTCCAGAAGGCTGCCCACAGGAATTTCAACTACTGTAGCTAAGTAAATTTCTACAACAATGTCAGTTGAATTTCACCACCACTGCACTTTATAAGACTACTGTGGATGATAGAGTTCAGTATAAAATGGTAAGGGAAAAAGCTGTGATCAGCATTTTAACACTACTAAATTTGATTTCACATCTTAAATGCCAGAATTGGACTAGCAGGATGCTGCAAGCACACAACCAGTGATTGTACAAGATCTTGATCCAAACGCCAAACATTCTTCTAAGCAAAGCAAATTAAGGCCCTGAAGCATATTTCTGCTCCAAACTAAGCTTACCCTCCAGAGATCACATCAGGAAACACAAAATTTTCGAAACTGGAGCTAATGTGGGATGTAGTTGTATAATTGTTTTCACATCTTCCATCTTCTTTTAGTTATTAATACAGTTGGCTTTCGGTTTACAATTTTTAGCCACATGGAACATAAGGGCCGTGATACACCAGTCTGTCTACAAGTAATATGTGACTTGTCGAAAGAATTAGCCAAATAAAAGAACATTCTCCTATGGGTCTACCTGTGCTCACACTTATTTTTTGTCTGGCTAGTTGAACTTCTGTACTTTCCCTTACCTACCAGTCCTCATTGGTGGACAGCATAAACATACCAGAAATCTT
Source organism: Phyllostachys edulis (assembly GCA_036346405.1). Taxonomy (NCBI): domain Eukaryota; kingdom Viridiplantae; phylum Streptophyta; class Magnoliopsida; order Poales; family Poaceae; genus Phyllostachys; species Phyllostachys edulis. The sequence continues at coordinate 73,598,561 of CM070545.1, forward strand.
TCAAAATTGGTCATTTGTGATGACACAAGATGTCAGTTGGTACTAACTCTAGTTATCTTCAAGACTCAATACGGACCATCAAAACTACAGGTGAGTGATAGTTCAAACAAATGGATACAGTTAGGTGGCAAGTGGCAACATTAAGATTAATAGAAAAACAACTTATCCAAAATATTTAATGTACCATATCCATTGCTTCGAGTTCACTAGCAGCATGTATTAACAACTTAGCCAATCTAATATTCTAGCTGATACGAGACTCTTGTGTATTGCAGGCTTCACTTCGGTGAGAGGGCTAAACAGGTAAGCAAAAAAAAAATTGTACATGACTCATTGACTCCATATGTACAAAGAAAAGTATTATCTAAAGGAAAATAGAACAAGCCAAATTCGGTAGGACTGAATTGCTTACTTGCGCGAAGACGTGATACTGGAATTTCTTTTAACTCCCGCCTGATGCATAGGTATTCACCAAGGAGTGACATAATCGCCAAACCAACAATATTAACAAGCCACCATGTAATTGAAGCTGGCCATCCACCATAAATAATGCAAATAAACAGATGAATAATGTAGAGGGTAGCTGCAAAGTCCAGGCACTTCTTGGCTCTCTCGATCACGTAAATCATGAACCCAGCACTGCTCAAACAAAGCATGCAAACGAAGTTAACACTCAACCATTTCTTGCCCAAAACATAGAAGGAACAGTTACACAGCTGAAAAGGCTAAACAATTTTAATCATGCCTATTCCTTTCATAGCTGATAAGCTGAACAAAGGTAAAAGAAAATCCTTCTGTAAAAGCCTTAAAGGCAGGCTTATCCTTGATAGAATGTTTTGGTTTCTGAAATTATCTATGGCAAATATAGTGTGGAAACAGAAGTCTAATTCGTTAAGCTAGACTACAAAAAAGTCTGTTACAAGGTAATAGGATATTAAAGGAAAGATTGGAGTTCTAGATTTGCAAAAGGCTTGAGGCAGGAAAGCCTTATTTCCCCTTTCCATTTCTTCTTAATAAGTTGACTGCTGGTATCCTGTTATAAATGCATGAAAAAAAAAGGGAGATATATTTTCTAGAGGAACTGTTTACTCACAGTAATCACAAAATGTTTAATAGTGCACAATATGTGGGTGATATTTTTGCCTTCTGTAATGAATGTTGAGGAAAAGGGATGGCATTGTTCCCATTTGTGTTACAAGCAAGCCTGCCCCCCAAGAATAGGCTCTAGAGAAGAAAGCCCGTCTTGGTTAAGTCTTCCAAATGGGAAAATTGATGATTTGCCACTGCTAAGACTTGCATTTTAGGAATTAGGATTTTCTACCTTTTTTGTCCCGCTTCATGATTTACCACTTCCAACATAGAAATAGCTGAGATTTACCACTCTCCATGTATTCTGGTTATTTTTCTTTTTTCTTGCCCCAAAACCCCATGTGAAAAGGCCAGAATGCCCATCTTCTTTCCTCCCCTCTTCCTCTTCTTCCCCTGTTGGCAAGCTGCAACTCCTAACGTCAGTGGTTGTCTGGAATACCACCAAAAATTTTCTCAGTTACTCAATCTACCATTCCCGTCTATTATCTCGTCACTGACGTTAGTGTTTCCCTCCTGGCCAGAGTTACCTCGTCCAAAATTTTCCTCAGTTACTCAATCTATCATTCCCTTTGCTCTCCTCTTTCTTCTCAAGCAACCACATCCCAATGAAAGCCCAATCATCAAATTTGGCTGCCCAGCAGCTAATTCACTTTTAGATGAAAGGCCAATGATCAAATTTGACTGCCCAGCAGCTAATTCACTTTTAGATTGCCACTCTCCACACAATCTTCTAGTTCTAGCTAGCACAACAGTTAATTCACCTCCCTGACACTACCAAAGCGGAGCCTTGCGCAGGGTGCACAAACTGGTCTTGACGCGTTCATCTTGCTGCGGCAGCTCACAGACCTTGGGTGGGCGCCAAGCCAGTGGTGTCAGACGAGGCTTCCCTTGGAGTCTGTGTGGAGGCGTGGACCTTGGCACCTTGCTGCTGCCAATGGCAAGATCGACGCACCACATATTGGGTGCCATCTGCTGGAGCACAAAGCCGCCCCTGACCCATCGACGCGGGACGGTGATGACACATGGTTGGCGTTGACGGGCCAGAAGCCTAGAACTCGAACTATGGTGAGGAGGACACACTGCTCCTCCGCCTCTCGGCCACGTCCATGGGGACAATTGGATTGGTTTGGTTTGGTTCCTTGGGGAGGCGAAGAGAAGAGAGGAGAAATATGAGGGCATAATGGTCTTTTCACATGCGATTTTGGGAGGAAAAAAAGAGAGAAAACCAGAATACGGGTGGAGTGGCAAAACCCAGCTATTTAAGCTTTAGGAATGGCAAATCATCAAGAAAAAACTTATCAGTGGCAAAACCTAAAACGCAGGTCTTAGCAGTGGCAAGTAATCAATTTTTCACTAGAAAATGCATGGGTCTACCAATTGGTGAGAAAACTACGAAGGCGTCGGTCATAATTGGGCACCTATTCCATGTGCTAGCTGATATACAATCGAAAACAACATAAGCAACGTTTCCATACGAACCGTCAAAACACTGTGCCAAAAACCTTTGTGCTCTACGCACTACCCATCGACTAGTAAGCCAGTACCATCTTGTTTGTATAGTTACATGACAGATTTCGGTCTGTAATTCAAAAGCTTCACAGCTCTCGCGCTTAACTACTGGCGCAAGAAACGACTACCAAAATCCGCACATTAATACTTCCAAATTGTTGTGCCTGTCCTAAATGCGCAGATCTGGGAACATAAACGCTGCTCAACTATCAATCAACAGTCACTGCTCCTGTAAACAGAAGCAATTAGCACCAAGCAGAGGCATCCAACCAGCATATTTCGTGTTTGACTCATATATGGGAAGAACCCATCCCAGCCCGTACCACTAAATCTTGCACGCGGGGCACGCGCAAGTAGGTCGTGGCTTGGACGAACCAAGCAAGAAGTGGCGACTGGTGGTGGGCGTAAGGAGGAAGGAATGAGGAACGAGTAGTATTAGTACTAGTAGCGTACCCTGCTAAAGCGGCGAGGAGGAAGGAGGCGATGGCGCACCACCCGGTGGGGGTGCGCGGGGTGAGGGTGGCGAAGTCGAAGAGGTAGAGGAGGGTGAGGCGCGGGACGCGGGTGCCGACGAGGAGCGCCATAGGGAGGCCGAGCGCGAGGTAGTAGAGGCACTGCAGGCACACGATCTGCGACACGATCAGCCACGGATCCCACACCATCGCCCCATAGAACATCTTCGCCTCGTCCGCCGAGATCTGGGAGTCGCCGGAGAGGCGGGCGCGGAGCAGTGGTTGGGTTTGGGGATTCGGCGGGATCTCTAGGCGCAGCTGGGCTTTGGGTTGGGGTGGTTCGGGAGAGGAGATTTTTTTTCTTCTTCTTTTTTGTTTTTTGACAATGGGAGAGGATTAGGAGATGTTATTACTACGTTAGGTTGGTTGCCTACTAGCCTCCGCTGGATCGGAATACAATCATGTATTCAATGCAAAGGATACACAGTATATAGACATTAGAACCGATCGTGATTGTCCGATCGAAAAAGAAAGGCCGAGATCTATAGCTATAATAATTTTTGATACAGTAAATTTTCGGTGGCATGTTCAGCACTCACAAAACACTGTCTACACAGTTGGCCTACCGCAGAGGATCCGCTACGCTATGCTTTGCTTCGTATTTTCTTGGTGGAAATTTTGGGGTGGTTTCCTCTCTCTGGAGGGTGGGGTCCGTGTGGTCCGAGCTGGAGGTTTATGTAATCCATTAATAACAAGATCAGCGAGTGCAACGTGTTTGGATTGGATCCATGTGCCTGGTTCAATCACTCTGGTAATGATGGTTATTAGCTTAGGGTAATTGCGCCAACTTGGGCCAATGAAATTGCTTAATTGTGCGGTATGCTCGTACTCCCTCCGGTTCGCAGAAACAAATCGTTTTGGAGAGTATTTAGTTAAACTTTGAAAAACTTTAGATATTGATATATCTTTTCAAATATTTAGATTACATACATGAAAATCATATGTATAGGTTCATCTCAAAAAGTACTTTTTATAATATTATATTTCTATTGAGTTTTATAAATATTTCATAATAGTAATCATTAATCAAAATTGTATTTTGAGGATCGATGTCCAAAACAATTTATTTTTGTGAACCAGATGGAGTATTTGTATTTCGTTGCTGCTCTCTTCTAGGCAGTGCAATTCCATGCCTTTTTATGACCCTAATGAATCAAGCTAAAATTTGGTATAGTTAAAACTTGGGCAAAACCCAAATTTGGCAAAATGAACGTCACTTGTATTGTGACTAAGCCAATTTTTTGGTGAACGATTTTCTCACTCTCGAATTGGCCGTGTGTAACATTGGATTTTGTTGGTACCAGTTTTCATCGACGTTACCAAAATTTGGTTTGGTTCATATCGGCAACAAACCAAACAAGCCCAATTTATTTTCCGGACCGAATAGAGAAAGCAGTAAGATTTATAATAGCTAACGATTAGTCCAAAGATGGTGCTTGTATTGACGGATAGTATTCTTAGGCAAATGCTCGACTATACGGCGCAGTTTCTCATTTATGAAAAAAAGCATCTCTCGAGCATCCCTTGCGTCGTGAGACTCACCTCACGATTGTTTTTTCTTTTTCCTTTTCTTCTGAGACGCGTGTCGTGTGATTGTTGGGCGAGCACGAGTGAACAACGAACCACACAATTGAGTTCTTCTCGCTTCCGGCCCATAAAGCCCATCCCTATCACGATAGGACGATTCGTTTGAGGCCCAACAAGTCAAAGCCCACCACGCCCTAAACCCCACCTCCTCCGGTCCTCCTCTTCCCCAGCCAGCCACCACCACCATTCCTCCCCCAAAACCCTACACCCGCGACGAGCAAGCGACCGCCATGCTTCTCCGGCGACCCCCAGGCCCTCCCCCTCCTCCGCCGCCACCTCTCCACCGCCGCCGCGGTCCACCACAGCATCGACCTCTCGTCCCCGCCGTTCGAGTACCCCCCGGGCGACCCGCGGCCGGACCCGAAGCACGACGAGGTGATCTTCGCCGTGCCGCGAGCCTCCTCCGGGCGTCACGTGGCGTCCAAGGAGCGCAAGGCCGGCCGGGTGCCGGCCATCGTCTTCGAGCAGGAGAACGGCCAGGAGGGCGGCAACAAGCGCCTCGTCTCCGTGCAGTCCAAGCAGATCCGCAAGCTCGTCGACCACCTCGGGCGCTCCTTCTTCCTCTCCCGCCTCTTCCGCCTCCAGGTCTGGTCCGAGCACGCCGGCCAGGGAGAACTCATCGAGGGCGTTCGCGTCCTGCCGCGCAAGGTGGGTACCCTTTTAGATTGGGACTGGGCTATGGCTAATGATCTCTTGTTTGATACTAGTGGAAGTTGGTGAAGTTTGCTTATTTTGTGTGCTGGTTGTATTGTGCGTAATGAACCAAATAAGTTTCTGAGGCCACATCGTTAGGGATGTGTGTTTGGTATTAAAACTAGTGTTGTTCTACTGTTAGTGTTGCTCCTTCTAGGCCACTAGGTGAAACTCTCAAGATTTTATATGAAGAAAGTTGTCGGTGAACAAATAATTGGATTGATAATTATATAAGAGCACGTTCGATGGAAAAATTGAGACAGCTCTGTAGCCTAATTAGCTACTTAATTCTGTTGTTACTCTGGTCGCTTTACATTTTCTTAGCTTAGTCTGCAGAACGAAATGTTGATGTTTCTTGGTTAGTGTTTATTCCGTATTAATGTTGGAACTAGGACTTTGACTTGGTCGATTTAGAAGTGAAATAAGTCGGGCGAGACAACCATATTGGAAGAGGATTAAAGGGAAATGGAAATGCAGGTTTAGTTGCTTTGTTGTAATGAACAAGGATCCCTACCATTACTTCAGTTAATGCACCATGTGTTTTACGCCGTTACCACCCTCAGGATCTGTCTGATCAGAAAATGGGCAATGGGTAAACTCTCAGATGTGGCAACATGAAAAATTTGATGCTCAGTGCCTTCATCTTCTACCAAGACTTGTCAATTTCACATTCATGGGTTTTCCAAAGCATCCATTTTCGATTGGACAGCTCTTGAGGGAAATAGCATATGTGCATTTTTCTAATGTAATGCAGAGGGTCCATTTCCATGGTGCAAATGCAATTCCTCCTTTATTGTTTGTGGGTGATCCTGAGCATTCATTTGACATTTCCAATTGTTTGGCTGTCTACTTTTCTTCATTAGTGTGATACTAGGTGAGGGGTGGTAACGCATGCAGCTTCAAACTTCTAGAGTTGGTTATCTTCATTAGCATAATACCAGATGGGTGATCACATGTGTTTGTGCAGTTTTAAGACTTTTTTTGCATGAATGCTCAAGAGTGGATGGCATAGAACAATTCACATGTTAAAGAAAACATGAAATATGCTTGTTCATTACCTATTTACCTTCGATACTACATCAACACAATTAACATGTTGACCCAAGTGGGATCTGTTGAAATGTGGATCAGAGATAAATTGGAGGTAGGAGAACCGATTCTCCCGTCAAATGGCTTGTAGAAATGACCAAGCTCTTAAACTTGAATTTGTGCATTTCCTCTGAAGTAGGCGAATCTCCACTTCCGCATCCTTTCATCTGGCTCAATTGATACGACCCAACCAAATATGCAAAAAAAAAAGGTGAAACATGTTGCATTATCCAGCCTAGCTTGGGGTTGTACTTATACACACCATCAATCATGCTCTATAGGCATGTTTTTCCCCCTCATATGTGTCCTAACCAGGCTAGATAATGTGACATATTTCACATATTCTACTTAGTTGGTGGGAATTATCAGATTCAAATAAGTGGGTTTTAGTTATTTTTCAGGGAAACATACATTCTACCCTTAAGAGTAAGCATGGCTTCTGGCTGGTGTTTGCAAACACTGTGAGAGGGTGCTATATCCATAAACAATTTCTGTTCAGCTTGCCTAGTGCCTACAATGACTCCCCTTAATAAGACAATTTTTACGTATTGCTGCTGCCGTGTGAGCAGCAACAAATGCTGCCTTGCGCTCTTGCTAATTGTGGAGCTGGTTCCTTGAACAATGAAATACACTTGATGGCTTGTTATAGCTCAATACAAGAAATCAGTCAGACACAACTCCCTCTAACTTACAATGTCAGTTGCAAACTGCCCCTATATCTCTATGTAAAGGTGTGTGCTATAATGAGTGTTGCTGTTGTGGGCCTGTAGCATTCGATGTAATGAGGTATTCAGAAAACCCCCATTATATGTGCATTTTTGGGCGACTTATTTGAACATCCATATTTTCAGGTACACTTGCACGCGGGCACTGATGAACCTCTGAATGTGACATTCATGAGAGCCCCTTCTTTGGCGCTGCTCAAAATAGATGTTCCTTTGATGTTCATTGGAGAGGATGCCTCACCTGGTCTCAGGAAAGGTATGTGGCATGCATTTCAATGATGCATATATCTTACTTAAAACTAAAATTGAAATGCCAAATAAAGAAATGTTCTCCAGGTTTTTCCACATCAAAATTGGGCCTGTACCTTAGATGTTAGACAGGCACAATTTCTTCGTCACATCTGTTGTTACATGGAACATTATTATAGTATTAAAAGAATATTTAGATTACTTGGAATCATTTCTCTTTGAACAATGCTAACAAAAAGGCGTTATTTCTCTTGAACAACACTAACCAATTAAGTGGTTTGTTACATAAGCTGTGTTTATTCATTTTCATATAGATCACTAATTCAGTGTATACCGAACTTCACATTCTGAAAACTCTGGCCACAGTGTTCAAGCATTGCCTGCAATATGTTATATACCGTTTAGCTAGGATCCCTGCATTATGTTCCAATCCAAGTCCTTATTCATGTGTGAGCCTGTTGTATCATGTTAGTGCTTCAATAACAATCCAGGCTAATGTGATTATCTTTAAAACTACAGGAGCTTACTTCAACACCATAAAACGAACAGTCAAGTATCTCTGCCCTGCTGACATAGTACCACCATACATTGAAGTGGATCTAAGCGAGCTGGACGTTGGGCAGAAATTGTTAATGCGTGATCTGAAAGTCCACCCTGCCTTGAAGTTGCTTCAGTCACCAGATCAACCCATTTGTAGCATTATAGGATCAAGAGCACCTGAACAGAAGAAGTCAAAATAACTTGTTCCATTGTATTATCTGTTTCCAACAGAATAAGCTTCTTTTTTGCTATTCATGCTTGAGTTATCCAGGCCTTGATTCTCAGCCTAGAATGAATGCTAGGATGAATTGTAGCTAGAGACCACTATTTTACCCGAGGAATGAATGTTTTGAGAAGCCAGATGCAGAAATGTGTTGCTGTTAGCTTTTCTTCTACCTAGCATTCTGAAGTAGTATTTATGCAAATTTTCTTAAGTTTGTTTGTTTGTTGCTAGCTTTTCTTCTACGTAACATTACAAACGCTGTAACTTCATTTTCCAGCTAATTTAGTTATCCTCTATTCCGGCTATGTGTCTCCATGTGGACATTCTTGACTTCATTGGAAATGTTCCGCTGATACTGAATATATGCTTGAAACAAGTGGTGTTACAGAGATATACAATAACAAAAAAAAAGAAACAATAGTTGTTGCAATATGTGGTACCAAATTTGCATCAGCCATAAGAAAAAATATAAAAACAAATGTTATAACCAATAGATGAAGTTAATAGATGTGATGAAAACTAGAGCATGTGTGTGATTCTACAATTGACTCGTAACTACATTCTCGAATCAAAGGAATGGATCTGCAATTAAACTAATGTATGCAAACGTGCAGATGGGAACCTTGTTATTACTGAACAGTCACATTCAAGTTGTTGACAAAAAAAAAATGTAATATCCCGTTTAACTTTGGAGAACTAAAAGAATTAAAATAGAATTTAATAGTTGAAAATTCAGAATTTAGAAAAGGAATAGAATTGGGTCTTCGGCCCGTGGTCCTTTGGCCCAACGGGCCACCTAGCCCCTACGCCCCTGCTACCATCCGCTGTCGTGGCAAGAATTTTTGCTGCCACGATAAGGTTTTCTGCTGCCGCGCCTTTGCTGCCATTCGCTGCCGTGGCAAGAGGTTTCGCTGCCACAACAAGGTTTTAGCTGCCGCGATAGGTTGCCGCTGCTGCCGATCACTGCCACGGTAGGGAAAAACTCTGCCGTAGCGCCGCGACAAGGTTTTCGTTGTCGTGGCAGAGGACTAGAGTAGAAGGGAGAGGGAGGCCAGAGGAGAAGGCTGCAACCAACAAAGAAGGAAGGAGGAAAGGGAAGAAGGAAAGAAGGGAGGAAGAGAAGGGTATGCGTAGGATTTCGTGATCGACAACATTCTTCATGTGGGTAACTTCTGATAATCCCTAGATTTATCATAGATTAGTCATTGTTCGATTCATAGATCGTTTGGTCCAAGTGAAAGGTAGATTTCTATAAGTCATAGTTCGTCGAGTTTCGATGCAGAACCTTGCAGGGGCAATTAAAGGTGCTTAGAGTCGGATTCATGACTTCTTCCAATTAGAAATATTGTAGAGAATTTCTTTAGCTTTCCAGGAAGGTCTAGAACACTAGATTTAGAGTTGTGAGCAAAAAAGTTACGGCCTCGGGAAAGTTGTTGTCCAGAAAACGAACATCATTGGCAACTATTGTAAAGATGGGATGTTTACGCCTAGTAAATGAAATAATTTAATTTTGGTGATAACTTGAATAAGTTATGGAATTTTGAGTAGATTCCAGAACTGGTATCTTTTATTACTTTTCAAGTTTTATAACTAAAGATACGAAATTGTGAAGCGGTTAGTCCCGACAGATTCTAGGATAGTCTTCGGGGAAGGAAACGGTGGATTCAGAAGTTCGTCATAACTAGAAAATTGGAGACAATGTTGTGGGGATTCCAGAAAGTATATGATTTGCTAGATTTGGGGTTTAGATGAGGGAGATAGAGCCTTTTTTTACTACTGGGACAGCAGGTAGTGCACCCGGTAAAACTAAGTGAATTGTGTCGTTTTTGCATAATCATGTTAGGGCGAATAGCGTAATGTTTTAGTGATGTGTGTTTGAGTATGTTTTTGAATTGTTTGTTCAAGGAGTGTGGCCTCTAGTTCCTTACCGTCGTTTTGCTATCCGGCTCCGAGGGGATAAAGATGTTATGAATATCGTGTGTATATTGAAGAGGCTCAATGGGCAATATATATATAGGGTACAAAGGGATATACCCTATACAGATAAGGAATACAAAATAGTTCCTATTCTATTCTAATACCTTATTGTAACACCACCCCCCCTCAAATGCAAGGCGTATGCAATAGCATTGCATTTAGAAAGAGTTGACACTAAACTAGGAAAGATCCAAAGTCCGAGTCTTGATGATATCGTTGTAGCATGCAGCTCTTGAAAAATATGTCGACAAAAGATCTCCTCTAATCTGGTGTCGTGCGACAGCCCATAAAAGCACAAGGTGCGTGAGCAAAGTCGACCACGGCAATACGACGAAGAAGATGATGAAACCGATAAAAATAGAGAAAGATGTCAAATCAAGCCAAAAAGGAATAGATAGAAAGCATGGCGGCGTAGATCGAAGCCTAAGACAGCGGCGGCGCGAACGAAGTGCGGCGGCCTTAGAAGCTCGAGGCGGCGGCTAAGAGAGAAGCGGCGACATCATAATGACTTCTACGATCTGCGCGCAGCTCAGAGAGAAGAGCGGGAGCGGCAGCTGCTACCATGTAAAAGGAATTCCTATGCTTCTATGATTGACAATAAATTAGTGGACTCGCATGGTTTGGACGAACTCAAAGATAGAGTGGTACAGACTTAGATGGATGCAACGAAAGAACAAAAAGACACAAAGAATAGCAAGCAGTCAGTCACAGCCGAACCACCAATCGGGAGCTAGCACAACCCAACCATCTCCATAACCACCAATCGGGAGCCAGCACAACCCAACCGTCTCCATTCTCCAGAGCCTTCTGCACCCCTCCAACTTTCCATCTCTCTGTTCTCTCCTTCCCACATGAAGCCAGCTCCATTGGACGAAGGAGCCCGAGGGCCAAGCACGGTGACGTGACAAAGGCCGACGGCAGCGAATCCGTCGAGAAGATGACGAGAAGGAGGGAGGCAGCGTGAACAAGAGGATCCGGTCGGAGCCAGAGCAGAGGTGGCCCGGAGAGCCGAATCCTTCAGGAAATCTGGTCGGAGCCGAAGTAGAGGCGGCGGCAGGATCGGTGGCCATCGCAGAGCAGAGAAGGAACTCGGTGAGAGTGGCGCGGTGGACCAGTGCGGGGGATCCAGGTGTCGCGAGTCGAGGCGGCGGTAGCCCGATCCAGGGGTTGCACGAGCAGAGGCGGTGGCGGCCTGATCCAAGGGCTGCACGAGCAACCAGCCTCACCCTCGGGTTCCTTCTCCCTACACACTGACTGAGCAGGCGGGGACTCGAGGGTGAGCGTGGTGAAGCAATGGTCTCAGCAGCGCGGATCCGAGATGAAGCCCCCACAAGTAGAGGTGGTGCGGATCCGGGGCAAAGCGCTGATGAGAGGCCGCCCTAGGGAGCAAAGATCGGTCCTCCCGGGGGCAGCTGCAGCGCAGGACGAGCCGAGGCTAGGAGGCGTGTCGGGACCCCGAGTAAGCAACCCCGGGACCCTTTGTGCATTCTGAACTAGTCCCATGATCAGCAGCTAGTCCACACAGTTGCAACAAGGTGAGATCATAACCACACAACAAACTATAGAAGAAGCAGACAAATCAATATTAATAGCAGCAAAAGACCTTATGGTCAAGATTTTTACAGAGTTGCCACGTAGGGCTTACAACAAAAGAACTCGTAGCGAAAAACAAAACTCTCGTGGAAGCCATTCGACATGCCCACAGGCAATCGAGTGGAGGACGTCTCCTAGCTCACAAGGTCTCCGAAGAACTCCTCTTCATAAAGCTCGGAGCTCCCTGGGTCCTCTTCGACGACTGATCAACCAGAGGGCATAAAGCCGTGAGTACTTTGAATGTACTCAGCAAGTCGTAGGAAAATGTATGCAAATAGTATTCATGCTAGGCTTGACAAGGATAGCAGAATTGATTGGAAATATAGTAAGTAGATTGCAAAGCACAAGTTGAAAGATTAATACATAAGTAATCAAGTTTCTTTGAAACGACTCGTGGACACCCTGTCCACTTCCCAGACCACTCATGAACACCCTGTTCACTTCCCAGACCACTCAGAACACCCTAACAATAATTTTTGAGAAAGTCTGCCCCTTGCGTGAAATCACCAGGCATTATCCATAACCGGAGACACGGCTATTCGAATAGTTTTACACTCTGCAGAGGTTGTACAGCTTTACCCACAAGACATGATTTCTCTAGTTTGTTTGGCATCCATCGATGCCCCTGCTCACTACCTTACGTAAGCAGGCTAGAGCATGTGACAAGGCCTTTACAAAGCTCTGTTTTGACTCAGTTCTGCTCGCTAAGGATTCGTCTTCCCAGCCCCCTCCTACGCCAAGTGTGAATATCTATCCCAGGTTTCACACTTCCACCAAAATAGAACCGAATCAAAACATTACAAATTATTTGGCCAAGTCCACCCCATAATGAACTTGTGGTTGCACGGTATGACCCAGGTCAATGGCTTACAAGGTTAAGTCCTTAGTGACTACTCAGGAGAGATAACCACATCCCAGTGTTCTTCCTGCACCCCCTTTATTGCATGATCACTCGCCCGAGTATAAAACATTTTGGGTTCAACTTGGCCAAATGACCACCCTAGTCATGGCACAACAAATTTTATTAGGGGCAACACATGCCACAATTCCATATTCACTTAGTCAAATCTATCATCATTGAATCATGTGATTGAGAGGCATCGCATAACTAAAACATGTCTAAGCAATATACGCACCCATGTTGGTATCTCAAAAATGTCCAACTAAGATTACCCAATCTATGGTGTCCAATGGTACATATCAACATGTTAATCACAAGTGTTCAAGGAGTCATACTGTCGAGTAGGTATTTAGCTATTTCCCAAACCATTTTTATACAATTAGCCATGCATGTTGGCATAAAACAATATAATTTTGTAAACTGGGTAAGACATGATCAAAGGTCTACAACTTGCCTTCGTTGAAGAGTTGAGAAGCTTCGGTCGAGGTTGCCGGGGTCCAAGAACTCTTCAGAGTTGCCGCAATCTACACGTGCGAAAAGAGCCAGATAAATACAACAAATCCAAATAAAAACCAAAAACTACCAACCTAGAACCAAAAGAAAGGCACTGAAATAGATGAATTAGGAATGGGCTCTCGAGAGGAGGTCCAACTTAGAGGGTGGTCGAGGGAGGTCCTGAGGAGGAGGTCCTGAGGAGGTCATAAGGAGGAGGTCCTGAGGTCCAACGAAGGGTACAACTACTCAACGTGGTCATACGAAGAATACAAAAGTGGTACGACTACTCAACGAGGTCGTGAGAGCAAAAGGAGAACAGGGCACGGAGATACTCACCAGGACAGAGAGAGAGACTGGAGAAGATAGGAGGAGGACGGCGAACGGCACGGGCGCTCCCGGTGAATCCTTCGGCAGCGAGGTGGTTGAAGACGGCGCAGGCTCCAACGGGCTCCTTGGCGACAAGGAGGCGACGTCGCGGCTTCAGCAGACGGTGGCGAAACTACAAGCATGATGAAACAGGGTGAGAGCAAGAGAGTTGGGTGAGGCTAAAGGAGATGAAAGAGGGCTAGTGTTCCCCTAGGCGTCCGCCTAGATCGCCTAGGCGCTAGGTGCAGCCCTCCCGCCTAGACCGCCTAGCCGATTTATCCCACCTAGGCGGCCGCCTAGCCCCGCCTAGGCGGCAATTAGGTGCTAGGCGCTGGTCTGCCGCCTGACTAGCGCCTAGGGGAACACTAAAGGGGGCTGCTCAGCCTTTTATAGCCAGGGGAGACGGGGAGAGTCGCTGAGAGACTCAGAAGCGCACGTGATCAAGGGTAGGTGAAGGAGGGGATGGGGGCAGGTAGGGGAGGAGAAAAGAGGGGGAACAGGTACTGCAGAAGCGATAATATTTAATGCGACACAACGGCATTTAATGCGTGAAGACCTTTGCATCGTGATGTGACGACGGAGGAAGAAGAAGGTGGCGGTCGACAGTGGGGCTAGTCAAAACTCGGGAGGGTGGTCCAACTAAAGGGGAGGTCGTTACCAGAGGGGAGGTCGTTACCAGAGGGGTGGTCGTGACCAAAGGGGAGGTCGTGACCAGAGGGGAGGTCGTGACCAGCTCCAGGACCACTTGTAGGTCTTCTAGGACCACCCGGAGGTCTCCTAGGACCACCCGGAGGTCTTGGACAGAGGGGGAGGTCGAAACGAGAGGGAGTTCTGGACTGAGGGAGAAAAGGAGCAAACAGAGAAAAGGGATTTTAACACCAGAAAACTCCAACAGACTCAAAATAAACCAAACTTTGGATTAGTTGAAGTTGGATTAATTCATATTAAATGGCTTTTAATTTTTAAAATCTCAAGTTAAGCTTTAGCAAATCAACAAACCAAATGGTTATTTTTATTTTCAAAAATTTTCAGAAAGACCATAAAATTGGGATGTTACAAATCTACACCCCTTAAAGGGAATCTCGACCCGAGATTCAGGCTGACTAGAGAATAGGTGTGGATACTCGGCCTTCAAGTCTTCTTCACGCTCCCAGGTGGCTTCCTCTTCAGTGTGATTGCTCCACTGAACTTTGCAGAAACAGATGATCTTGCTTCTTGTCATTCGCTCGAACACTTCCAAAATCTTGATGGGTTGCTCCTTGTAGGTGAGATCTTGCTGCAGGTCAACGGTTCTACGGACATCTACTCTTCTGGCACATGCAGATATTTCTTCAATTGTGACACGTGGAAGACATCATGCACATCTGACAACTGGGTGGAAGCTCCAATTTGTGAGCAACTTCTCCCCTTCTGACTAAAATTGGAAAGGGTCCGATGTATCGAGGTGCAAGCTTCCCACTTACTCTGAAGCGACGCATTCCTTTGAGAGGTGAAACCTTTAGATACACATGATCTCCGGGTGTGAAAGCTAAATCTCGGGGACGGTTATCCGCATAACTTTTTTGCCTGGACTGAGCTGTTCTCAGCTTTTCTCTGATTGACTTAACTTGATCTTCAGCTTCCTTCAAGATATCAGGTCCAAGTACTTGCCCTTCTCCTGTTTCAGTCCAATACAACGGTGTTCTGCACTTTCTTCCGTAAAGGGCTTCAAATGGGGACATCTGCAAACTTGATTGATGGCTATTGTTGTAAGAAAATTCTGTGTAAGGCAACATTTGATCCCAGCTGGCCTGATTCTCTAGAGCGCATGCTCTCAACATATCTTCTAGGATCTGATTTACTCTTTCCGTTTGGCCAACTGTCTGAGGATGGTAGGCTGTGCTGAAATTCAGATTAGTACCCAAAGTATTGTGTAGCTTCTGGCAGAATCTGGAGGTGAACTGAGATCCTCGATCCGACACGATCTTCTTTGGTACTCCATGCTGATATACTATCTTTGCCATATACAACTTTGCAAGTCTGTCTCCTGAGTAGGTGGTCTTAACCGGGATGAAGTGTGCAACTTTTGTCAGACGATCTACAATTACCCAGATAGAATCATATCCAGCTTGGGTTCTTGGCAGACTGGTGATAAAGTGTATGCCAATTTCTTCCTATTTCCATTCAGGTATATTCAAAGGTTGTAAGAGTCCAGCGGGTCTATGATGCTCGGCTTTAACTCGCTGGCAAATGTCACATTGGGCTACATACTCAGCGATCTCATGCTTCATGCTAGGCCACCAGTACAATTCCTTGAGATCTTGATACATCTTAGCGCTTTCGGGGTGAATGGAGTACAAGGTTTCGTGAGTTTCCTTGAGTATCAACTGCTTGAGCTCTCCGTGGTCTGGTACACAAATACGCTTATTGAATCAGACGGTTTCTTGTTCATCTTCGAAAAATCTTAGGGATTTACCCTTCTTCATGTTTCTTTTGATCTCCATGACATCTGCATCTTCTCCTTAGGCTTTCCGGATCTGATCTTGGAGAGTTGGTTGCATTTCCAGAGCAGCTAGGTAACCTTCTTCAACCAATTCCAGCTTGAGCTTCTGAAATTCTTAAATGCGTCTTTGGTGACTTTCCTTGATCATCAGACTATTGTAGTAGACCTTCCTACTTAAAGCATCGGCTACCACATTAGCCTTTCCTGGATGGTAATGGATTCCCAAATTGTAATCTTTGATCAATTCCAACCATCTTCTTTGCCTTATATTAAGATCAGCTTGAGTGAAAATGTACTTCAAACTTTTATGATCAGTGTAGACTTCATAGCGATTACCGATGAGGTAATGATGCCATATCTTCAAAGCATGCACTACGACAGCCAATTCTAAGTCATGAGTGGGGTAATTGACCTCATGAGGCTTTAACTGACAGGAAGCGTAAGCTACTACCTTCATTTCTTGTATTAGGACACAACCGAGACCTTGACATGAGGCATCATAGAAAATCTCAAAGTCCTTTCGAACATCAGGCAAGATCAGCACTAGAGAGGTGCTCAAACACTTCTTTAACTCTTGAAAACTCTGTTCACATTCTGGCGTCCAAGCATACTTCTTTTCTTTCTTCAGCAACTAAGGGTCTTGCTATTTTGAAGAATCCTTCTATAAATCTGCGGTAATAACCTGCCATTCCAAGGGAACTTCTGATCTGAGGCACTGACTTGGGTGACTCCCAATTGAGCACATCCTTGACTTTGCTAGGATTGACAGCGACTCCTTCTACAGATAAGACGTGTCCCAAAAAGGTGACTTTCTTCATCCAAAACTTACACTTGTTGAATTTAGCATAGAGTTGATGGTCTCTAAGCTTGTTCAGGACTAAGCGAAGGTGCTCTTCTTCACTGTTAGAGTATACTAGAATATCGTCAATAAAGATAATGACGAACTTATCCAAATACTCCATGAATACTTTATTCATCAAGTTCATAAAGTAAGCAGGGGCGTTGGTCAATCCAAAAGACATGACCGTGTACTCGTACAGTCCATAATGGGTTGAGAAAGCTATATTGGGGATATCCTCTTGGCGAATCTTCAACTGATGGTATCCTGACCTCAAATCTATCTTGAAGAACACTCTGGCTCCCTTCAGCTGGTCGAACAGATCATCAATCCTGGGCAGAGGGTACTTATTCTTGATGGTGACTTCGTTGAGTGAGCGATAATCCACACACATCCGCTGGGTACCGTCCTTCTTTGCAACAAAGATCACTGGAGCTCCCCAAGGTGAAGAGCTTGGTCTGACAAAACTTTTAGCTTGCATCTCCTTAATCTGCTTCTTCAGCTCGACCAAGTCATCAACAGGCAGACGGTAGGGTCTCATGGAAATTGGTGCAGTTCCAGGAACTAGGTTGATGATGAACTCTAAGTCTCTGTCTAGTGGTATTTCAGGTAACTCATCCGAAAATACATCTGGGAACTCACTGACCACTGGCACATCCTCTAAAGATACAGCCTTGACACTGCAGACTATTGCTTCTTCATGCTTCTCCGAGGAGGCTTTAAATTTTACTTTAATCCCAATTGGACTGACCAAGGTAATGCTTCTTCCACCACAATCCAAAATTGCTTGGTAATCAGTAAGTCAATCCATCCCCAAAATCACATCTAAGGACTTGGTGTCGATGTTGATCAGGTTGGCTAGAAATTCTACCCCTTCCATGGTCATCTTAACTTGTGGACAACCCTGGTTTGTAATTAGCTCCGAACCGGGGGATTGAACCAACAAGGCGGTTTTAAGAGTTGAAACCTTCAACTCATGCTTTGCAGCAAAAATCCGAGAAACAAACAAATGCGAAGCTCCAGAATCAAACAAAACAGTAGCAGGTGCTGAATTTACTAGGAACTTACCCAGCATGACGTCTGAGGCTGCCAGGGCTTCCTCTACTGTAACGTGGTTCACACGGTCTCTCCCAAAAGGCTAAGGGGTCTTGGTTGGTGCAGTTGGAGTTTGAGGGGCTCCACATCCTACTCCTGGCATGGGGGTCCTGGTCGGAGTAGCTCCCAAGTTGAATTTGACATGTGATGGACCTTACTTCAAAGGACAATTGCTGGTGTAATGTCACAATTGATGACAGTTAAAACAGGTAATCACTGCGGAATGATTGTTATTTCTTGACTGCTGGTTGTTGTTGCTGGGACTACAAAAACCTGGAGTAATCGGGCGAGGTGTTGTTGCAGGGGTCCTGGAAGCAACAGGAGGAGCAAAGCGGGCAGGGGGTTGTGCATTCGTCCTGGCTCTCTGTGGATGACCTTGATGAGCACCATGCTATACCATCTTCCTTTTATGAAATTCTGCAAGCTCGCGACGAGACTCTTCTATCAGCGTAGCTTTGTTCACTAGATGCTAGAAATCCGTATAGTCGTTGCCAACGACTTGAACCTTCAAGCTAGGGTTGAGTCCTCGCTTAAAATGCTTTCGACGTGCATCATCTGTGGCAACGTCCTCTGGAGCATAACGAGAGAGTTGAGTGAACTTGTTGAGGTATTCACCCACTAACGTGTTTCCTTGTCGCAGCTCACGGAACTTGTTCTTCTTTATTTCTACCTTATCATCAGGAATGTGAGAGTGACGGAAAGCTTCTGAAAATTCAGCCCAAGTGATGTTCTGGTGGTTTTCATGGACGGCACAATAACTCTCCCACCATTCTGTGGCGGGGCCTTCCATCTGGTGTGCAGCATACAGGACTTTTTCACGATCGTCACACCAGGTGATGGTAAGCTTCTTTTCGGTAGAGCGCAACCAGTCATCTGCGTCCAATCGTTCGGAGGAGCTGGAGAACGTAGGTGGACGGGTCCTCATGAGTTCTGCCAGTCTTGACTGGGGGATTACTGGTGGCGGTGGTGGTGGCATGGCAGCTACTTGGCTGTTCTGGTTCAGCATTGCGAGAAGAGTAGCAGCGATCTGATTTTGTTGAGTCATCATCTGGTTCATGTTCTGCATCATTGCTTCATCAGCTGCGTCTGGGCTGCCATGAACTGACACATACCCTGATCTACAGGGGCTGCCGTAGGAGGTGGTGGCTGTGTAAAGGGACCCACTGGCTCATCTTGACTTGCCGGGTTGTGGGTTTGAACCATCTGCACAAATCTTCCCAGGCTTAATAGATGAGGAGAGGAAAGCACACTAGGTAAGAGGGAAAAGCATAGTGGTGAGCGAGAACAAGGGAGAAAGATGGAACAACCTAACTGGGGAAAGTCGGTTAAACCCAAAGAGCAAATAGCCGGAGAGCTATTAAGAGGCAACAAAACTCAAACATAAGATCCTATTTACCGAACTAAACGATACTGGAACTAAGAAGGGCAGCTCTGCTAAAGCACCTCTAACCTAACTTATCTGGGAGGTCGATTTAAAGCAAAGCTCGATCCTATTGAGATTACCAAGATGAGAGGGATCTATTTAAATTTGGGAAACAAAGTTTCAGAAGGGATAAGGTGTAAGAATCTAAGAATGAGGTGAGAAGGGATTACAATAAGATGAGAACATAATAGAATAAGATGAGAGAAGAATAACTAGTCACGTTACTCTGTTGGTTTGATTTATAAGATAAATTTTGAAACTCTTAACTAAAATGACCATGCTAACTAAGGTTACGTCCTACAGTCGAAATGGCTCTGATACCACCGCTGTCGGGACCCCGAATAAGCAACCCCGGGACCCTTTGTGCATTCTGAACTAGTCTCATGATCAGCAGCTAGTCTGCACAGTTGCAACACAGGTGAGATCATAACCACACAACAAACTATGGAAGAAGCAGACAAATTAATATTAATAGCAGCAAAAGACCTTATGGTCAAGGTTTTTACAGAGTTGCCACGCAGGGCTTACAACAAAAGAACTCGCAGCGGAAAACAAAACTCTCGTGGAAGCCATTCGACATGCCCACAGGCAATCGAGTGGTGGACGTCTCCTAGCTCGCAAGGTCTTCGAAGAACTCCTCTTCATAGAGCTCAGAGCTCCCTGGGTCCTTTTCGCCGACTGATCAACCAGAGGGCATAAAACCGTGAGTACTTTGAATGTACTCAGCAAGTCGTAGGGAAATGTATGCAAATAGTATTCATGCTAGGCTTGATAAGGATAGCTTTATGGTTATTTTGCAGAAAGCAGAATTGACTGGAAATACAGTAAGTAGATTGCAAAGCACAAGTTGAAAGATTAATACATAAGTAATCAAGTTTCTTTGAAACGACTCGTGGACACCCTGTATACTTCCTAGACCACTCGTGAACACCCTGTTCACTTCCTAGACCACTCGGAACACCCTGACAATAATTTTTGAGAAAGTCTACCCCTTGCATGAAATCACCAGGCATTGTCCATAACCTGGGACACGGCTATTCGAATAGTTTTACACTCTGCAGAGGTTGTACAACTTTACCCACAAGACACGATTTCTCTAGTTTGTTTGGTATTCGTCGATGCCCCTGCTCACTACCTTACGTAAGCAGGCTAGAGCACGTGACAAGTCCTTTACAAAGCTCCGTTTTGACTCGGTTTTGCTCGCTAAGGATTCGCCTTCCCAGCCCCCTCTTGCACCAAGTGTGAATGTCTAACCCAGGTTTCACACTTCCACCAAAACAGAACCGAATCAAAACATTACTGATTATTTGGCCAGGTCCACCCCATAATGAACTTATGGTTGCACGGTATGGCCCAGGTCAATGGCTTACAAGGTTAAGTCCTTAGTAACTACTCAGGCGATACAACCACATCCCAGTGTGCTTCTTGCACCCCTTTATTGCATGATCACTCGCCCGAGTATAAAATATTATGGGTACAACCCGGCCAAATGACCACCCTAGTCATGGCACAACTAATTTTATTAGCGGCAACACATGCCATGGCAATACATGCCACAATTCCATATTCACTTAGTCAAATTTATCATCATTGAATCATGTGATCGAGAGACATCGCATAACTAAAGCATGTCTAAGCAATATACGCACCCATGTTGGTATCTCAAAAATGTCCAACTAAGATTACCCAACCTATGGTGTCCAAGGGTACATGTCAACATGTCAATCACAAGTGTTCAAGGAGTCATACTATCGAGTAGGTATTTAGCTATTTCCCAAACTATTTTTATACAATTAGCCATGCATGTTGGTATAAAACAATATAATTTTGCAAACTGGCTAAGACATGATCAAAGTTCTATGACTTGCCTTCGTTGAAGAGTTGATAAGATTCAGTCGAGGTTGCCGGGTCCAAGAACTCTTCAGAGAGGCCGGAATCTACACGTGCGAAAAGAGCCAGATAAATACAGCAAATCCAAATAAAAACCAAAAACTACCAAACTAGAACCAAAAGAAAGGCACTGAAATAGATGAATTAGGAACGGGCTCTCGGGAGGAGGTCCAACTTAGAGGGTGGTCGATGGAGGTCCTGAGGAGGTCCAACGAAGGGTACGACTACTCAACGTGGTCGTACGAAGAATACAAAAGGGGTACGACTACTCAATGAGGTCGTGAGAACAAAAGGAGAACAGGGCACGGAGATACTCACCAGAACAGAGAGAGAGGGAGAGAGAGAGATAGATAGAGAGAGAAAGAGACCGGAGAAGACAGGAGGAGGATGGCGAATGGCACAGGCGCTCTGGTGAATCCTTCGGCAGCGTGGTGGTCAAAGATGACGCAGGCTCCAGCAGGCTCCTTGGCGACGAGGAGGCGATGGCGCGGCTTCAGCGGACGGTGGCAAAACTACAAGCACGATGAAACTGGGCGAGAGCAAGAGACTTGGGCGAGGCTAAAGGGGATGAAAGAGGGCTGCTCAGGCTTTTATAGCCAGGGGAGATGGGGAGAGTCGCTGAGAGACTCAGAAGCGCACGTGATCAATGGTAGGTGAAGGAGGAGATGGGGGTAGGTAGGGGAGGAGAAAAGAGGGGGAACGGGTACTGCAAAAGCGACAGCATTTAATGCGACACAACGACATTTATTGCGTGAAGACCTTTTGTGTCAGCAGTGACGCGACGGGAGGAAGAAGAAGGTGAGCAGGGCTAACAAGTGGGGCTAGTAAAAACTCGAGAGGGTGGTCCAAACAAAGGGGAGGTCGTGACTAGAGGGGAGGTCATGACCAGAGGGGTGGTCGTGAACAAAGGGGAGGTCGTAACCAGAGGGGAGGTCGTGACCAGCTCCAGGACCACCCGGGAGGCCTCCCAGGACCACCCGGAGGTCTCTCAGGATCACCTGGGAGGTCTCCCAGGACCACCTGGAGGTCTCCCAGGACCACCCGAAGGTCTTGGGCAGAGGGGGAGGTCCAAACGAGAGGGAGGTCTAGACTGAGGGGGAGGTCCAAACGAGAGGGAGGTCTGTACTGCGGGAGAGGTCCAAACGAGAGGGAGGTCTAGACTGAGGGAGAAAAGGAGCGAACATAGAAAATGGATTTCAACACTACAAAACTCCAACAGACTCAAAATAAACCAAACTTTGGACTAGTTGAAGTTGGATTAATTCATATTAAATGGATTTTAATTTCCAAAATCTCAAGTTAAGCTTTAGCAAATCAACAAACCAAATGGTTATTTTTTTCGAAAATTTTTAGAAAGCCCAGAAAATTGGGATGTTACAAGGCATCAGCTAAAGAATCTAGACCCACCATTATGAGTTAATGAAGTATTGTGGTGATTAATGACAAATCTAAATGTGAGACTAATATGTTTATTAACTATGATATTGTTTAGTCTTATTTGGATGAAAAGGGGAAAATCAAAGAGGTATGCATTCGACATCATATTCCTATATCTTGTTGTATTTCTTAGATCCAAAATATAGGTTGAACTCCACTAAAAGTCTAACTTGAATATGTGTATATGTTTTTTTATTACACATTTGTGTATGCACACATTTAGGGGGAGTTCACTCTATGTTTTGTAGTTTCTTTAGTATTGATCCATATTTCTTTATCCACATATGTTTGGGATCTCTACGTTGAAACTGTAGGGTCACGGGGTAGGCTACGATAGCTACAAACAAAAATTTCTACCACACGAACCAGGATGCCAAGCAAGTAGATGATCACAGATCGTTACAATGACGCTTGCAGAGCAGCGGAAGAAGGATTGGAGCAGTCTGGTCCAACGAAGAGCGCGTCGATGAAGCGGTCGTAGTCGATCGTCCAACGTCCTCACGAGCCGATCGTCTCCTCCAGCAACGTCTGCGGTTCCTTGTGAAGATCGCGGATCGTCCTCAAGCGCAACAATCGTAGTAGCGCCTCTACGGTATCCACACGTCCAGGGAAGGAACAACCGAACGCCGGTGTGCCAGCACCAAGTCGCACGGTGGAGCTCTCAAGGAGATGGCGGCTAGGGTTTCGGTGGTGTTTCACGCATCTCTCCCAACAGCCTCATGCACCTCCTTATATAGTGCTCGTGACGGATCCTATCCAAACACGTTTACGAATCGTATTCGTACTTGGTTTGTTCCAACCCGTTAAGTGTGTGACCCTGTAGGTTCATGTGTAGTTCGGTTGTGAGTCGGAAACCGTTTTCGACCACAAGTCGTAGCGGCTCCTAGCAGAGCATATCGATTCCCGAATACACACAAATTATATCGGACGAACCTTAATGCAATATGATCTACGACTGTGTCTTCATCACTTACGACTGTGTCCTATCTCAGATCTGATCGGTTCGTATGTGGTCACGACGATTCAGTAACTCCTTACGACCAGGTTACGACCACTCTGTGATTACGTTCGACCAGTCTACGACTAGCTCGTATTTGCATACGACCAGTCTGTAACTGTTCGACCTGAGCGACCTACTCGTGTATACTCCCTTTGCCTCACGATGTCTGGTTGAACTCCAGGTGAGATGTTGTGTCATCCATGGACTGTTCAATACTTTCTCGATCGAGTATCAGATAACCTTATGTGGTCGAACACTTCGACTACTAGTGGCATGGCCATGCACTTTCTTTATCCGATCACAACGAGGGGCCCAGAGACATCTCTCCTGTTATGTTAGGAGGGGCAAATCCCATATCCGACCAGTCACATTCCTCTCCATGTTTGAGCATACCCAAAGCTTCCTTTATAACTACCCAGTTACGGTGTAGCGTTTGGCAACCCCTAAGAGTGCTCTTACACATGCAGGAAACCATGCTGATCTCAGGTCTAAGGATTATACATCAGATTCATAACAATCTCAATAGTGCCTCAAGGTGGGTCTTATCCAACATCATGTTCTCTAACATGTGTCCATATCATTGGTTTGATATCTCTATATCTATGACTCGTGAAACATAGTCATCAACCAATACATATGCTAGTCTATTCATATGTTTACGACCAGGGATCGTATAAGAATAATTATCGCAGAAATATAGAGTTTCACAACCAAGTCACATACTTGATAATAAATATTAACAATATTATTCTAGGAACAAGATAACACATTATCCAATGTCATGAACATAATGAAATATAATCATCTCTATGATTGCCTCTAGGGCATATTTCCAACAGAAACATATCTATTGAGTATATAAAACTTGTGTAGTTCATATATACTCATAGTCTTTATATTCAATTATTTGCAATTGTGTTGTGGGACTAACGTGTGTGCTAATATGTTTAAAGGCTTAGTCCCAGTTTATGGATGGAGACATGGCAATGGAAATGCAATGAAAATAGAGGGATCATGACTGGACAGTCGGCAGTACCGACGTTTAGTCCGTGGTACTACTGCTCAGCGGGACGACCGGGCTCGTGGTGCGGTACTACCACAACCCGGTTGTTCCGAAAAAGAGTTGGTGGTACGTAAATTCCAGAGAGACACCTTTTCGGCTGGGTTGCAAACCCTAAAAGCGGTAGTACCGCAGTTGTACAAGCGGAACTACCGCACCCCGGTATTTCCAAAAGCTGAGCGGTACGTATTTTCCACTAGGTACCCTTTTGGGTCCTTTGAGAAACGGTAGTACCGCCTTCATTGAGCGGTGTGACCGGAGAGTGGAACTACCACGTGATCAACGACGGTAGTACCGCTCTGCATTTCCAACAACTTGTTAAGAAGCATTTATTGCAGGTATATCTTAGTAATTAATGTCAATAACATTATGGGACTAACATTTTCCATGAGTTGGATGAATTGGTTATGTTCCAAGGAAATGGAGACTTTGGATGGCATCATGAGTTGATCATCATCAAGTCAAGGTTCAAGAAGAGGATGCATCATGTGTTGATGCATATCAAGATCTCGAAGAGGAGATGATCATGAGTTGATCATCAAGTCAAGAGAAGACTCATCATGTGTTGATGGAGGTCAAGTAAAGGATGCATCATGGGTTGATGCATGTCAAGACGATGACCCGGACTTGAAGTAAAGATGTACGTCGTCAAGCTTCAAGAAAACGCTCATGGCAAAGGTATGACTAGTTAGGGCTAAGGATGTGTTTCTAGTCTTTTGCCGGTCTTGGTGTTTGGTTGGAAGACCGGATTGCTAGTATAGGTTTGCCGTACTATTAAGAGGGGTCTTGTCTAGTAGCTTGAGTCTCATCATATATTGATTGCTCAATCTTGCTTGCTCTAGCTCTCCGTGGCATGATGCTATTATTTGCGAATATGTTTTGCAAATAGTTGAGGCTCATGCATTTAATCCTTGTAGCATGTAACTATACTTTGCAAATGTGTTTTGCAAATGGTTGAAGTCCATGTACCTACTCCTTATGGCATGATCTAGGCTTGCAAATGTGTTTTGCAAATTGTTGGGATTCATGCATTTTCTCTTGGCATGGTCTAAGATTGCTTGTTGCTATTTCTTTAGATTTAGACCATGGTAGTGGCTCTTTGGAGCTGTGCTTTTAATTTTATCAAATATGTTTGAGATCAATCAAATAGGTGAGTTGTGTAGCTCTCTGAATAAGCTTTCCATAGAGTCCAAGATCACTCAATTCCGACATCGGAGTCAAAAGTTGTGACCTTTTTACCGAGAATCTGCTGTGCTGAATCTGAGCTGCGGAACTACCACCCTTTGCACTCCGGTAGTACCGCACCAAAATTTTAACGGCTACTTTTTGAGCCTTTAATGCACCCTTTCCAACCGTTGAGCCAAAAACGGTAGTACCGGGCTTAGAACGGCGGTACTACCGTATTTTGGCTGAGTTTGCTCATTTCTGCTCCCAACGGCTAGTTTCTGTCTGTGGGTTATAAATACCCACCTTGGCCGGTTGAGAGACAACTTTTGGCATCCCATTTCACTCACTTGAGCTAGTGTGAGCTTCTCCTCTCAATTGTGCATATGTTGCACCTTGTGAGCAAGGAGAGAGGTCTCTAGTTGCATGTGTTGCATCTAGAGGTAGATTTCGTATCCACATGAGCTTGTGCATTCATTGCACGTGGTGAGAGTCAAGCAAGGGGGCATGGCTTATTACTCTTAGTGTTTGCCAATACTTAGACGGTGTGAAGGCGTCATGGCCCGGTGATCTTCTCAAGAAGCTTGTGAGAAGACTCGGCGTGTTGTGATGGTTGGAGCTCACCTACCCGGAGCGGGAAAGAGCTACCACTAGTGGAATTGAGGTGATTGGCTTTATTCGTGGAGCCGATCCAATTAGTTTGGGCTTACCTCAACGTAGATTAGAGGAGACCGATAAGTCTCCGAACACCATGGTAAAACGTCCTTGTGTCATTGTGGTTTGCTCTCTTGTGATTTACTTTGAGCAATTTACATTTCTAGAATTAAATTGATTACATGTCTTTGTATGATTGTTATCTTTATCAATAGTCTTATTGTTGGTGCTCTTAGTCAAGACTAGTTGATTTAGATTTTAATTGAGCAAAACCGAATTGATTTACAATTCTGCATAAAACTCGGTTTTAGCCAAAAGATTTTAAAAACCGCCTATTCACCCCCTTCTAGTCTGCCTCCTCGATCTTACAAGTGGTATCAGAGTTTGGTCTCTCATTTATTAGACTTAACTATCTAGAGAGTAAAAGATGGCCACTAATGATGTAGTGCACCTAGGTTAAGCACCTCTATTTGATGGCACAAATTATGATATTTGGAAAATCTGCGTGTCTTGTTATTTTAAGGCCATGAGCCCTAAAATTTGGCGGATTGTAGTGGGCTTTTCTCCTCCATTGGATCCGCTTGCTCCAACTATTGAGGAAGAGAAATGCTCACATCTCAACGCTCAAGCAACTAACGCTTTATTTAGTGCTTTGGATTTACAAGTGTTTGATGTCATATGCAATTTCAAGAACATCCATGAGATGTGGACCCATCTTCAAGATAATTATGAAAGGTCCACCTCAATCAATGATGATTGCATACAAGAATGGATGTTGGGAGAAGAGTGCTCAACTTCTAGCTCCGAAAATGAGGATTCCTCAACTCCATCCACATCACCACATTGCTTCATGGCAAAAGGTAATAAGAAGGTAAATGATGACGATGAGCCTTCATATGATGAGTTGATGGATATGCTTGAGGAGCTTAATGAGTATTTAGAAAAGGACAAATTAAAATTCAAAGTTTTGAAGAAATAGTATGTCTTACTTCAAAATAATTATGATGTTCTAAAAGATGAACATGAAACTCTCATCCTAAATGAGCTCAATAAGCCCAAAGTGGATATAGGCATAACATGTAGTTTATTAAATGATATGCCATGTGTAGTTGCTAACCCTTACATTTCATCTAAGGTTAGCATATCCACTTCTTGTGATGACTTGCTAGATATGCCTTGTAACTCTAGTGAAAATGCTTTTATTTCCTCTATGTCTTGTGATACTAATCTTGTAGAGGAAAATGAAGAGCTTAAGACCCAAGTCAAAAAATTGACTAATGACTTGGAAAGAAGCTTCAAAGGGAAGGCAACTCTCGATGAGATATTGAGTAAGCAAAGATGCTTGCAAGATAAGAGTGGAATCGGCTTCACTCCAAAGAAGAAGGAGAATAACAAGACAAAGCACAATGCAAGACACACGAAAAATGTCAAGTGCCTTGGTTGCAACAAGAATGGTTACTTTGCCTCGGTGTGCCCAAACAAATTAAATGACAAGCAATTGTCATCAAATAAGAGGTAAGCCGGCAATGAGCAAGATAAGAAGACAAGAAGGGGAAGTAAGAGCCTAACTTGCTACAATTGCTGGGAGAAGGGACATTTTAGTAAGGATTATCCCAAAGGTATCATTCCTAAGCCTCTTATCTGTAACGATCATTATTTTCTTAGGAAAGATAAAAATGGTAGGGTGATTGCTAGAATTGTTAGTTCACCTAAATCATTGTTAGGGCCATTTGGGTGCTCAAATCTATTGTGACTAACATTCATGGACCCAACCAAATATTGGGTACCAAAATGTGCTTAAATGATAAATAGGTACTTGGAGAGACACTGGAGGTTTAGCTCACTCATGAAGAGGTGGATTCCACCATATGCAAAATTGGAGCCAAGCTTAAGGATGATCATTTCATATCAAGAACTAATGCTATTTCGGTAACAAGTATTTACATTGAAGTATCTAGCCCCTAGCCTTGTGTAGGTTGCATTGCATTTCATGAAAATCTTTTCAAAAGGGTGTTCTTCCTCTTTACCAAAAAAAAATCATTATTGAAATCTTGAGCAAGATGGTATGTGGCACATTAAGAGGGAGTGCTAAGGCATAATCATGTATATCACATTCCTAAGTGTGCCCCAATAAATTAAGTGCTAGTAATATTTTTCAAAATTGAACCTTTTAGCCAAAAGTCAAAAATTTCATAACTATTAGTATCTTTTGAAAAATTAGTTGCAAAATGTATACAAATGCTATTCAAAGGTTTCCCAAAGGTTTTAGCTCAAGAAAAACCTATTTCAAGTAAAAATGAGTTTATATCTAGAATTCTAGATTATAGTATCTTGTTTTTGATATAAAGTAGATTTTTATGTAAAATCTATTCTAAAAGGAATTTCAAAATGATCCCAAAAGGAAAAACCTCGAGTTGGTCATTCTAAACCTTTTCGGTATTTACAAGATTTTCAAAAGGCCAACCTAGCAAAAGTTATTTGATTTTGAAACTCGTCCAAAATACTAGTTTGACCTAACTGGTCACTTTCTAGCACTTAAGTGAGTTTTGCCATTTGAGCCAAATTTATTCACATGAATAGGTCCATAATGGTATTAATGACTCATACATGAAAGTAGATGTTTTAAATTCAATCATATGCTCTTTTGGTTCTTTTGAAGAAGTTTCATCAAAATATGTTTCATTTGCGAAAACAAAAGCTTAATTTATAAAAATTATGTTCTTAGATACTCTTTAGTCTCTTCAATGCATAATGATCCTGAATGACATTTATTTGAGTGCAAAACTAAGGATCATTTGCATATTTCTCAATTCCAAGATCTATCCTTGAGATTCCAGAAAAATCAAAACTACCGGTGGCTTAACAAAGGTACTACCGCTTTGCGGTACTACCGGCCATTGAAAGGCGGTACTTCCGCATCTCGGTACTACCGCCATTTGCACATCGGTACTGCCGATTTCTCTAACAAGACAACCATTTCATTCCATTCAATTTAAACCTACTTTGCCTGCTTCCTTTAGTCTAGTTGATCCTTGTTATCTTTGCTAGCTACCCTCAAGTACTTTCTTGATTCCATATGTCATTTTGATCGCATTATGATGTTTTTATCATAAAAATGGTATTCTTTCTAAAAGTGGTAGCTTCTCTTGATCATCTTGACCTCGGCATGAGATTCATATTTTCACAAGATATCATCTTATTCCTTCAAAGTGGTATCAAATTTCATTCCTTGCCGATCATACTTCTTTTGACCAAACTCAAGTACTCTTTGTGTACGAGTGAATTCTCTTTTTCCCTCTTCTCTTTGGATGCTTTATTTGAAGATCTTTGCGAAAGAAGTTCAAGCACTTTGTAATTTCAAGTCTTGTCAACATGTGGTCTCTACAAGTGATGTTCAACGACTATCTTACAAGTGTGATCCACATGTAGACATTTTTGGTGCTTAATATCAAAGAGGGAGAATTTGGTTGCAAATAATGGTCAAAGGAAAGATATTAAAGTCATTATGAGTTTTGGATGGATTTATCTCAAAGAGATAACAAAGGAGAATATGATAAGATGTAAGAGAATCCTTTGTGTATCAAAGGAGAAGAAAGAATTTTCAAGAGGAACCTTTGTGTAAGGGGGAGTTTTATCTTTGTGAAAAGCTTATGAAAGATTTTGGGCTTACTTAAAAAAGGGGGGGTAAAGTATTAGTATTGGGAAAGCTATTTTGCCTATTTGCCCAAAATAATTTATGGATCTTGTGAATGCATGTTTTTCATTCTCATTTGCTTCATTTGGTATTCTTGGAGTGAAATTGTCAATGATATGTAAGATTAGCCTTTTTAAAAGAGTCTCTTTGGTCAAAAGCCAAAAATCTTGCTTAAAAGGATCAAATTTGTGAAAAACTAAACAAAAATACTTATATATATATTTCAAATGTTTTCCAATGCTTTTGAAGTAAAAATTCCTATTTTAGAAACAAAATATCAAATTTGGCCTCAAAATGATCTTGTATGATCTTGTTTTTGAATTAAATGATATATTTCCATTAATCAAGATCTATTGGGTTTTTGAAACAGTTGTCAATACCAAACTCAAAGGGTTGGTCATTTCAAACTTTTCTCTAGCTCAAAGTTTTTATAAAAGACCAACCGTTGAAAAGTTATATCCATTTGAAGTCACTACTACAGAAAAGGCTTTCACAGACGGTTCAAAAACGTCATCACAGACGGTTTCGTGAGCCGTCTGAGTTTATGGGTCAGTGATGACATGAGGTCATCACAGACGGTTTTGAACCGTCTGTGATGTATACTTTCACAGACGGTTTGTGGTTCAAACCGTCTGCGATAAGTAATATCACAGACGGTTTCATCCACAAACCGTCTGCGATAAGTAATATCACAGACGGTTTCAGCCACAAACCGTCTGTGATAATCACATATCACAGACGATTTTAGCCACAAACCGTCTGTGATAAGTACATATCACAGACGGTTTGTGGCTGGAACCGTTTGTGATGACTTTTCTCTATAAAGGCCCAAGCAGTGGCTGCTTGTACCATTAAATCCGGCATCATATATATATTATATATATATTGTAAGTAGTCTCTCAGCCACTTTGGGGGGATCGTCCACGCAGCATGAGAAGGATGAGACAGTAGCCACGGGCAACCTCATTGAGCCCCTGCAAGTTTAAAACGTATGGTTGCAAGGAGATAGTTAGGACATCCAATTACTGGATTGGACGTCATTATGTTTAGAAAGTGTAAATTACATGCTCAAGAATTACTGGTTGTGGGAAGTGGCATCATGTATTAGCAAACTAACCATTCTTGAGCATGTAATCGTCTTTAAACCCAACAAGAACACCAAGCAACCATTCTCATATTTCAAAAGAATTCTCAACTTGTTCTTTGGGTACTTGTTCATTAAAACAATTTCTCATGTCATGGGACTAATTTCCTAAAGTGGTCAGACTATGAATAATATATATAATATATATATATATGATGCCGATTTAATGGCACAAGTAACCAACGCTGGAGACTTTATAGAGAAGAGATTATGAATGGAATGGTAGGACGTACCTGGTACGAAAGAGGTAGGAGAACTTGACCGGCATGAACAAGGGGACTATTAATATGAACTAATTATCAATTCAATTTCAGCATAAGACTATTGACACCATTACATCACAGAGCAAGGGGACTATTAGTATGAACTAATTATCAATTCAATTTCAGCATAAGACTATTGACACCATTACATCACAGAGCAAGGGGACTATTAATATGAACTAATTATCAATTCAATTTCAGCATAAGACTATTGACATCATTACATCACACAGCAAGAGGACTATTAATATGAACTAATTATCAATTCAATTTCAGCATAAGACTATTGACATCATTACGGGACTATTAATATGAACTAATTATCAATTCAATTTCAGCATAAGACTATTAACATCATTGAGCAGTTCATCAGCAAGAGAACAAGACCAAGGGTGTCCAAACCCACCACACCAGTAGTAGCCCTCGGCATCCATCGCAGAGCACTAGCTAGCCATTTTCATCACAGAATAAGGGGGTAGAGACAGAGAGGGACCTTAGTACAGCGCAACCACGGTGGCGACCCCACCACCAGCACAACCCTCATCCATTTCCTTTACCTTGCATAAATCACACAAACATCAGGACACAACTTAAGGCTCATGCATAAAAATCAAACTCAACAAGACATTAAGCTAACAGATCTAGAGGAGAATAGAGGGAGGATGGGGAAAGCAAAGCCCGGCCAGGGCTAGCTAGCGGGGCGCAACGGGGTCGGGCGGCGTCGGCGACGAGGTCGAGCGGCGGCGTCGAGGTGGGGAGGGGAACGGAGTTAGGGTGGGCGCAAACCCTAGCGGCCGGAGCTGGGAGTGACGAGTTTGGGCGTCACCGTGGTTGTGGCTAACGGTGGTTGAAAAAGACACTCTTATCGTCTGAGTGTCTTTTGCGGTGTCACGTATGCCAACCGTCGGCAACAGGAAGAATGGCGGCGTCGGCGATGTGAGGAGGAACGGACGAGAGTAAGGCGGCTGGGAGTGGCGAGTTAGAGCGCAAACCCTAGCGGCAAGTGGGCTAGCTCCTACTTATAAAGAGACTTATCGAGAGCGGTTCTATTATGGAACCGTCGGTGATAATATCACGACGGTTCCATAATAGAACCGTCCGTGATATGGTACATATCACGGACGGTTCCATAATGGAACCGCTATGCGTGAAATGGTTTTTCTCAAGTATATACACTTACATGACATGAAGAAATTACATGTTTATATTAAAAGAGCAGAAACCTATAATTAAACAAGGTTTTTCTAGTGGTGAAGGTAGGTTGCTATCTCCATCGCAATACTTCATAAACAGCGGTGTCGGCATCGGATGGTTCACGATCATCGTGACGAAGCTGAAATCGTCCACCCCTGTTGGCGCTCGTTCAGTGTCTCTGAAGACCCTCGGTGTTGAACCAAGAAGAATTGAGCCCATAGGCTCTCTTCCTTTGCTTGAGGGTCTCGGCACAGTCGACTCGATGCATCTGCCGCCTCGATTACAGTCCAAGTGACGGCAAGCCTCACGGAGAGGCGTGCAGCGTCGTTTTGGAGGACTACGTCGATGACGTAGTAAACTTCGCCGAAAGTGGGAGATCACCGGAAGACACGGCGGAGGAGGATGTCAAGGCGGCGGAAGGTGGCCGTCACTGCTCGGCAAATTCTCCACCGGCGGAGAGTGAAGACATTGTTGATCAAGCGGTGTTCTTCGCGACCGCAGTTCAACTTACACCGAGAGGTGCTCAGTGCAGTCGCGGCGGGAAGGCCATCGATGCGGCGACAAGGAAGAGGCAGCAATTTCTGTTTTTTATAAGTATGTGGGGATGATCATCTTGGATGGCGGATGATCCTTTTATAAAACAAGGAATAAATTCGGGCGTGAGGCGAAGAGCGCGTCGGGAGGCGAAGCGGATCGATGCGATGAAAAGAGCGCGATCGAGGCCGGCGGATGGCGGCGAACGAGCGCGCCGGCGATGAAGAAACTCACGCTGGAGCGATATTATCACAGACGGTTATTGTTAAGAACCATCTATGATACTAATTAATATCACGGACGGTTATTGTTAAGAACTGTCTGTGATACTAATTAATATCATAGACGGTTCTTGTTCAGAACCGTTTGTGATACTTCCTGACGGTTGTGTTTTAAAACCGTGCAGCGATCTCGATTAATATCACGAGCGGTTCTTGTTGAGCAAATGCGTGATACTTCCTGACGGTTTTCAACATGAACCAAATGCGTGATATTACCTCTTCACGAGCGGTTTTTAAGCGCGGCCCGAGTGCCTGAGCGGTCTCTAAACCAAAACCGTCTGTGATTGAATGTAATACCGACGGTTTTGGTCAACCGTCTGTGATGAGGCGTCCAGTATTAACCTTTTTGTAGTAGTGAGTTCACCGAAAAACAAGCTTTTACCCAAAATGACTTATTCTTGCATATAGTGAGTTTCGCTATTTGAGCCAGATTTCATTGTGTATCTTGGCTTGAAATAGTATTTCTAACTCATACAAAGCCATGAAAGTGAAAAACTCCACAAAATTCAAATTGGTTTGTATTTTGAACCTTCAATGCAAAATCATTCTCTTTATTTGCCTACAAAGTGCATTTTGCCTTATCTTTTGAAAGAAAATTCTTTTTTAAAAAATTCTTTGTGGAAAACATTTTAAATAGTCCAAAGTTAAAATCTGAAAATTTTCAAAGTATTTAGACTTCATTTGAAAAGGTTTTGCCTTTTTCTTCTCTTTAAGCAAAAATCTTGCAAAGAAAACGTATTTTGGCATATCTTTTGAATGGAGACTTCTTTTTGAAAATTATTCTTGGAAAAGTTTCTTAGGAATCCAAAGTTTGTTTCTGCTAAATTTGAAAGAATTTAGACTTGATTTGAAAAAATTTTCACTTTTTCTCTCTGTGATCAACATGCTGAAAATTCAAACTTTTGCAAGTTTTGAGCTGATTTGTGATTTTTGTATCTTCAAATGGATTCATAATTTGAGGAAGATATAATGATAAAGTTTTATCCTCTATAGTTTATCTTCTACGCCAAATTTCCTCATATTTATTGGAACTATTTTAGCCTATTTTTCAGCTATCTTTCGAAGCTCAAATGGAATGTCAAAATCTAAAAAACCAGACATTTTCAGTTTTCTGAAACTTTGTGATTTTCATATCTCCAAAATGGTTGATATTTGGTTAAGCCTTCCAAAATAAAAAGTGTGTGTATTTACAAGGACTAGCTCCATGATTTATTTTAGATTTTTCGAAGCTTGTTTCCATACCTTTTTCAAATGTTCTAAGAAAGTTGTGAGCTCAACATGATTTCAATTTGTGAATTTGTGAAAATGAGCATGGCATCTTCATGAAAAATGTTTATTGGGGAGATTTCAAGGATGAGTTTATTTGAATGTGTTCCAAATATCATCTCTTTTAGTTGAACTCCAATATAGCCTTATTTCGAGTTATTTTGCTCTTTTCGGACATAAAAGATGAGTTTGTGACCTGTTTTGGTTTAAGAGGGAGAATGATATATGATCAATAGGTTTGTGACCTATTTTGGTTTTTGTTGAATATCTCGAAACCACAACCTTACTTCAAAAAAAAGGAAGAATATTTCAATGATCAAAATAAAATGAATTCAATTGCCAAGCTCATTACTTTACACAAACTCTATGTTGGCTTAGATTTGTTCTGAATTTTTGGCGTTTAGTACCAAAAGGGGGAGACTGTTTATATGATCAATGTATTGGCATTTGGATTATCTCTTGTATTTTCACCTTATTTCATGCATGTCTTGAGGAGGAGCATCCCATTCATACACATAGCCTCCTATATGCATCATGTGTATAAACTTGTCATTCTCATATGCATAATGCTTGAAGCTTTAAATTGCTTTGTGACATACATGGATATAGTTCAAATAGCTTAAATTCTTGTCTTATGATGATTTATATCCAAATGTTGTTATTGATAAAGGATTTGTCATCAATCACCAAAAAGGGGGAGATTGAATAATCTAGACCCGCCATTATGAGTTAATAGAATATTTTGGTGATTAATGACAAATCTAAATATGAGACCAATATGTTTATTAACTATGATATTGTTTAGTCTTATTTGGATCAAAAGGTGAAAATCAAAGAGGTATCCATTCGACATCATATTCCTATATCTTGTTGTATTCCTCAGATCCAAAATATAGGTTGAACTCCACTAAAAGTCTAACTTGAGTATGTGCATATGTTTTTTATTACACATTCGTGTATGCACACATTTAGGGGGAGTTCACTCTATGTTTTGTGGTTTCATTAGTATTGATCCATATTTCTTTATCCACATATGTTTGAGGCTCATGCATTTAATCCTTGTAGCATGTGACTATACTTTGCAAATGTGTTTTGCAAATGGTTGAAGTCCATGTACCTACTCCTTGTGGCATGATCTAGGTTTGCAAATGTGTTTTGCAAATTGTTGGGATTCATGCATTTGCCCTTGTCGTGGTCTAAGATTGCTTGTTGCTATTTCTTTAGACTTAGACCATGGTAGTGGCTATTTAGAGCTGTGCTTTTGATTTGATCAAATGTTTTTGAGATCAATCAAATAGGTGGGTTGTGTAGCCCTCTGAATAAGTTTTCCATAGAGTCATCACTCAATTCTAACATCGGAGTCAAAAGTTATGACCTTTTTACCAAGTGTCGGCTATCTTTGAATTGGTCATGGAACTACCGCCCTTTGTCTTCTTGGTACTCTTTGAGAATGTAGTACCGCCCTTTGTACTGCGGTAGTACCATACCAAAATTTTAACGGCTAGTTTTTTAGCCTTTAATGCACCCTTTCCGACTGTTGAGCCAAAAACGGTAGTACCGGGCTTAGAACGGCGGTACTACCATATTTTGGTTGAGTTTGCTGATTTCTGCTCCCAACGGTTAGTTTTTGTTTGTGGGCTATAAATACCCACCTTGGCCGGTTAAGAGACAACTTTTGGCCTCCCATTTCACTCACTTGAGCTAGTGTGAGCTTCTCCTCTCAATTGTGCATGTGTTGCACCTTGTGAGCAAGGAGATAGATCTCTAGTTGCATGTGTTGCATCTAGAGGTGGACTTCTTATCCACTTAAGCTTGTGCATTCGTTGCACGTGGTAAGAGTCAAGCAAGGGGCTTGGCTTATTACTCTTGGTGTTTGCCGACACCTAGACAGTGTGGAGGCGTCGTGGCCCGGTGATCTTCTCAAGAAGCATGTGAGAAGACCCAACGTGTTGTGAAGGTTGGAGCTCACCTACCCAGAGCGGGAAAGAGCTACTGCTAGTGGAATCGAGGTATTTGACTTAATTCGTGGTGCCGGTCCAATTAGTTTGGACTTACCTCAACGTGGATTAGGGGAGTCCGGTAAGTCTCCGAACACCACGATAAAACGTTCTTCTGTCATCGTGGTTTGCTCTCTTGTGATTTACTTTGTACAATTTGCATTCCTAGAATTAAATTGCTTATATGTCTTTGTATGATTGCTATCTTTATCAATAGTCTTATTTTTGGTGCACTTAGTCAAGGCTAGTTGATTCATGTTTTAATTGAGCAAAACCAAATTGATTTACAATTCTGCATAAAACTCGGTTTTAGCCAAAAGATTTTAAAAACCGCTTATTCACCCTCCCCCCTCTAGTCGGCCTCCTCGATCTTACATCAGCGGCGGCGGCGACAACGATAAACCCTAACCCTAACCTTTGCTCTGACACCATGTTATGAATATTGTGTGTATATTGAAGAGGCCCAATGGGCAATATATATAGGGTACAAAGGGATATACCCCTATACAAATAAGGAAATACAAAAAGCAGATAAGGAATACAAAAGAGTTCATATTCTATTCTAATACTTTATTCTAACAAAAGATAAAAGTGCGTGGTAGAACAGTGATCAATGGTTTGATCGTTGTATTCCTTATTATTCATTACCATTTTGTTGTGTATGCCATTATTTTGTTTAATTACAAGTCTTGTGAATGGTTATGTTATCAATCGTGTTGATGAAGACATGAATGTTGGATAATGGAATAATTGATGAACTTATGTTGAATTGTGCATTCATGTGCATCATTGCATGAAAGAGAAGGTGATCATGATGATCACATATCTACCTCGTTGGTAGATACTCCACGGGAGTGGAGAGGTCCCCGATCCTTTGAGGATGGGCTTGATCAAATGGTGAACACTGGCGCAGGTGAACACCCATGCTACACTGGTATAAGCGATGAAATGAGCATATGAGCATGTAGTGTAGAAGTACTTTGCATTAAATGAAAAGTGACTTTGATATTTGAGTATGCGGATAAAGAGAAGTAAATAGTTGGTGTTGATGATAATATTGATTATGGTTGATAAATCATTGCTCATTGTTTTATTAATATGTTTGCTGAGTCGTGGATTCACTCTTGCTCTGTTGTTATTTTAGGTGACTGTTGATGGTATTTCACTTGGGAGGG
Organism: Phyllostachys edulis; assembly: GCA_036346405.1. Taxonomy (NCBI): domain Eukaryota; kingdom Viridiplantae; phylum Streptophyta; class Magnoliopsida; order Poales; family Poaceae; genus Phyllostachys; species Phyllostachys edulis. The sequence continues at coordinate 73,636,700 of CM070545.1, forward strand.
GATAGCACACTTGGAACAATTGAATACAGCTCAAATACTTGATTCATTTTTCATGAGAAAACTTTATTATAGTGTAATGATTTATCCTTGGGACTTGACAGACATGAAATAATTATTGATGATTAGTTGGAACATGTTTAATCATTTAATAGACTCTTTATAGTTGGTTTTACTTAATTCTTGGATTATTATTCTGCATTACTATCAAGAGATTAAGTATCTATACTTGTCATGCTGTTATTCATGTTTTATTGTGACTCGTAGACATGTTTTATGATTGAATTGTTTGCTGTAATTTATTGTAAAATGTTGTTAAAACTGATAGTCAGTGTAGTTTAGTGGCATTCCGGGCTCAATGTTAGGTTGGAGTGTTACAAAAAAAAATACATAAATGCCAGCTGCATTTTAGAAGGAATCTTATATGGCCCTTTGTAGGAAGACAGTTTACAATTGCTGATTTTGAATACAAATGTTAATTCAGATTTAAATGGACTTTAGGATTTTATAAGCTGTGATTGAAATTAATATTTTGATTTTTGTCCGAGAATTTTAATTGCTCACATGTAAAAAAAAGAGTCAAGTTCTTTTTAAATTCAACAAAAACAAGGAAAAGAAACAAGTCCTGTTAAAATTGCAAATTGGAACTTCACGTTACAGCTTCCTAGCTTACACAATTCAACATATTTCTTTCTCCTCAACATCTGTTCTACCATGTAATTTAGTACATGTTGTGTTAGCCTAATTCTTGAAGATTAGGAATTGGAGTATAATTACAGAATTGTTCCTACGGTACTAACAAACTCTTAAGTGAGAGCCAATCAAGTATCTGAACTCTTAAGGTTGTCTCTAGATTGATTGGTGACTAAACCCATATCTATTGACATATATAACTTCCGTTTATTTGTCTAATTTCTGCTCATAAGTTGTCTATCTAAGTTACATGTCGTGGAATAGGTTAGTAAGATGAATTGCAATTTGCAAAAGAAACGGCTATATTTAGCTTAGGAATAGTTCCTTATACTGTGCAGCAGCTTTTCAAGTTTAATTTTACCTTTTGATTGTGTAATACTCCTAAACAGGGATCCAAAAAAATGTAGAGCAATTATCAATAATCTAACTGCTTTATTTCAGATTTGTAACATTACCTGCATCATATGAAATGTATGTTCAATGGCAGTATGTAATCGGTCATTGGGACCTGTGAAGTTAACTGAACAGAAGAATTTGACGTGATATTGTTCTTATGAAATGTATGTTCTCTTTATACATATAAAATGGGGCAATACATGCTATACTTTTCAAGAAGTTTTGGCACATACAGTACGTTTAGAAACCGTATTAGAAATGGCACCGTTGGCGCATGGTCATCGTGCGCCAATAGCACCCACGCCGCCACGTGCCTCCGGCCTCCCCTCCAGCCCACCACGTTGGCCGTTGCCGCACGGTGAGCATGCGCCAATGCCAATAGCCCTCGGCCCACCACGTGTCCTAGGTATATTAGTGTTAGGGTTAGTTAGGGTTAGTGTTAATTAGGGTTAGGGTTAGGCTGAAACCGGTAAGAATTTTAAAATATAGTAAATGAGTTTAAAAAATTATGAACTTTTTTTGTGGAGCCTCCCGACACCATGCACTTGCTTGTGTAAATTTGCCATTATTTTATTCGTTCAGAATTTGTATCACTATTTCGTATAAGTGTCCTGTTTGTGCGAGAACAAAAAAAATCAACAGTAAATCGTGACATATGTTGTTTGCCCAAACATCTAAATGAGGCCCTCCCTCCATTTGTTGTTTGCCCAAACATCTGAATGAGGCCCCCCCTCCATTTGCCTTTCTTTTCCACCGAAAGCATCAATCACTTGTCATCCCGTCACCTCCTTATCTCATCCATCAAATATTTGTCCCCCGAAATGCATGGCTTAATTAGCGCGCGCAGGATAAGGATTCCCTCCCGCAGCGGCTATAAATTAGAGCGAGCGAGCGTGATTTCATTTTACAGTCTCTCGCTCTCTTCCGCTCGTTCATTTCATTTCGCAGTCGCTCGCTCTCTTGCTTTGTCGATTATAATTTTTTGGACATTTCAGCGTTATTAACCACCGTCGTTCGCAGGTAGTTTGGTCGTAATTTTTAATTTACAGTGTTTATTAGTTACGAAATAATTAGTAGTAATTAATTAATTAATTAGTGTACATTAATTTATAGTGTTAGTTTGGTCGTAAAGCGAAATTAAATAATAAGAAATGCATTAACCAAATAACAGAGGAGCATAATCTAATTAAGCTAGCTTATCATGTAACTTATCACCCCAGAAAAACTACTTTGCAATTAAAAAGCTATCATGTTTAATTTACAATCTTTTATAGTCATTAGCCACCTTCTCACTAATATTCCCTCTATTCCATGTGTTGCAAGCTATGTCTCTACCGGCACTTCTAGAACACTTGTACGATGACGACAACCGGTGCAAGCTAAGGCTCACCGCTGACGCGGATGGCCCTCAGCCCCTCACGCTTCGGGCGGGGACGGACTGCTGAGCGCTGGACGATCGCTACGTTCCGATCCTCTGGAACACGGGCTTATTGCCCCTTGCGATGAGGGTCTCTGTCGGACGCCAATTCACCCTAGACGCCAGCCTGCTGTCGGCACTTGTCAACAGGTGGAGGCCCGAGACGCACACCTTTCACTTTCGGTGGGGTGAGATGATGGTCACCCTGCAGGACATATCATTCTTGATCGGTCTCCTGATCCAGGGCGAGCCACTTGTTCCGGGCCCTCTGGGTGCGGACTGGAAGGCTAGGCTAGAGCAGCGGTTCAGCCAACCTCTCCCGGAGGGTACACGTAGTGTCCCCCGGGCTTGGCTGAAGCAGTTCAGCGAATGCCCGTAGGGTGCACCTCACAAGGTCGCTAGGACGCACCTCCTTGCTTACCTTCTCTAGCTCTTTGGTTGGGTCATGTTTCCAACCACAAAGGGCAATATTTTGTATCTCAGCTTCATTCGCGTCGCCGAGTCTTTGGTTGACGCGGGGGCTGGGCCAATGCCTTAGTACAGCTGGGGATCAGCCGTCCTTTGCGTCACATACCAGGGGTTGTGTGACGCTTCGCGAAGCGGCACCGGTGGTACCCCCAGCCTAGCCCTCTGCTACGTGCTCCTGCAGCTGTAGAGTTGGGAGCACTTTCTGGTTGGACGGTCGTCCATCGAGATAGTGGTGCACCCGTACCCTGTTCCGCATGACTAGGTAGACGGGCCCACCATGGGCTTATGGTGGAATGTTGCCCATCTGCGTTGGGCCAGCGGAAGTCTAGCGAGGTGCTACTCGTTGCACCACAATGAGTTCGAGTCATTGCACAAGAGCGACATCATCTGGTGTCCATGGTATCATGATTTTCTGCGTGCGGTAGTGCCGCACGGGCTGTCCGTGCAATGCATCCAGGACAGAGGACTGTGGACGACAACCCGCCATCCAGGACAGAGGACTGTGGACGACAACCCGCCACCTGGTGTTCGCACATATGATGGAGCCATACGCGCCGTAGCGCGTAATGCGATAGTTTGGTTGGTACCAATTCGTGCCCCCCTCCCCAGACGGCAGGCTCCTATAGCGAGTGTACACTTGTGAGTCAAACTTCATTTGAGTAATGTTTACAATCCTTACGTCTTCTTTTCTAACATGAATCCTTCTGGAAATGAAGGCAATCGAGGGCGGGTGGGCATATTCAGGACTGGTGCCCGATCCAGGAGGAGTGGACTACGGCATGGACGAACAGGGCACACATGGATGTCTAGAATGAGTCACGTCCGTACAACCTTGAGACGTACGGTACGTACTTGGAGTGGTACGTGCCATAGACGTGCACAAGACTCACCATCCCTCCACTGGAGCGCCCAGACCGGGTGACATCGCACACGCACCACGAGAGCCTCCGTCATATGTATGACCGTCAAAGCGCTTCGCGGAGTGACAATACCGTAAGACACTTACAACCTCTCGTCTGGTCGTTGATGATATTTGTACTTTTCGTTAATGAACCTGTTACGTAGATCACTACAATTAGAGCAGGCGCATCGCGTCCATAGCGCATCGGAGGATGGCCTCCGCAGCCCAGATAGAACCCCAGCAGGATATAAAAAAAATTTGAAGCACATCTCGGCGGAGATGAACAAGATAATAAAGAACTTGAGCTGCGGTTGTTCGACAGACGACGTCCTACACATCGGGCACCAACTGAGGGGGCCGTGCTCACCCGCTAGGTTACCACGGCCTAGCGAGTTTGGCAGGTGACGTAGCGTTCCCAACCGGTCATCTGCAGGCTAGGTCGGCGGGGAGGTAAGTCCCCATGTCCATATCTACGTTCAGTTTTTTTGGTTATGCCTTACGTTCCACTAACATCATGTCATTCTTCCGTTGTAGCTCCGTCGAGATGAATCACTTACATCGCTGCATCTTTGGGTACCGGGGTGACGGCGATTCACGTCCATCGATAGCGGCGATCACGGCCTCCGAGCTCTGCCAGGAGCAAGACACAACACCGGGGTTTGGGCGTCGCGAGGAAGAGCTCCTCTGGGTTCACTGTCCCACCGTACGTTCAAGGGCAGAGCTCCTCCGGGTTCGCTACCCTACCGTACGTTCAAGGGAAGAGCTCCTCCAGGTACGCGGGAACCCCGTACGTTCAAGGCTAGAGCTCATTCGCGCAATCGGAGTTGCAAGCATTGTACCCTCGGAGTGATTTTATAGCCTCCGTCGAGGATGAATTCTTTGGATTTGTCCCCCAGGTCAGCATGGCTCATCATGACGACATGTACACCTACCAGACTCTGCTTTAGAGTCAGCCTATTGGTCCACCTCCACCTTAATGGTCTCTGTACCCCCTCCAAACCGACATGCGTTCTCCAAACCGGTGGACGTATTCCACGGGTCATGCTCGGCGCAAAACAAGGCCGCACACGCGAACGCAGCCACAGTAGGCAGAGAGTAGTGGCTCAGACGAGTGAACCATATAGTATCGCGTGTTATGCGATTTTGTTTTGCTATATTTGTACACGTATTTTGGTTGTTATGTGTGTTGCCATATTTTATATCGACATCTTCAATGGAGTTGCAATGCAGCAACCTTTCTATACATTCCAAGTCACATGAAATCATGAAACCCTAATTTCCGAAACCTTAAATCGAAATTTTCGTGACCTAAATCCTAAATTTTTGAGACAATACTAGGACACTTATAAAATTGCCAAAACATTACACAATCAAGTCCACTGAGTGAGGAGCCTTAAAAATAAAATTCATAATTTTTGGAGCTCATTTTCTATATTTACAAATTAGTACAAATAGGACACTTATACGAAATAGTGATACAAATTCTGAACGAATAAAATAATGGAAAATTTACACAAGCAAGTACACGGTGTTAGGAGGCTCCACAAAAAATTTCATAATTTTTTGAACTCATTTGCTATATTTTAAAATTACCGATTTCAGCCTAACCCTAGCCCTAATTAACCCTAACACTAACCTAACCTAGGACACATGGCGGGCCAAGGGCTGTTGGCGCACGGTACCATGCGCCAATGGTTGGCGCATGCTCACCGTGCGCCAACGGCCGACGTGGCAGGCTGGTGGGGAGGCCGGAGGCACGTGGCGGCGCGGGAGCTGTTGGCGCAAGGTCACCGTGCGCCAACGGTGCCATTTCTGCAAATACGCACAATCCGTGGTCATTTATGCAAATACGGTTTCTAAATGTGATGTATTTGCCAAAAATTCTATTTTTCAATCATATACACAAGTTGATTAAATTCATAAACAGTAGCCATCGCGGTGAATCGAACGGTAATGAGCCTAAAATAATAGTTCACACATCAATTTATCCACGAACTTATGCTTGCTACTGACATTAATGTCCAAATTGTCCACAACCAACATCGCTTGATGTTCTTTCCTACTTGACTGTAACGCCCCCAAAATCTGGGACCGTTAAACTCTTCACAACCGCCTAGGATGTGCAGTTGCGAAGTAAGTAGTGTCTCAAGCAAGCTTTCGATTACAACAAAATCTAACCTTTTATTATATAAGATTAAGGCTTAACTGCCAGTTTTAACCTAACACGGGCATCTAAGTCCAAAGATAATATAATACAAGACAAAATAACTTCAAACCACAAGCACGCTTGAGCATGGTCAAGACCTAATAACTGTAGTCGCTGCCATCCATGGGTCCACCAAAATCCTGTTCAACAAGATCATCTGCATTTACCTAGGTTTCCTCTGTATATGATTTTGCAGATTATGCAAGAATGAGTACAACTTCTGTACTCAACAAGCCACATGGAAAAGCAGTGTACTAAGCCAGGGAGTAATGACCACGCATGTGGTTGAGCGATTTTATGTGTCTGTCACTTAGCACAAGATTCTTGTCCTTACTTGTCATCCAGTGAGGCGATGGCCCAACACCAACTCGTGGTTGTCCACCTCCAGATCTCACTGATGACTCACTTTTAACATAAGTCTACTGGGTTGTCCAACTTTCTGGACACAACCCTCAACTCTTCACCAAAACCATTGGCGAACCGCCAATACTGCTTCTCTGGATTTATAAACACTTTTGAGATAAAGCTACTTATATAGCTAACATTTTATGTGAACTTGTCAAGGTGAATATGGCCTACAAGTGCTAGGTATTTGTTAAGGTGAATATGGCCTACAAGTGCTGGGTGAGTTTGTATGTGGGGTAATAGGCTTTATCTAATTATCATGGCTTTAAAAAGTATTATTTGAATATTTAAAGTAATTGGCACAAATACAATAATGAAAGTAATAATAAATATATGAAATGTGGGCTCAAAATGTTCAAGGAATGCAACTTACCTTCTTGCACAAAGTTCTGTTGATACTGGTCTTGTTCAGTGTCTTCTAGAGTCTGGTCATCAAAATCGTGACATAACGAGAAGCAATACAATAAAATAAACCAAGTAAAATCCGGCTCGACAACGAATGAGCTGGGAATAACATGCAAGTAAATAAAACCGAAAAGGAAACATAAAGGAAGGTGGTGTGGAGGGTAGGTATTTATTTGGTGTTTAATTGGACTGAACAGAGTTGAGATTTGGATCCAAGTACAACAAAAATATAGTAAGAGATAAAGAATCCTATATAAAGGTGAAAAAGATTTATTGGGAGCTTGATATAGCTAAACAGAATCAAGAATGGGCTTCTTGGGTTTGAGACGGTCGAAAAGGACATAAGTTGTCAATTTAGGGTTTTGGACGAAAAAGAAACGGATGATGAATAGTGTTATTTTACTATTCATTTATGAAAATAGGATGTGAGCAGTAACAAGAAATGCCTTTTCAGCCAATGTACAGTAGGAAGGGTTTACTATTTACGCCAATGAGCGATAATCATTTCTTGTTCATCTCTCGAATTGTGAAGCGACAAACAATTTCTTGTCTTTGTGAGCGATAATAATAGGCTCTAATTGATTGAGCGATAGAACGGCCTATTTTTTGTCTGCGGCCCATGACCCATAACGCTCGGGCCTTAAAGGCCTTTGGGGTGCTTTTCGAAGGCCGAGCGCCCATTCAGCGCCTAAGCGGGCGGAGGAGTGAGGCGTGAAATTGGCGCTTCGCAGCGAGAGGAAGGAAAGGCGGAGGGGCTAGTGGCGCTCCGGCGACAAAGGGGGAGGATGCGGGAGCTTGAGGTAACTGCATCCCCCCATTGGATTTTTGTGCGGGTTGGGGCTTTTGGGTGACGAGTGGTGGGGATAGTGGCGCACGGCCGTGAAGGGGAAAGGCGGTGGTGGTGGCATGGTGTTCTGGTGGAGTGGAGACCGGAGGTGATGGGGGGAAAAGAAGCGAAGCGGTGGCTCACCTTCGGCTCACCAAGGAAGGCGCGGCGGCGATTCCCAATCGGGCGTCTTTGGGAGGAAGGAGTTTAGGGAGGTCGGAGGTGAGGATGGAGAGGAAGGTGTCTTGGGGTGGCTTTATAGCAGGGGCAAGGCGGTGGGAGCAGGCGCAGTATGGCGATGGTGGCGATGTGGTTGGGTGGGCGGGGTTGGGCGGTCTTTGGGAGGAGGTGGCGGCATGGGCGTGCAGGGCGTCATGATGGCGGTGCCCCGACTATAGCGGGGCGGGAGGTGGCACGGCGGGCGATGGGACGGGAGCGGCGCGACACTGGTGGCTTGGGACGCATGATGCATTGAAGGCGGAGGGGAAAGGTGGCACGGGAGGTGGCGGGTGACGAAGGCAGAGCTGGAGGCGGTGACATCCGGGAGGATGACGACCGGCATGACAGGGGAGAAAGAAGAAAGGGGGTGGCGCACGGGAAGGAAAGGCGCCACCGGGAGAGAGAAGGCGGAAATTCCCAAAGGCGAAAGTGGAAGATGAAGGGGAAAGTCCAAATCAGGAAAGATTTCAAAATCCAACCAAAAAGATTCAAAAATTTTGAATTTTCTGAAATTTTGGGTTTGTTTCATTGACACAGGTCTAACTTAATTACAGAACAGCTTTACACCACAATCATCTCCAAACTTTGGTCATACGATAAGTACAACAACCATGTGAATAATGTTTGCTAAAAGCATAGTGCGAAACTACTTCAATATGATAATGTTGAATACTCACTCTCAGATTTGTCGTGTATCCTGTATAGCTTGTGATAACTGATGCCCTTCTTTTCGATGCACTCAAAAGTTGTTACCGGGACCTAGGAAAATTCTATCAACGAAATTTTGTCGGTAGCCAAGGTTCCGATAAAAGTTCATACCAGGTAAAAAAATCAGATTTATCTCATTTTTTCCAAATTCACATTTTAATTAAAAATTACATAAAATTTGTCTTTACATCTGAAAAAAATTTCAATTCAAAATTTTCGTCCGAAATTTTGCCGAAATATCCGGTAACCAGTGGGGTAAAAAAAATCTGAAACGATAAAGTTTTCCCTAACCGGGACAACTTCCAAAGGAGGTACCGGAAATTCGTGGCTATCATCCTCTTCATACAGCTCAAACAATTCGCAGTATTTTGCTAAATAACTGTGGTATTGTTCCATGTTGCGTTCAACTATTTCCTTCACTTGCTCCGGGTTTATGTTAGCTCCTGTGGAACAACATTTAAAGAATGTAAAACTCTCAATTATTTAATTAAGGAATACAAAACATTTCTGGTTATGTACTTAAATAAACATGTTGCCCATATATGCAACTACTTCCACACCCATTAGAGCATCTACAACAGTTCATGTCATTTGTTACTAAGGGGTTGTCACATCAGCATTTAGGTGATATGGAGGAGAGAAGGTGAAGTGGTTTCTAGATGAAGAAACTAACAAATTGTTAATACCAAGACACAAGAAACAACCAAATACTCTATTGGAAACTTACTTGTTACCTAAAAACTTGTTTTGTGGGTCTCACTGTCTCCAAGTAAAATATTCACCAGATCACTTGTGCAGCCAAACTTCATTATTGATATGATAAATGAGCTAAAACATGTAAGCCACAAAGTTGTACTTCATTATTGATCATCAAGAATCATGCACACTTATAGCAGTTAAAGTCTTAGACATAAGCTCAAGAAACAATCCATTGGAAGACTTATTTCTTTTTACTAGATTGAGTACTCTCTCTCATCTTAGTAACAAACTAAGAAATAAACTATTGTAGATGCTCTTAACTATGTATCCATGGGTAGATCTAAGTGAGGCTTGGGGATGCACAGCATACCAGATCCGATTTTATTTTACATTATTAAAGCATCTGTATATATAGGTGTACACCCTACAATGAAAGCTTAGTAATTCTATACACATGTGATGATATATTTAGGGACACTCAATTGTTTTTCTTTCAGATCCGCTACTGTTAATGTATCACCGACGCTCCACCATGACTACATGCATGTGTCGAATAGAGTTTCAGGCACCGAAACGTCTATGGCAGAGGCATGTATGTCACATTATCTCCGTCCAGTAGAGAACTTTCGATTCCCAACACAGCCTCGATAGGCCTCACCTTTGACAGGCTTAGACCATCTCTAATGTTGTGTTTTAGCTAGTTCAAATGAGAAGATAGAAGGCATTGAATCGATTCAATATATTAGAGGGGTCGATTCCAATAAAAAAATGCATAGAATCGGACTCTACATATAGGAGTCGATTCAAAGTATTAAACAACTCATATGAGCATTAAACAACTACATATGAGAGAGTGCGGTTGAGAGAAGATATTATTATTTTGTGGTTTTTTAAGGTAACGTGGGTCCCAGTTATTAGTAGGAATCAGTTTAATATATTGGAGAAAAATAAGCTCAGTTCCTAAAATGTTTACGTGACATGACTTTGAATCGACATCGGTTCAATACACTAAAGATGCTCTTAGCCCAAAACAAATGTTGACGGAGGTTTTGTGAAAGATACAGGACATGCCGATGTCGGTGTTGTCATCAGGAATGAGAGGGGAGATGTCCTCGTCTCTTCTTGGTGCTTCCTAGGCCATTGTTCTTCGGCGAAAGAAGCAAAGTTTGCAGCATGTGGTGAGGGTCTTTCTCTCACACAGCAATGGCACCATGGCACGGTCATTTTAGAGTCTGGCTGTGCAGCTCGCATAGCGGGACTCGCGTCTCAGGAGATAGAGCGATCGCATATGTCTAACTTTAGTCGGGACACCAAGGAGCTGATGGAGTTATTGGGCGAGGTTAGTCTCGTCAAGGTAAAGAGAGATTAAAATAGGATAGCACATGAGCTAGCTCATCATGCCTTGCGTGAAGTTAGTTATGCTGTTTGGCTAGCTGGAGTTCCTTCATGTATCGAGCTCTTTGTGCTCGAAGATTGTAATGTTTCCCTCGATTAATTAATATATCTCTCTTTCTCTCGCAAAAAAAAAGCTACTCGCTCTGTTCATAACAATGTCACCATGCCATGTGTGCACAGTCAAATTTTCTAAAATTTAACTAAAAATATCTACAAACATATCTATATTAGGCACATGAAAATGGTACCAAGAGATTTGTTGACAAAAAAATACTTTGCAATTCTAATGTTACAATATTTTGCAAACATATTACAATCAAAATTAATTATCAAAGAGCTATCTTAGATACCATTCAATGTAAAAATAGATATATACTTGTAAACAAAGATAATTATGAACAATGTCCAAATAGCTAAAAGTGAACAATTTTACACTAGAAAAGTGAAGAGCATCACCCCGAGCCCCATAGGGAAAGCACAATTATCAAATCACAAAAGCCCATTTACTGAACTAACAAAATGATACAACCAATCTTGATTTCTTCACTCATATCTATGTGTACAATAGTAAACAGGACTCTTGGCCTCTTGGGTGAATATTTGATTAAATAATCTGATGATTGAAGCCTTCCAATAAAAAAATTATGTCTGATGATTGCAAATCAACCAATTAAGAGATACATCCGTATATACAATCACATATATAAATATGCCCCGCCCTTGCTCTCCAAGACAACTAGTTTCAAACACATGACCACGGACCACCTTAACAACAAGATTATAACGGGATATGTTTGAATTGTGCGCTCCATAACCATGTGAAAGAATATGATGTGGTGGATTGGCAGGAGACCCATGCCTTACACCATATAAAACAAAGCAGGCGCCCGTGAAGCTTCTACGCTAGCATGTGATTATGGAGCAACCAAAACTTAGCAAAAAGTCAACCTCTCCTATCAAGGGTCTGTTTAGGACGGCTTAGGCTTCGACTTTTCACTATAAAAAGTCGAAAGGCGTCCCAAATGGGTGTCTTCCAGTAGGTGGAGAAGCCGGAAGACGAACTAGGGTAGCTTCCTACGGCTTCGATAGGTTGGGGTTCCAACTTTGCCCCTAGAGTTGAAGAAATTTGTCCCCTCCTACCACGTATATAATCCCAAACCACACCCCTCCTACCCCATTCCCCACCGGCCACCCGTACCTCCCCCTCTCGCACACGAACCTTACCGGCGGTGCTAGGGTTTCTTGCCTTGCGCTGCCGCGTGTGTAGGATCAAGGATAACCGACTAGAGGGCGTGAATAGGAGGTTTTTTAACTTTTTAGCAAATTAATAATTTAAGCTAATTATGAATTATGTCTAAACTAGATACAATTCTAGCTAAGCAATTTAATACAGGATAAATGCTAGAATTGTAAATGCGGAATAAGTAAAGACAAGAATTAACCACAAAGAGATAACGATGTTTTCCCGTGGTATCGAAGACTTGCCGGTTTTCACTATTCCACGTTGAGGAAGCTTGAACGAATCAAGCCGGCTCCACAAATTAAGCCTTCCCTCAATCACTATTGGTTGTTCTTCCTCCGCTTCGGAGATGGTGAACACCGAACTACTCACAATCTTGGCACCGGACCTCTTCACAAGCTTCTTAAAGAGATCACCATGCTCCCACCACCAAGCCGTCTAGGAGTTCAGCAAAACTCCAAGAGTAATAAATCGATGACCTTCGCCTGATGGCACTCAAGTGCAAATGGATCAACTAGAACGAGTGAATGCACTTGAATGAACTTAACCACCTCACAATGAATGCACAAGAGTGTTCTAGGTGTTGAGAGGATGCACAAGGCTCTAAGGATGTTAAATGAAGTGTTGCATACCGTCTTTGAGCAGGTGGAGGGGTATTTATAACCCCCACAACCAAATTCAACCGTTATGAGAGAAACCCCAACTTTTCAGCGAAATGCGATATTACCGCCGACAAAGGGCTGGTACTACCACATTCCACCAACCGCTCTGTAACGTCTACAACATGAGCATTAACTGCCTCTGACATAGCCGTTTTAAATGCGGCGCGGTACTACCGCCAACTACCATGCGGTCATACCGCTAAGTCCGGTCGTACTGCACATTTGAGCGGTACTACCGTTCGCAGGGTTTTCAATCTCAGTTGAAAAGGGTGCTTCTCTGGAATTTACGTACCACCATATAAAAAACGGAACAACCGTGGAGGGTTATACTGCTAAACGGTAGTTCCGCCAAGAAACACTTGGTACTACTGTTTGCCAAGGGAGCACAAGAGATCCAAAAAGGGTCTCTCTAGAAAACACGTTCCGCTCCATTTTCCGGAAGCACCGTAAAGCGGTAGTACCGTTTAAACAACGGCGGTACTACCATTCCAAGGGTTTTACAATTTCAATCAAAATGGAGTCTCTCTGGATTTTACGTACTGTCAACTAAAAAACGGAATGACCGTGTTGCGGTCGTACTGCTCACAAGGGCGGTCGTACCACTCAACAAATAACTTGATAGGCACGTTTGAACTGCACACGTGGATAGTCCAGATTGATTGGGTTGTTCGGACCACTCGTTTAAACCACATGATCATGTCACTTTCGGACGGTCCGAATGGCCCACGGTAATACCGCCAAGGGATGCACGGTCATACCGCAAAGCGGTAGTTCCACCAGTTAACCTCTGGTACTACCGTTTGTGCTGACAATTGCACATAGAGCTTTCAAAAACAAATTCAAATACATGCATGATCCTAAATTGATCCAAATGGTACAAGAACATGCTATCAAGCTACTAGTCATGATCCCTCTTAATAGTACGGTATTTATCCTAAAATCCGGTCTTCGAACCATTTCTCCTAAGACCGGTAAAATACAAAAAAGATCATAGACTACTTATACCTTGTCTTTTATCCAAAAGATCTTCATGTTGTCCTTTAACATGCATCATCAAGACATCAAACTCACAAATGGGACTTAACCTTGTAAATACTCAATAAACATGTTAATCTCATATTCACATATTATCATTAATTACCAAAACTATTTTTAGGAGCCTAGATGCTTTCAGCGTGCCGCCTTCGCCCGCCCTGCACCTCCTCCAACCGACTCCCTCCTTCTCCGCCCCAACCGCCTCCCTCGCCCTCCGACTGGCACCACCTGGACCGACTCCCTCCTCCTCCAACCACCTCCCCCCGACGCCGACTCCGTCCTTCGCCCCGACTGCCTCCCCCGATCGGCTCCCTCCTCCTTTGACTGGCTCCATCTGCCCTTGACTACCTCCCACGATCGCCTCCCTCCTCCTCCGACTAGCGCCGCCCCTGACCGCCCCGACCACCTTCCTCCTTTGACTAGCATCGCCCTCGACTGGCTCCCTCCTCCCCCGATCGGCGCCACCCCCAACCGCCTGCCTCCTCCTCCTCACTTAGCACCGCCGCCCTTGTACCCCCATGCCAACCTCCCTCAGCCAACCCCACCGCCTCGCCCTTCTACCACCACCCCTCCCGTAAGCTCCCTCATCCCCCCTTCTCTTCATAGCTTATCTCCTGCCAAGAATCTTGCATAAATGGTTGCTGTGATGATTTATTGATGGATGGGCATATATGCAGATTGTGACTTCGAGTTCAATTCCTTTGTGCAGATTTGTGCTAATTGATGCATAAATTTGTACAATAGATCGATTTGGTTAGCAAATTTTGATAGGATAGGCTCATACAACTGTAGTTGTATATATGTCGAACTGGTGAGGGTAGAATGGTAGTTCAGACAACATTAGAGTTGTCCAAATGGGCCGGGCCGACCCGAAGCACAGGATTGTTGGCCCGGGCCGGGCACGGCATGGGTCGGGCCGACACAACCCGACTGAACATGTCGTGCTTGGGTAGGCACCTCGGACCACCGGGCTAGCACTGCACGACACGCCTGATGCGAGCCAAGCTAAACACAACCGAGGCAAGACTGGCTCAAAGACGGAGGCGGCACGCCATGGCGGTGGCGATGAGGAAGGAGGTTAGCGCAACGCAGTGCCATGCCGGCGGCGAGGGTGAAGAAGGCGGTCGCGAGGCGGTGCCATGGCCGACCGAGGCGGCCGGGTGCGGCTACGCCATGGCCAACTGAGGGCGAGGAAGGAGGTCGGCGTGGAGGCGGCGTGGCTTATCGTGCCCAGCACTGTAGTCGGGCCGGTCCGGCATGGCCCGAGAGGCCGGCGTGCCGAGCTTGGGTCGGCATCCCTGCCCAAAAAGCCGGGCCTAATCGGGCTCATGCCGACACGGGCCCATATCGTGCCATGCCAGGCGGCCCATTTGGTCAGCACTAGGCAGCATCATGTTCAGATGGAAACAGTTGTTTAGATGTTGTTCATTTAGCAAATACACTGGTTGCATGTGCTTCTTGCACTGAAATGTTCAAAATTATGATTTTGTTCAGATCTTTTTTACCTTTTTACCTTATGTAGAACTTGAATGCACTCATGTAATTATTTTTTTTTCAGAGGTGTGAATGTTCAGGAGCCAGGACTGCGTATAATTACCTTTTTTCAGACATGTGTAGATGTTCATGCTAAATTGTTCGGTTGTATAGATGTATATTTCCATATTTTTTTCAGAGATGTATAGATGTTCAAAACTTTGTATAATTCTTTTTTTCCCAGTGATGTTGAGATGTTCAGGACTGTGTAAGTCTGTTCTTTTTTTCAGAGATGTGGAGATGTTCAGGACTATAATGAAATGTTGTTATGCTCCAAGTTTACAGATATTTTAGTGATGAGATGAGTTTATGCGACCAATCTGGCAAGACTTTTGAGATATATTTCTTGGACAGAGATCAATAAAACTCTTACTGGCATCATTTTTTTTTCATGAAAAAGGTTATAATATATGCATAAAATTGCTTGAGTGCATGTGCAACAAGTGCTAATCTTGGCAACGTTGTGTGGGCTTGTTCATCTTATAAATTTCTCGCATTTTATGTAATTAGCAAAAGGAAGTCCATTTCTTTCTCCATACTATTCATGTAAATGTTCCATTTTAATTTATTTGTCCATCTTATTGACGTTTAGTGCTTAAAAATACATTTGTATGCAAAGAAAAAAATCAAGTGCACTCATAATGCCCCTTAATTTGCATCAAATAAGTCATCATTTCACTCAGGGGTATTTCAACTATTTTTCAACTCCGAAGCTCCAGCCAGCCTACCTAGAAACCAGACTATCAAATACCAAACTTTTTCAGCTCAGCCATTTAGCACTTCAGCCATACAACTCAACCGGAATCTGCTTTTCAAAAAAAATACAGCTATGCCAAACAAACCCCAAATATCACACTCTAATAGGGGGACAGTGCATAGCGAAATGTGATGGACATCAGCCCTCGCAAACCCTCTAGAATATAGAATTCCTTTTTTCTAACATAAACAAAAGAAAATTTTCAATTGTCACCAAACAAATTACGTTTTCTCTATTTTTACCGTAAAAGATATATTCCCTATTGATGTTAATATGCATATTAAAGGTAGAATAAAGATAACGATTGTGGTAGCGACTCTGTTAGCCTGTTGGAGAATGACAGCAAGTAAATGGCTCACTTATATGTGGGTATAACTAGCAGATGTACGATAGAAAACTTCCTATCGTACGCTCTGATGCAACATCGATGAATAAGTTATACAACAATTGTAATCAATGTATGCAACAAAATATCGAATAACAGTGGAAAAATACTGAGAAAAATTGAAACTCTTCGCCGCAAAAGCAATTATGCCTGCTGTTTTTCCTCCCCATCGTACACACCAAGCCAAGAATTTTTTAAATAATAATATTTTGTTAAAAGATAATTACAAAAATATATAGTCGCCCCAAAAAATTACAAAAATGTGTTCCTGTCGCCAATTCAACTGGCGACAGGGACCCTCTCGCCACTCTGTTGGCAGCCTAGGTACCTGTCGCCAGTTCAACTAGCGATGGATTCCTGTCGCCAGTTGAACTAGCGATATCTTCTTGTCGCCAATTCAACTGGCGACAGGAAGACTGCAACCCTAATCTAATTTATCTACTTGTGATTTTCATAGATTTTGAACGGTGTGAAATCTGTTAAACTCGCAATAACATTTTTTGATCGTCGTATGTTGTTCTAGTGCGGTGAATTTCTGAAGAATTTTACGAGGAAGATTGAGGTATGAATGATTCGTAAGTAGGAAGGTAAGTGATATTGCGATGCGTCCTGGAATTCATACACTTGCTCATGTACATGCACTGCATATTATGTAAGGAAACAAATGTGAACCTATCAAAACTACGATAAATCACAAAGTCATGTGCTGAATTTTAGGATTTCAAGGGGTTTTATTGGGTCAGTCTTCTTGTCGCTAGTTCAACTCGCGACAGGAACCTATCGCCAGTTCAACTGGCGACAGGAACCTAGGATGCCAACAGAGTAACGAGAGGGTCCCTGTCGCCAGTTCAACTAGCGATAGGTTCCTGTCCCCAGTTGAACTAGCGACATGGATATATTTTTGTAATTTTTTGGGGCGACTATATATTTTTGTAATTATCTTTTTAAAAAATATTATTTTTTAAAAAAAAATTCTCAAGCCAACTCCCAAGAGCAACAACATATTCGAATTCAATGGAGCGCAAAAAATACCAGTTTGCAATAAAAAAAAATGGACGATCGAGTGCTGCAACATTTGAGCCTAAACTTATGAAATATTTTGATTTTACATGTGCAACAATGAACAACACCAGATGCAACATCAAGAAATTCTTTTTAAAAAACAACATTGCAAGACTTTATTATTGCAACATTCAAAAACTGTAGTATCAACATCTCAAATCACTTCTTGCAACAAAAAGAACATATGGTTGTAACAAACACCCAACTAACTGACTCTGAGACTCAACGGCAACCTCAGCCTCAAGCTCCCTCCATTGCACCTGCTCGCCCCACCTCCGCCACCACACCAAGGTGTGCTTCCTCCATATTTTGTCATTTGAGCATCTCTTTGCAGAATCTGGCCTATAGACACACCTCGTCTATGGCCACAGTACCCAGTACAACACATCCCAACACCTTGGGAGTTGCATCATCTCGTGCATCACCATTGCATTTGCAAGCATAGCTCCGATGATGTAAGATCAAGGAGGCCGACTAGAGAGGGTGAATAAGCGGTTTTAAAAACTTATTTGGCTAAAACCGATTTCTAAAGCGGAATTGTAAATCAAATAGGTTTTTCACAATTAAAACCTAAATCCTCTAGTCTTGACTAAGTGCACCAACAATAAAACTATTGACTATGAAAGCAATCATACAAGGACAAGTAAGCAATTTAATACGAGGAATGTAAATTGCACAATGACAAGCACAAGAAGGCAAACCATGATGACGTGATGATGTTTTACCGTGGTGATCGAAGACTTGCCGGTCTCCCCTAATCCACGTTGAGGTAAGTCCAACACTTGGACTGGCTCACAACTTGAACCAACACCTCAATCCACTCGGGGTTGCTCTTCCTCCACTCCTGAGATGGCGAGCACCAAACCACTCACAAACCGCCCGGGTCTTCTCACAACCTCCTTGAAGAAGATCACCGGCGTAACTCCTCCAAACCATCTAGATGTCAGCAAACACCAAGAGTAACAAGTCGGAGACGCTCACTTGAACGAATCAAGTGTCTAAGCTCAATGGATACACAATCCACTACCTAATTGCAACACATGCACTTAGAGTTTGCTCTCTAAGCTCACTAAGTGCAACACATGCACAAAAGAGATGAGAGGGCTTGCTCTTGGCTCAACCTAATTGCAACACATGCACTTAGAGTTTGCTCTCTAAGCTCACTAAGTGCAACACATGCACAAAAGAGATGAGAGGGCTTGCTCTTGGCTCAAGGGAATGGGTAATGGCACCAACAACCTCCCCACAACCGGTAAGGTGGGTATTTATAGCCCACACACAAAAACTAGCCGTTATGGAAATATTCTACTGAAAATCAACAAGCCCGGTCAAACCGCAGGCCAACGTCCGGTCAGACCGGCCATGCTCCAACGGCTATAAAACTAGCCGTTGGACCATGTCCGGATTAACCGCCAGCCATAGGCCGGTCAGTCCACGCCACCCCGGTCAGACCGGCCAACTGAAAAATGGATTTCCAGAAAAACACACTCTCTGGAAAAAACTGACCGGGTCCTTGACCCGGGGGTCCGGTTAGACCGGACTTAAACCAACGGTCAGTCTGGGGTCCGGTCAGTCTGGGGTCCGGTCAGACTGGACTAACAACTGCGGTCAGACCGCTAGAGCTGAGACAAAGGGTTTTTGCATTCTGCTTCAACTCAATTTGCAAAACACATTTGCTAATTGATGCGCGATGCAAACAACGGCTAAAAGGCGAGATTCTCAACAAGTTGCAGAACACATTTGCTAACTTTTAGAATCATTCCATAAGGAATAAGGTACATAGACTTAAATCATCTGCAAAACACATTCGCAAACTAAAGTCATATGCTACAAGGATTATGCATGAGCCTCAACTATTTGCAAAACACATTCACAAATATTGGCACCATGCTAACAAGAGCTAGAGCAAGCATAACGAGCTATCAACACATGACACACTCAAGCTACTAGTCACAGACCCCTCTTAATAGTACGGCAACCTGTACTAGCAATTCAGTCTTCCAACCAAACACCAAGACCGGTAAAAGACTAGAAACACATTCTTAGCACTAGCTAGTTATACATTTGCCTTGAGTATCCTCTTGAAGCTTGATGACGCACATCTTCACTTCAAGACTGGGTCGTTGACTTGAACACTCATCAACACATGATGACTTGAATTGGTGATCAACACATGATCATATCTTCTTAGAGATCTTGATACACATCAACACATGATGCATCTTCTACTCCAAGCTCTTGACTTGATGACGATCAACCCATGATACCATACAAAGTCTTCATCAAAATGGAACATAACCTGTTCATCCAACTCATGGAAAATGTTAGTTCCAAAAGATGATTATCATTAATTACCAAAATATACTATTAACTCATAATGGTGGGTCTAGATTCTTCAGATAAGGACCTCATCTGGCCTGGAGTAGAGCTGGCGAGGAATAGAAAGAAATAGGAGATTAGGGGCAAATGATTTAGTAGTTGAAAAGAGATGAAGGGGGAGGCTTTAACCGGCGGTAGGTGGGGAGAGGATTAGGGATCTAGTGGTGGGATAGTCTCCAGGGATAGGACAGGCGAAGGACTAGAGACTGTTTACTGCTTAGACTTGGTGTATTGGATTAATTAGCGTAGATGCAGGACAGCTGAAGCAAGCGTCCAATATTTTTCCTCCGCGTCGTACGTCTGTGTTCTATCGTTATATATAAGTTACTAGCTCCAATATGATCGCTTGAAATTTGTTTCTTGCCTAACTCGTAAATGAGCATTCTAGGTTGGAATCCCATCTCATAAATTATTTCCGAGATCTTAAATTCATTTGAAACTCTAGTGCATGTTGTCGTCTGACCCTGTGATTTTTCAATAAAATTTGCTTAAAGGGGTAGTTGAACACTCGAATTCAAGACCTGATGTGTGCCAAAACTAGACTCAAGCTTTGCGTCAATTACAACTACAAATTGTGGAAGAAGAGCTGGCATTGACACTCATCAAGGTGACCTACACACACTAGCCTGTCTCAGCTCTCAAGTCTCCAACACACAAAACTGACTTCAAAACCTGAAAGGAACCTCAGCTCTCTGACCTACAATGACAGGTCCTCCTGAGCTACTGAAAACAATGAGACAATCTGAAGACGGTGACCTATTCATTCACGGCACTTGACAGTAGTAGTAACATGAAGATAAATTCAGTAACATTGGATTAATTGCAATGGAGTTTCAGCAAGTCACTGCAGGTTAGAGTTAACCATGCACAATCACCTGAAAACTACTGCTAACAGTTTTTTATTCATATAATGTACTTGTCATGAGGTTAACAATTGGATACGTATTTCCTGCCAAAAATCGGATGGTGCTTGCCATGTAAGAATTCAACATCGTCAAATCAAGATTACATGACAGAACGAAAGGTGAACAAGATAGTATATTTGAATATTATTGTTTACCACTTCCTTTGCGAAAATACATGAAGAAACATAGGTTCAGATACATGATAATAATCAAAGGTGTCAACACATGACATCCAATTGAAAATGAGGTCCAAGCAAACACTAGTTCAAACACACACAAACGACCTTTCCGATCAAAATAATAATATGACCGGAAGCAGTCATCGTTCAGTCTCCTCCAAAAATTCGAGGATTCAGGTAAGGAAAATAAAGAAATCAATAAGTGGGGTAAATTCATGAGTGCCGCAGCAGACAAAATCTTAAGGCAACAACTCGATGAACATGATCACATCCATGGCTGCAACTTATTAATCTCAAACAGCACTTCAGATACGACCATTTCAAGTTGTTTACTGGTGCTCGCTCACTGGATCAGTTGGAAAATATGATCATCGTCGACGGATGAGCCGCTGGGAGATACATAATGATCTGTCACAGGTTCACCTTCTTCCATCTCATCTTCCATGAAATTCTCCCTGCACTCCATGCTGCAAAAGGATTTGTCACCCCTACAGTTGAAAGACATGATACCAAATACCAAACAACAATCAAAACAACTGCAGATCTATTAAACCGACAAAAACCCATAACAGTGGTGCATCTACTATACTGGGTCACTTACTGGTAGATGTAGATGTCCTTCCCTTCTTTGAGCTTCTCACTGCAAAAACAACAGAAGCTCATCGTACCCCCATTCAGATGAGGGGGCAAACTCTCCTCACACTTACTCTCATCGGGCATCAGCTGCTCACCTTGAAACTCAACAACACGATCTCCAAAAATGTGGGTAGTTCTAGGGTTAGGACCACGAGAAACAACACAGGTGTAATCCTCTGAATTGACAATGTCATCAAGGGACATGATACCGCCCTTTAGTCCATCACACATATTCTCATCCTTCTGTTCAACCACTTCAGCTTGAATAGGAGCAGTGGAGTTGTACTTGCAAGTTAGGTTATCAGTAATCCTCATCTCAGAGCCAAGAAGAACCTTCCTACTGCCCAAGGGTGTGGAGCTCTCATCAGTAAGGGAATCCACTAGTCCAAGCCCAACCCTATCACCAAGCAAGATCTTTTGGTTCTGGCCGGCATCAAGGAAAGATGACCTGGGTGATTTAGTACCAAGGCCTGTGAAGAATTTGAGGTCTAGGGGCGATGTTGGACTGCAGACCGCATCCAATTCAATCAAACATTTGGTGCTCAGTTTGACAAGAAGGTCAGGGACTCTGAAGAACCCCATCTTTTGCGCAATAAATTCACAGGAAGTTTGTGGAACCGGGGCGGACTCAGCTGCCATTTGATTGCCTCTCGCTTTCTTCCCAGTTCCCACTGCATTTTTTTAGTGTCAATAACTTGATTTCATAACTTCACTTTTTTTAGCACTATAACAACTTTACAAGAAGTGGGTTTGTACTCGTATCAGTTTCAAAATACTACATGGAGTGAGAACAGAACAATCAGATGGAGAGATTTTTTATGTAAAATTATTCCTCAAGAAATAGCAGCAATTATTATCAATCAAGAGCTAAACTAAAAGGGGTCCATGAATAGGACGACATGTGTGTGTGTTTTTCAGATTCCTTAGCTTGTAAGCATATATACTGATTAGTTACTAAAGCATAAGAAAAGCATCGTCATACGGAGAACCCAAACAAAACAAAAAAGACAACCCTTTCGTGATCAATCAATCATCATCTCATTCTCACCTTTGCTTCACCACTGTTCTTGCCTCACATGGTTGTCTTTTCTCCTCGCAGCAGCTCCCTCATCAAGAACGCCAAAATCTCCTGAAGAACCAAGAACAACACAATCAGTAATCGATGAAGAAATACGATCGGAGTTTTTTTTTCGAGAACACAGATACGAGCGGAGATTAAACCCCCCCCCCCAAAATCCACAGCACCCCGCAAAAAGAAAAAAAAAATCGAACGCAGACCCCAGAACCGATCGGAACACCCACAAGAGGATAAACAAAATCTAAGAATCAACACATATTAAACCCCCCCCCCCCCAAGAACGCGTCCCAATCTATTCTTCCCGGACGGAAATGCAGGTCCAAGAATCCCTAACAAAGAAAGGCAAAACCACGAAGAATCAAGAAACGACCCACCTTCCTTGGTCTCCCTCCTCAGCCCGCAGAGCACAGCACCGGGTGGGTGGGGAGGAGACTCAAGGCGGCAAAGTCCCAGAGAGATAATGAAAAATAGAGGGGAGGGGAGAGAAAGGTTTATGCGAGAGCCTTTGGTTCTTGTAGTTGTTGGACCCTACTACACCCTTGGTCCCTTTCCCTTTCTCTCTCTACTTTCTCTTTCTAGGGGTGTGTTCTCTGTACTTAACTCTGAAGAAAGCAATTTTCTTTAAGAAAAAAGTATTCAGATAGGGAATAATGGCAATCTTCTTATGCCGGCCAAGTGGCAATCGGTGTGATTTGTTTTTGTTGGTTAATTATGTATAGGGGAAAAGGTACTAGTATAAAATTTGGAAGGATGTTAAGATTACGATGTCATGTGTGTCTTTGATGGAGGCATATAAGGTGCATAAGGTGTAATTGGTGCACATATGCACAAACTTTTTGTTTGGGTATCAAATAAGTATAAAAAAATCTGAAAAAATTTCTCGATGTAATTTATGGTGTCTTGTTCCACTCTTTAAAATTTCAAGTTCAAACTCAATGTATGTTAGAAGAAACAAAAAGAAATTATTTGTAAATAGTATGGAAAGAGGAAAGAGGAAAGAAAGCAGGGACGTATTCTTATTCATAGTGAATTTCTTTTTGTTTCTTCTAACATACATTGAGTTTGAACTTGAAATTTTAAAGGGTGGAACAAAACACCATAAATTATATCTAGAATTTTTTTCGAATTTTTATCTTGTTTGATCACCAACAAAAAGTTTGTGATATGCTTGCATTCAATTGCTTGTGCACTAGATATGCCCCCGTCTTTGATAGGTGTCTTTGATAGGGAGATTTGCTTGTCATGTTGTTAGTCAGCAAGAGGAGAGAAAGGATCCTGATCCTCTCTGTCACTGTACAGTTTACTGTATGAACAGTGTTTTTATGAGATGCGAACGCTCTGCAGTGAAAACACTAACAAAATTGTTGTAACGACTGATCTAGATTTTTGATTTTCGATTGAGCGGTAAATATCGCTCTTAATGTTATGTTGCTGTGGATCATCTGTATTAAATGTATTGACTATTTCAACGCAGAAGATCACAGGAGACACGCGTTAGAAAAATGCGGGAGGATAGAGAAAAGGAGATATTGTCTGTGACTTTTGTGTGAGCCGAATTTTTAATCTTTTTAATCTTTAGCTGGAGGAATGCAGATAAGCTGGTGGTGGGGTTACCAAAGAAGTACGCTGTCAAA
Source organism: Phyllostachys edulis (assembly GCA_036346405.1). Classification (NCBI taxonomy): domain Eukaryota; kingdom Viridiplantae; phylum Streptophyta; class Magnoliopsida; order Poales; family Poaceae; genus Phyllostachys; species Phyllostachys edulis. Next base: position 73,660,920 of record CM070545.1, read on the forward strand.
TCAGCTTTTTGACTTGGCTTGTGTTGGGATTTTTTTCCTGTAAAAACTGTGCTTGCAAGTCCACTTGCAAGAGAAATTTCGTCCACTCCCGGTTTGAAAAGGGTATGTCCAGAACATTTTTGTGAAGATCGGAGAGATTTTTTCAGGAGTTATGCTAATATTTTAGCATATAGAGATTGACAAGTTAAATATTAGGAAATTATTAGCTAGGGGCAACAATTTATTGCTACCATCAGATGAAAACACGTTTCAATTTAAGCATGCAGTGAAAATTCAAAAAGAAAATGACCAAATCCTTGTTTGGCTAGCTTGAGTGTTTTAAAGTTCATTTATGAGTATCTTGTGTGCCATCAAATAAGTCATCTAGCTAGTAATTTCTTTAACTAGTCACAAAAAACGCCACATCGACACGATGCTAAAACACAACTTTAACTATAAATTTCTAATATAATTGATTTATAAAACCTAATAAAAATATGCTTTTATTAAAGTTCTTTTCGAGACAAATCTAGTCATACTATTTTAACGTGTTCAATCTAAATAGGGGGATTTCAGAATTTGCCCTCATGAGATAGATGGATTTCAGATTTTACCCCCATGTGTCTATGACATATGGGTCTAGGGCCCACATGTTATAGACACATAGGAGAGCAAATTCTGAAATCTATCTATTCACTAGGGCAAATTCTGAATTATTCCATCTAAATATTGAAAAAGATACTGGTAGCCAAAGTTTAGAAAGTCTGACCGCACGTACCCCAAAACAATATTCTTTTGTGGCTCTTAGGGATACCTTTTAAGAGAAAATTGGTTCAGTAGTATCACGTTCAGCCGTATTTAGAGAAATGACATTCTGTTAGTGACGCAGTGCAAAATAACATTGCGAAGACAAGAAATTATGCCAAATGACATTGCCATCAGTTACCGTGCCGTTTAGTTTCGTTAGACTAGTGAAAAGACGAGTGTACCCAAGTGGGCCCACTTGTCATAGACAGTAGGAGGGGGACACAAAGAAGGGAGAGAGAGAAGCACATAGTTCCTCTCTTTTGAACCAGAGCAAAGGAGGGCGAGAACGTGCTCCGCCGATGACGAGGGGGCCTGGGGAGGAGTCGATGACCCCAAAAATGGGTTGCCCAAGGGGAGGCGGCCCTACGAGTGGCGGCGGCGTAGCCCGAGTGGTGCTAGGGCAAGCTAGCAGCGACACTTGGCGGCTAGTTGTGGGGAAGAAGGAGGGGCGGCAGCGCTAGAAGAGGAGAGGGGGAAGGAGGAGGGGCGCACGAGCATCTATGGGTTGAGTGGAACTCACCCAAGTGGTCGGTGAAGACCGAGGGGACCGGAGACGGGCCAGCGATGGGAGCCCATGGCGGCGCGGCTAGTGCAACGTTGCGGTGGTGCTGTGGAGAGGGGGAACGCGGGTGAGCGGTGGGGAATCGACTGGGGGCTCACTGTGCAAGGAGTATCGGCCGAGGTGGCGGCTTCGGTCGTGATTGGGAAAGACGAGGCTAGTGCTGAGCTCCTATGATGGAACGATGCAATTGATTAAGGGGAACACGCCCTTTGGGGCTAGAACGCGTTGTGACGCGGTTAGCTCGGTGAGGGACTTACTCGGACTGGAATAGTGGCAACGCCCGAGCGGGGTCGTCACGGTGGTGGAGTGGAGTCGCGACAGAGTGGTGAGAAAAGGAGACCGATCGCACCAGCATTTCTTGTGTTTTGCAATTCTTGTGTCACGAGGTTACGTTGTCGTTGGTTCGCTAGTTGTTCGGACAGAGATTAAGAGAGAGGCAGGATTAACGTGTGTTAATTCCACATGTTTTGACAAATAAACTTATTTGCCAAATTTCTTGTCGGGATGATCTCACCAGCATTTCTTATGTCTTGCAATTTAGAGGATTGGTCGGATCGATCTGGTCGGGATTAGCTCAACAACAGAGATGCTCGGAGGGGCGTTACTGTCATTTCCTTTTCTCTCTCTCGCAACCAGTCCAACGTGACTAAACGGCACGGTAACTAACAGTAACATCATTCGACATAATTTCTTGTCTTCATGGTGTTATTTTGCACTGTGTCACCAATGGAATGTCATTCCTCGAAATATGGTTGAACATTTATGCTACTGAACCAATTTCCCCTACCTTTTAAAGCTTTTTGAAATGGTATGGAGTGCTAGTTGTCCATGGCCCAAAGCAAATTTAGTGAAAGTGATAAAGGTGATGCTCGTAGCTAGGGGTGAAAATGAGTCGGATATTACTCTTCTCGTATCCTAACCTATATTTTTACCTCAGATTCGAAGTCAAATATGGACACAGATACGGGAACGGGGCAGATGCGGATCGGATTCAAATTGGCCACGGATAACTTGACGAATAGTGTACATATAAAGAAAAAGATATAACTTCACCAACGAAAGTGTCAAATTATATTACCTATTAGAGAATTATTATCCAATTTAACAACATAAATATAATCAAATGTAAATTCATATTATATATTAGTCAATGACTAGAAAACCACAGAGGATACTAAAGGATATCGATGTTTATCGGATATCCTATAAAATACGAATACAGATCGAATATTGCTCTTCCCGTATCCTAACCCATATTCCATGATATTTTTCGGATACAGATGCGGATTGACACTAAAAAAAGGTACCCAGGACATATTTTTTCTAGATACGACATCGGATTGGACGAGAATTATCCACTTCGTTTTCACCCCTACTCGTAGAAATTTTGTCCAGTCAAAATGTTGGAAGAGACCAAATAGGGATTGGGGTCCTCTGCATTGAAGGAGTCAATGCAGAGGATCTACAGTGCATGGTATTAGGAGCGATCTCCACCGTTCGATCAAAAATTGAAGGGCGAGATCAAGCGCTACAGTATTTTACTACAATATTTTCCGTTACCGTAAAATCGCTACGGTACTTTCCCCACACTTGATACAATACTATAGTAGAGCACTGTTCACCCTCTCATAAAAACACTGTTAGCGTGTTGGACCTCTGTAGTAACTACAGAGGATGCGAATCCACCAAATAGCTTGGTGAAGGTGACAAAGGCATCAGCAGGACTAGTACTATGATGGTGTATCAATAATACTTACATGGAGCCACGTACTCACAAAACTCTATGATGGTTTAGTCAAAGAGACTAGTGATTTTACTTGCTCCATTTATGGCTTGGTTGTGTGCGGTCACGGCAGGGTTCAAGCTTCCGTGTTCCGTAGCTTGGGGGTATTCCTATTCACGGCCCCTCTTTATTAAGGCAGCTCGGCATTAACTTGCAAGTCACGAGAATTGATTGCGAGCGGTTTCTCAAAAAAGAAAAAGAAAAAAGATTGAGCATTTCAACAAATTAATTAATACGAGTAGAGGAGGAGTAGGAGTAACGAGTAGCGTAGTAATTCAGAAAACATACGATCGATGCTTGTTTGCTGTGGATGCATGTCGAGCAAGTTGTGGCACGACGCGTGGGAGAAACTTGAAATGTATCGAAATAGCAAACTATTTTAGTGCGCGCATCTCTCTATATAAAAGAGCGCAGAAAGGAGATGAGGAGATGGTGGCCACGTCAACAAGATTTTTATGGCCGTCAGATCTTCATTCCGCGCGTCCATGTCCGTCGGATGGAGGATCTGCCCTTACTCGGCGCTTCATTGCTTTCATTTCGCCACGCGCGTGCTCCCGTCGTGTCGGTCCTCCATCTTACAGAACACGCCTCTTCATCTTCCCCTCGTGTCCCACGCCTCTTCAGTCCGCTTTTCCCCGTTCCCCTCCCTCGCCTCCCACGACGGGCGCCTCCTCTCCTCTCCGCTCGGCCCTCTCCCTCCCCCTCCTCCGTCTCAACGCCCATAGGGCCGCGCGCGCCGTCGCCCAAGAGGAGGCCGTCGTCGGCGCCTAGGCGGCGGCCAAGGAGGAGGAGCCTAAGACCGAGGTGACGGCCGAGGAAGAGCCCAAGACCGAGGCCCCCACGCCGGAGGAGCCCAAGGCTGAGGCCCCGGCCCAGGAGGATCCCAAGACCGAGGAACCGGTCAAGGAGGAGCCCAAGACGGAGGCACCGGCGGAGGCTGCGGCCGAGGAGGCCAAGCCAGCGGAGCCGGAGCCGGAGAAGACCGTCGTGGTCGCTGGGAGAAAGGTACCAAAACGGTGGAAGCCATCGAGAAGCCGTCGTCCCGCCAAGCGTCCGAACTGCGGTGACTGCCGCCGAGGAAGTGGCATGGCCGGCCGCCGTGGCCGAGGTGAAGGAGGACCTGATCTGGGGCATGCCGCTGGTGGGTGATGACAAGCAAGCGGAAACGGTCCTGCTCAAGTGGAACGGTAAGCAAACAATGCTTTGGAAGACTGAAGGTGCAGCATTCCTTTCTTCTCATCTTTAGGACAGTTTTATAATCTTTTCATTTATGATAAAACAGGTGTACCGAGGAAAACTTCCGGATGGGCAGCTCGTAGCCATCAAGAGGTCCAGGCAAGGGTCCATGCAGGTTGGGCTTGAGTTCAAGACTGAAATCGAGCTCCTTTCAACGGTTCATCACAGCCATTTCATCCAAATAGTAGATATAACATTATAGTTTACTGTCAACTATTTTTCCCCATTTTCTTTCATCTTACATAATCTGTGATGCATTGACCTCATTATTATTTACTACCTTACTGTGAGTCCCACTTTGGTCCAAAGTTATAGTTGTCTGCTGATTGATGTTGCCATTGTTTTGACTTGGTAATGAAATCATCATTGTATAATTAAAGAGTAGTACATCTGTACTTGATACCAATGTTAGTCAAACACATCTAAGTGTGTCCTAAACTTATAATTTACTTTCTTCTACTGCAGCAGTTAATGACAAACTTATAATTTGCCCTTCTCTTCACACATGTATGTGGTTCTCTGTGTGCAGAGATAATCCCTCTATTTGGGTCAACTGAGGATTTGGATATGGGTCAAATAGTCAATGCTTTACCAGACCAAGATAAGAACCTTCTTTTACTGTGCTCGTGCAATTGTGCAGTTTTTTCAATGCATGCATAAATTTTTGCTTGTGCTTGTGCATTTATGGAATATAGCCAGTACACACAATTTTTATTCCTACTGACTCATACTATAAGGAAATGAAAAGTACATGCTTTTTTCCTATTGATGGTGTTATTTTCTTTTTTTTTCATGAAGAAATCTTATGTACAATTTAAACATCAACTAAGCTCCTAGAAATGCCTCCCTCTTATCATTTTTTTGCATGCCATATCCTGGTGCGCTTGGATGAACAATATGGGACCTACCAAGGGTCTGAAGGCAGCAACGAGATCTTCGTAAGCAACCTTGGATTCCTTCCTCTCTTGTGGACAAACATGTAGGGGATCACCTTAACCATCTCTCCGCCGCTCTTTCTTTTGATTGCTAGATCAATGTTTCAAAATAAAAACTTTATCCACCGACAAAAGCAATCCAGTTGACTCTCTTTAGACTAAGTTACAGTCCGTGTAAATAGCTGTTTATGGTAGGTTACAGTTCATTGTTTGCTATTCATTCCCTTTTTTTTCCATCTCACTTAATGATACGTACAACACATGTCGCTGTAACAATGTTGCTTCTATACTTACATCCATCAGCTATATCTCCATAGGTTCTATCCTCAGCATTTTCTTTCTCATTATCACAATCGTATTTATTCAACTCCGCACGCTAAGATTTTCCTAAACAGAACTGCTGAGCACATGGCAGTATGGCATGAAGTTAGGCCCAACCATAATCTAGAGAATACTACTTACTGTATATGACTATATGTTTGATTTTTTTTTCTGATGTCGCCACTCACCAATTCTTCATGCCTAATGTGAACTTTCCTATACTAACTTTTATGGTAGATAGCAAGCATTGTGTGTTCTGGTATTCAACCTCTTCACAATCTTACTCTGTTGGTAAGCACTGACTTACTGTGCATTGTTTGTAGCCAGAATTTGGTTGCTCAGTGCACCTGAGTTCCATATAGGGATGGCTACCCATGTGCATTGTGCAATAATGCAATTTTTGTGTTGCAAATCAATTCTATAATCAGATAACCCATGCTTTTAAAGCAAAATATGTTGTACAGTTCATTTCGTAAACAAAAACTAATGTACAGCAACATAACTTGGTGTGGTGCTTATTTCTTTTCAGAGGTTCATTGAGCAAAAGGTTGGTACAGGGGAGAGTCTCCCATGAACTCAAGAACAGATTGACAGAGGTTTCACAGGTTGTCTTCACAGGCATAACCATTCTTTGTTTTTCGAAGTATCTACTAAATTTTTGCATCATTACTTTCATCCAGCAAATTTGCTTTTAAGGAAATACTTCTTGCCATTTAATTTGGTTGTCTTGCATGTTTTGAGAAACTCACTCATAGTTCTTTTAGGTCTTTGATTTTCCATATCTATGCTTAGCATTCTTTGTTTCTTTGATCCCTACTGCTTTGTGTTTGCTTGTTATGTGCTACAATGTGCTCACTCCCCCCCCCCCCAATGGTTTAGCTGTTGAGAACCTGATAAAAGGCTGTGCTGGGAAGTACGCTACAGGAGATAAGTCCAATTGGTTCGTATGCTACCCTGGTATTTTATTTCCTCTTTTTTATATCGATTTTTTTTCGTTTTGAATGAATTTCTCTTGCAGTATTTTCATCTCTTGTTGCTGTATCTTGCTTGCAAAAGGTGTCCCTTTTCCCTTGAAACAGAGGTGATGAAATGACCAGAGTATTGTGCAAATCTATCAAGGACAAGGTAATCGATATGTCATGGTTCTCTGTGGCCTGATTAATATGGGCTTCACATCCACATGCATGCTTTGCGAGGCAAGCTAAACATCTCTACATACATTAGCCTTCTCTTTACAGAAAACAAGTGCCTACATCTAGCCTCCTCTGTAAATTTACAGACTACACATCAAAAAGAGAGCCATCGCTCCACCGACGAACCAAGCTCTCCTAAATCTCCTGAAAAACAAACCCAAGTTATGTAAGTCTTCCACAATATAGAGCTGCACTTTTCTTCGAATTACCATTTCTGCTTTCCTCAATCTTAACTAATTTGTGCCCACCTGTGCTTCTCAAAATCTGTTATTCTTCGACATATCATAATTACCCACAGTACTACCCTGTTCTACATTCCTATAAAACCTTAACTGACCCTTTTTGCTATATACGCTACTTATACGCACTAAAAAGAAGGAGTGCCAGATTATCCTATAATCTCGTGAGCTATCTCTTTTACAAGTTCTACACATACATTTACACTCTACTTCGTCATCAATATATGGACAGCTAAATTGCTATTTTCGTCGCTTCTATTTGGGACTATTTAGGCACCGCTCTTATTGTACAGCTACTACATTTTACAGGTGGGATACTGCTCCATCTGAGGACATTGCCACTTCCGCACCTTCTAAAAAAGTTCGGTCAACCAAAAAAAGGAACTAGATAGAGGTACATTTTTTATACTCTTTTAGTAATCAAATTCTTCGTGTTCTACTTTCTGTACATAATATCTTGCCACCATTCATCGCTGCTTCAAACTGAACCAACTGTATCTACTACAGATTAAAACACCTATACTCTGCATTACAAGTATATTTCCAGTTTTTTTTCGATTCATATTGAACTAACTCAACTAAATCATATTCTTTCTGCAGATGTACAAAATCTAATGCTGTGGCGTGTCTTCTGTTGCACCCACCTCCTATCGTTGTCTACCTACGGGTGTCATCAGTACTATCTATTTTATGTTAGTATGTTCCATCTATGTACTGTATATATAGCTGTATGATACCGCCCAAAAACATCTACCCATTGTGTTAATTTGTACCTCGAATGCACAAGCTCTCCTTTCGCTTATTTGAGGTGCTTTTGTTGTTGATCAATAGATAATGTATCGTTCTCTTTTGGGATCGTCTCGTCTTATTCATACTTGTTTCACATAGTGCATTGCGTTATGCTTGAAGTTCTATTACTTCTATTACCTTCTATGTTTTTTTCCGCTCTTATGTATCACGAGCGCGCCAAGGCGCGCACAGGTGACTAGTTGCTTACATTTCCCTACATGGTGGTGTCTCGGAAGTATTTGATTGTTTTGTTGCTAAATAGTACTTAACTTTGATCTGGATCCAATGGATGAAGTCACTCTCCCTTCCCTTCTCAACCCTAGCTGTCAAGGTCCTCCCCCCATTTACCAAGGCTTGTGAGGCCGTCAGCGTCCACATCTCAATCCTCCTTCCCCTATCCTACACCGCCGCCGTCTCTTTCTCCCATGTATGCCACCGCCCACCACCATGCCCACGACGGGCGACGCCACTACCGCCCAGCCGCCACCGTCTCCCACCTCTGGCCTACCGTCCCGTGCCCCTCCCCCCCTCCGAATCTATGGTTTCGGTGAACCTAAACCCTAACCCAGGTGGACCTAAACCATAAAGCGCCAGTTATAAATTCTAGTACTCTCAACCCAAAGAATCACCTGAGTACTCCTTAGCATTTTCTTACATGCAAATCGTGCATAATCAGGCTCTCTCTCTCTTCTTCTTTTTCTAGTTTGTGAGCTCTTCCACTCTTTATCTTTCTAAAGCCCAAAATGCTTTTTTTTCTTTGCCATCATATGCAAATATATTAATCTAAAAGCACATCCTTTCGTAACAGCAAGTTAGCAATTTGCACAAATAAAGAATACCTATAAACATATAATCTAAAAGTACACCCTTTCGTAGTCGCAAATTAGTAATCTGCACAAGTAAAGTATACCTATAAACATATGTCACCCCTGCCCCCTCCTGAATTGGTTCATGTCTCGGTACATGACGAAAAGCAGCATGGCCAGAAATACCAGATCAGGCATGTTGTCGGTGCATGCGGCAGCGTAGGGTAGAAACCTAAAAATGGTGGCCTGCAACAGCGACCATCCGGCTAAAATTCGACCACTTCGGCCAGATCGGGAGGGTCTTTTTCCCATCTGGGGGAGACGTGAGCTCCAATCCCCGAATACGCACCCGAAATCAGCTTTACCAATTGCGCTTTTGCTTGGCTTCCACCAATGACTAGTGCTAGTGCCACTAGCTAAAGCAACATGATAACTATGAGTAATTATTTTATCAGGGAGGCAATACGATGACAAATTTTGATAAACAAAGATCGAGTGGGTTTTTGTTTGGCTTGTGAGCGGCCACTGTTTGATACGATCCCAACCGAAGAATCTTCTCAATCTTTTTTTTTTCTTATGCGACGAACGTATAATCAACGCTCTGAAATTAATCGCATAGACGGAAGAAAACAGAAAAAATTTCTCTGACATCGGTGCTACGTGACATCGAACCTGAATGCATAACACGTGGCAGGTGATATATAGCACCACGTGTCGTGCGTCCACAACCGGTGCTAGCCATAGGGGGGAAATCCGAAGAAAACAGCAAGGAAGGCATCAATCAACCAGAGAAAAAAAAAGTGAGGACCAATCAGGAATCCATTTTTCTATGGTGCAGTGGGTTCGATGGAGCGGGATTCTTGGGCCTGTAGCTATGGACAAAGCAACAAATTAATCGCATACTCACTCAATATGCTTAAGGAAATAATCAAGGTGACCGGTTGTACTCTTGCGAGGGCATAAAGCCGGGGAGGTTGGATTTTGTGACGGAGAATGAGAGAAAGATTTGGAGGTTGGACTTTGGCGGCAGGTTTGTGCGTCTGCTAGTGCGGTGCGGCAGCGCGTCCCATCCCAAAAGCAACGGCGCCGCGCGCGCTGGCAGTCTAGCACCACCGCACTTGCGCGCCGGCGTTGGTGGCCACGTCCTTGCCGCTCATGTACCTGCCGTTGCCGGTGTCAGTGCGCGCGCGCGCTCTCGTGTTGGTTGGGGACCTAACGGACGACAGTTCTTCTCTCCTCCCGTGCACCGCGGCTGCATACGCGTCCGTCCTTAGTTTTTTCTTCTTCTTAATTTGCACTATTCCACGACAAAATAAGAAAAATAGTCTCGTCTTAAACGAATTAGTAAAAATAGCACCGCAGACGTGCCGACAGGTGCCCCCTGACACGTCCCCACCGCGCGACAACCGGCCTTCCGCGCGGTGAGAGCGCGGCATAAGAGATCCAACCAATAGAAGATCATCACGTGGCTTATCGCATTGTATGCCCCTGCCATAGCTTTTGACTGCAGAACCAGTGTTACTTTTATCAATTCACTTACGAATAAACTATTTTTACTATTTCATCGCAGACCCTCTGCCGTAGCATTTGACCATTTTTGTTAATTCACTCTCAAATAAGCTATTTTCGTTATTTGGTCGCACGATGATACCCACCGCTGTCGGCGAGGTTTTTTTTCCTCATCTCGCTTTCCTTTTAGTCCTGGGCTATTTAAGGTTTCGCTTCTAGTATAATCCCGTAGCGGTAGTTAGCGTGTTCGCGTCTGGACCTAGTCCATAGTCTATGGTAGTGTTTTCCCAGGAATATGTCACCACCGCTAAGTGTATGTGTAGGGCAGTCCACATCGGTTAGGTCTCGTTTCATTTCAGTACTACTACTACTATACCGTAAAAGCGATCAACTGATTGGAACCAATCCCCACATCCTCTACATAACGTCGAACAGCAGAGTAAACAGAAACAAGACTGGCGATGCCCAGGGCCATGTTTCGCAGGCCACGAACACGGCCATGTACATCCCACCGATACAACGAGGATAGGCAAAAAGGCCACATGCAGATGATATCGAGGAATCAGCAATCGGCAAGTATTTCTGTGTTCAGCACCTTGCTCACAAAAAGTCTCACCAGTCAGACCCATGTATGACGATCGACAGTTCCGACACCAAGTTTTTACAAAACCTTATTGCAATTGCACAAGAAAAATGCAGGCACTAGCCACTATGTGGGCTGTCAATTGCCCATCTCTCTGGAAGGAAACAACAACAAAAAATTAAACCACGGATCAAGCATGCATGCACTTCCCTGTGCAAATTCGTTAAGAAAAGAACTCACAAGAACATACATACACAAACGCACGCGCATATGCACATGAGTAGTACACACATGCTTGTATGAGGAAGGAGAACTGTACATCTTGCTCTCTCTTTTTTTTGTCTTGATCTGAATTTTCTCTCAGCATTTGCGGGGTGGCTGCACCCAATGAACTATGTTCCTCAATGTCAAACGTTCTTGTCTTGATCTTATAAAAAAAAACTCAGCATCTACGGGGTCACAACGATTGGAATTACATGTACTGAGCCAGCCATTGCTTGCACATATCAAGAACCGGCAATGCATTTGCATGTAATGCCTACCAAAAGAGAACATGAAGTTAGAACTCGGAACAATATAAAGTGCAGAGGGGGAGGGCAACAGGGAGAGCGTGCTGATTTCACTTTCGTTGATTCATCTATGTATATAGTTTCATTAACTTATACCTCCCCCCTCGAAACACTAATTGCTTGTGGATGGGCCGGGATTTTGGGCTTCCCAAACAAGGCTTAAGTCTTCCTTTTTAGTCCCTCACCTTCGAGGTCAGATCTGTTCTAAGTCCTATCCTTATCAATCATACTATTTGAGTCTTGGTCCAAATCAAACTTCCAAACAATCACAAAGGGGCCAACTGGCAGGTAGGAGGTAGGCCTCACTTGTCAATGACTCAAACTTAACAGACTTAAGCACTTTTTAATAAAAGTGACTAATGGTGCAATCATAAAGTTAATGGGCCAAATTAGTAACCTCAAAAGGTTCAGACCTAAAACAGACCTGACCCTAACATTAAAGGACCATACAGTTGTCAGGTACATTCCCATTGTTTACTGCAACTGATTTTGGTGCATGGGGCTTTAATTGAACTCTGGTTGTAATGGACGCATGCAAAGGAACAAAACATAAATTCATTCTATCATTTAAGTGGGGAACATCTGTAGATATGTGAAGATGGCTGACCTGATGGGCAACATATTGAACATCAGCAACACTTCCACTTCGTGAGGCTATTTGGAATGCACTTTTTAGACGGCCGCAAACAACACAAGCAAGTACTTTCCTGCAGAGTTTAGATACAGTTTAGAAATGGTGAAAAAGAGCTGCTTCCAAGTTCACCGTAAACCCATAATACAAAATCATGTGCTTCAAGCCTGAACAAAACGGTTACTGACAGGCAGTCATAAGCATGCAAGGGGTGCCCATTGGGCTGCTTGTTGGTAGGCGTCTACTGATTTTTGGGGATGGCTATTATTGGCTATGGTACCCCCCAAAAAACTTTTAGCTACAATGACTTTGGGGATGGCTATAGTGGAAAAGTGCATCTGAATGAAATACAAACGATCACTCAGATTATTTTTTAATGAAAAAGTATTGCATCGACAGATCACTTCTGAAAATAACTACATAATTGCTGCAACTTAGGTGAAAGACAAAGTACAGGAATACACAGTTGTGCATATATGCAAACATGTGGGCATGATCGAAAATTTACAGGACAAAGCAATTTGGTGTCATGTGGGGCATCAAGTATGAAAGAAGGAAGAAGACATTGGATATCATGCCAGAACAATCCGGTTTGGTTACTTCGGCAAAAGCTGTTAAGTTGTCGGTTCTAGAATAGCTGTTTTCTGTAGTTTCCTTTTACAGTCTTAGTTCGTTTCGGAAACATGTAACAGTTTCGTTCTCGTATTCGTTTTACTTTCCTAGTTTGGTTTGTTAGCTCCTCCTTATATAAGGGAGACACTCTTTGCTTTGGGTAATAAGAAATCAGAAAACTGCCTCAACTCTCTTTGTTCTTCTATTCTGTTTATCTATCATCTGTTCTGTTCGTCCGACATATTGTCCAGAGATTTGGCTCAGTGGCTGTGGACACCACGGCGCCTCCGCCGCGACACCGAGGCTCTGGGTTACGTACTGGTCCAATGCACGACTACAACCTCCGATCGAATTCATCCATTGCAATCGAAGATCCTGACAACTTGGTATCAAAAGTTGCTGCGCCATTCAACATGTCAGAAGGAGACAACATCGAGGCGCTGAGCAAGAAACTCGATGTCTTGTTTCAGCAGATGGAAGTCGATCGTTCGAAGCTTCATGAGAAACTGGATAATCTCTCCGGTACAGTTCGCGATCTAGATCATCAGCAACGAGCTCATCACGTGGCCATTAATCGTCTGGAGCAGGGGCGTCACAATATACCAGGCGATCAGGACACCATCACAGGCGTTTGACTCCGAGCAGCTGATGACATCCTTCCTGCGCCTTCACGACACCATCATGTCTCACCAGCAGGGTCGGTATTGGACATGCGCCACGGTGATCGGGATCTGTCCGGGGCTCCTGGTTACCGGCTGAGAGTCACTATGCGGGACAAGGAGGTGCACCTTGCTTCTACAAACTGAATTTCCCCACCTTCGACGGCCAGGAAGACCCACTGTCGTGGCTGAATCGTTGCGACCAATTCTTCCGGGGTCAGCACACAATGGAGGATAAAGTTTGGCTGGCAACGTTCCACATGACTGGCTCGGCTCAGTTGTGGTATCACCATTGGAAATCCAAATTAAAGGGGGGACAATGTTGTACTTCCCATATAACATATTACAAGTCATTTGTGGTATATGAGAATGCAAAAAACTACAAACCAAGCGAAATTACTGACAACCAATGAATTCATAGTTTAACTGCAACTGTTGATAATAGTTTGTAATTCAAAAATACTATGTCACTGGTACCATAGAGCAATTTTGTAACGTCCCAAAATTCCTCAAAGCTATATAATTGATTTCAAAATCATCATTTCTGCATTTTCTTGCATTTTCGAAAAAATAAAAAATCTTGCATTAAAGAAAAGGTATTTCTTAAATTCCAGCAGCTGAAAAACAATTTCTAAAAATAATTAAAACCTAACCAGAATCTGCTGATAATTTATTTCAGTTCCTAATAACCTAAAGAGCCTCTCCCAAAAAAAAAATCTAATTTTTGGAGTTGGTTTGCTAATGTTAAATATTGAAACTTGATTTCTGGGTTAAAATTAATCGGAAAAACATTAAAACTTCGAAATCCCTTCTCGGGCCAAATCTTTCCACCTCGCCCCAGCCCACTGCTGCTCCGTCACAGCAACAGCCCGTGTACCAACCTCCTGAGCTGAGCCGCCTCCTTCCTCTTCTCTTTCCACTTCCCTAGTATGCTAGCGTATTTCGCCGAGTGCGCCTCCTCTCCTGCAGCCAATGCATCGTGGCCCTAGGGGCCAGCGGTCAGACCCCTTCGTCCACCTCTCGCCCACTCGTTCACCGAGCGTTGAGGCGCTCCACTCGTCCATTGTCGAACCCTGACGCTACCTCAGGCCAACGCCTCTTTCGCCGCGCCCGCCTCTTCTTCGGCCGCGAGGCCCGATTCGCGAGTCGTCGTCAACCTCACGCTTTCGATCGCGCGTTGCCCGCGTTCGCCTCGCCCATCTCGTCGTCGTCCGCAGCGCCATCAAGCCGCTTTGTCGCCTTCTTGTCTCGTTCAGGTGGAAACGGAGAGCGAGCCCTCGAATTCTCGCCGCACCCACGAAATATCACGATCTTCTCCCAACCTCTTCTCCCACCTATTTAAGCCAATCTATTCGTGTCATACTCCTTAGCTCGCCATTTCCAGCTTCCCCACAAAGAACCAGAGTCTCTGGTGCTATGGTCTGCTAGGAACGACGTCGTCTTCCTCAGCGTCGGCAAGCACGCCACTGCACTACTCCTCTAGTGAGCTTCCTTGCTCGACCCACGCATCAGATCCTGTCTGGAGCATCACTCATCCCCTTCTCATGCTCGTTCTTGCAGTTGAAGCCATGGAGAGCTAGAACCACACCGTCTTCTCCACCTCTGGCGAGCGCGCCTGTTCCAGGCCGCCACGCCTTCCCCTCCTTCTCTCGCGTCACTATGTTCCACCATTCACTTGTGTGAACCCCTCAAACTATTGCATGTTTGCCGTAATAGGTCCTCTGGTTCGAGTCGTCGTCTTTGCTCCTACCACCACCTAGCCGCCGCCGACTCGCTATCTGGTGAGTCACCATTCAATCCCTTGGTTGTACACCATCTCTGGCTGACTGGCTCCTCTAGATGCTTATGCCTCACTTCTTGTGGCCTAACTTCGCCCCGACCTTGCTGTCACCGTGAAGCCATTGCCGTCACCCCTGTTCACCGTCGTCCGACCACCGTAGTGCTCCTTCATCGTCGTACTCATGGTGAGCTCCTCATCCTTGCGCACTGCTCGCCATGTCTCGTCTCAACGGTTTTCGCCAACTTCGCCATGGCCATCTATGGTGCCGCCGCACTTGCATGTTGTCAACGCAGCTCCGGTGACCATAGGTCTCCATGCTACTGCCGTTAGCGTCGCCGTTGCCTCCTTGAGCCTTTGCGCACGTGCTTTCACCTTGCTTTTGCCTCGGTCGCTTTTGTCGTCGCAACTGTGCCGCTGCCGCTGCTTCTCGTCGCTGTCGATGAAGCTCGGCTATCTCCTTGCCTCGCAACCTCATCTGTTGGTCTCGCCTTGCTCTCCCCTACCTCTGTGTGCAGTTCGAGTCACCATTTGCGCCGCTGCAGCCGCTCGGCCGACCTCTGTTTCGAGCCACTGACAGGTCGAGCCCACCTGTCAAGGCGCCAAAACCTCTGTTTAAAAAGCTAATAACGTGATTAACTTTTAATTAAACCTAATGTATGAATGATAGGTGTACCCCACTTGCTAAATCTGTAATTAAAACGTGTTTAAAAATCTGTGATACTGACATGTGGGACCAGCATCAACATGTAATAAAATGATTTTCATAACTTTATTAAAATGGAGAAACCTGACGTGTGGGGCCCACGGGTCAACAAAGTCAACACCACCTTTTCGTTTTCTGCATTTTCTTCACCGAACCAACTTCAAATGCTCATAACTTTTCTTTGAACTCCAAATTGAATGGAACTTGTTTCTAAATTTTAAAATCATGAACTTTCATAATCTGCAAAAACATTTGAATTTGCTCTATGTTTGAATTTATTTGGCTCGTATTTGTGTTACGCAGCTTTTACCGAATAAGTACCGACATTTCGGAAGTCTCCGAAGTTGACCCAGAGCAAGACCAAGTGTTCAATGAGCAAGGCAAGCACCCCCTTTTGACCATATTTGATCCCATATTTTCACTGTTATGTATGTTGTATTGCAAAACTATATGGATGCGTGCATTTTCAGTAAAAGCACTATCTCGTTTAGGTTGGTAGATATCGCCAGTTTGTTGCATGGAACCTGGCTTGATAAACTTGATATCCTCACTGTTGACACCATAGGAATATTATCCACTGTTGGTATGGATATTTGTGCAATATTAGTTGTGGTTCGAGTAGGTGATGCTTAGACATGCAAATAGACCGATACTAGAATTGATAGCTTCGAACAACCGGGTAAATTGTTCATTTATGGGAAACATTTGTATACATATCCAGAAGAGGTACCTCTGTTATTTTGGTTAACAAATGAAAACTAAAACTTGTTTTAGACTTGGGCGAGTGTATGTTGAGACCAATGCAGGTACACGAGACTTTGGTTTGTGGTTGTCGCGCCCGGGTCGCTAAGGACCGACTAACCGAGTCTATGGTGTAGTTAGACCCAAGATATCAGTGCAAACCACACGTGCCTTTCATGGGAAGGCCCTACCATAATAAGTTATCGAGTTCTAGCGATCAAACCGTAGGTGGTAAATTGTAGGTCGAAAAATTGGGCTAGTGAGAGCATGGAGGGCATCCATGTTCGTAAGGGCTTTGCGAGGACCGCAAAGTCTTCCAACACAACGAATGAGTTCTTAGGACTATGGATGCGCCCCCCCCCCCATGTCTTATAAATAGATCGTAGCACAGTTGTTGTTAAAACCAGTAATGTAAAGGTTGTGATGATCTCTTAAATCAGGTACTTTGTACCGCGTGACATGGTGAGATGGTTACCTCGTGTGGGTAAACTTGTACAACCTCTGCAGAGTGTAAATTTATTCGAATAACCGTGTCCCTGGTTATGGACGACTTGGTGAATCCTTCATCTTAGTAGTTTTATGTTTTCCAAATTGGTTCGAGGAATGTATGGATAGGCATTCCATGCATAGCCTGTTCAGCAAAAGGATTTTGCCATTGTTTTGATATTATGGCAGCAAGCCACTTGTTTATTTATGCTATTTATGTTTTATTATTATTTGTTTATCGATGTCAAATGCTTTTACACTTGTCGGTTGCAATCTATTACTCTTTATTGCAAATGGTAACTCGATTTGTGCGAATTAAATTGGATAGGACAGCCACATTTGTCTCAGCAAGCATATTATATAAATGTTGCTTTAAAATATTGCGGAGTACAATTTTGTACTCACAATTGCTTGTTGAACACTATCGGAGTAAGAAGATGATGATCCCTCGGTTGGCTACTTTTATGCCGCGGGGTTTGGTGATGATGACGCCGATTACTAGGGTTTAATCCAGTCGGTTGCCTATGGGAGGGTTGACGCATGCTCGCTGGTTTTTGGTGCCTCTATTATTGTTTATTTCCGTTGCAGACTTTATGCTATGTGAACAATTTGGCCGGTCAGCTCATGTGATGTAAAACTTGGGTCATATATGATTTAATTTCGGTTGTTAATCTATATTGTGCTTTAATTATTTGTGTATGGATATGATATGAATATTGTTCAATGTGTGTACTAGCCACTGATTATGGGACTAGCACGGTAAACACATGGATTTAGAATTTAAATTCTAGGTCCCGACAAATTTAGAGCAGTCAAGGAAGCAAGAAAGGCTGAAGTAAACGGTTAAGTTCCACCATTAGATGACTGGCACAATCCAGTATTTGTCTTCTATGGTGAACAACTGATACCTGTGATTGCTGATTAGCATGTCAATAAGGCGATCTGGTCTTTCTTTGTGCTTGTTGGCATAAACATTTATAGCAGCACCCAGAACCTTTTAAAAGCAAGTGAACAAACAGATCAGCAGAGCAATCATCTAGACGGTTCCCACACGGTAATGGAACTACCAAACAAAGACCTTCTTATGTTACAGATTTGACATATTGGGCTAATGATAAAGCATATTTGTTTGTGTCATGGAACAAAATATATAGAGCATCATTTACACGTTTTGTACTTGGAATGTTAAGACTTTTAACTTCATGAATAACCTGAATGACTGATAAAACAAATTCACGCTGCAACATGGGAAATAGAATTGGATAAGAAGAGTGAAAAATATATAGTACTCTTGATGATTGACCAAGTTGTAAAACTCCAGGGTTAAATAATCTCATATGAACAAAATGCATAGCATATCCATATAGGGTTAAACATTAGCTCAGCATCTGGTGAGGTGATTAGCATCAAGCATTCAAGCAGAATCCAAAGTTCCAAAAGATCCTACCATGAACAACATATCTACTGCAAGAATATATATATTATCTCATATTCATAGCCTGTAAGCAAAGCTGAAGCCTGCACAAAAACATACTCCCTCCATTCTCAAATAGTTGACGTTCTGTTGTGTATTTATCTCACAAGAGACATCAAGTAAATCCATCCGGAGGGAGTAGTATACATCACCTGATCCCATTCGTCATCATCTATGGTTCCTCTTATGTTCTTCAAGAACTCCGTTAGTTGGCCACCTTTTTTCCTTTCTGCAAGGGATGCTGCTACACCGGCATAAATATCAACAACTGAAAAGAATTGGGCAGTCAGTAATTTTGAGTATATAGGTGTATATTTCCCAGCGATGTTCCAAAAAATAAGCATCGATTTCGAATATTAATTTTGCAAAACTAGGAGCAAATATTGAATGCAATATTAGTACCTGGGAGATCAAACTCGTGAAGCATTCTGAAAGCTAAATCAAAATGCTTTTCAGCCAGGGTTTCAACAACTATGCACCTTCGCCTGCAAGTATATGAGCATATATTAAAAAAAAGGTTTATCAGACAATAAAGCAAAGGAGAAGGCAACTGATGGTGTCGATCTAACTGATTTTAATCATATAGATAATGAAACAAAGCAGTAATAGTCTCCAAGTGTAAACATAACTCTGATCTCAAAATTAAACAAATAAATAAAGGAAAGAACAAAATCAGAAGAATTTATTATTTTAAATTCTTTTTTAGGCTTAAGCTCAAGGAATCATTTAGTCGAAGAAATAACAGGACAGTTGTGTATTAGTCGATAGTTCTCACCAACACTTAAACAGCTGAATAAAGGTACATTAAAGCTAAACCATGATGCAAAAAATGTGAATTCAACTTTGCCATGTGGTACTATGAATCATCCAAGAGACACATATCTTTCAGATAGATAGTGATGTGTTGGGACCAAGGAACCAAAAACCAGAACCGGGTGAAATCCCGGTCGGAGGCCGGTAACAGTAACTAGCCGATTATCGGAAATCCCGATAAAAAACCGAACAAAATTCACAAACTGAAATTTGAACTCTGATTTCTGGAAACCGATAACCGGACTGGTTATCGCCCGGAAACCGGAAGAACTAGTTAAAAAACCGGAAAAACTGGCCGGAATTTTGAATTAACGAATTTTGAATTAGAAAGTGTTCAATGAAGTGCATATTTAGCTCATACAATACGTAATCTAGCATATTTAGCTCATACAATACGTAATCAAGCATATTTATCTCATACAATACGTAATCTAGCACATTTAGCTCATACAATATGTAATCTAGCATATTTAGCTCATATTTATCTCATACAATACGTAATCTAGCATATTTAGCTCATACAATATGTAATCTAGCATATTTAGCTCATACAATACCTAGGAAGTGCATCACGCAGTCAAAAATTCAAATTCAAATTTAAAACTTTCCGGCCGGTACTGTTCACCGTAACCGGTCGGTTTTTTTCCCTGGTTGGGACTGTAGCCTCCTCCAAGACAAGTTAAAAGAAAGTCAACCTTAAAAAGCAAGAAGTGATACAAACCTCAGAGTTTCAGGGTCAGTTGGATTCCCAAAAAGGGAGGTTTTCCACTGAGGACCATCTACAGTATTGAGGGCCTTCACTACATCCGTCTACAATGTCAACATAAGCAACCAAATTAGCCTATTTAAATATAAAATTGCAGGTATCAAATTAATACAGAGCTGAAAAAAATCTACTGGCGTGCTGGTTTTATACGAAATATTTAGTTGGGTCCCAGAGAACCTGTCTCGATCATGCACAGATATCTTGATATATAAAAAATAAGTCATGTTTGACCCAGAAATTTCTGCTTCAACAATTTCCTCACCTGATAGGAAACCCTAGTAGAAAATTTCATTATCATTTCTCTAGTCAGTTTTTCTGATGCGCTCTTAGTGCGAGCAATCCTTGATACCAACTTTGTAGCCTCAATTGTTCTATCTCGTACAGATAAGGCTTCCTCAAAATGTGTCTGCAAAATCATAAGAAGCAGAACATAAGAAAACACGACCAAATATTATCTGTTTATTTTGCACCATAGGCCAACTAAAATAAGCTGCTTTTCCTTAACTGAACTTTGTATGCCAGTTATTTGTGTGATGAGCAAGTTTAACTGACACAGTAAATTATGGCACTACAGTAATGTGCTAAACTACTATGGTACTACAATTGGCATGATAAAGTACGTTAATTATCACTGTGCAAACTGATATTCACAATTATTTATTAATTATTATCATTAGGGTTTCAAGTCAGCATAAAAAAATACCATGTAAAATAGGTACGCATAGTCACCAAAACAACCCAAAATGAACCTTGTTTCATTTTATCGATTCATACATTTCATGACCACACTTCAGCTAATAAACCAATAACAGCCATATACAAGCTGGTCATTTGTATCATACTATTAGCACCAGAGATTAGGCCAATCAAACTGCGTGTACATCATGGGGGTAAGAAATTATGATGCAAAAGAAAGTGTGATGCTACAAAGTTAGGCAAGACATGGACTAATCCATGAACAATTTTCAGCATCGAACTTTCTAGAGGGGTAGAAAAAAAACAGTGCATTATATTTATAATTTACAGTAAGTCCAAGCAAAATTTTACAATTTTTTCTATTATTTTTAGATGCCTTCTGCACAATATCATCAGTCAATTCCAGACATGTACTTACCCACATTCAGTCCCCCTGAGCATTATTTTCTGAAAAATACTACTGCAGAATGTTAGACTAGATCAGTGCATGACAAAGCAGCCGTGCTGTCAAATGATGCCACTGCAACGGAACGAAATACCATAATTAATTGGAAGTTTACATTGCTATTTATGCCCTTAATATTTTTTGCAAAAACAAATAATCTCGAATGCTGCATAAAGCTTGAACTGACCGCTGTCTTTCTAGACCCTCACATGAGTAAATCTGCCTGCTTAGATCACAATTTTCTACCACATGAGCTACAGTCCAAGCAATGTTTCTTTGAGGTGACATAACATGGAATTTCAACTACGCATTAAATCAAATGTCTAATTTGAGAGAATGTAAAATTGGTCAACGTATGTCATAAGTAAAAAGTTCTTTTACATGAATATGCTGATTTACAGGGATCATGTCCAGCTAAATGGGCTAGACAACATGCATGCTCCAAAACTCTAGCAATAGTAACAATGCGCATAATTGACTGTGCAATCATGCACAGAGACCAACTAGTGCATTATAACAATGAAAACTATAAAAATAAGATACAGGTGTACCTTGGCGTGTCCCAAATGCTTCAGAGCTTCCTCTTGAGACATTGAATTCACGAATAATTGAATACAGCAAAGGCCAGAAGCAACATGGTCACCTTTTAGAACCTGATACACCATGTTTCATTGTAACTATTAATTGGTACGAAACCAGTGGACTCCAAAGGAATGGTGCAAAGGAAATTTGATGACAGTACCAGAAAGTTGTAGAGATAATTAAAATGCCGATGTGTTTCACAATAGTTGCAAATGCGAGTGAGAACAGCATTCGTGTACTGGATCACAGTTGTGTCATGATATGAGGGTGACTGAGTTATTGCCAATATTGTATTCTCCAAAACAGACGTGGCACCATATCCAAGACATAGATCACACAAGTCATCAATTGTCCCATAATCAGTTGTTAAAGGATCACTTCGTGGAAGTGGAGAAAAAGATGTTTCCCCTTCTGCATTTGGTTGGCTGGATGGAAAGAACAGAGAGCATGCTTCAGCATAATGACCATGCCTGAACATGAAAGCAAGCATTTGTGGTCGAGCATACTGCAAGAATTAAAAAGAAAATCATTAATCGTTATAAAATGACGAATTATTGAATCTGAGAAGACCAAAACTTGAACAGGGTTCGAGATTGTGGCTTTAATTGCCGAGATTCTGTAGGGAAGTGATCACCCCAGTGGTGGGTGGGATGCCAGGAATACAATTCAGGTGTCCACAGTGATAGTTACAACATTCGAGCTGTTGCATGGCGGAACTGAGGAGTCTAGAAAGTGTAAAGAAAAGCGTATCTAGGGCAATCCTGTAGACTAGAGTTTGAGCTATTAAAGAAAAATATGAACACGTTTAAGGAGGATGATCTTACTTCTTGCAAGTAATGAATGCATTCGGCATATCGGACACTGTCAAGATTGCTGCGAGGACCATCTTCAAGGTATGAGTTAGCCGATGTATACTGGTCATCTATAGGATCTCTAGATTGCCTGGACCTCTCAGATCGTGGGAATGTGGATGGCATATATAGAACATTAAGATAAGCATCAGCAGAAAGGGAATCATCGAAGATGGTTGCCGCACTTTTTGCTAAATGTTCATACCTGCGATGCAAGTTTAATAGCAGAGTTACCGAAAAGAAGATAAATGCATTTCTCTTAAAAAAATTAAAAACAAAAACAAAGCTAGGGAACTGGCAAATTAATTTTCGTTTCATGGCACTACAATCAACCAGTTCTTCGCCTCAAGCTTTAACACAGATAAATGCCAGAATGAGATAAGAGAAAGAAAAATTAAATTTAGCATACAAGGTTAAGTGTTGAGTTAATAAATGGACATCATAAATAGGATTATTTGACCAGAATTTCTTATGCAGTTGCCTTTTGTGCTTCTCTCTGTGAAAGGACAATGCTTGGTTAAAAACTCAGAAAGAAATAAAAACATTGATGTTAACCCCTTACATAGAACGGACAGAAGATACATCAACAGGTGGGCCTCCTTCAATTGTGTTAATGATTTCGAAAACAACAGGAGTTGCATCACCTTTGTATTGTTGAAGAGCTTGCCTGGAAAGGAAGTACAACAAACACAAAGGTCATTCGACAAAAGCAATAAAAAGTATCACCTTGGTTGACAATAAAAGAAATGCTCAAGCTAAAGGAAAGCTGAAACTCGGTGTGCTTGAGATCAACTTTTGCAACGCCCTCCTCTCCGACAGTCTGGATGCAAGCAACAGCTATTGATACAAAATTTCCAACATTCTATCTGTATTGCAACTCTTTTAACCCTCTTATCGCAGTGAAAAATTGAATATAAGTAACATATTTCATCATCTTTCTACCGATATAAAACAACAATAGCAGAAAATAAATATGTTATTTTATGTTAAAAAACATTCTTTTACCATTGTGCCTGGCGCATAACTATTCAATACCCTCAAACTAAGAGAACATACCAGAGGGCAACACCACTTCCATCTGATAAGCAAAAGCATATAAAAAAGGAAGCAAAAAAGAAACCATATTTTGATTTTAGCAACCACTACAAGATTAGAACTTAGAAGAACCAAAGGATCAGAAACAAATTTTAGTTCATTCTTCCTCTTATGTCATCTTTTCTAAACATAAACATATTCTCGTGCTTTTCCCCTCTCTTTTTTTTTGGCAGGAGCTTACAAGTAAAATAAAGAAGAGTTTTTCCCTTACTTGAACTTCACACGGGCTTGAGCATAGTGTTCCATTCGAACTAGAGCATGGCCCCATGCGACCCACACTGGAAAAGCATCAATCTGAAATAGATCACATCATTAAATTACCTTAATATCCCTGTTATGGAAAAGTATGATGTATAAACCAGAAACCAGTTGTAACATTCAGTACCTTGCACTTTTTACAAGTATATACAGCCATGCTGTACCGTTCATCGCCAACCAGTCTGTCACGTAGACTAGTTGAAGATTCTTTGTCAGCGATATCATCAAGCGAAGCAATAATCCCTGATCCCAGCAGGCTTTGAAGAAGCTCCGCACGCCCTAGCCACAGATCTGCTTGAGCCAGGAGATCAAACAACTCAAATAGATAATGGCTTCCAGTGCTTGAACTGCCAGTGTCCACAGAAATATCATCAGCATCTCTACTTCTTTCAGAGCTGCTTGACAAATCACTACTCCCCGCGAGCTTTTTCAGTAGATTTTTTGCATAAGAGAGTGCCTGAAGATAGGTGTTACTGTCAATTTACCAAGTTGTGATATTTAAAGTGCCTACTACTAGTCATTTTTCATACCTGTACATAAGTTTCCGTCGCATGATAAACCCGAGCTATGTTGTCCATTGATGCATTGAGGGGCAATTGAAGGGAGCTTAGTACAATCTTCATCTGAGTAATACACAGCTCAAGTGCACCTTTTCCAGCGACTGACTCATCGGTGCACAATGAAAGCAATGCCTACAAATGGATTCACACAGACCGCAAATGAATAGTAGAAAGTTGAAACTATCACTTATGTCCAATTCATAAAATTGAACCATTTATAAGATTTGCTAGTAAAAAAGATTGTAACCATGTCCATTTTTCTAGCTTTATCAATCTGTTAGAAAATTGAATTATAGGAGTGATTGCTAAAATATCTTGTCTAAAGAACTCAAGTCACGTTGTAAGCCAGATATAAAAACAATGCAGATGCACAAGAGAATCATTACTCTAGTCAAACTAACACCTCTGAAATATTAGCACACACAGTCACTGTCTTGCCCTCACTAAAACAAGTGTAAATTCTAGTTTCATTTTAAAGTATTGATCCTATTCAATTATTTGTTGACAGTTAACCTCGAGATTCATTTCAACTGTATCCTCCTTTGTCACATATTCGTGAATCCCCTTCGAGAGCACAAGGCTGAAACAATATGTGCCTCTTCATTTGACAAACGGCAAATATAAAGGGGGACATATAAAAAGAAACAAAACTAAAGCGCTAAATTCCAGTTAGCTAATAAAAATGACATTTGGGAATCAGTAAAACACAACCGAACATGACTAAACAAACGTACTATATGAACTAAAGCACAGCCTTAACAACAGCTATAGGTTAAGTTCAAGGTGTATTTTTTAATGCTTATCATTATTTCTGTTTTTCTACCACAATATCACTTCCATCAAATTCACATTTCTCCACACCATCCGACTCTTAAGACAATTATTTAAAATAAACATCAAGGTTCAAATCAAACAGACCATAACTGAATATAACTAAACACAGCTACACAAAACCATAAAAGCACAACTAAACATTGAGCAAGAACAAGCAGAGAAATGAGTTTAGCATTAAAAATAATCTAAGACCAGGTTCAATCTAGCAAAATTCCAATTTAACTGCCACAAGTGCAACCTATCAAGAAGTAAGGATATGTCCCTTATAATGCCAGGCTGCCAACAAGCTAGGCCAAAATGCATAACATGAAAAAAGCAACTACAACCAACTCAGACTAATGCAAGTTAAAAATACAAAAATTAGTAGCATTGGCAGAAAGATAAAGCTTGATACATTTGAGATATGGCACAAATAACACACCTTGAACAGTGTGATATCAGGAGAGGTTTCATATCTATGGCATGCACGAGTTGTGTTATCCCTAACAGGGTCTCCGGTAAGCACCCACTCCTCAGGAGCAGAGACGAAAGGAAGTCTATCTTGCCCCTCAGAAGGGTCTACAGGTGTCCGCTCCTCCTGTATACCAGGCATTGCTTCCCAAGAGGATCTAGCACCTCCTGACCCTGAACTCTTTCTTTTCCGAAGAATATCTTTTGGGGAAAGTTTGGTGCCACTATCACGCGGGACCCATGAGAATGCTTTGCGTGCCTCTCTCTGAAAGTTATCGAAACTCTGCGCAAAATTTGTTTTAGCTGGTGTGGCAGCCTTTTTTTGTTTTGCTCTTGACCCAGAGATGGTTAGTCGATGTTCCCTACGAGTAGAATTAGCATTGACAGAGATTGCTTTCTTAGCGTAAGAAATAATTAACTTGTCATCCCTCAGGGATGGAAATTCATTCAAAATCTGCAGTCAAAAAGAAGAAATTTTCCATTAGCACAGTAGGTTAAACAAGTGAGCACAGACAAATTACAACCTACAAGTATCACAGCAGTTGTAAGTAGCTTATTACAGAGAGAAGGTAATCATTTATATTCCCAAGGTTTTCAAGAGATGAGGGTAAACAAGTGTTGCGGGTACAAAAGCTAGTTGAGAAGGAATACCAAAGCAGCAGACTGGAGTTGCTTCATCATCAATAGTACTTCCAGGATCAACTGAGGATGTTCATGCAGAGAAGAGCAACGCTGCTGTGATGGCAACGGCAATAAGGAAAGAACACGAAGACCTAAGGCCCAAGAATTAAGTCGTGCAATCTCAGCATCTAACAGATTCCCAACTGTACGCTTGAGAAAAAAGTGTACCTAAAATATAATTAATGAGTATCAATTTAGCCATTATCAGAAAAATTAGCACACTTAACTCATGTGGTCAGATCTGGCAACATACAAGAAGCTGTTTTGAGCGCAAGTCAGGTAATAGCTTCATGGCACCAATGGCAACAGGAAGAGCATCATTGGAATCTCGTAAGGTCGATAGAAAACGTGAAGCTGCTGCTGGGCCTCCACCATTACGTGGATCAGTGGTTAGAAGTTTGACAAGCTGGCGGCCTTGCAGTTCCCTCCGCAAATCAATTGATAACGAAGCACTTTCAGCGACCTCTAGAGCAGCAGAAACAGATCCTTTAGCAGCAAGACGAAGTGCTAAGCCCTCTGGGTCATCTTCGCAGTCGACTACAACCTAGTAATGTTAACATTAGTCCAGTTAAAACTTCAAAAGTTTATGACATGAAGTGGCAATTTATACTCTGAAGGAACAAAGCTGGAGCCTATGCTGTTGAGAAATCAAAACGAATGTGAAGGGGGTTTGGCCTTAACCAATCACAATTATGTGCCCCATTCATTGGGTTACCTCTTGCCATCTGGTGTAATGATCATCAGCGCTCATAATATGACCATACCGCTGTAGAGATTGCTTCATGTGTAGCACCTGTTACAAAATGAGATAGCAGAAATTTGTTAGATTTTGGAGAGAAGAGAGGCATAGGGGCTGAATAATTAGTTCTATTGTAAGAGCCTAAGGGGAAGTATATGTTAAGAGTATTGTATATTCTACATTTCTCTCTTTCTCTCTCTTGGCCCATGTGGCCCTTGTAGCCCATGTGGCCCTTGTAGCCCATGAGGCCCATGTATCTTTGTCTATATATATCTCCTTCATTAATGAATAACATGCATAGTTGTGAATAGCAAACCCTAGTTTTCATCTTTTATCATGGTATCAGATCTAACTCTATCCAAACCCTAACCCTATCATTGTTCGGCCGCCGCCTCTCCACTCCATCCAGCGGCGTGGTGGTCAGCCGCCGCCGCCGGTCGGAGACGACCACGCCTCTGCTCCTCTGCGCCGCCCGTCTCATCCTCTTCGTTGCCACCTCTTCCGGATTGCGGATCCAACATCGCGTCGCCGTCTGCGAGCGCGGGGACCGCGGATCCAGCACCGCGTCGTCGTTTGCGAGCGTGGGGTCGTCCTCTCCGTCGCCGCCTCGTCTTCACCGCCCGGAGGCCACCAAGCGTCGCCGCCTCGTGTTCGCCGGCGGGCGGTGAGCCCGAGCATTGCTTTCGGTTCCATCTCCATCGCTGAGGAGGTCGCGCCATCTCCGTCGTTCGTTGTCGTTCACTTTGGAGGTTCGCGTCGTCTCCATCGCCGGATCCGCGCTGTCTCCATCGCCCGCGCTGGAGGTCGATCCGCCGCCGCCTCTCCATCGCCTCCTCGAGCTCATGGGATCTCTGCGCCTCCTCGGCTCATGGCTCTGTGCTCTCTCTTGGTGCTGACGCCTGTACATCAGAACCGCCTCCTCCAGATCCTCGCTCGACGAGACGCCACGGTCGCCGTGCCGTGCCGCGCCTCCCGCCTCTACTCTCTCTGTCCTCTGCCTCTACTCAAGTTACTCTGTTTGCTCGGTACATCCATCCTCGCTACTATTGGTATCTTGTGATTGCTCTGCCTGTTGATATTGATCTGAGATTAATCTCGCTTGTGTGATTAATCTTGTTGATTAATCTTTGCTCTTGTTGATCTGCTTATCCGCTACTATTGCTCTTGTGATTGGTATTGTTGTGGGGTATGGCTAAGTCCGACTTCGATGTTTGGGGCGATTCATCTCTAGTGTTCTGAGACATCAAGCTCGATGGGTTGAATTACAGAGCATGGGCTTTCTCGATCAAGACTACTCTTAGGGGTTATGGTTTGGCCTCTCATTTGGTGATGATCCTCCGATCCAGAAGGCCGTTGATGTTGAGGTATTAAAGGCTTGGCGAAAGAAGATGATCGTGTCATGGCCAAGCATTGTCTTTGAGTGTTGATGTTTCTCTGCGGATGAGTCTTGAGTATCATACTTGACCAAGCAAATGTGGACATACTTTGAGAAGAGATATGTTGATCGATTGGTGCTCTTCGCTTCACATTGCTCAAGAACATTCATAGTCTTGCAGCTGACTGATCGGTCAATGGAGGAGTATTACGGTGCTTTCACTCACATCACCGGTCCTCTAGAGTCTATGACAGAAATTTCTTTGTTACTGTCGGTCTTGTCTTTGCTAAAGATGAGTATGCTCGCAGACGCTCATGTATCGATTTGTGATGGGGCTTCGATTGGAGTTTGAGCTGTTAGGTACTTTCGGTTGCTCAACTATCCCACTCCACCGACTTTGATTTGCGCTCTCTAGTTTGATTGCGAGAGGAGATCGTCTTCATTCTCTTATACTGTCTCGGGATCCTCACCACATCTTTGTTACGAGTCTCTCACGTGATGCGGATCTACGAGCGACACCACGGAGTGTTGGTTTGTTCCCATTACAAGAGGACTAGTCATCATGTTGACAAATGTTTCAAGTTACATCAGATCGACTTATTGCCTATCGTGCTAAACGACCATTTGGCCGCCGTCGTGGAGCACCCTCTTGGGCCTTCGAGCACTTCATTGGGCGATCACTTCGACACATCCACATCTCTGTGACTTACGGATCGATTGTTCGCTATGACATCGATTGCACCTACGCTTCTAGTCTTTGCTCATCCTTGGGTTCGGATTGAGTGCCGTTTCATGTCACATCGCGACTCTCGACTTGTTGCTCGTAGGCACATGTGGATGATGCTACCTATGTTCACACTAGCGATGGTACACCTTGCTCTATTACCCATCGGGGCATTCTCTCTACATCTTGCTTCTCTGTTCTGATGTGCCTTTTGTTCCTCGGCTATCTATGAATCTTCTTTACGTTGGTCAACTAAGCGATATGAACTGTTTCATTGGATTTGATGATTCTTCTTGTTTCATTCGGGATCGTCGGAAGCGTAAGAGTGATTGGTTACGCCATCGCCGTAGAGGCTCTCCCGCTCTATGTCTTGGACACCTTACATCTTCCTTCCACCGAAGACGTCGAAGGCCTTGGTGTCTTCGCTATGTCTTCATCTCGGTCTCTGTTGGGTCTTCCTTGACAAGTGGCATCATCGACTTGGTCATCTTTGTGGAGCTCGCCTCACCACTTTAGTTCACCAAGGTTCCTTAGGTCATGTCCTTTGTTGAGTCTAGTTTTCATTGTCTGGGTTGTAAGTTGGGAAAACAACTACAACTTCCATATCGATAGTACCTCTCGGTCTTGATTCTTTTGATTTGGTGCATTAGGATGTATGGGGTCCATCTCCTTTTGTTTGAAGGGTGGTCATAGTTATTATGTCATATTTGTTGATGATCACTCTCGATATACTTGGATCTATTTTATGAAACATCGTTCTCGGTTGATTTCCATTTATCGATCTTTTGCTAAGATGGTTCATACACGATTTTCTTCTTCCATTCGTGTTTTCCGTTCGACTCACGGAGAGTATCTTTCCTCGACCTTTAAATCGATTTCTTTCTTACGAGGTACTCTTCCTCGGCTCTCGTGTCCGGTGCTCATGCTCGAGAATGGTGTTCTTTGGCGCAAGCAAATCACATCATCGAGGCGCTCGCGCTCTTCTCATTTCCTCCTTTGTCCCTCACTGGGGAAGCGGTCTCTGACGATCTATCTTATTAACCGTCGGCCTCTTCTAAGCTTGAGGGCAAGTGTCTGGTGAGGTCTTGTCTGAGCACACCTCGCTATGCTCATCTTCGTGTTTTTGGTTGTATCGCTATGTCCATCTAGCACCTCGTGAGCGCACAAAGCTGAGCCCTCAGTCAGTTGAGTGTGTTTTTCTGCGTTACAGTCCTGAGCATAAGGGTTATCGTTGCTATGATCCCTCAACACGTCGCATTCGCATCTCTCGTGATGTGACTTTTGATGAGGGACGTCCTTTCTTTCATCATTCTTCTCCACATCCCACTTCTTCTTCCACAGATTCCACTTCCTTTTTGTGTCTACCTTCCATTCATTCTCCAGATACACCTTCTCCACCGATTTCACCTTCTCGTGTACCTTCACCAGCTCCACCGATTTCTAACACTTCCACTCTTCCTTCCACTATAATCGCCGCGAGAGTTCCTTCGATCCTCGGTCCTCCTCTCCTCCACTTTGATCCTCGGCGGTACCATCGACTCGGCGATCGTTCTACTACATCACGATATGCCCTACGTGATCGTTCTTCTATTCAGGCACCAGAGAGATGGGGTTTTTCTCGTCTTGAGTGCGATGGAGCCGAGTACCTATCAGGAGGCTGTCAGTGTACCTGAGTGGCAGTTGGCTATAACAGAGGAGCTCACAGCATTAGAGTGCACGGGCACTTGGGATCTTGTTCCGCTACCGTCTGGAGCTGTTCCTATCACTTGCAAGTGGGTGTACAAAATAAAGAACAAATCAGATGGGTCGATGAAAGCGATACAAGGCTCGTCTTGTTGCAAGAGGTTTTCAGCAGGCTTATGGTCGAGATTATGATGAGACTTTTGCTCCAGTTGCTCATATGACCACAGTCCGTACTCTTATTGCAGTTGCAGCAATACGCACATGGACTTATATCTCGATGGATGTCAAGAATGCTTTTCTTCATGGTGATCTACATGAGGAGGTCTATGTGCAACCACCCCGGATGTTGAGGCTCCTACAGCTATGTTTGTCGCCTTAGGCGTGCTCTATATGGTCTCAAGCGAGCTCCTCGTGCTTGGTTCGGCGTTCGATTACGTGATTCGATTTGCTGGTTTCACTTCGAGTGAGCATGACCTGCCTTGTTTGTTCACACTTCTCACGAGGTCGTATTTTGCTTCTATACGTATGTAGATGATATGTTGATCACGGAGATGACATGGACCACGTGGCTTTTGTCAAGAAGAAATTGAGTGAACAATTTATGATGTCCGATTTGGGACCATTGAGCTATTTTCTAGGAATTGAGGTTCATTCGATGGTGATGGCTACTATCTCTCTCGGCATCGCTATGTTCGGGATCTACTTGCTCGCTCTGGGATGGTGATACTCGTCTTCTTTGCCACACCCATGGAGCTTCACTTGCGGCCGACCTCTGAGCGGTGTACCTCGGCAGATTCTTCTCGCTATCGTCGGCTTGTTGGGAGCCTTGTCTATCTCACGATAACGAGCGAGCGAGTGCTCATCTTTGTTCATGTGCTCGGCCGGTTTGTCGATGCTCCACTTTCGATTCACTATAGTCATGTTCTTCGTGTCTTGAGATATTTGAGAGAAGCTGCGTCGACGTCTGTTCTATGCGATTCGAGTCACTCCACTCCACGCTTACTCGACTCTACTTGGGCGAGTGATCCCGGCGATCGCCGATCTGTCATCGGCTATTGTATCTCTCTTGGTACTTCGCTTATTGCTTGAAGTCCAAGAAGCGGATCATGTGTCACGCTCTAGTGCAGAGGCGAGCTCAGAGCACTTGCCGCTACAACATCGAAATCATTTGGCCGATGGCTCTGGTGATCTTGGTGTCCTTGTGACAATCCTACCCTCTCTTTTGTGACAATACAAGTGCCATTCAAATTGCCAATGATCCGGTCAAGCATGGTGACAAAACACATTGGTGTTGATGCATCCTTCACGCGATCTCATTGTCGTGATTGACCATCACCCTCAAGTATATTCCTCGAGCTTCAAGTTGCGATTTCTTCACTAAAGCTCGGACTAGAGAACATCATCGACTTCATCTACTCAAACTCAGTGCACCAGATCCTCCTGATCCACCTTGAGTTTGAAGGGGGGTGTTAAGAGTATTGTATATTCTACATTTCTCTCTTTCTCTCTCTTGGCCCATGTGGCCCTTGTAGCCCATGAGGCCCATGTATCTTTGTCTATATATATCTGCTTCATTAATGAATAACATGCATAGTTGTGAATAGCAAACCCTAGTTTTCATCTTTTATCAGTATACAGTGTACAAGAGAGAAACTCTAGACTACAATACAATTCCATAACTACCCTAACACTTACATAACTATTACACTTCTATCACACATTACACTACTACCCTTAACACCCCCACTCAAACACAATGTGTATGCAATAGAATTGAGTTTGAAGAGGACAACAATAAAATAAAAGATAAATTCGAAGTCCGAGCTTGAAGATGTCGAAGAAGCATGCAACTCTTGAAACCGACAAGAATAGAGAGATTTGTCAGATCAAACCGACGAAGAGAGAGATAGGATGAAGACACGAACTAGATCCGCCCACCCAAGAAATGAGGTGACAGTGTCGAATCTAGTGCCCGACGAAGGCAAAGACGACGGGCCAGATCCGTCCACCCAAGAAGTGAGGTGACAGTGTCGAATCTGGCGCCCGGCGAAAATAAAGATGAAGAGGCGGTTGATGACGACGGCAAAGAAGGCCATTGGTCAAGAGGCGCAATGATGCAAAGATGTGTAGCAAGATGGCTACTAGAGAGGACCAAGGGGGCAAAGTTACATCAACAACGATGATGGGGGATGATGGGGGTGACCGCATCGGTCCAATAGACGGACCGCGACAACCCGAAAAGCATGGTTATTAAGGCGGTAAAGGCGGCGACGACCCCCTCACACCTTTTAGCGAGAAGGCGCGGCGGCGACGCCTTACACACATCCTAAGGCGCTAAGACAGCAAATAAAATTAGATACAGTGCCACTGCTGCTACTATTTATTAATCACACTGCCATTGCTACAGTGCTACTACTAATACTAATTAGTTGTTACTGTTCATGTGGTGCACGCAGAACACACCACACAGTACACACACCACACCACAGCCACACACCACTGACCACACCACAGCTACACACATCCATCACACGCACACCACACCACACACAGCCATCACACGCACACCACACCACAGCCACGACAGGGAGAGGGAGAGGGAGCAGAGGAGGGTGATGGCGACAGGGAGGGTTGGAGGTGCAACGGCGACGGGGAGCTGGGGAGGAGCTGCGCGACGGGGACGGAGAGCCGGGAGGAGCCGCCGGCTTGAGAGGGCGACGCAGATCCGCCTTAGCCAGAGCTGCAAGGGACAGGAGCTGCCAGATGGAGGCACCGCCACCTAGGGTTCCACTGTGAGTCTTCGCCCTTCTCTTTCCCCTTCTCTCTCAGGCTCGGGTCGGGTCAAGGCTTCGCGTGAGATGGAGGCCTAGTTTAGCCAAAATCCCCAAACCTTCCTTCCTGACGTCTCGCTCCTCCTCTGTCTAAGGCATCGCCTCATACCGTCCTGACGCCATACGCCGCCTTCTCGACGCCTTAGCGGCGCTTAGGCATCTTGTGACAAGAAACGGGCGACGCTTGCCCCAAAGACGCCTTACAAGCTAAGCGGCGCCTTAATATCCATGCCGAAAAGGAAGAAGCAATCGGTTGATCGACAAAGGATTTGATGGACAGGCAACGCTTCAACGAACTCAAAAGAGAGAGATGCAGCGGAGTTGGATGGACTCGATAGAAATCAAAGGAAAATAGATTTAAGATACTAGCAGCAGCAAAGCAACCACACTCTCCTCCAACAACAAGCAAACCAGACCAGACCAGCAGCCACACCACTAGGCTCATCGCATAGCCCAGATAACGAAGACACAAAGACACGCACAAGCCAAAGGTGCAGCGGCGCTCCAAGAAGAAAAATGATGGCCTCAGCGGTGCTCCAAGAAAGGAGGGGGTGGCGGCATCACTCAAGGAAGAAGCGACAACAGCGATGCGCCTGAACCTGAGCAGTAAGTGGTTGGAAAAGGGCTAGAGGTTGTGCAATAGCAACAACCATGGAGGGAGCTGGTCGGGGAAGCCAGAGGACGACAGTCGTCGGCAGCCCCAAGGGTGACGACATAGGGGCAAGCAAATATGGCATGGCTGCATCGAAGAAAGCAGAGGAAGTCGTCGTCAATGGATCCGGAGCAATAGCTAGAGTCGCCGGAGACGAGCGAAGATGACCCAATGGCGACGAGTTGCGCCGGATCCGTCGAGGATGAGGGCGGCGACAAAGAGGAAGTCGATGGTGGCAGCGAATCCCGCCGAATCCGAGGCGGCAGCAAGGTCCGGTGAGGACGCCTCTCCCCGCGCGCGATTCGTGGCAGAGCAGTTCGGTGGAAAAGATAACTAGCGACAAAGGCGACGCGGGCAACGGATCGTCGCCACCGGATCCAGGAGCAAGGAGGCGGATGCGACGCTGGGAGTAGGGGCCCCGAGGTGAGCAGAGGCGGAGGCAGCGCGGAGCAGAGGATCCGATCGGAGTCGAAGGAGAGGAGGATTCGGTCGTCTCCAGCGGCGGCATCTATTCTTT